>VCAZ01000011.1:5311118-6511118 GCA_005784505.1 Bagarius yarrelli
GTTAACTAACATTGTTTTTATTGCTACGTTTTTTTTAATTGTCTGCCATATTACGTTAAACGGTTCCTTTGTGTTACATAGCTTTTATAGTATAGCTCAAAGTATTTCATAGTTTTTAAATAAAGATAAACTGAACTTAAGTAATGTTACGAAATGTTAACAAATCTTTTTTTAAAGCATATATTTTGCAATAATGACATACACACACACACACACACACACACACACACATGTCCTAACTTTTTTCTACAGTTAGAATACACATTTTTGTTGAAATCTTTTGTTCAATGAGTAAAACAATGTTAATTTTTGTGGTTTACCTGCAATTAAGTCACTTTCTTTTCTGGAGAAAAATTAAAACAAGATCAGCCATCGATATGTTAACATTTCTTAATAAAGAACTAAATATTTAATGGGGTGTCCTAATTTTTTCACACGACTGTATATGGCAGGAATATAACAAAGAACTGGGTTACTAATGACTATTAAGAGGCCACCCACAATGTAGCTACACAAGACCCTATTTAAGGCTGTAAATGGCTCATTCACGCTTACACAAAAGAGGTCGAGACAGACGAGTGTGTACAGTGATGAAAGCACGGTGACAAGAGTGCGCGCAGACACTCAACACACATTTATTATGATGTCTGTGTCTGTCTGTGTGTCTATACATTACCTTAACTTTCGAGAACAGAGGGGTTTCAGTAACACTTTTGTTACACTACATCAGTTGGACTGTGTGTGTGGTCTATTTTCCTACATTACAATTACAACCATCTTAATTATTCTTTCTTTAAAACGTCCTTCCTTCCCGCAACCATCCTTAGCACAGACATAGAGGGCACATCACTGCCTACACACACCACTCCAATTCACTTTCTCTACTTCACAGGGTATGAAGTGCATAAGTAAAATCAGGTGATTGGGGATAAGTGCAGTTTTAAAGCATTTACATCCACCAATTTTTTAACCACATCAAACTCTCAGCAAAGTCTCCACACAGCAACGCTTTGAAAAGAAGATTAAAACAAAGGGATTTAATGAAGATGCTTTTCTATACAGGTGTATTTCAAATGCTACTCTATACAGGGCTTATTAGGTATAATTTGGAGTACTTGTGTTAGTCATCCAACATAAACTGGAGGAAGTGGTAGTTTAGCGGTTATAATGTTGTACTGTGCTAATAAGTAGTCGAGAGTTCATTTCCCAGCACCTACAAACTGCTACCGATGAGTAGCAAGGCCCATAACCACCAACTGCATAATTAGATATAAAAATGACTGTAGAAAAATGGTTGAGAAATGGCAAGAATGCAACTGTAAAATGGAATGGGTGAAAGTCTGAAGTGTTTTCTGGAGATTATCCAGGCGAAGTTGATGTTGATGCATTAAATAGGGGAATTTATGTTTTAATCAGCATTTGGGTTTATGTCAAGAGACTTAAAAAGGCAATCAAACTAAACTTCTTGCCATTTTCTTATAGGTGTGTGTGAATGTAGGGGCAGTACATTGGTGACATTGCTATCAATACTTTCCGACAGATTTTTGTAAAAAAATGCATAAAGTAACATAAAGTAACACATTTTTACAGCACACATAAATAAAATAATAAAGAACATCAAAAACAAAACCCCACAACAACAACAAACAAAAAAATTAGCCTTGAATAAAATATTATTTTTGTCTATGACATATTTTAATACTATACACATACTTAAGCTATAGCTATAATTTATCATATAACACTTTTATGTAGGTACTTAACTATACTATACTATACATTTATACTTTACATCTATGCTGTACTATACTATACTATGCTATACTATATAACACATCTGTACTATACTATGCTATACTATATTATACAACACATATACTATACTATACAACACTATACTATACTATATAACACATCTGTACTATACAATACTATACAACACATCTGCACTATACTACACTACACTATACAACACATACTATACTATACTATACAACACATCTGCACTACACTATACTATACTATTTTATACTATACATCTATACTATACTACACATCTATACTACATTATACTATACTATACTTTTACTCCTTTTACTACACTAAAGTTTCAGATATAATTCACCCAAATCTTGTAACACTTTTATGTCAATACAAGTGGTAGCTTAGTGGCTATGGTGTTGGATTGATGCTCAGAAGATTGTGGGTTTAATTCCCAGCAGCACAAAGCTACCACTGCTGGTCAAATGAGCTGAATTAAAAAATTCAATGTAAAATGATTAAGTTGTGAATGTGCCAGAAATGTGAATGTATTTCCTCTTTAAATTCAAGTGGATAATTAAACAGCTACATTTGTTGTAAAAGTAAGTAAAAACTTTACCTGTTCTCGGAATTCCTAAGAAAGTCTTTTTTATTAAATTATAGAATTGATATTTCGATTCTTATTATTTTTTTAAAATGGTACCTTGTAGATTTGTTTAACCAGTCAATGATTTACACAATTTCGCTCTTAGGTTTCCTAAGTACTTTGAAAATGAACCAGATTTAGGGGTTCTCAGTTACAAAGCAAGTCCTGCAAGAGCACACACTGCTGCTTCAGAGACTGCCGGCTTTACAGTTCAAGTAGGGCAAAAATCAATACCCAAGCCTGCGGGAGCGACAGCGAGGCTCGCTTTCTGTGTCCCGATTTCTTTTTTTCTTACCGCAGCAAAGATAGAAAAACATTCTAAAGGCATTAGGAGTTGGAGCCTTGAGATAAAGCGAGAGGTCATTTGTTAATGGAGTAAATGTTTGCACAAGACAGAGCACTAAAATCTTTAGTTTATTTAGACTAAAATAAAAAAACAAAACAATGAAGATTTTTTTAACCAGACATAAGTAAATATTAATTTCACACAGAGGACATGTTGATTGAGGACATACTGCTTGGGTGTCTTTGGCTAACAATAGAGCCTATAGCAAAAACATCAGTTAACATTTGAGTCAGGAAACAATACCCTGCCGTTTAGCTTAAAAAAGAGCTGTGAGGGCATGACCAGGGTTTACAGAACCTCCACCTGACGAGTAAACTTTAAAACTTTGGCATTTAAAGATGTAAAATACTTTATAAAGTACAAGGTTTTTCTTATTTTTCTGACTAGAAACATCTTCTACATTACCCTTCTGGGCTGAGAGTGTATATAAGGGCCACTCAATCTACATCTGTTTATGTGAGCATCTGTTATACAAATCCATGTGTAAGTTGCTACTATACAAACAGTATAACATATTTTGTTATATACCATTTTATTATACTGCAATGATGATGGACGTCATCATGCAACAATGTTCAAGAAGGTCCTCCGGGATTTTTAAAACAGTCAAGCGGACACTCGGATTTTCCAAGCAGTCAAATACTGTAAATAAAATAAAACAGCTAACTTTAGCCCTATTCAGACAGGACCAGTTTTTCTGACGAAGTTCGAGTTACATTTCTTATCCGCCTGTGATTTTATGTACGGATTCGGATGGGACTAACATCTACAGGGTTTCTTACCGGGGTTTTGCATGTGTTACAAGTGTTGCACAAGAATCTAATAAAAAAAACAACAACATAAGTTTAACATTATTTTAAAGAACTGGGTTCTTGTAATAAATTCAATGGAACAAAAACGTTTTATAATAAATAATTTACGTTATGTAACTGAGTGCAGAAACAAAAGTAATCTTGCCCGACATTTGACATACTGATATTACAGTAGTCATATATAATAGTTGACCGGATTTGGCTTTTCTTGTTTATTTCATTTCATTTTCAACATATTTTTTTGGTTGTACGGAAAGCAGAAACTCTGAATACCGTCACGCTAGAAAGAGATTGTACAGTAGTGCACATTGACCAAAACATTTAAAAGCATTTATAAAAAACATTTTCAGCAAGCATTTGGACGGGATTCGATTTCTCAGAGGACCGCAGAGTATGATTAAAAAAAAAACAACAAAAAAACAGTAGTAGGTTATTGGCTCTGGAATTTTTCGGAAAACACAGACATGGAAGATTCAGACTGGATTAAACTCTCAAAGTGCATCTGTGAAACAGAAATTTCTCTAATGTCTTATTCTGAAACTAGTCCCGTCAGAATAGGGCAGGAAGTGATTATACTGTATTTAGATCTTAACTGCTAGTAGTTTAGATAAAGAAAAGGTTGCTTGAAAATTCTATTTATTTAAGTGAATGGATTTTTTGTTTTCTGATAGGAAGCAGGACACTATATGCAATACAGTACAACAAAATGGTCTTTAATATCCACAATGGCTTATTTCAAATGCTTTGGACTTGTAGTGAGATATTTACAAAATGCACGCTATATTTTTAAAAATGTAGGTTTTGGTAAATCACTGGCACTAAGAATAAAATATAAATACTTTCCAGGTGCTGGTTGGCTTTTTTTCTTTTTTACTTGTGTCTCTATCCCACAACCAGCTACTGTTCAAGTCTTTAAAACTTTTTGCTGTAAGACTTACCATAACATAACATGACATGACATACTGTATCATAACATAACACGACACGACACGACACGACATAATCTAACAAACACCTAATGCAAATGCATGATCCTAGTGTGTCACCAAACTTCTCCCGGTGTTTTTTCGATAATAATAAGTGTGACAGTGCGAATAACAGCCTTGTACATGATCCAGCAAAAACCTAAAAATCCGCATTCAAACATAATACATAATACAGCATACTCCTAATATCGATAGAACTATTTCAACATGAGACTGAGATCTTAGACAATTGCCAGAAAGATGTCACTAAACACCCACTTACAGCACAATACTAACACAAGAAAAAGAAAACAATATTAATGCTTCTTTTAAAATTAAATTCCACTAAGAGTTTTTTTTTTTTGGATAAAAGCATCAAGAGACGACTGAATTCCAGACAGAGAGAGTGGGAAATCTGCTGGAGGGCATCCAGACAGACTCCTGAGGAAAATGCTTACCATGACAGATTAATCAATGCTGGAGGAGCCAGAGTGAAAGAAATGTTGGACTACATCTTGATATTGGCAAACATTATTTACAAAACATTGTGCATTTTTAGAGAGAGAGAGAGAGAGAGAGAGAGAGAGAGAGAGAGAGAGAGAGAGATGATCTCAGATCTCATTTCCATGGCTCTGCCTGCATGATCTTCAGATATCTGCAGTGTGTTCAGAACCTGTGCTGTTCTGTGCTGTGTGTGTGTGTGTGTGTGTGTATAAACCTCATGAAGCTGCTCCAGTTCTTTCCTGAGCGCCTCCTGCTCAGCCTCCAGCTCGGCGCACTGATGTTTCAGACTCTGGTTCTCCTCGAGCACCGCGAGGCCGCACTCTGCCGCGCGGATCTTCTCCCGGTTGGCTTCAGCAAGTTCTCGGTTCAGCCGCTCCACCTCGGCTCGGTATTCATCCGCGCTGTCCGCGCATCCTCCTCCAGCAGCCATCGCACTCTGTCAGCCTCCTTGTTCAGAAAAGACGTCCAGACGGATAATTCAGCGAGCAGCTCGTCCAGCTCCTCCTCTTCCCCCTCCTCCTCCCCGTCCTTCTCCTCTTCAGTGCGCCACGAACCAAACCAGGCGGAGAGCGCCACTGCGGCTACCGGCGTGCACGCGCCTCTACTCCACTGTACTAAGATAGCTTATTTTATTTATTTTAAAAAATATTATGTAATCATTTTATTTTGGCGGATCAAACCCGCTAATCTGATCAGGGGTCTATACTTTGCGTCTATGCAACACACACTAAAAAAGTAAGCATAGCGACCCTGGTTCGTGACGTCACCAGTGTCCCGTGTGTCACTTTATCAGTTTTAATGCTCACAGGCATCGTGAATCAATCATTAAATCAATCAACAAATTAGTGGGTAACATGTTTGCTGCCCACCCCTACAGTGTTTCGATACTCGTATCTGCCCCTCTTCCCGCGCTCTGGGGCGTTCCTGCAGGTACTCACTCTAGATGTGCCCTGCAGCCGGATTGTATCTTTAGTATTGTGGTTTGTGTGCAGGCCTGGCTCTTGCCAACCACAGAAGGTGGCCAGTTTTTGGGCTTGAGAAGATACTTAAAAAATAATTAAATGATGGAATAGCAAAATTATTGTACTTTATTCTTGCTTGGTAAAGAAGACATTATATTAAGTCAATATGTTTTTAAAAATATTAACCTGTATACTATAATATTAGTATAATATAATAATAGAGAGAAATGATAGAATTAGAAAAAAAAAATCAGTGGAATTAGTTTATGTGTAGATATATAGGTAGACAGACAGACAGACAGACAGACAGACCAATCAATCTTGCAAAAGGCTTCTAGTTCTAGGCTCCATTCTTCCTTACAAAAGGCTTCTAGTTCTGTAATATTCTTTGGTCGTCTTGCATGCACAGCTTTTTTAAGATCTACCCACAAATTTTCAATGATGTTTGAATCAGGGGACTGTGATGGCCATTCCAAAACCTTCAGCTTGCGTCTCTTGAGGTATTCCATAGTGGATTTCGAGGTATGTTCAGGATCATTGTCCTGTTGTAGAATCCATCCTCTTTTCAGCTTCAGCTTTTTTACAGACGGTGTGATGTTTGCTTCCAGAATTTGCTGGTATTTGGTGTAATCCATTCTTCCCTCCACCCATACAATGTTTCCTGTACCACTGGCTGCAAAACAACCCCAAAGCATGATAGATCCACCCCCATGCTTAATAGTTGGCAAGGTGTTCTTTTCATGAAATGCTCCTTTTTTCTCCAAACACCTTTGCTGATTGTGCACCACCACTCCTGAGTTTGCTAAATCTTCCTGCAGGTTTTTTTCAGTCTGGGGTGCATGGTGGGTTTGATTTGTCTTTCTGACCAGCATACGAGCAGTTCTCTCCGAGAGTTTTCTTGGTCCTCCAGATCTCATCTTGACCTCCACAGTTCCCCTGAGCTGCCATCTCTTAATTACATTTCTCACTGTGGAAACTGCAAGCTGACAACGCTTTGCTATCTTCTTGTAGCCTTCTTCTGCATTGTGAGTCTTACACAGCTGCTTAGAGGAACCCATGGTTGTTGAGTGTCCGCAAGTGTGTGCACAAGGTTTAAAGAGTCAAAGTATTTGTAAAGCTTTGAAATTTGCATTTACTAATGACAGCTGTTGCCATGCATCAGATCTAATGAGCAAATTAAGGTCTAAAACCTTGTAAAAAGAATCTGAGACTCTGGAACTCTTAGGGTGCCCAAACTTTTGCACAGTGCCATAAAAATGTTTTTATTTTTTATTTTCGTTCAATTTATGGCATAAAAAGTAACTATGCATCAATGCTTGCTGAAAATATTGTGCATTTTTTCCATTTCCAAGAGAGACTGTGTTAACATCTTTTCACCAAAATCTGTTATTTATCAAGGGGTGCCTAAACTTTTGCATAAGACTGTAGATAGATAGATAGATAGATAGATAGATAGAGCCGGCCCTGTTTGTGTATGTTTAAAATGGTGCCATGTGATGGTTTGACAGCCTGTTAAAGGTGTCCCCTGGAATAAACTCTTAACAAACTTAAACAATTAAGAATAAACAATTCTTAACAATCCTCTCTTGCCAAGTAGCTGCAGATCAGTACAGAAGATGGATGGGTCGATAGATGTAGATGAACCATTAAACAATAAAAACATTACAAAAAAAAAACAAAAAAACAAACTACACGAAGAGTACATAAGTGTAAGTACAAAGTATAATCATAATAATAATAATATAAAGTAATATATCATAATAATAATAATATTAATTATATATTTTGCCCCTTTTTCAGCAGATTTCTAGGGTCAACATTTTAAGTTATAAAGTTATATAGTTCTGTTAACTTTATCAGCTGGGCTCTGACAATATTGAAATATATTGCTTATAAATTAAGCCCAATTGAGCATTAAGGATATAGTCTAAACCAGTATTTGTTTTTACATACCAAACCTGCTGTTCAAATTATTGACACAGTTAAGAGATTTACAAAGGTGGTGTGTATGTGGTTTTATTTACGACAAGAAAGCTTCACTTCACTTAAAATAATAATTTAAATAAGTGACCTAATTTATGTTAAAAAATTCTATTCTATTCTATTCTATTCTATTCTATTCTATTCTATTCTATTCTATTGCATTATATTACATTATACTCCATCCCATTACAATTGGTGTGGGTGGCCATCTAGTGGTGGTACTTGGTGTACACACTTTCTCTTTGCCACCTTTCCATGAGACTGGGTTGGTACCCTCAAGATTACTTTATTTTTTATCTGCAAAGTGCATACAGTGTATATTTATATATTTATTTATATATTTAATAAATAGTACAATATAAATTCTGCAACTTGCTGATACTAAACCCAAATTTCCAGACAAAAAACACAATTTAAGGCTTCACTTACTTAAGAACTTTAGAAATATTTAGCACCCTTATTCGGATAGTATGTAGCTCAGTGACAATTGCTTTAAAGCACATCATACGAGCCTTTAAAGCACTTCATACATCATCTATACACTATTTTTTGTACCAAGCACGTCAATGCCTAAACTTTCTAAATAAACAGATTTAAACTCACACATATCAATTCTTTACCTATTTAACCATACGACTGCTGGCTGATCTCCTGTAGTTACTGAGTAATTGGAGGTTCAGTGGGTTTGTTTTAAAAAAAGGGTTAGAAAGCAGTGCAGCCACCATCCACAATTAAAATAATACACACCACAAACAGCATAATTTTTTTTTACAAACCCCACATAAAAAAAACCCCTCATTTTTATTACTTTTACTGTTATGGTTTGCACATTCGTAAAAGTTTAATTGAAATCACTGCTTAAGTAAATAAACGTGGTTTTAATTTGTTTCATACACCTAAATGCTTACTCTAGCTTGCGTGAAATTTTAGATGTGTCCAGTAAGACCCTACTCCCATTATAACATGAACAAGCCCTTGCATTTATTATAATAAAATGTATAAAGAACACCATGTGAGTGTTCTAAAATTAGCATACAATCAATTAATTTGATTAAATTTGAAGAAAGTCACTGGATGAAAGTCATATGATTCAAGCGCCAAGCTCAAGCTCCAGTCTGCCTTAGTTAAATTGCAGTATCACCAAACCACCACAAACTTATAACTATTTCACTGACTGGGTTAATATATTTATTCAGTCTAGAAATACTGCAGCCCGGTGCAACGATGTAAACTGAAAACTAAGCCATTTCATATGACTGACGCACTAAAGCGTAAATAGGTATAACATACGCCTCTAATACTTAAACAGCTTCTATAACACATGCCTATTATGTTGCATTAGGATTCGGTATAGATGCTTCTGGAGAAGCTCAGCTAAGCATTTGGAAATTGAAAGTCGTCTTTGCTAGAAACAAACAAACAAACAAAAAAACTAAATTGCTTTTCTTCAGCTAAAATATAATACAGATAATATTCCACCCTTGTAGCCAATGACAGGAACCTGAGATTTCTGCCAGGACAAAAAGGCAGTGGGGTTATTCATCTCATGTCATGCTTTCTGGGATACTTTTCTGCTCAACACTTTTGTAAAGAGCAGTTAGTCGAGTTATTGACTTCCATTCAGCCAGAAGAGGTGTTTTATTTGTGTGTGTGTGTTTTGTGTGTGTGTGTATATATATGAATCAGAGAAAGAGCAAATGTGTGTGTGAGAGAGAGAGTGAGAGAGAGAGAGAGAGCAAGAGAGAGAGAGTGACAGCAAGCACATTAAAACTAGAAGGAGATTAAGAGTAAAAAAGAGAGAGAAAGCAAAAGAGAGAGAGTGAACAAGAGGTAGAGATAGAGAAAGAAAAAGAGAGAGATGGGGGAGAGAAAAAGAGACACAGAGAGAGAGAGAGAGAGAGAGAGAGAACGAGAGGTAGAGATAGAGAGAGAAAAAGAGAGGGGGAAGAAAGAGAGAGAGAGAGAGAAAAAGAGAGAGAGAGAGAGAGAGAGAGAGAGAGAGCATGAAAGGGAGGTAGGAAGAGAGAAAAAGAGAGAGAGAGAGAGAGAGAGAGAGAGAGAGAACGAGAGGTAGAGATAGAGAGAGAAAAAGAGAGGGGGAAGAAAGAGAGAGAGATAGAGAGAGAGAGAGCATGAAAGGGAGGTAGGAAGAGAGAAAAAGAGAGAGAGAGAGAGAGAGGGGGAAAGTACTCTACTTACACAAGTTTTCTAGTCAGCTGCTTTTTTAGCTCTGGTCAATTAAGTTCACATGATCAGCTGATAGGTCTCGTTTATAATCAGTCTGAGCAGCAGCCACAATGTTGTTCCTAGTTCCTGCTCTTCCTCCTGCTTTTTACCCTCCATTTGTCTCATTTTGTTAAGTTTTATTCTAATCAATTTTACTGAAAACAAAAGTTTTAAGGATACTACACTCATGGCTAAAAAAAAGGAAAGCAGGGACAACTATTCGTTTAATGTAAGTATGCTTTAATATCAGTGATCAACCAGATGGAGTGCATTTTGTTTACAGTGTAACCCAAAAGAATTTGCACGTGTTGTTAAGATGTGCTGCAGGTCTAGGAAAATATGCAATGCTGTTATTTACAGGACAGGAATGCAAGTCAAAACTCTATCATTAATTTAATATCAGCTGTTACAAAGCCAGAAAATCACCACATTATCTACTGTATAACTGGGTATTTCGCATATTTATCTTTAATTAAAGTTTTGGGTCACGTTTCTATCAGAATTTTGGGTTTAAAATGTCTGGCTTGTTATTTGTTCAGTGTTTACAGTGTTATTTATATCAGAAATCTGTACTGGTGTGAATCATTACTATGGTATAATTTCTGCAGTAGGTTATTGCTGTGTTGCTTATAGAATTATATAATAATAATTTACATATTTACATAAAAAAATAATAAACATATATTTCTTTGGGTAGATTTATTACAACATTTCTTACCAGTTTCTCAAAATGAACTGTACAATTACATAACATTGTGTACATATAGTTAACTATAAAAAACTATATATATCTCTAAGTTAAAAAATCAGCTGGTGTTCGGTATGCCTACAGTTGATGTTTGATAAAAAGTATTTTGAGAAAGGTTTACCTAGTACTAAGTATTTTAATAAGTTACTTCTAGTAAACTATGTCAACGCACGTTTTGAATACATGGTCACCATGCCTTAGATTGGAGGACCAAATCTTATCATTAACCAACTATTAACTATAACCTCTGCCCTTAAAAACACATTATCATCTTCATTAACAGGTAATAAGATAACCATCAAGGTAAAGTCATGAAGCGTAAGTTAATAATATATGCGACTGCTAATAGGCAACCGGTTAATAGTAAGAATAAGTCCATAAACTGAAGCGTTAACCACTACACCTGGTGTCCGAACTAGCCTGTCTATGTATACTTTAAGAAGAATTCTAATGAATCCCCTGTGGTGAAGAACCCAAAGGTGCAATTAATTTACTCATTGACGAAACAACAAATATAAAAACTAAACAAGACTTGACTCAGCTTAGCTTAGTTTAGCGTAGCTTAGCTTAGCACACACTAGCACAAACATAAACAGAAAACATGAACTTGACTTGAGTACACTTAATTTGACCTAACTTGACCTAGCTTGACAGACTCACAACAGCGGTACGGGGACAAACCGAAATGTTTGTGCACAAAGCTTTTGAGCTCCACAAAGACATGGACTTGAGTGTTGTGTACAGACCCCTAAACGCTGCATTGTGCTTGCAAGCATCTGAGAAATTAGGAATATAGTTGATGTTAATAAGTTAATCTTCATTAACGTTTTCCCATGCGTCTTGATAATCTGTGTGGTCTCTCTCTCTCTATCTCTCTCTCTCTCCACAGAATAAAAGCTTAGTAAATAAGTGGTGTGGGTCAACTAATGACCAGAGTGCAGAAGAAGACAGTAGAGACAAACTAACTTATTGTGTAACTGATGTACCACCATGGCACCTATGCATTATTTTAGGAATTCAGGTAAATTACAATCTTTAACCATTCACCACAATCATTTATTGCATTTATCGATTAAACTTATGATCTTCTTGTTTTATGTCTTTTAGCACTTTCTGACTGCGTTTGGTGGAATTATTGCCATCCCGTTAATCCTGTCTCAGGGTCTTTGTTTGCAGCATGATGGACTCACTCAGAGCCATCTGATCAGCACCATCTTTTTTGTTTCAGGAATATGCACCGTATTGCAAGTCACCCTGGGGATCAGGTAGCCCAAATCTTTAAAAACACACATTCTGATGTGGTGGTGTGAGAAAACCCTGTAAGATGTGCTGTGATTCAAAAAATAAAGTTCAGCTAATGTATGTGTTTCGCTAACATTGTACTTAAATGAAAGAAATTAAAGTTAAGTCTGCAAAGTATGCAAGTAATAAAGTAATTATCAGATTAGAAATGAAAGTCTTTAATAGGATTACACAGGAATTTAGTATTTTATGCCTTCCACATTCCCCAGGCTTGTTCATGCTGGAACTTATATATTATCAGAAACATCTGAATACCGGATATTAAACACCAAACATTCTATGGAATGCCACAAAATAGCTGCTCCTTTGTTTCTAGACCAGTTTTAAGTACCCCCATCTGGAAGGTCTGTCAAATCTTGTGAGCTTTAATAAGTACATAAGGCTCCTGTGTGGGTTTTTTTTTTATTGCCAGACGTTTGAATTTTTTGTTGTTTGTTGATTTAGTAAGATTTAAGTGAAATATTCTCAGATACAAAAATCATTTCTGATTTTTTTTAATACACTATTTGGCCAAAGGTTTGTGGACACCATACCAACACACCCAAAAAGTTTTATCTCGAAGACACGTTTATCTTGAATGGAATTATGGAACTGAGAGACCCAAACACTGTTTCAGCATGAAATGTAGTGGAAAGTTTTATACAGAAGCTTAAATGTTATTATAAGGTTAAAACTGAGACTGAATCCTAAATGAAAAAAACCCGTATGGATGTGATGGTCAGGTGTCCAATACTCTTGTCCATATAGTGTAGTATTTGCTATCTAATTTGAATTTTTTCTCAGTTCATTTCATTTTTGAATCTATGCCCATAATACTAATGTGGATAATGACCTATTTATATTTATTGTTTCACATAAACACTTGTAAATACTAACCTGAAGTTTTTAGACAGTATAAATAGTTGAGCAAAATATATACTTTACCCCACTACATTATACTAAATGTTTTTTTTTTTTAAATGTTTTATTAAATATTTAAGTAGCACTGTGTCTTCTTTGGAACTTTAAGTACTAGTTACTAGACATATTTTAGGTCTCATAACCGTAACTTTCCTATCTAAATGGTAGGCTGCCTATTCTTCAAGGTGGAACATTCACTTTTCTTGCACCCACAACATCTTTGCTATCCATGCCGGATTTGGTCTGCCCTGCTTGGACACAGAATGCCACTCTGGTCAACACATCCTCGCCTGAATTTATCCAGGTCTGGCAAAGTCGCCTACAGTTGGTGAGTTTTACAGCTGTAGTGAGAAGCTAAGCTCCATATTAACTTACGTTTGGGGTAAAAAACAAAACAAAAAACAACATCTGATATTTCCTTATTTGCTGTCTTAACAGATCCAGGGGTCTATCATGGTGGGTTCCTTGTTCCAAATGCTGGTAGGATTCTCTGGTCTGATTGGTCTGTTTATGAGGTTCATTGGTCCTCTGACAATAGCACCCACCATCTGTCTCATTGGCCTTTCTTTGTTCGACTCGGCTGGCAGGGAGGCTGGGAGCCACTGGGGAATCTCAGCAATGTGGGTGCAGATTTTCACCTTCACTAAGTGTGGCATGAGTACAATTTATATTTCTTGATATGATGTCTTGAGTAGCAATATTTTTCTTCTTCTTCTTCTTTTGGCTGTCTCCTTCAGGAGCCCTTCATCATAGAATCATCAGCCTCACCTAACCCTACCCACCTACACTAAGTGGGCGAATGTTTGCATACCTAACCATGACATCCATATATGCAGATTTCTTAGGGGCTGAAAGTTTTGATCTGCTTTATTAGTAGCAACAGTACATACAGAAATCTAATAGTATGTATGGTGTGCCAGGGGGCCCAAGCTCATATTCTTTTCTAGGGCCCAAAGTTGGCCTTGATTATTATAATAAAATAAAAAATGCTTGCCATGTGCACAGGAACATTGTCGTGCTAAACAATATTTAGACTTTTTATTACTAGTGAATCTTGTACAATTGTGTGCTTCCAAAATTGTGTCAACAGAAAGTCGTTTGAAAACTGTATGGTAATCTAACAAGTGATGCAACCAAAATAACAAAGAGACATAACACCAATTTTTCTTCCACAGGACAATATGTATAATTGTCCTGTTTTCCCAGTATCTCCGCCATATTTCCATCCCTCTCCCTGCATACAGCAAGACCAAAAAGTTTCACGTCTCCAAAATAAACATCTTCCAGATTCTTCCTGTAAGCCAATTAATACTTTTAGTAGGTACATCATAGTGTGTTTTATTTTACGCTTGAACATAAGTCACTGTCTCTTTGGCCTTGTTTCACAGGTCCTTATGGGACTCACTGTTTCATGGCTCATCTGTTACCTTCTGACTATCTTTAATGCCCTTCCATCTGATCCAAAGCAGTATGGGTATCTTGCTCGGACAGACATTAAGGGAGATGTAATTGGGGCTGCACCTTGGTTCAGATTCCCATATCCTGGTATACAATTAAATTAAATTATTACATTTATTTAATATCACATGGTTCTTGGTTTAGGTATTTACTCTGATGTTTTCAATGAACTTATCAGGCCAGTGGGGCTTACCAACTGTAAGTGTGGCAGGAGTGTTAGGAATCCTGGCAGGAGTCATTACCTCCATGGTTGAGTCAGTGGGTGACTACTATGCTTGCGCCAAGCTAAGTGGTGCTCCACCTCCACCCAAACATGCGATCAACCGGGCGATTGGAATCGAAGGCCTGGGCTGCCTGTTGGCAGGGGCCTGGGGAACAGGCAACGGAACCACTTCCTATAGTGAGAACATAGGAGCACTGGGAATCACTAAGGTTAGACCATGCCAACATAATTACTTGACAAAAGTTTTAGGACACCTGTCCATCACATCTAATATATGTTTTTTAAACATCCTTTTCCAGATTTATTCTTAGTACTGATATAAAAACCTTGACACTTCCAGAAAGGGTTTCAATTTAATATATGAAGGATGGCTTTTCTTATTTAGCCACAAAAAAATGTTCGGTGCGAAGATCTGGGGGCAGTTTATCATAGAGGGGTTAAGGTCAACACTCTGTGAATTGTCACAGTTCTTTCACTTCAATTATAACATACCATGTCTTCATAGAGCTCAAGGTCTTTGTCATGCTGGAACAATGTTTGGACCTATTAGTTCCAGGAAAGAGATAGACAACTGTGTTTCCCCCAACTTGTGTCAAACGTTTTTACGAAGAAACAATGGGTGTGCTGGTAAGGTGTCCACAAACCTTGGGCCATTATGTCTGAAAAAAGGACCTCTCTGAAGACAACTAAGTGAAAACTTTCTTTTCCAGGTTGGCAGCCGCATGGTAATTGTTGCCAGTGGGGTCGTCATGATCATTATGGGATTGTTTGGAAAAATTGGAGCCATTTTTAGTACCATCCCCACTCCTGTTTTTGGAGGGATGTTTTTTGTGATGTTTGGAGTTATATCTGCAGTTGGTGTCTCCAATCTACAGGTGGGGAATATTTCAATTGATAAAGTTGATTAAAAAATGACTGAAAAATCAACTAGTTTTCTTTATAGTATGCAGATATGAACTCTTCTCGTAACATCTTTATCTTTGGCTTCTCGATGTTTACTGGCCTTGCCGTTCCACACTGGGTTATAAACAATTCTAATATCTTAGACACAGGTATGTTCTTCAGTATGATAAAGAGATTAAAAAAGTTCTAAAAAAGTCATTTACAGTCTTAGGATATTGTCTCCATATGCTCATCTTTCAGGCATTGTAGAGTTGGATCAAGTGCTACAGGCTCTTCTAACAACCCACATGTTTGTTGGAGGATTTTGTGGATTTGTTCTTGATAACACTGTTCCTGGTGAGTTGCACATTGCAATCTCTTGCAAGCTCTATTGGAATTTCTTTTAAAACAAAACATGGACTTAATTTATGCTAATTTATGTCTCCATTAGTGCTAACAAATTATAATAAATTAAGTAAAATATATACATTTAGCATGTTTTTATCTCCCTTACAGGAACAAAACATGAGCGGGGCATGATTATGTGGAACTGGGCCCAAAAAGAGTCTGAATCTGACAACATTGTGGAAAGTGAGGAAGTCTACGGTCTTCCCTGTGGGATCAGTTCTCGTCTTGCTTCCTACCCCTGGGTTAGATATATACCTTTTTGTTCCTCTTATAAAACCAGACCAGAAAATGACACAACAAGCAACTCGATTTCTCTTGTGAAAAAGGAGCCTAGTGAAAATAACACAAATGTCATAGTAACAGTGGCACTATAATTATTTACAGAGACATTATATAAGCAGAGGACAAACTGGCCAGGGATGTCTGGGGCTGAGTTTCGTCACATAGGCTTACCCTGCTATATATACTTTTTCATTTTTCAATTTTTCATAAATTTTCTGTAACCCTCTTGTAATTATCTTATCTTGTCTTATCTTGTCTTGTCTTGTCTTGTCTTGTCTTGTCCTACCTTATTTTATTTTGTATTTATCTGAATATAAATTACTAGTGATAGCTGCATTTTTATAATAATTGTGGTTTAATTAACCAAAGAAAGACACAAAAGACAAATATTTCCTTTTTGAACGTAAGTTGGAATCATTAACTATTTGTATTATTTTTATTACTTTTTAAATCAATTAATTAATTTAAATGCAAAAATAAATTGAAAATTTATAGTACTTTGATAGTATTGATAGTACTTTGAATCACTGTAAACTATTTTATAGTAAAATCTTAAATGAATTAAAAATGAAGCTTGTTTTCAGTATATTCAGTCTAGAAAAGTAGTTCATGTATCACTGATTTTTAAACAACATTTGCATAGTTATATTCCAACAATTGTAACATATGTTATATATTCCACTACATGTGTACCTGTATGCATAGAGGTGTGTGTGTATTTATATGCGTGTTTATGACTTTCACAACCTTAAAACCCACAATCATCTGCACAACACTAACTAGCTAGCTACAAGAGGTTGCTGCTAGGCTAATGTGACAGAAATTATAGCACCTCTAGCTGTATGTTTAGTCATGTTTTATGGCTTTGTACATGCTAATAAAGCACTCTGCCCAAACATCTTTTTGTTATGCTGTGTTTGTTTGAGCTATTTTATTAGCAGTGTTCACCGTTGTTAGCACTGTGTGCTCAGAGTCTTGAACAGAAACAAACAATGAACCCCAGGCTAAGAAAAAGGCTTTTATTAAATCTGATATTTCAGACGTTTTGGTTATTTTGCTGTAGCTTTATATTGCTTAAGCTAAACGATAGCTTATCTTTTAAACATTATTGTTTATAAAGGTTTTTAAACTTTTTCAAGATGTAACAAATCAAAAAATGTTTTAGCATGATCATTATGGGATTGTTTAGAAAAATTGGAGCCATTTTTCAGACACCCTTATCCAGAGCAACTCACATTTATACAACTGAAGGTTAAGGGACTTTACTCAGGGCCCCAGCAGTGGTGGCTTGGGGGAGCTAGGACTTGAACACACAATCGTCTGGTTGTTAGTCCAACAGCTTAACCATGAGCCACCACTTCCATTTTTAGTACGATCCCAACTCCTGTTATAGGAGGGATGTTTTTAATAATGTTTGGACTCATTGACGTCTCTATCTAGATGTGGGGCAATATTTTACTTGTTCAAAAACAGATAAAAGTTTAACAACCTTTTATTATAATATTCAGACCTGAACTCTTATTATCGTTAACATTCTAAACTGGATAATAAAGAATGCTGATATCTGAAATACAGCTGTGTTTTTCAGTATAATAAAAAAGATGAAAGAAGAGATTATACAATCTCATATTGTTTGATGATAAAAGCAGATCAAGTTTTTTAGTCAATGTATGAATTTTCCAGTCCAGGGAGTGGTAGCGCAGTGCAGTGGTTAAGGTGTTGGCTTGCTAACCAGGAGATTGTGGGTTTGATTCCCAGTTACCACTATTCAATTTGATTCAGTTTTATTTGTATGGCGCTTTTTACAATAGTGATTGTCACAAAGCAGCTTTACACAATTGAAGAAATGATAAGACAGAATGAAACATAAATCAGTTTGTCCCTGATGAGCAAGCCGGGGGCGACGGTGGCAAGGAAAAACTCCCTGAGATGAGATAGGAAGAAACCTTGAGAGGAACCAGACTCAACAGAGAACCCATCCTCATTTGGGTGAAAAACAGGTAGCAGGGATTATGTGGTTACATTGTGTGTGTGTGTGAACAACTTAAATCATTAGTCCTTAAAGAGCAGCTGGAACGTCTTTATGGCGAAGTGGGTCGTCCTAGATCACCCTGGTGATGCATCATCCGCTGGGGCAGGTCACAGGGAAGGGTCCCACAGGACCGGGTTGGAGGTGGGGTCTGGATCACCGGCAGCTCTGTTGTGGCGTATGTAACTCAACAGTGAGAGAGAGAGAGAGAGAGAGAGAGAAAGAGAAAGAGAGAGGTAGAGGGAAAGGAAGGCAAAAATAAGGAAAACGGTTAAGTGACAATGTAATCACACGGTTTGGAGTGATTAAATGAATAATGTAGAGTGCAAGGATGGACTCCGGCAAGACTAACTAGGTCAGCATAACTAAAAGGAGAACCAGAGGGAAACACAGACATGAGGGCTCCCTGATATGTTAAGCAACCAGCCGCTCTCATCCTCAACACCGTGATCAATAAGAGAGGGGAAGACAGCATCTCAACATACCAGATCACCTTAATACTCAACACCCATGAGTCCCCCGGATCTGCTCCTTTATCTAAGGGGAATCAATACAAAAGGCTTGATTAAATAAATATGTTTTTAACCTGGACTTAAACACTGAGACTGTGTCTGATTCCAGAACATACATAGGGAGGTTATTCCATAGCTTTGGGGCTCTGTGAGAAAAGGCTCTGCCCCCTGCTGTAGTTTTTATAATGCACGGTACTGACAGGCAGCCTGCATCCTTTGATCGAAGTAGGCGTGACGGAACGTAAGACACTAGAAGTTCGCTTAAGTACTGCGGTGCGAGACCATTTAGAGCTTTATAAGTTAGCAGTAGTATTTTAAAATCGATGCGGTGTCTCACTGGGAGTCAATGCAGTGTGGATAGGACTGGTGTGATGTGCTCGTATCTTTTAGTTTTAGTAAGGACTCACGCTGCGTTCTGGACTAACTGAAGCTTATTAATGCACCTAGTTGAACATCCAGACAGTAAAGCGTTACAGTAATCCAGCCTGGATGTGATAAACGCATGAACTAATTTTTCAGCATCAGTAAGCGACAAGATATTTCTTATTTTAGCGATATTTCTAAGATGATAGAATGCTATCCTGGTAATATTGTCGACATGGGCCTCGAATGAGAGATTGGAGTCTAAAATCACACCCAGATCTTTTACTGTTGCACTCGGTGAAACAGAAAGACTGTCTAGGGTTAAGGTGTGATCAGGAAGCTTACTTTTAGCTACCTGTGGTCCTAGAACCAGAACCTCCGTCTTGTTAGCGTTAAGCAAGAGGAAATTGCATAACATCCAATCTCTTACTTCCTTCACACATTGCTCAATTTTATTAAACTGACCTTTCGCATCAGGCCTTGATGAGACGTATAACTGTGTGTCATCAGCGTAACAGTGGAAACTGATATCATGCTTACGAATTATGTTTCCCAGAGGCAGCATGTAAAGAGAGAAAAGAAGTGGGCCTAAAACCGAGCCCTGTGGAACACCATACTTTACAAGGGAGCACGCAGAATAATCACCATTTAAATCAACAAACTGGTAACGATCGGTTAAATAGGACCTGAGCCACGCAAGAGCTGTTCCTTTAATTCCTACTAATTTTTCTAATCTGTGAAGAAGAATATTGTGATATATGGTGTCGAAAGCCGCACTAAGGTCAAGTAATATAAGCAACGAGACACAGCCTTTATCGGATGCCAGTAAGAGGTCATTAGCTACTTTGACCAGTGCTGTCTCTGTGCTGTGGTTACGCCTGAATCCTGATTGATAAAGTTCGTGTATGTTATTTCTTTGTAAATATGAACATAGCTGTTGCGCTACTACCTTCTCTAGAATTTTAGAGACAAACGGAAGGTTAGATATCGACCTGTAGTTCGACAGCTCATTTTGGTCAAGGTCAGGTTTCTTAATTAAAGGTTTAATAACTGATAATTTAAAAGATTTAGGAACATACCCACTGCTGAGAGAAGAGTTAACTATTTTCAACAGGAGTTCTGATATTGCCAGTACAATTTGCTTAAGAAAGTGTGTTGGTATAGGACTGTTGGGCCCCAGAGCAAGACCCTTAACCCCGAATTGCTCAGTTATTTAGATAAGATAAAAATGTAAGTTGGTCTTGATAAGGGCGTCTGCTAAATGCCTGAAATGTAAATTTAAAAGACTTTTATATGCCATTTGGCTCAGTCTATTGATTGTGATATACATTCAAGAGCTGGTCAGACTGGCGAGACTCTGCAGTCAACATAACAATAACTCTGTCAACATAAATCCTCAGGTCTCTGACCGGGCAGGATGAGCTGTGAGCTTCTGTATTGCCAGAGGAAGGCGGCCCCTTCAGGGCAGACAGGAAGACCGTTTGTGCCCTGAAGGGAGTCACATTGCTAGCCACCGGAGCAAAGCGGAGGCAGTAATCGCTCACAGAGAACGCATAAAGATTTCTCACGTGCTTTGCCGTAGCAAATGCGAACATTGCCTAGCATATTGACATGAGTAACATCACATGATTTCTTTCGGAAATTAATCCCGGCATCTACATCTTTTCCTCCGGTCACATTTTAATGTTATTAGCCTGACTCACTTAACATCAACAAGAGGGTATTTGAGACTGTAGTTTTTAGGTCATCACAGCGGATTTGGGTTAGAGCCGTCACCGCATACTGTTGTGAAAACACTCAACTTTGGATGTTTAAGATCCATTGAGAAAGCTGGAAGTAAAGGGCTAATTAAAGCAGCTGTAAATGTCAAATGTAGTGAAGAAAATGGGATAATGAGTATGAAGGATTAATTTTATTGTATTATTATTTTTGTTTTTTTTTTGTTTGTTTTTTTACACCAACATCAATTCTCTGCACTCCTTCATAGTAGAATCAAAAAAGAATGAGATGAAGATGCTGTAGAGACAAAAATCTAAAATTGTATACAATAATTTTCTTTGCACAAATAATTATTCTCGTAGAGTTTTACACTTGATGTCACATGGACGTCTTTGTCTATCATCTTGGTATATTCTGGGTCTTGCACATGGTAGTTACTTCGCTGTCTATGAGAGGGTCAGAGAGCCCTCAGATTTCTTGTGTTCTGAAGATGAAAGAAGGTCCCACAGGTTTTGGAACAACACCAGGGTGAGTAATTATTGACATCATTTTTAAAAAATTTTGGCTAAACTATCCCTCAAAACGCTTTTTTTTTAGCTCGGGTTTTACTCATATTCAATTATATTAGATTGTTAACTATTTTATTTCAGAAGATGCCAACTATTGCATATGAAGATCGTTTTTTCTAAGATTTTGAGTTCATCTGTATTGAAGGTGTTTTTCATTATTTTTATATCTGGCATGAGCTACACATAAGGAATAAAACAGTTGAAACAGTGAAGATGATGCAAGGTGCTACAGAGAGGAGAATATCTATAGAGGTCATTGATCTTGGGTTGCTGTCACTTGGGGCTGTGTCATGCTTTATTTTTTTCTTGATAAATTCTGATAAAATGCAATATTATATGTAAAGCAATAAAGCATAAAATATATTGCATATAAAAACATTTTTATCAAGTGCACCTTGATCGAAATTTGCAATAATTAGTCTTTAACAGAAGCAAACAATGAACCCCAGGCTAAAAAAAAGGCTTTTATTAAATCTGATATTTCAGACATTTTGGTTATTTTGCTGTAGCTTTATATTGCTTAAGCTAAACGGTAGCTTATCTTTTAAACATTATTGTCCGAAGGTTTTTAAACTTTTTCAAGATGTAACAAATCAAAAATTTTTTTTAGCATGATCATTATGGGATTGTTTAGAAAAATTGGAGCCATTTTTACATTATCCAGAGCAACTCACACTTATCTCATTTATACAACTGAGCAATTGGGGGTTAAGGGCTTTACTCAGGGCCCCAGCAGTGGTGGCTTGGTAGAGCTGGGAATTGAACACACAATCTTCTGGTTGGTAGTCCAACAGCTTAACCATGAGCCACCACTTCCATTTTTAGTACGATCCCAACTCCTGTTATAGGAGCGATGTTTTTAATAATGTTTGGACTCATTGACGTCTCTATCTAGATGTGGGGCAATATTTTACTTGTTCAAAAACAGATAAAAGTTTAACAACCTTTTATTATAATATTCAGACCTGAACTCTTATTATTGTTAACATTCTAAACTGGATAATAAAGAATGCTGATATCTGAAATACAGCTGTGTTTTTCAGTATAATAAGAAAGATGAAAGAAGAGATTATACAATCTCATATTGTTTGATGATAAAAGCAGATCAAGTTTTTTAGTCAATGTATGAATTTTCCAGGTCGAGGAGTGGTAGCGCAGTGCAGCGGTTAAGGTGTTGGCTTGCTAACCAGGAGATTGTGGGTTTGATACCCAACACCACCCAGTTACCACTGTTGGGCCCCAGAGCAAGACCCTGAATTGCTCAGTTATTTAGATAAGATAAAAATGTAAGTTGGTCTTGATAAGGGCGTCTGCTAAATGCCTGAAATGTAAATTTAAAAGACTTTTATACGGCATTTGGCTCAGTCTATTGATTGTGATATACATTCAAGAGCTGGTCAGACTGGCGAGACTCTGCAGTCAACATAACAATAACTCTGTCAACATAAATCCTCAGGTCTCTGACCGGGCAGGATGAGCTGTGAGCTTCTGTATTGCCAGAGGAAGGCGGACCCTTCAAGGCAGACAGGAAGACCGTTTGTGCCCTGAAGGGAGTGACGTTGCTAGCCACCGGACCAAAGCATAAAATATATTGCATATAAAAACATTTTTATCAAGTGCACCTTGATCGAAATTTGCAATAAAGCATACATTTGTAGGGAGCAACCTGAGATCAATGAACATTCTGGTAATTAAAACTTGAATTGGCAGTAATGCTCTCTCTCTCTCTCTCTCTCTCTCTCTCTTTAACCATACATGCCAGTGTACCGAGCGAACCCGAACCTGGGTAAAAGAATCGGGAGTTTTTTGGTGTAAATACTGTGTGGATTGGGTGATCTGCCATAGTGAGTAAAAAAGAGAGATTTTAGCGAAACATTTAGCAAGGGATATGCAGACAAACATAAAGCTTTATTTACTTTCTGCTGTTACAGGACCTAAGGTATATGTACAACTGAATCATTTGTGGATCTGAGACAAAAGCAGAATATAGGAAGGTGGTAGCTAAATTAAGGTGTCAGACTATTAAATGAAAAAATGTGGGTTCGACTTCCACTACCGCCAAGTTACCACTGCTGGGCCCCTAAGCAGCTGTATAAATGAAATGAATGTAAGTCAATGCTAATATGTGCTATTTATGAGTACTTGGTGGCACTTATTTCTTGTTAACAATGTTGCACCACTAGAGGGCAAACTCACATAATAATCCATAGAAAACTATCGGCAATCAAAACTAAAATCTGAAGCCAAAATAACAGAAAAAGTCAAAAGTCAGGAAAACGTATAAATTAGTATATCAGTATTTATTCTAACAAAATTATATCTTAAGTGATCATAGACGGCAAGCACTTCATGCCAAGAAACATTATTTTTTTTTGCCACACAGAACAATAGAAAGTACATCTACAGAGCTAAATATTAAGACAAACCAGATCAGTGCTTTGGAGGTTTTTTAGTTCTGGCTGTTGTAGCTCATCCTACTTTACATGGCTACACTTTTTAATTCAATAATTATTTTCTTTAGTTTGTGAGATATACTTGGCCTGCTCATTTACATTCAGAACGTTTTTAATGAATATAAAATGAAATATATACAAAAACGAAGCGTATATGTATTTCAGATATATTAAAGCTATTTAAACTGCAAGTGGCAGTCGACTACTATAAGGAATACGGTAATCCATTCCAAATATATGGAATTCCAAAGAAAATGAATTAACAGTCATTTCTATTAAACGGACTGCTTATACATAATCATACCCACTCAGCAGAACAAATAGGTTTTGTAACTGATTTACAATAAATCTGTTTGTATTTATTTCAATAAATCAGCCCTATCAAATGTTAATCTGTTCATTTCCAAGACAATAGGCAGCAATTAGATTGAATATAAGAAAGCTGCTGTGGCCATTTTTTATGTAGTTGTTTACAGAGTTTGAATTGATTTGTGTCTGTAAATTACAGTAAATTTCCCCAGAAAGAATTTGCATTTGGTCCCACTAGATGTCTCTAGTTAACTACAGCTTTTAAAAAAGATTGATTGTGGCTGGGAAATCTGCTTACAAGTCTCACGAGAAAAAGAGAGAGAGAGAGCCTAAATCACCTGCAGCTATCCAGAAGACGTCTAGGTGATCCTATAACAGTGCACCTGTTGTATTTTCAATAGACATTATTGTCCCAAAATGTCTCCGAGGTGCAGAGTTGATGGAAAGGCATATAACACCAGCTGGAAAGATAAATTGACCCCGACTTGACCTGTAATTTCATAAGAGGCTATTCTGCGTTCCTGTGGGCATTCCATGTACAAGTGTTCACCCCATGTGACAGTAAAAATAGAGCATGAAACATGCTTCAGGAGTGTGTACAGCTGGAGGGGAAAGGGCAAAAAAGCAGTGGAAAAAAACGGTGGTAGGTCTCCTTCTATGTGATTTATACATTACATTCTTGATTTACACGCAAGTGCATGAACATTACTAATTGGTAGAAAATTTTGTCTATGATATAACAACAAATACTGGAGTTAATAAGTAAAGAATCTTGTTGTATTCCAGATGTTCTACAGACAGAAAATAGGGTGAGTTGAGAGTAAATGAAAATAAGTCTTTATTATCCATCTTTCTAAAATATTGAGGATCGAGTCTTTTCATTATTGCTTTATTTTTCTAAAATTAATATTTGCTCATTATCTCAAAGCAAAATACTTTTCAACTGTGACTAAAAGTTATTGAAGTAAAAATAATAGAAACAGTGTTTCTGATGAGGAAATCTGGCAAACATGTGGATTCTGAGTGTTTACACTTTTTCACACACTAGGAACATCATCAGTATTCCATAACTGCTCCCTGCTCCAAAGGCATAAAATATGTTTCCTCATGGATGAGTAGAACTTTTGGCAAGTATTAGTTTAGCTGAGTCCGACATATCAAACGCATTTACAGTGACTTCCCATATATATATATCCCATATACAAAATGCAAAGTATAAATTAATAATAAGTATAAAATAAATTCTATTACTAAATTCTAATACTATTGTCCGAGCTGCTGTTATAGAAACTAAATAAAAATAAATTAGAACTTTAGAAAATTTCCGTCCTTACCTAAAGCAAATTACATTTATCTTATTTTTTTTATTACACTCTGCAGCCAATCTACAATCTCGCCTAAGGCGCCACCAGATCCTGGGCCGGCCCTGCGTGCACCCACATATCAGTTTCCACAGATGACGGGAATCTTGGCGGTCGTCCACTGTTACCTATACCTAAATAATAAACCCAGATTCTGATTCAAACAAAAAAAAAAACCAACTCATTCTATCGCTATAAACCATCAGGTGTTGCCGGATAACAAACTTTTCATCCATCTGGTCTTTATATAAAATCTGATCACAGTAATCACTCACATTAAACCAGGAAAAGAAAATAATCACAAACAGACTCGGGTGGGTTTTCTGCATTTGACCAACTACATTAGGTCAAGCTTATATCCTACACTGAGAACAATTATTCTGATATACGACCTGTTTTTCCACACTGTACATAAATAAGACAGCTAATTATTTCAAAACCCCCAAAACACAAGCAATAATAATGATTAGCTGACATGTTGGAATATAACATTTACTGTTAATATTAACCATTGAAAATGATCTTAGAAAATTGTATGCATGATTTATTAAAAATTGCCTGTTTTTTTTAGTTTATTAAACTGCTTATTTTATTTAGTTATATGTACTTCAGGCACAACATAGCCCATATCCAGGTCAATAATATTTTGCATTGTATAAAGTTTTTTTGTGTTGTCTATTGCCTACTTACACATACTCTTATTGTAGGACTATTAGGTAAGTATAAGTAAGTAAATAAGTAGATTTTTCTATTTTTTTCTACTCTGTTGAGTATTGTTGAATTGTGGTCATTTTTCATTGAGTTTTTTAAAAATAAATTATTAAATTTTGCTATATTTGTTTTATTTTTTACAAAGAGTACAAAATACAAAAAAACTGTAACTATGAAGCATTTGTTGGAGGATTTTATAATGTAATTTTTATAGGTTAATAACATAACTGAAAGCTTTTAATTATTGTTTCAATAAGTTTTTATTGCCGTTCAGTTCTTTGCTCACTGTCTGATGCTCAAGTAGGTTTGGGTATTGTCTGAATTATAGCAATTTAGTTTCTGTTTATTGGTTATAATTCATATCAATTTTTATTCAAGTTTTCATTTGAATAAAGACAAAAAACTTTAGATAGCCACCATTTCTATTCTGTGACAGTTAAATACTATGAACAAAAATTAGCAGTCAGAACAGAACTTCATCCTATGAGCCTAAGATTTTTACCTAAAAGATCACAGCAAAACAAAAAACTTAATTGTTATAAATCTTGAAAAGACAAGTTCAGTAAATGGTGATGTAATTAAAGCAAAGAAGTGCATTTCCTTTTGTACAACTGTTCACAATCACAAAACAAGTGTGTTTATGTGGATAATTGGACCTATTTTTGATGTATTTATGACCTGTTCAAGAATAAGACATAAAAGACAATTTAATTTAGAATTTGTCCACTATGAGAGGTGACGTCGTTCTCTGCGTGTGCAACACAGAAAACATAATCCGAGATCAGCTTCTTGTACCTGAATCACATTTTAAACATTGTAGTAATTTGTAACGGAGTAACATTTTAGTAACGAAGTAATTTTTTTTAACAAATCCTTTATTTTTCAGACATTGGATTGATAATTGATTAAATTTGATGTCATAATTAAGACACAATGTCTTGTTAGAAAATACTGGGTTCAGAAAATAAAGTATGTGTAATTATGTCAGATCTATCTATCTATCTATCTGTCTGTCTGTCTGTCTATCTATCTATCTAGATGGCTGTCTGTCTGCCTGTTTGTCTGTCTGTCTACTTTACTCTGTCTAGTTAGTGTTTGTTTGCCTGTATGTTTCTGCATTTCTACCACTTTTTCATGATCCCGTCCATTGAGTGCTAGCGAGAGTTAGCGAAATATTATTCTCTTCATAGACACATAGCTCTGTTAGTCATCATCAGCCTCTTGTTATTAGCTGTCATGTGAAAGACAGCTAAATTACTGAAGCTGCACAGATTGATGGGGGAAAAAGCCAAACCATGGCTTGAATGTGGATGTTCGAACCATGAGTATAACCAGTATGCTCCATCACATGGTTATGCAGTAACTCCACTATGGTTTTCTCTTCACTTTTCATGGAAACAAATGTGACTTTTCATAGCGGTCATAAGAAATCCAACATACACACACATTTCCTCTTGTCTGCTATCTAAGTGAGTATTCGGGATTTGTAAATCTGTTTCTCTGGAGACAATGAATTGAATAAGGTCTGTTACACATCCTGGTCTTCTTGTTTTAGTCTCAACTCGTCTCTCCGGAGTATAAGATGAGCCAGGATGCTGCAAATGGAAGACACAGGGCTATGATGTTAGTTATAATCCCCTTATCGCTTAGCTGTATTTGTCTAGTGCTCAGTGATCTGTTTACTCATAAAGCAAAACAGTGACAGATTACAGCAAGAGGTCAATGGCACAAGAGGAATGAAGGATTATCCAGTTGTACATCTAAGGGATAATCTACAAAAATTTGGGAAGTGATTTATATTACAGTACATGAAAGGGGCTGGTACTATTCTAATACTTATTTGGGTTGAGCTAAAATTACTAATAATAATATTTTAAATTGAAAAGTTTATACTTTCCACATGCACATGCACAATAAGGCCAATCGTTTGCACAACCATAACCACTGATGGGAATAACGGCATTGTAAATAAATGGCATTAATAATGGTTTTACTCTTTTTAGTAATGAGTAATTAAACAAATTACTATGTCCCCTGTTGCAACGCAGTTACTGTTTTAATCTCTCAGCCATGGGACCTACAAAGTTTTTTCACTGGTGTTTGTTTGGGATGGGAGATAACAACATAACTTATGATGACTGGCAACTTATGGGGACTTATGGGTACAAACGTTTCTAAATCATATAGACTGAGATTTTTTGAGAAAGTAAAAAAATGCAGAAAGTTTCCGGTTAGGGTTAGCATTAGGGAAAAGTATTAAAATCATTACACCTATGGAAAGTCCTCAAAAGGATAGCAAACCAAATGTGTGTGCAGCTGTGTGTGTGTGTGTGTGTGTGTGTGTATGTGTGTTGGGGTTTGATGATTGGCTTAGGTAGAGTAAATTCCCATCATTTGCCAGTCAGAGGCAGAGAGTAGTGCAGGTGTTCACACACAAACATGCACAGTTACACACGAAGTATGTACTTCCTGATCGTATGTTTTATATATATGGTTACCGGTAGTATGAATGAAATTTGGATGTACTACAGGATTCAAAAACTGGATGTATAAACACTACTTTTTCCTCATTGAGGTGAAAGACAAGACTGTCTTGTAATATAACACAACTTATGACCAGAAAGAATGAGTTTTTCCAAGTTATTCAACATATTTAAACATTTTTTGAAAAGTAACGATGCTGTAACTCATTATTTGTGGGAATTAACTAGTAACTATAACTAATTCTTTTTTTAAAGTAACATGCCCGACATTGCCCATTACTACGTCTTCCCCAAACCTTTAGACCCCAAACCTCTAAATTTAGAGCACAATTTTTTAGGATTCTTTGTATGCTATACACTGTTCCAACATGACAATGCAGCTGTGCACAAAGACCCTGAGTTCCATGAAGACATGGTAAGTTATGGTTGGATAGAGGAACTCAATTGTCCTCCACAGAGCCCTGACTTAAACCCAGCTGAACACCCTTGGGATGAACTGGAACACCAACTGCACCCAAGACCTCCTTACCTGGCATTAGTGCCTGATCATAATAATAATCCATAATCTAGTGTAAAACCTTTCCAGCAAAATAAAATTGATTATAGAAAAATGACAATACATCTAAAAATAAATAAAAAAAAAACAATTGATGGTGGGAAGTGGTGGCTCACGGTTAAGGTGTTGGACTAATTAAGTATATTAATTATTTTCTCTCAGTATTTCAGCCCTGCAGCTCCAAAAATTATACAGTAATTGTTACACTTATGATAATAACAAAGTCAGAGTTTTTATTTCTCACAATCTTGCGGAACAACAGAAGCAGCATAAGCTGTGAAAGACGTTATTGGAGAGACTTTCTGTACAAAACTGTACAGTTTTCAGTTGTTAGACACGAAAGAAAAATATAATATTAACCTGGCACAAAATGGGTTTTTCACAAATATCTTCAGCCAGAGTGAACGAATCCCACAGGATGTTTTTCTAAGAATAAAATGTTCTTGTATTTAAAGAAAACAAACACTACAATTATGCTGACTTTCCCTTCCAACAAAAACGTAACTGACATGAAAGCTTCAGTTTAAGAAATTAGTAGAACATTTATGAGTAGATGTGATTAAAATCATTATCATGGATCCGCATCATAGCTGTTCTGTTCTGTTTTACATTCCCACTGAGTGCCATTATTGCTGCTCATTGGCAACATCGATACTCCTCCATTAGTGTAACATTTGTGTTGAGACTTTTCTCTTTGCGGTTGCAAAGACTTTGGTCTTCATGTTAAAGCGACCACTGAGGTCATTGTGACATGAAGGACACAGTCTGATCTAAGATTTGTAGATGCAGTGAACTGATACTTTGACATTTTCTTGGCATATCAGGACATAGATAACATACTTAGCTACAAACAAAGACTCGTCCAGCAAATCTGTCACACTGAACCTTATCTTTATTAACATTTTCATAATACTTTGCTTTAGGGAAAGTCTTGGTTGATATTTTATTTGTCACATATGTGATTATACACGGTACAACATATAATAAAACATTCTTTTGTGACTCTTGGAATTAATAAAATAATTCAATAAAATCTAATTATATACAGAAAAAATAGAATAAAAAAACGAATAAAATAGAATAGAATAAAATATATTCGGAAAATATATATATCATAAAAAAATACTGTGTGGGCTTAGTGGTTAGCACTGTTGCCTCACAGCAAGAAGGTCCGGGGTTCGACCCAGAGATCTTATCTTTTTGCATGTTCTGATCCAGCAGATCCCTGTGACCCCGAATTAGGGAATAAGCGGGTATAGAAGATAAATAAAAATACTGTGTATTGTATGGTGTATATATATATATATATATATATATATATATATATATATATATATATAGAGAGAGAGAGAGAGAGAGAGAGAGAGAGAGAGAGAGAGAGAGAGAGAGAGAGAGAGAGAGTGACTGATGAAATATAAAGTGCGGTTGTGTGGTTGTGCCTGTAGTAGGGTGTGCATGAGATCTGGTGAGCGTGTGTGTGAGTATGAGCCCAGAATTTGTCAAGTAGTGCTAACGTACTTGGGATTTACAGTACTAAAACTACTACTAACCTTATTCCTGCTATATATTCTTTTCATTTTTATTAAAAAAATACGCTTTGTTTAAATACCAGAGAAAATCACAAACCAACACACATACTTACATATTCATTAACATTAAAGCAAAGGAGTTCATATAATTTCATAAAAGCTTGTACATTTTAGAGAAATATCCAAAAAACAAATTAAAGAGCTGACAACAGAAGATAAGAATAAGGAGGTGCAGAACCTTTATGCACCATGTGTACTTTTACAGATTCCTTATATTCTGTCATATTCATTTACAGCTTATCCAGAGTGACTTACATTTATCTATTTTATACAACTAAGCAATCGGGGGTTGAGGGTCTTGCTCAGGAGTCCAACCACTGGTGGTGTTGGGAGTCGAACTCCGATCTTCCAATTAGCAGTCCAACACCTTAACTGATGCGCTTCCACTTCCTCCCCAAGATGGTCAGTCTAATTATCTCTCACTTCCTTTTTTTAACATGGCTTGAGGTTATTCATCATTTAGATCAACAGCTGAGCTCATTGCCTGGAATTGTATAATCTGCGTCTCATTATTTCAAGTCTAGATTCCCAGAAAGGTATGAGGAAACAAAGATGACCAAACATTCATGTTTGTTTCAGTAACAGAGGTGCTTTGTTTCATTGGCTGTATGGTTTGAGATGATGCATTAAGAAGTCTCAACCTCAGACAACACAACCACAAACTGCTGATGCATATACACCGCAAAATTAGAAACTCTTCCGCAGATGTACAGTCATCTAAATAGGTGGATTTTGCTAGATTGTGGGGAAATGTGTGTTTGTTTTTAAGTAAAAACAAAGACTTGTCATGCCCTACTTCACCAATGAAAGAAGGAGACAGTCTGCCGATGTTTGTTTTTGAGGATCATCTAGATTTTTTCGATTTTTCGAGGATAGACTTAATAATTTACGTAACTTTTGTATAGTCAGATTGTTTAAAAACATTAACTTCATATCTGACGTTCCTTAAAATGTGAAAATTAGGCAATTTGTTAGTCAGGTGTCTTCTTGGCCAATAAAATCTTCTACAGAGTCTAAAAGTTTTGCTGTTAATCTAAATCTATGCATTTTTACCTCATAGCTTCACGAGGTATGGTTGAATCCTTATCTTAAATGTGTGTCTGTGTATGGTGTTACACGTTTCCCAAGTGTCCGTGTCCTCCAATTTTACGAATAATACCTCCCAAAAACATACCAATAAGTGACTACACTCGACATGTGGGTGAGCAAAAAAAAAGCACTAAAAAATATAAATTAACGAATCTTCTGTTAGCTTTTTTGGTCTGATGTTTAAAAAAGACCAACAGTTTTGTTAACCTTGCTAGAGGAGGCTTAGAACCTTCATCACGTAAACACACAGAAACATAAAAGTTAAGGATTATTTTATGATTATGATTATTTTTTTTGTATATTTGTAATATAAAAAAGCAACACACACAGAAAATATCACATCGACCGGAGTGAACATAAGAAAAGTTTATAGAAACAATACAGAATTTCTTATATTTGGCATTACTTTTAAATCTGTGCTTTTATCTTTAGATTTATGTTTAGTAATTTGATACAAGATAAATCTTGGTGGTGTATCTTGTTGCAGCAGAAGTGTAGATGAGGAAATGACATCATGTTCACACACATTCCCATAATAATGCATTCCTACGGGCGATTTAGAGTAGCCTATTTGCTGGCATGTTTTGTAAGTGGGTAAGGAAACTGAGGAACCTGATTACAGCCGACACAGATTAGGCAAACTCCACAGGTGAAACTCTGTATAGAAACCGTAACCTGATCCTAACGCTACAACATGACCAACAGCACCGTCACACGGCCTGACAAGAAATAATTAAAGTAATCAAACCTTCTTTTCTTCTATAGTAACATGAACTAAATTGTTTCAGCACAGTTAATATCCAAAAAACCTCTAGTTTTTGCTCCTAATGATGATTAATGCACGGATTGTTTCCTTAATGCTAGATTGAAAAAAAACCCCTTAAGTATGTATAATTCAACTGAAGCTGTAATCAACACTGGAAAACTATTCGCTCAAATTTCAATAAAAAAAAAAAAGCAATTACAGTTATGAGCTACAGAACCAAGTTCACAATCAGACTGCAACGGGGAAGTGGGGAAGTTACATAATCAATTATTATTATCATTATTATTAAAAAAGAAGACTTCCCATTAATAAATAGAAAATTAAATGGAAGAAAGTTAAACCTGAACACAATCTTGCAGATGCCCTTATTCAGAGCAACTTACATTTATACAACTGAGCAATTAGGTGTTAAGAGTCTAGCTCAGAGACCAAACAGTGGCAGCTTGGTAGAGCTGGGAACCGAACTCACAATCTTCAGTAAGAAGATTACCATAAGTGCATTTACTTTTACTTTTAATACTTATATAACATACTTAAATTCAAGTAATATTCTAAATGGTGCTTTCAACATTTTCCATTTACCTATGTAGCTTTCAGGTTCTTCATACATCTCTGAACCCTGGCAGGAAGGACCAAGGCTATGGTGAGGGCACGGACATATTTGTACTATTTGAACTCACACTAAATGGCCAACATTCTGTGGTTAAGCAAATTCAAATTTTACTTTGTGGCAAAACAGTTAAAAAAGGAGACTGCATAGAAAAATGCCTGCTATGGAAACTTAAGATTTCGATTGCTTGAGCACATTTTACCAGATGTGATGTGTGACTGTAGATGATTATATTTCTGCTGTATAGATTGCAAGGCACACTAGTGCCTAATGTTCTCCTACTCCACCAGGCCAGCACTCTGTTTAAAAAGCAAAAATAATTTGTATTGTGAGTCAAGATGAGTGGACTCATTCACTCTTGGCCTGCTTATATTTCCATCAACAGTTTAGCATTGATTTAGGTTTATAGCTGATATAGGTCACACTGTGGTCTGCCCTGCTGACTCAGTAGGAAAGAAGGGAAATAAATCATGTAAGCCACATCTTGCAGTGCTGCCCACCCAGCGGGGACTGGGGCAGAGAGCAGAACACCAGCGCTGGGATTTTAGCCAGTTATTCTCCTGCCAGTAACCTCCTCTGCCAAATGATTCGTACCTCAAAGAGGAAAAAGCAAGGATTGGACAGGAAACTTGGCCCAAGCCGCAGCTTGGCTGATTAATTTTAGCTTAAAAATGCACTGCAGCACTGGAGGTTTCAGTAGACCTTGTGAATGAGAACTGTAACATCGTTTGAGGAATATTACACCTGAATAACTGCCCTGTCCTCATGCCAACAAGGTCTCACACTTCATAACAATCATAGAATTCAGGCTGAATAAAAAGATACAACCCGCTGTTTCGGGTTAATTCCTTTCAAATACAATCCCATCGGATTAGTGTGTATCTTTCGCAAGAGAGGAGTGCAGAAGTTAAACAGACTAGACAAAAAATAAAGCTTATGTGCTTTTTCTCTTCTTTCTCTATACAAAAGTGTAGGAATGAACAGCCTAATTTACAGACGGTTCTATATAAGGTTTCTGTGTAATTACTTACCTGGTGGTGGGGGAGATGATTGAGATGGCGGTCCACCCAATGCTGATCCCTGTGATTTCCCCAATTGTGGGAATCTCGTCTGCCTAGTTTCTGGTAGTGGGGGACTGCATTTGCACTCTTCCCCTGAACTTTGCAGGGGCAGTAGTGGCTAAAATGATTAAGGTGCTGAGTTGTTACTTGGAAGACCAGGAAGATCTGGGTTTAAGCCCCACCACCGCCAGTCAGCCACTGTTGGGTCCTTGAGCAAGACCCTTAACCCTTCCTGCTCCAGGGGCGCTGTATCATAGCTGACCCTGCACTTTGACCCTAAGTTTCTATGCTGGGGTATGCGAAGATACAAATTTCACTGTGCTGTAAAAATATGTGAGTAAACAATAAACACATTTACGTTTAATTTAAAAGAAACAAAAATGTGTTGATACACATAATTTAACAGAAAGCTCTAGCTAAACTTTCGATGCAGTGTCGAGTATAAACAGTTGTCTAAAAAATAGACGATGCTGGTTTAATAATAACATTAAAAGCTTTGTGTTTTTTGTTTTATTAACTTCGAGAGAAAATGTCTTTTGTTTCTATATTGTCAGCAGGGGTGCCGTTAGCAATTTTGGGACCTATAAGAGAATATGAGGTTGGACCCCTATTGCACCTTTTCCATAGTTACTACCAATAAAAAAGATCTCTGGGGACTCCTAAAACATGTGAGCCTGTAGAATTGTCCTAACGACGCCCCCCACCAAGGGGCGCACCTGAGCATCAGTATCGATAAAGACTAACCTTAAGCTACAAGCTTGAATCCGGAGATAAACAGCTACACATTTAATGCGTCTTTTATTAATTAATAAATGATACACAGCGCTTTCTCTCCATTTATAACTGCATTTACTTTTCTAAAAAGTTCATCTGCATCATCCCAGCTCGTCACATTTGTGTTTTATTTCTTTACCCTATAATTTCTTTTCTACGTAATTGTAAATCAGTAAAAACACAACAATGTTGTGTAGCATTTCTGTGCCTTTAAAAACGATTTACAGCATTTGTTTACATGTGCATACGATTTGTAGATTATGGGCTCTTATTTTTTTCACCGAAACCTTTAGTTAAAGCTAACGTTTAAAAACCGCGACTGAGCGCTACTCTGAGAGTACTGCATTATTGAAGCCAGACTGTGCCACAAGTTTATAGGGGTGACATTTACACATTCTCAAAACCAGCAAAAAGCTTTTTTTCCCATTGTCAGCACAGCTGTCTGGAGATGATAGTGCTATAGCTTAAGATATAATGGAAGCCTTGTGTGTAGAGTGAAAACAAGAGCATGAACTGCAGCGGAGATCACTGGAGCGCTGGAGCCTCGCATATCACCAGTGTGGTAAGCAACACATATCTGAGGATTAAGGGGCTATAATTGGAGATTACAGGGCAAGCATGGTCCTCATAGAATGTTCCTGAGTGGTGAAAAGTGATCTCAGACAGACTCACTCTATCTTAAAAGTGATGGAATTATCTAACAGCCCGGCAGATGTTTTAAGTTAAAGTAATTGATGCGTACAATGAACGCTGAAGAAAAAAAAAATAGATGAGAATAAGAATATATTAGAGTTTTTTTTGGATTGTATGCATATAATATTACACGTCGTCTTACAGAGGGAATAAGTTCAAGATATAGGAAGATGACATCTTAATTTTGCTTTAAACTATTACCCCTTTCTTCCTGCTAAAAGACTTCCGTCATCTGTAAAAGTTAGACTCCGGTGCATTTCATGAGTTTATTGTAAGGTCTACAGAGTTTAATGGAAACATGGTTGACTGATCCCAGGTCTGTGAGTTCCCAGGCTAATTGCATTGAGGCTAAAAAAAAAAAAAAAAAAAAAAAAAAAAAAAAAGCAAAGCATTAAAAGGTTCCAAGATTTAATGATTAAAGACCTAAAGTGAATCATTTTGCCTTGGAAAACAAATCATTTAGCATTATACACACATCCCGGATTGATGAGAACTAAACTTTGTAATAAATATCCTGTCAGCATAAACATCTTAATCGTTTTATAGCTAAGCCATAACAATCTGGCATTTGAAGATGGTCCATAATTTAAATGTGGTAAAATGAAGAAAATTGTGGAATGTAGACCGGCTCTGTATTTAATACAGTAATATTATGGCCTTTCGGGGAAAATTATTATTATTAAAATAATTACAAGCACATTAAACACTACAATCATCCTATTTGACTTCTGCGCTTCTATTACTTTGCGCAAGTATGTGTGTGTGTGTTTGTGTTTGTAGGTAATTAAATAAATGATTAAAATGTGGTCTTTAAATCCTCAGCAATTTTAGACATGCACACATTACTATTAAAAACCCACAATCTGATAATGTTGTCTAAACAAAGATCTATACAGAAAGATTTTCATTACATAAGTTAAACATCTCATTCTAATGCGCCCTTTAACTGACTGACACTTACACTAAAATCTATTTACGTGAAATAGCAAGTACAGACGTGTGTAGGTGCGAGTCTTGTCCTTCAGCTGACATTTACATGGCAGGGGGTCTTTAAACTCAGTTCAGTGATATTAACTCAGTAGGTGAGATGTGAAATGAAGCCTCACTCCATCTGCTCCAATCTTCACTTCCTCACATGCTGGCTGTGATTTTATTTCCCGTTCAACAACACTCTTAACCTCTCTTCAAAACACACTTAAACCTTCACATGCCTGTGGTTCTTTTTTTTTCCAGAAAGTTTAAATGTTTTAATGTCTAGAGGTTATGAAAAAACATAGATTACATCTTTTATCCTGGCACATCTGAACTCAATTTCTTAGTAAAATTTCTGTGTGTTTATAATCATGATTGAATATAAGTGAAATTTTATTTTCACATACTGTTAGGATGAGATTCTAATTAATATAATGCTCGTTGGTGATTATTATATTTATCTCCAGTGGACCATATTAACAGTTTGTGTGTATTTAGGTGTGGACAGTGTTTGAAATTGGTTTATGCAGGTTGTCATGCCGCAAAGACAGGGACTGAAAAACAAAAAGTAAAAATAGCAAAAATTTAAAGTGAACAAGAGTCTAGTATGTAGTATCAGCACTATCGTTTGCTGCATGAATACATGTTGTAATTGACACATTAATCAGTGCAAATCACCTCATTAAACAGCATCATTATCTTAATCCAGCACATCATTATTGTTTTGCACAATGAACTGGAGATACAGCATAAAAGATCTCAGGGTCATGCTGTGTGGGCAGGACAATAACTTTGGCATAACTTTCATTACAGTTAATTTCCGAGATGTCAATTAGATCTTCCTTAGATAATAAATGTTACAATTTCTGCATAAAATTTTCATTGTTTTTTTCAGCTTTGAAAGTGATTCAGAGACTTCAGTGAAGGAAACTGTCAGAGTAAGTGGTGGCTCAGTGTTGAACTGCTAATTGGAGAATCAGGGTTCGATTCCTGGCACCACCGAGTTGCCACTGTTGGGTTTCTGATTGCTCAGTTGTACAGAACAGATAAATGTAAGTTGCTCTGGATGAGGGCGTCTGCCGAAAACTGTAAATGTAAATGCCATTTGGTGGTTTTATAATCTCAACTAACTGTATTTTTATTTCATTTTAAATTACACTACATTACTTTTGGGTCACAACATCCCAAAACTAACTGTGAGAAAAAACTAAATCTATCTTTAGTTTACAAAGTTTGAGTTCTCACGCTAAACCAACCTTCATTTTACTTTCATCATTGCATCATTGTTCTCATCATTGTTTTTATTCATTTTAGATCAAATTAAAAAAAAAAATATATATATATATATATTTTTTTTAATTTACTATCTTTTTATTTCTCTTAAATAAAGCACTTTGGCTTACCACTGTGTATGTAACGTGCTAAATAATTAGTATTATATTTTTGTATTATATTTTTTTTAAATCTTATTTAAAACTAGATCTCTAATTTCTAACTAACTTCTTTACTCTAAATTATTTCTTTAGTGTTTTCTCAGGGTCTCTCTCTCTCTCTCTCTCTCTGGAAAAGGAGAAGAGCATCCAGGCGTGAAGAGGATAAACATCTGGAGCAAGCCTTTCTGCCATTGATGGATTCTTCAAACTGTTTTATAAGGGCAGAGTTGATCTTGGAAAATTACAGCTTTCGAGGGACAAGTGAAAAAATAAGACGACAAGCAAAAAAGAGAGGCAACATTAATATACTACTCTTCCTGAAATCCTTGCTAAACATGGCCAGAATTAACCAAAGAGTAAATTATGGTATGTCGCCTCACTATAATAGACTTGGACCTAAATGTTACAGACATTTAAAGTTGTTAATAAGACTTTTAATTTAATTTAGATTTTTTCAAGTTACATCTTCAAAGTTGAACTACTAAAATTTGGAACCAAATCTTTACATTTTGATGCATTTCGTCTTTTTATGGCTATGTTAGACTTTTAACAGCCAAATCCAAGCAATCACACAAGACGTTTCTTTCACACACCTTTACAGAGATATTACCATGATTGTGATCGCTGCAGGGATTTCAAATATCTGAATAGAAGAACAGAATTTACAATAGGATGTAGCAACAACTTTAATTATTAGATCTATTAAATGTCCCTGCTGTGCTATTATCTCTCTTTAGATACTCTCTCCGGCTCTGAGAAGCTCTAAATTGAAATAACGGAATAAGAAAACCCAGTGCAGCCAAATTTAATAGAATATAAATGGATAAAAAGATATTATCTATTATTGCCGTAACAATTCCTTTGCAAGATTTAAACCAAAGATTCTACCATGTGACCATTTTATTTGGTCGATGATTGATTACCGCATTTTTTTGTATAGTTATTACTTAATTATGAACACAATTAGTCTAATTTATAAAAGATATATCATTCTATATGAGATTATAAGACAAGGATATTAGACACCACTTTTTATAAAGACACACAGTTGCTAATGTTGGATAAGTAACCAATAATTGCATTTACACTAAACATGGGAAAATAGCCCAATGTAGACATACTGACTGTAAAAGGAAGTAAAAACTGCACAACAATCAATGGACATAATAAACGAAGACGAAATGATTATTCAGTATTTTCCTTCAGCAAAATATTTTAATGTCGGCATAACAATACTCTCCTCAGGTGGAGAAAAATGAATGTAGCATTGATCGCTAAGTTATACATCTTTTTTTTGATTGTGCGTTAAACTTTTTAACGTTCTGGGTTACCATGGCATCTTTCTTTTGACTGAAGAAACCATAAGAAATGCTGCACTTATATCGTATCTAAATTAGTCGAGTAGCAACCTTGCGTGGAAAACACAGACTGTTTCCATCACAAGGTAGCTGACGGATAGCACAGGCGTGATAAATCTGAGATGTGGAAACGTGGCATGTCGGTTCCACATGGTCTACTGTGTGCCCTGAAGTCTGCTTTTAATCCGATCCGATCACAGATTTACAACATGTGATGCAAAAAAAAAGCAGAAAGCGATCTCGAATGTGCTCTGATAAATATACAACACTGGCATATTTTCTTTCTAACCGGATCGAGTTTTTAGGTCTGTGACATATTTGCAGCAGAAACATTTGGAAACCCTAAATTAATGAATAGCCTTTGGCCATATGACTCCATTCTAAAGCCAATTTAGTATTCTTGATGTTAGTGCTTTGTAGGCCTTATGGTGACTAATGGTATGCAAAGAATATAGTAATGCTGTTTGTTTATTCATAAAGCACACTAATGCTATGATTCTATCCAGTAGCAGGCCGTGCATATGATACCTGGGCTTTCTGGGACTTATCCGACTGATACACCTCTATATAGCACCACTATCACGTCGCAATTCTAGAAACTATCAATACTATACAAAAACGCAATATAACACTGCATGGTATTACAGAGAGGGAGACCTTTCACGTATTGAGCATGAAAACCATGTTTATTAAAGTAAGAAACCCTGTTAGAACTGGAGCAGAATAAAAAATAAATAAATAAATAAATCCCAAATTTAAAAACTGTAAGATAGGCACTGGTCACCGGACTGAGGCAAGCTAGTTAGCTTCAGGGTTAGTCGACTTCTCTCCACAATGTTTAGCTTTTCTGGAAAAGTTTGCCTTAAAATAGATTTTTAAAAATGTCCGAAATAAACTAAATTTCTCCTCCTCCAGCAGCCATTGGGTGCGTAAAAATTTTATTTCAAAATTATTAATGCGTGCGGATCGCGACAGACGCGTTTCACTAGTCGAACTTGGCTATAACCGTCTGCACTGATCAACCAATCAAAGGATAGACAAATGCTGACGTTATTGTGGGCATGTTAGCTATCCCTGTGGGCCAAATTTGAAATCTGATTGGTTAAAAAAACTGTCCCATTGCTAATATAGTTTAAATAGTTATAGTTTATAGTTTATAGTTACATGGCAGCACTACTGATTTTAAAGGCCCTGGTGCAGATTAGATAAGCATGGCGGCAATAGAGGCTGAAATCTGATTGGAAAAAAAAAATCTAACATCCACATACATACAACCAAGAAAAAAGCTGTGAAATGAAGAGAATAAAATGTGGGAAATTAACTAAAACAATTTCATGGAGTAAATATTAAATATAGGTTGTAAATGTAGGTCAGCTTCAGATATTGTTTAGGCCAGCAGAGAAGCAGCTACCACTGATTCTACCATAGTACGATGTTGAATCTTCAACAGAGTATAGCACTGTATGAAAATATACATTTCAATCCCAGCTATGTGGATTTTATCCCTCAAAGCCTCTGGAAAAACACTAGTGTTATTTTTTAGGGTTATCAGGTAGACAAATCTTCCCATAAAAATTCCTTGCATCTCAGATCCACTTCCTTTTATAGCTACTCGTCCAGAGACACTGCGAAAGAGACCACTGTGAGAAGCTCCTCTCAGTGGTTTTGGAGGCTTCAGTGAAGCCTTTGATGGTTTGCCAGTGTTTCTGACCTTAAACTCTCAATTCTTTTAGAAATCTAGTTGTTGACATGACTGTTACAGTCTACATTTACTAGTTGTATCCTAAGTCTCCACTTGTACAGTTTAGCACATGAGATAACCTCTTGCTCAGCTTGGTCTCATCTGTGATGTCTTCCCAGTGCCTTCTAAGCTAGAGCCCAGCACGGGACTGTTTTCCTAAACCTGCACCCGCCCCTGAATTTCTGACCAGGAATTGCGTGTTACACCACCACCCGCGCCTGTAATGTTTGTGTCCACTCCTGCTCACTCCTGTGGATTTTCTCTTAGAGCTTGTGAAAAATGTACACAAATACTCAAGTTAACATCAGGAATAACTTTAATCATGATTTAATCATCAGGCTTTAATCATGATTGCTAAACTAAAGCACCACAGGTGACAAAAACATTTTTATTAGTATTATAAAACATTAACCATTAAAACAAAACAACAACTAGCAGTACTTCCATTTTTAAACATACTGCTTTGACAGACCAGATTCCCATTTCTAATAGACATCAATGTCAGATCATTGATTTGTTAAAAGCATCAAAGTGCATTTTGTGTGCATTGTGTTGATCCCTGTTTTCCTCTGGTCTGTCCTGTCAAAGTTTTCACACATACACTATAATATCTATCCATTCTCTATACCCCGCTTATTCCTAATCAGGGTCACGGGGATCTGCTGGAGTCTATCCCAGATGTCACTGGGTGAAGGACAGGGGTCACCCTGGACAGGTCACCAGTTCATCACAGGGCCTCATACAGACATATAACCACACACTCACACACTCACTCCTATAGGAATCACCAATCAGTCTAACATACAGGTTTTTGGACTATAGGAGGAAACCGGAGTACCCAGAGTAAACCCATGCAAACACGGGGAGAACATAAAAACTCCCCACAGAAAGACCTCTGCAGGGGATACGAACCTGGGACCTTCTTGCTGTGAGGCAACAGTGCGAACCACTAAGCCACCGTGCTGAAATTTTACTATAGTAGTTAATGTTGTCATTTGTTTATTTTACTTTATTTAAAGTTATTGTAACCACATTATTGCGATTTACTATGATATATTTACTATAGTAAAGTTCACAATTACTACAGTATTTAACACAGGAAATTTTTACTCTATTTTGTTCACATGAGGATGTATAGACCTTGGGTTAGGCTTCTCCTGATTTTAACTAGTATGTGTTCTAGTGTTGCAAATTACTTCTTCACTGTTGTTTGCTAAAATGGCACCCATTAGGAGTCCCTAAATATTTGCTGATTACCTGATACCTGATTCCTTTAAAATTTCTCTATTTTCTAAACAGATTTCCAAATGCAGTAGGCATCAATTATAATACAGTACCAGTACTATATCGACATTTTTTTTTTGCTTTACACTGCTTTCTGTTCAGTGGTGGTTTTTGTGTCTGGTGTGTACTGTGCAATGTCAGCGCTAAACTGTTAGGACTGCATGTGAAATGTTCAGTGGCTTTATGGTCACTATGACCAGATGAGATCAATAATGTAGCCAACATGTTCTGGGGCTTAAGAAAGACCATAAACGTCAATGGAACTTCCTTTTTTCTTTTTCCACTTTAATTGAGACAGCTGGAACAAATTATCCTTATGAAAGGGGCACATTTTTTAGCGGGACTGTTTTCATTGTGATCCACCCATGTAAAGATCAGCACAAAACCTGAAAGGAAGCAATCACTGAAAAACAGGTAATGGTGTTTGAGTTGAAGTCGTGTTTTAATTTGTGTTACTCTGTTCTGTGTGTTATGTTTTATATTAGACTTGAGAAAGTGAAGTTTGATTGAAAGTATAACTTACAGTCTACGATATTAGTATTAGTTGTTTCCTTAACAATGCAATGAAGATAAAGATTTCAAGATAGTTTTTTCGGTTCTGTTTTTTTGTCTTCAGGAAGTGGCTCTGGTTGATTCATTTTCTTTATGCTTGTCTGTCGTTTTCTTCTCTTTCATCTTAACATTTAAGAAAAGCGGTACTCTGTTCATTGGCGTGGTAAGCTTACGGCTGCTCTTCGGGCAAACCACCGAGGAGCAGTTTTATAGAACAAAACAGACAGACAACTTCTGTTATGCAAACCAGACATCAAAGCATGCCATTAAGAGGTTCATGAAAGCTAAAATTCATGTGGCGGGGTGAATATATATCTGTCACTCCATCCTGTAAATGGGTTATATAAACTCTCAAGGGAAGCTTTGAGCATTAAGCGCCAGAAATATCCACTATTTGTGAAATGAATGGGATATATATCCGCTCAGGCCATTAGAATGAATAATACTGTGAATCCTGCAGTAAGAAAATGTGCTTCACCTACTTTTATTGAGCCATGGTGGTCCAGACCTAAATCGAATGTTTTTTTTTTTTTACTCCGAGGATATTCTAATATAAGATATGGTAGTGGTGTAATGCCAGAAAACTATCTGCATCTATATTGGTGTAAAACACAATGCCTCTTTCTGTATCTGTTACTATATAATGCTCCTAATACTTATTTATGTATTAATGCTTCAGTTAACTGAACTATACGGAAAAGTTGGATTATGTGAAACTGGAAAAGGCGGACATCTTTTTTTCTTCTGTTTTGCAATGGAAAAATGTCCCTGTGTTGCACATGCTTTCCTTTGCGGTATCGTTAATTTACAGTTTTAATCCTATTGTCTGATCTGCAACCGCTTGCCTTCTTTTCCAAACCTGCAACATAACTTTTACCAAACATTAATAATTTCTGCACATAAATTTCTTCTTGTTTTTTTATAACAACCTTTTTTTTTTTTTTAATTTATTTATCTTCTATACTCGCTTATTCCATAATTCGGGGGCACAGGGATCTGCTGGAGCCTATCCCAGCTGTCCTTGGGCCCACACATTCAATTTAGATTCACCAATCAACCTAACATACATGTTTTTGGACTGTGGGAGGAAACCAGAGGATCTGGAGTAAACCCACGCAAGCACACGGAGAACATCTAAACGGAGAATCGAACCCAGGCCTTCTTTCTGTGAGGCAACAGTGCTAACCACTAAGCCACCGTGCTGCCCACAATCCTTGTTTAAATGTTTACAATTGTTAGGCATTAGGTTTGATTATTTGCCTTAAAAAAAAACTATAGATTATTTTTCATCCCTAAACCCTTCCACATCTGTGGACTATCATTTTACACAAGCACTTGTGTAAACCCCAAAAAGTATGTGGTCTTTTCTCTAATTTTAAATAGAGATGTACAGGACTGTGTTTTTCCTGTTGTAAAACAATATTTGATATATTTGTACCCTGTAACCCTAAAGTGGTCTTTACATAAATGATCAAGGTATCAAGATTTTGTATAATGCTTAAAAATCACATAAAAAGCATCACTTATTAACCTTCAAAATTTATTTCAAGTGTCACGAACCCAAAATTATGAGTCATTAAATTGTTTTATTCTGGTCCTCCTATAATGTGATTAGAAATACAAAGAAAATAATAAGATGATTGGTGGATTATTACAAAAGGCGGAGCTTCACGTCTCGACCGTTACCGTAAAGGAGAGAACGGGAGCTTTTTATTTTATGTTTCCAGTACACTGGAATCGGGTTATGTAAACATAATAATTAACATACATTATATACATTAAGTTAGCTAAAGTTACTACATAAGCATCAAGTTATAGGAATTTAAATATAGAAGTTTTAACCCAGGTTATGTAGGGTTTGGGGTTTACTTTATTAATTAAACTTATTAATTTGGGGTTTTCGATACATCATATTGTCTAATTATAAAATAAATATTTTTAAAATGTATTTCAAATGTATTTTAAATGCATAAATGTGCCTAATCCAGTAGCCTATAGCGCCAGGACCCTGACACAGGCAGTTAGTATTAGTACAAGGCCGCATTTGCACTGTATTAAATGACTCAATTCAGATTTTTTCCTTCAATGTTGGACAGATCAAATATGACCCACAATCATGTCAGCAGGAAAAAAAGAACATGTATTCCGATGTTTTCAGATTGAAGATGAGGTTTTAAGCCTCATTTATATGTGGAAATAAATCAAATATGAATCAAGCATGTGCCATGTAGACCAAGCCAACGGATCAGATTTTATCCCTTCGCCTGAAGAGAGCACTGTTTTGCTGACCTTTTAATATAATGCAAAATACTGATTAATCATTTCGTCTTCATCCATTGTGCCCACTGATTATTGGGCCATTTTTACTTCCTTATCTGGTCAGTATGTCTACCCTGGGTAGACATACCATGTATAGTATAAATACAGATATCGGATACGAGTCATTTTTAAAAGGATGTGTAAGCAAGTAGTCCAAAAAGCAGATATAGTCACAAAATCTGAAATGGACATCAAGATTCAATTCAATTCAATACAGTTTTATTTGTTTAGCGCTTTTTACAATGGTGATTGTCACAAAGCAGCTTTACACAATTGAAGAAATTATGAGATAAAATGAAACAGAAATCAGTTTGTCCCTGATGAGCAAGCCGGGGGCGATGGTGGCAAGGAAAAACTCCCTGAGATCTGCAGTATAAATGAAGCCTGAGTGAATGAATTGCGTAAATGCATTGATGTAGCCATCGGTGACACGGTCCTTTCTATTAAAAAACTTAATTGTGTCTCACTTTATTTGTTTATGCATTTGGATCTGCCTGAAGCTCATTATCTGCTCAAAGTTCAAATAATTCATATTTGTTTACATCCATAGAGCTTTTGCCATACTACATTCGTCTGGATGATATTAACTCTGTTCAGTGAATAATTACAGAAATACAATTTCACTAAACCACATGTTAACAGTTTATTGGTTTAAGCGTAATGCTGTTATGCAGCATAATCATATCATACTGAAATTACCTTTAGTGGTCCAGTTCACAGTTGCCAAACTCCTCTTTAGTGTTGGCTCCCAGGTGCCAGTCAGACAAACATGTCCTCCTCCAGATTATTGGCACAGCTGTTTCCTATTTCCTCTCTCTGCTCCCTGCCAGGGCTGCATTACTTTATTCACTGGTACCTCTGCTACTGCATTAATGTTTTCCAAAGTATTTAGCTTCACACACAAAGTTGTAATCCATTTTAAACACACAGTGAATGCAGCTGGAAAGTCATGGAAGATTCTGCTTGAATGAGAAGCATTCCTGTTATTCGTTTTTTTATTTATTTTTTTTATCTTGGCTACCAGGACTGAAAAAAAACCTATATTTGACCAGAGGTATGTATTAAAATACTCCAAGAAAACACACTATAATTTATTCCTGCTATTTTATTTGGTCTAATTTTAAGGGTTGTTACTATCTGTATCTGTTACACTAGTGTGTAATGTGATGGATAATGTGATATAAATATTAAATATAAAGTCTAACATTATTTTTTCTTTGAAAGGTCAAAATAGCAGCCTGTCTCTGTAAATTCTGACTTTTCTGACTAAAATTAAAGATATCATCAGAGCTGTTCTTTTAGATTCATTTTTAGTTTTTTCTAAATAAATGAGTAAATTTTTTAATGTTGAAAGCTTAACAATAAAGCCACAGACACGTTGACCAGACAGTTCGAAATAAATGCTTTATGCAACACTGGGACTAAAAAGTGGCCTTGGATGTCCTGGCCCACAGCAGGCCACCACATCCCACACCATAATACATCAGCTCATTATTGTGGAGACTAATTTTTAACACCATTTACTAGCAAAGAATATAACGCAATACAGAATTAATGCTATTTAAACCTATTTATCTGAGACCCATTTCTTTACTTGTGTCCTCTGTAGTTTTTTATTATGTCGTTAATTAGTTTATTTATAGTTTATTTTTTTAAACTGGTTTATGATTTTCTGTATTGTACCGAGGACATGCTGGGCTTCCTAGTAATGTGTCATTTGATTATCTGGTATGCTAGGAATAGGAAATAGTTCTTACCTTGCATCCAAACTGGCCACCATAAGAACGAGCACATTTTATGAAAAAGACTGTCTTTTCAAATTAAAATTGTCCTGTGGTCCACTAAAGTCGACATGCTGTAAAATCTAAATTGTAGAATGTTTTAACCCAGACGAAGCAGGAAATCACACAAAACAAATGAAAGAATGATTGCCCTTTTCCTTGGGTCTCATTAGAATAAAGACACTATCTTAGCTAGCCAGGGGATATTATCTTGATGCAGTCTAGGATTTACCACTCAGTAATGTAGGCTGCAACATTAAGCTTTACAACTGCTGAGTCCGGATTGAAACTATAAATCCTCATATAAATGGAATGCTGTTAGACTATCATGTTACATTAAACTTGCTTGATTATGTTTACAGGTTTCAGGGCATCTTCTGGGAGCAGGTCAGCAGAGTTGTATACAACAAGGAACTCAATGTAATTAAATTGGGTTTTTATGGTATTGCTAGTCTAAGTTAAAAGCTTAGACTACCCCAACTATTACAATGGGGGGGGGACAGGGGAAACTGGTAGTTCAGTGGTTAAGGTCAGGGTTCGATTCCCAGCACCACCAATTTGCCAACGCTGTGCCCCTAAACAAGGCCCTTTACCCCGATTGCTTAGTTGTTTAAAAGTGATACATGTACATTGTTTTGTATAAGAATGTCTGCCAAATGCTGTAAATGTAAATTAGAATGAAAAAATATTTTACTAGCGCAAGTTATTTCTACTGATTCTACTGATTTTATCATACAAAATTCCTGATCCCACGTGGTCATATCCTTTACAGACTATTTTTAATGCAGTGCCCCCTGAGGAATTAAAGTTCAAGGCTATTCAGTGGTGGATTTTGGCCTTGCTGCTTACGTGCACATATTCCTCCAGATTTTCCAAATCTTCTGATGATATTATGGACTGTAGATGAGGGATTTCCTAAATTCCTGGCAATTGTACATTGAGAAACATTGTTCCTAAACTGTTGGACTATTTGCTTACGCAGCTGTTTACAAACTGGTGAACATCCCATCTTTACTTGTAAAAACAATGTTTCAGGGATCCTCCTTTTATACCCAATCATGGTGCTCACCTGCTACCAATTAACTTGTTCAACTGTGGAATCTTCCAGACAGGTGTTTTAGGAGCATTTCCCAACTTTCCCAGTCTTTTGTTGATCCTGTCCCAGCTCCATTGGAACGTGTTGCAGGCATCAAATTAAAAGTAAGGAAATATTTGCGAGAGACAACGAATTTTATCAGTTTGAATATTGCATATCTTGTCTTTGTGGTGTTTTTAATTAAATATGCGTCAACAACGATTTGCAGGTCATTATTATTCCCTTTGAATGTTCTATAGTGGTTACTGAATAATATCCTATGGGATAGATAAATCACTGAGAATTTACAGTATATGGTTTGCAGTATATGCAAGCTTGAGTTTAACTTTGTTTAGCTGACGCCCTCTCGAGGTACACTTGGACCCCAGATGGTAAAAATTCACTAAACATGTTTGTATGACTGGGCCTACTGTAGGACACATCCCCTTGTGTTTAAAAAACGTGCCATTGTCTGCTGTCCAGATGTCTGTGAATGCAACGAGGGCATTAATTCTGAGGAGAATAACAGTATATAAATAAAAAAAATAATATATATATATATATATATATATATATATATATATATATATATATATATATATATATATACACAGATAAGAAAATAACAGAAAGGTTTAAAATGTTTAAATACTGTATGTATATATATTATAATTATTACTAACTGCATGTTGACTGATAGGGGATTGTGATCGGATAGAAATTTTGTTCTCCAAACGAGGTGATTGGCTAGCTTTTATTAGTCTATTCTTGCATGAAAGGAGACAACTATCCGCTATTTAACTCAGCAAAGAAGATGTTTTGGAAAAGATAAAATACAGGAAAAAACATGATTTCGTCATAATAAATCAAAACACTAGAGCTGAAATATGGGAGGGTCGCAGGAAAAACGATTTAGGGTGACGTTTGGTCACCGTAGTTCTGCACGCAAAGACTGTAAGATACAAAATATGATCCATCCCTAGAGTAATGTTCTTTTAGTGAACTTTGTACGCATGAAAATCCCTACAGACCTGATTTCTTTAGATAGAGCACAATCCTAAAAAAAACATTCCTTTTGTTTATTCTAGAGCGGATTTCTTTTAAACCGATCATTTATGTACTGTATGTCTCCACCTTTTCTCTAATAACAACATACCCAGTGTAAGATATAAATATGAATCACATATATGACTATTGTTTAGCTTTTTATGTCTCCATAAGCAAAACAGAAAACATTCTAGCAGACATTAAGCTGATAAAGTTGTAATGCCTTTTATTTAAAAAAAAAGTAAACGTATAAAAGTGTTTATATCAGATCGATCCAGGTCGGGTCTGTAGGGAAATTTAAGCCTAGGTATTATGTAATAAATTTAAAGTTGGTGAACAGAAACAGTCCAACAAGTCATAAGGCAGCCAAGTAGAAAAGATTTTTAAAGAAAACACACAGACCAGAGACAGACCACGAAAACTGCTGCTTTAGATATAAGCAGATTTTTTTCCAAATATGTTCGGGATAAGAATTCTTATAAGAACTCCAGTTGACAGGTACTAGCCAAGGAATGTCTATTATATGTTTAGATACTCCGTATATCCATCCGTTTTTATCAGATTTATATTTGTAATTTACACAATTGTTCCAGAAGAAGTCTTTTTTACATCATTGTATAAAATGTAGTACTGTAAAACCTGATCAGTTATTTTGTAGGGATTTTTGTATTTGGTTTTGTCTAAAATTACCAAGAGGCATCAGGACCTGAACTGACAAATGAATCAAATGGACACTAAATAGAATAAATTAGTATTATTAAAAATTGCACGCTAATCTAGACTATTTTAAATGTTGTGATGGCATGTAATAATGTGAGGTGATTCATTAGATTCTAATTTCTTGCCACCGACATGCTCATAAGTTCATAAGTCATGGTCATAATTTTTTATATCATATTAACAGTCTTGTCTTTTGCCTCAACGAGGGAAAAGTAGTGTTTATACTTCCAGTTTGTGAGATCTTCCCTTAAACTTGTGGGTCATTGCTGAATCCTGTAGTATGTCTAAAATTTATTTGTAGTACCTGTAACTATACTACATACTTTATTAATGTTTAGAAAGTGCGTTATTACTTGTATGTAGTGATTTTGGACGGAGCTTATCAGTGAACACTCTGCCTTTACCTAAGCCAATCATCATCAATTATATGGACATCTACCACCTTCAACACACACCGATCATCATCAGTTATGTGTCCCGTCCCACCGCACACACATCAGAGGAAACAACTCCGCAGGTCCTATGGCTAAGAATCAGAATGAAACAGATTTAATGAGCTCAAGTACAGTAACGCAGCATTTTATTGTCAGTAACGGTACTGGTGTTATAATGAGGCAAACAGCAATTTGTTTGATTAGTCGTTACTGAAAAAGTAACACAGTTTATTTATAATGACATCACATCTATTTTTAATATACATTAGTCTACAGTCTGAAGTCTATATCAGAAGACCCAGGTACAATTCAGGGGACACCCCGAACGAGGTGTCAACCCATCACAGGCACAATTGCACACACTTATTCACAGACTACAGACAGTTTAAAAATGGCAATCAGCTTACAACGGATGTATTTAGATTGAGAAAGGAAACACGCACACGGGGCAAGACAAATCAAGCTTCCTAAAAGGATGTCCTGTGTAAAGACAGCAATTAAAAGACGATGGCATTATGAAATTTTGGGCTGTGCATTAGACATATTTAAAAGCATTAAATTATAAAACTGAAGTATAAATTATGATTAATATAACATGAAAACAATGATTTCTTTGTTAAAATGAGGTCAGTATGTTTGTAGCAACCATAAAAAAGGCCACACAACTGGAAAATCATAACTCTTTCGGGCAGCTGACTGACTTTACATGAATGTGTAATTTTCTTAATTCTAGCTTCCAGTATAAACAGAGAGTGAGCTGTGCTTGTTTCCATGAAAGAAATCTAAGCTGACTCACTAGAAAAATAACACACCTCAAAATTATATTGGTCTGAATTTAGTGAATTTAGGTGTATATACAGTACAATATGGTTAATGGACCTTCTTTCAATAAAATATTGAAATGTTGTCGGACCTGGTTGTAAATGATAAATGGAATGATAAAAATAATTTCATTGTTGAATTTATAATTCTTTATTAAATAACAAACAGATAAACAAAACTATGCTCTGATTCTTTAACTGCGTCAAAGATATCGTTTAGCTGAAAAGAACTGAACCTTTTACCTGTCCGCTGAACCAAATAGTTCACTGACCGCTGAACAGTCCACTGACCCTGACCTGTCCACTGATCCGCAAACTGTCCATCGAAAAAGGGAAGCACTGATGCATTTTAGGGAAGGAAATGAACTCACAGGGGAAATGAATTCACTGCAGTGTGAAAGCAGGTCATAAGCTCCTGAGTTTAATAGATACACAGGCTGCACAGGAATTAGAATTTTTAAGGCCAGATGTGCTCTTACCCTTGGTATTTCACTCCAGTGGTGCACAAAAAAGATGATTCCTTTAATAATATTTTAATTTCATGTTTATGCACTGTAACAATGATTTATTATGTATAAAGGCCCAATTTTAGTTCTATTTTATACCCCTATGCCTACTCCTACACGTTCGAAGTGTGGTACCAAAAATCTTGGTTTAAAGGGGTATCTTAAAGGGGTAGCCTGTAACCTTACCCCACCCCTACACCTTTAACCGAAAGAGAACCATGATCCCCCTACCGCTTCACGTAAACAGGTGAAACAGAGGGGTAGGGCTAAGGGGTGGAAATGGGATTGGGACAAAGTAATAATGAAGTTTAAAGTATAAAGAAGTCAGTGTAAATGTCATCCTATCAACAGTATTTGACCCAATGTCTCCAAACTCTAATGTCCCCAGAACCCCATGTAATATCTATGCGTGTACTTGAGCTTAAACATGAGCTATATACTAAATGTTTAGATAAATAAATGTCTATAAACACACTCAATGTTTAAGAAAATTCCTCTAGAAAATAAAAAAATAAGCAGCTAGTTAACACTCTTAGCTAGTTAAGGTATTATTTAATGAAATCCGATATGAAAAAATGTTGTACCAGAGTTTATCTTGTGTAATTTTATTTAACCATCCAACAGATTCAAACATTCTTTTGTATCCTAACGCAATACAGGGTAATTGCAACTTTTTAGTGCTTAGTGTAACACACACTCCATCCTCTTAGAAACACTTTGGATCATCCTATATCTCTTTTAATGTACCAGCTAGGAAATTTCGGTCTCAATAATGTCTGCGATGTGCACTACGTCAGAGTGATTCCTGTTACAGTCTGGTGAAGCGGTGTAACTAACTGCCAGCTAGTTTCAGACAGTCAATAACCAAGTTAATGATAAAACCACAGTCAAATATCCGATCTTTTGTTTTCAGTTATTTCACTATCAATATTTGCTATACGTGTTTACCCTCATAATTTATTCATGTTAAGTAAAGAAATGCGTTTATATTTTTTTTATTCTTTTCTTAAAACAGGAAGACATCTTTAACATTGTGTTCTTGTCCATTACTCATAATTGTATGTCAAATTAGATTTGCAAACACCTGAGTATTCTTTTCAATGACTTGTTGCTGGTCTTCCATACTTAATTATAAATCCAAGTCTAAGAGTATTTTATTCATTAAAAATGGATCTTGAAAGGCAGTGTGCTGTAAGGAATTTACGGGTGGTGTGTATGTCATAGGTTCGGTTATATGTATGGTTATATATATATATATTTCTGTGGAGAGGAACGTTAATACGTTGAACTTACTTTTGCAGGCTTTTCTGATGCAAAGCTATAATTGTAAATTTACCTTTGGGATAAATAATGTATGTATGTATGTATGTATGTATGTATGTATGTATCTATCTATCTATCTATCTATCTATCTATCTATCTATCTATCTATCTATCTATCTATCTATCTAATGTACCTTTCGATATAGTCAGTAACTTTAGGTGCGAAATAAAACAACACACGTCACCTGGGGCTTTTGTATGTGCAAGCTAAGCAAAAACTGTCTTAACGTTAAGCACTGTCTTTTCAGCAGACTGGGAGATTTATTCAACTCGCATAATTTATTCCTAACATTTACAGTGGTCGAGCTGGAATCTCCCAAAAATGACCACAGTAAATGTACCATAAGCCTTGAACAAACATTCAGCAACATCTGTGAATTTATCAAAGGATACATAAGGAGAGGGCATCCAAAACTAACTCAGGAGTGAAACAGCATCGGATCCCAGATCTGGTTAGCACTGAGGAGAAAATTGCATGGAAGATTTGACCCACTGCTAGACTTGGCAACCAGGTAACGAGCATCTATGAATAATGTTTTGAGTATTTATGGAGCTTGTTATAATTGGCATTTAATGTGCTGAGCTAATGTGCTTAGTTTATAACCAAGAGAAGAGGAAATAAAAACAATATCTGAAACAAAATAAATCAAATTTAATGCTGAATGGACTCAGCATTGGTACTGCGCTGTGACAAAGACAATCATAACATGTGTCTGTCCCAGCTTGACGGCATGGCCACTGTTAAGCAGCATTTTTACATTTTTTATTATTTGGTTCATTGAAGAATAATTCATCACCAAGAAAAATAAAACTTTAAGTGCTTTATGTTGTGCAAAGCCGAGGGTATGTGGAAACTGTCAGGCAGAGGACATGTGATACTTTACAAATGCCAGATATAAAATCTGGACTAAATAGCACCATATGATAATTGGAATGGAATGGAATGGTGAAATTTTATCAGCGCAATGATTTTACAAGTTTTCATGCAGTAAATAACTACAGTCAGGTCCAGTTATTTTTAGCTGTAGATGGGTGGGTTGACAGATAGATAGACAGACAGACAGACAGACAGAGCGACAGACAGAGCATCCTGCAGTAGTTGTATTCCAGCCATGGTCATGAGCGGTACCAAATGTAATTTTAGGGTGGTTATTTATTATCGGCTATGTTGCATTAAAATTAAGGTCCAGTGTTTTACCCTTATGATTTTGGAACAGGGAGCTGGAACAATAGAGTTTGTGAAGTTGGTGTCAAATCCTCAAGCAATCCATCAAGCACCCTAATTATTCTCACCTGACACTCATTTCCTAATCACATTCCCTCCCCTATTCAAGTGCACACCAGACCTCCAGTAGGGGTCTGGTCTCGTTTTAGTTTACGGATATGCTAGACTCACTGTGCATTCTTATGAAGTACCTTCAGAAAACTCCTATCACAACCACTCTTCCCTACCTGCCTGCTCTATGTCTGGTTCCCAAGTCATCCTTTCTTGCTTTCGAGTCTTCTTGCTACTGTTTACCTGATTGTTTAGTAAGCACACCCGTTGGTGCTTTCACTATCTACTTTTCCACTCTGGTGTATCGTTACACACGAGCACTGCTAGACCCAATAATAGACATCTTTCTAGTTGAAAAACAATGAAGCATTGAAAGTAACAAAATAAATTAGCATTAGGATAGATAGTGTGGGCACAGACTTACAAAAACTTTGCTGTTACAGAAAAACTGGGAAAACTTGACTTTTTTTAAGCACACACATACAGTAGAATTACATTTTGGCCTTAATGACAACAATCCATGGACCTGCCCTGCAATACCACACTGGCGGAGGTGGAGTAATGATGTGGGAAATGTTTTCTTGGCACACTTTGGGTCTGTTTAATGCTGCCCTTATGACTCAATTCCATTCATTAAATTAGTTCTTATATTTCACTGTTCTACAATAAAAACCATGAAAAATATAAAATCCAATCAGAATTAAAAAATAAGACAAACGTGTGCGTTAAAAAGTATCATACATGTTATTGTTACCTCGGTTTATTATTTCCAGTATAATAGAATTACTGTAAAACAGTTGCATACAAAAAAACTCCCAAAACATTCAGGAAACCTGAGTGATTCTACAAAAAACATCTACACTGCTGTAAATACTGCAAATTAAATCTTACATTGTTTTTGCTTTTATGTCCATGTTCAAGACACTGATTCCCAAGCAGGGACAGATAGTTGAATATGACACGGAGGACACTCTATTTTTGGCCCACAGCCTAGAAAAGGTTTAAAAGACAAAACAGATGACCGAGGGGGAAAAAGGACAAGTATACAGTAGCAATGAGCCGCTAAATGTCCTAAAAAAGCCTGCAAGACTAAATCTTGTGGTAGTCCTCTATTGCTTAGTTAATGCTTATTCATTTTGCGAATACTGTCACACTGTAACTTTCACTTTGGGTATTCATTAGATAGGGACAGAAGAGTTCAGAGCCTGGTGTCACTGTGGAAAAGCCTAAGATTTAAAATGTAGTACTAACCTACAAAAATATCACACTTTATTTCATTTCTTTTACGGGATAGCCAAATGACTATTTACTAGATTATTTTGCGGGTGTATAAAAATGTCCAATCCCAGTGAAACAGTATAAAATAAAGGTGTTAGTAGTATAGCATTAAAGACTATAGGATATAACAGTATGGTATTATAGGATCATATAAAGGACATTGACTGACCTATAATACTTAAAGCATTTGTATTGATTCAAAGGCTTATTAAATATTTATATTGCTTATGCTGGTATAACTATTATATTAAAAATATCCCTATGTCTTGTTGTGGTATAAACCGCTAGCAGGGTTAAGCCATATCCTCTATAATACAAACACACAAGCAACAACAGTAACAAAATAATAATAATAATAATAACACACAATTTTGTCATTATTTTTGTATTTTTGTTTAACATATTGAAATGAATTCTCACACATACTGTAGATTCATAAATTCTATTCTTTGTCTGTTATAAATAATTTATTTATGCTCAGCTGACACATCTATAACATGTCATTAGCAGTGATTAAGTCCTGTAAAAATAATTATTTTAATAATAAAACATCACATAATTTATAAAATGCTTCAGTGGACCAATTAGACGTAAACAAATTAAGCATCGTCATCATCAACGGACAAATTACTCAGTAGTACAAAGAGACATTTTATTGTGAGTAAATCACAGACTGAGAAATTCTATTAGACTAGTTTATCTAGTAGATTAATTTTCCAAAAACGAAACCTTTTTTTTTTACATTTCAATCATTTTTACAAAATAATTATAATGTACATTAAAAAAGATGTACAATAAATGACAAATACATTTACAGCATTTGGCAGACGTCCTTATTCAGAGCGACTTACATTTATCTCTTTTATACAACTAAGCAATTGGGGGTAAGAGCCTTGCCCAGGGGCTCAACAGTGGCAACTTGGTGTGCTGGGAATCGAACCTAGGTCTTTCTGGCATCAGTCCAACACCTTAACCACTTAGCCACCACTTACCTGGGTGATGAAGCCATTATTATTTTCATTCAGCCAGGCAGAAGCATAAATTTATGAAATATTGCGGTACACCAGTACTATAAGAGAATGTTATGGCTTTGGTATAAACAGCACATTATTAAAGTGTTTTTCTGCTTAAAACATTTGTATATAGTCTCATTTATAGTCTAAATTTAGAAAATTAAAAGCAAAAAGAGGTAGAAACAAATTAAAGATAGCATTAGACTTTGAGCAATTATCATCCTGGCTTGCCAAAGTGATTTAAACTAACTCTCCCAACATAAGCTTGTAATTTAAACATCAGGTTTAGTAGAGTTTTAATTAAAATAACAAAACTTTGCTGTATTAAAGACTTCAGAACTCGAATGGAGCTTTAGGTAAATGCCACTCTTTTAACAGCTGTACCCAGACGTGACATGATGTAATGTTTTCTGTACAACATCACCCACAGTACAGAAAAGCTTGGCTTTAAACACTTTGATGCATCACATGACTAAACTCCGTCAGGGCTTTTTAGGCGTTGAGTTTAAGAAAGCTAAACACACTAAATAGTTTTGACTCAGCTTATTTTGGACAGCATGTGAATAGCAATGCCATTTTATAAGTCTTTTGCCACCCATGCAGACGTACACACATTTACCAAACCACTTTCCAAAATGTAAGTGTAGTTTTTATAGAATTTCCGTAAATTGCAGGGTGTTTCTTTGGTGCCTGTCTGTGGAAATTTGAATTTACATACTCAGACATTACATACAGTATGGTCAAAAATATGTGGACACCTTAACACCATACCCATATCCTATCTTCCCCAAATTTAAAAGCAGACAATTGTTTTTAATGTATTTATGTGTCAATATGGCAAAAAAGGCTCTGCGCTCCATAAAGAGAGTGTGTTACAGTTGGTGTGCAAGAACTTAAGTGTCCTGCACAAAGCCCTGAACTCTCAACCTTACGCAAAACCTTTGGAAACTGGAAAACTGACTTAAGCATGAATAAGTATATCCCCACTGATCTACAATAGGATGTTAAAAACACACATGTCAGTAATGGTCAGGTGTCTATATACTGTCGAGTATTTAAGTAGCTGCAAAATGTATAGAATATTTAAAAAAAAACTGTAGAACTGTGAGGACGGAGCAAACACCCTTAAGGGTCATCTTGAAGCTTCTGGAAAAGAATATACCCTTAAGGTTCATTTTGATCTCAACATCAAAGAGAAGTACAGAGAGAACATAAGGCCCGACCCAGTTAAAATGGGTTCTCTCTTGTTTACTGGGTTTTCTGCTTTTAATCATTGACAGTGTGATTTTAGGAGAATATCTATGTTCTGCTCCTACATCCTGGCAAGAGCAAAGACCATTAGCCATCAGTAGTTCTTGTCGCTGCAAAAATTCTCATTTGAAGTCTTTCTTGTTGCAGAGCCCACCATGGCAACTCTTGTAGTCTTTTTATTTACATGATGTGGACCCTTTGTCCAGTGGCAGTGGACTCTGAGGGAGTCTGAAGGTGACTCTTCATCATGCAAGTGTTGAATGCATTACCTTAAGGACAAAGGACACCAATGTTTAAGGAATTTGTTAATTCCTCCTACTACAGGATATAGTTACAGCACATAGCAGGGGCCCACCATAAAGTGCACCATGCAGACCTTCTGCCCAGTGGCAAAGTGAAAGGGTCCTATTGGCCAATGAGTGATTTGTAAACGCGTAACTGTACTTTAAAATCAAACCTAAATGTAACTGACAGCCAGTGTAAGGACCTGAGGACCACTGCTGCGATGTGTTCACATTTTCTGGTTCTAGTAAATGAATTTTAAATAAATTTACTCCTAACATTAAACATACTTATGTTTATAGTTAGGTTATACTGTATAAATAGAACAGCTTTAACAAAAAAAAGTGTTTAGTCAGTATCTTAAACATTGCAAAATGAGGTTCATTTGGTTCATGTTAGATATAGTTGTTCTTGTAAAAGGTTATAGGCATTTGATTAATGTCTTTCTACATGCCAACATTACTCTTGGTACTATGTGTTATAAAACACACAGTGTTTTGTCTCAACTGTGCCGCTTGAGATTTTTTAAAAAGATAGGCTACATTAATTTTCACACGCTCGCAGGCATGCCAGCTTTTAGACTTTGCAGCTGTGTCAAAAAAAAAACAAAAAAACTAGAAGCATTCACAGCCTTTCCAGATTTTAATGTAAGGAATGTAAGGACTCTTGAAATCTTTTCAGATATGGATAAAGGAAAAACAGCATGCAAATATTTGTGTTATTGCCCTATGTGAAAGTGAACATCTTCTGTAAAAATAGAACATTGTGGACCAAATGCTTTCATTTCCTGATACATTTTAAATGAACTAAATAATCTGCTGTATAATTTTAGATAAAAATAACCTAGAAATGGCGGCACGGTGGCTTAGTGGTTAGCACAGCAAGGTTTCCTCACAGCAAGAAGGTCCCAAGTTCGAATTCCTGACAGGGGCCTTTCTGTGTGTAGTTTGCATGTTCTTCCTGTGCTTGCGTGGGTTTACCCCGGTTACTTCGGTTTCCTCCCACAGTCCAAAAACATGTATGTTGGTGATTCTAAATTGCCCATAGGAGTGAGTCTGGCCCTGTGATGGACCGGTGACCTGTCTAGGGTGTACCCCTCCTGTCTTTTGCCTTTGACCCTAAAGGAAATAAGCAGGTATAGAAGATGAATAAATGAATAAACATAGAAAAATAATTTTAACAGTCTTGATCAGTTTTTAGGCTAAAAAGATACTGCACAATCATACTATTATGAGTAAAATGGTAGCAAGGTGGTTAAAGTATTGGACTTCTAGTTGAAAGAGTGGGGTTCCAGCACCATTAATTTTCTACTGTTAGGCCCTTAAGCAAGGCCCTTAACTCGCAGTTGTATAAAAGAAAGAGATAAATGTAAGTCATTCTAGATAAGGGCATCTGCCAAATGCTGTAAATGTATTATACAAACAATAAACAAGTATTGTCATAGAAACATCTGCAACAAGTAATCACATGAAATAAACTGAATTTTATTACTTACAATGGTCATACATCAAATAAGAAAAATTGCATACAAATGTCTAAAAATTAAGTATAAAATATTGGGATATACTGTAAAACAAAAACAAGAGACTGCTGTTTTTTCTTTTTTTGGGCTTTGTATTAGGTCAACAAATACAATAATTAGGTCTCTGGTAGCAGCGTCTTTACATGACAACAGCAGCGTTCCTAATTTCTTATTTAGCCTTTGAGCCTGCAAAAAAAGCATAATTATATCCACAGTGCCTCAATTAACCGCATATCATTTCCAATGGTTCCGATATTAGTTTTTCTGACCACCAGCTGTAATTTAGAGGAACAAGCATGTCAAGACCTTCACATGTATACACTACCTTAGAAAATGGAAAAAACATTCATCTGTTTTGAATTGCATGCACATGGTTACACACATCGTACAGGACTTCTGGCCTCTGTGTTTAGCTTTTGTTTTAAACAAATGGTACACACATGTTGAAATGGGTTTACACTGCTGTATAAGCAAGGTGTCTCTCACATGTACGTCTCAGCCTTTAGGTTTGGTGGAAAAAAAGGGCAGCTGTCTTCTTCACTGGGTCATTTGGTGCTGTGGATGTAGTATAAACCCCTAAAATCTGAATTTACTATCACACCACACTAAATAATGATTTCTTTAGAGTATTTGGCAGATTTATTTCTAGCTTTGTAGTCTGGATCAAACACATATTCTTATGCTAGTACAAATAAATCAGGTCTTAGAATACTGTTAACCCTTTCTACGATTAGACTAGTGTGCCATTCTTCTGGAAGAATGGAGATTTATAGAGATAGAGATACATTTTCAATCAGTATAAACAGTGAATTATTTTATTGGCTCCACCCACTGATATTCTTTCTCAATCATTCATCTTCATTACCCGCTTATTCCCTAATTCGGGGTTACAGGGATCTGCTGGAGTCTATCCCGGCTGTCTCTGAAAGGGAGAAAGGCAGGAGGGGTACACCCTGGACAGGTCGCCAGTCCATCACAGGGCCACACACACTCACTCCTATGGGCAATTTAGAATCACCAATCAACCCATACATGTTTTTGGACTGTGGGAGGAAACCGGAGAACCCGGAGTAAATCCACGCAAGCACAGGGGATAACATGCAAACTCCACACACAAAGGCCCCTGCCCGGGAATCAAGCCTGGAACAGTGCTAACCCCTAAGCCACTGTACTGCCCCTAATATTCGTTCTGAATAATCTTAAATTAATCTTAAATAATGGTTGCAGTTTATGAACAGGTAACTCTGGATTTTGATGCACTGACCCCAAAGCTTAAACCAACTTTCAAAAATTTAGGTGAGACTTTTAATAGTAGCCTAAAATTTGATAGTGTGGTTAAAGCTAGCTTTTTTTAGCCACGCCTTTTGGCCAAAGTCAAACCATTTTTAAATCGCTCTGACCTTGAAAAAGCTATTCATGCTTTCATCACCTCAAGGCTAAATTATTGTAATGCACTTTATGTTAGTGTCTTACAGTCGTCCCCGAGAAACCTTCAGCCGGTGCAAAAAACAAAATGAGTTAAATGGGCACCCCAAAACAGCTGCATGTTTAATTTTTTGGCCTCTGGTAAAAATGTTAAGCCTAAACTTTGTTAAAAATGAGATAATACCAGATTGCTAATCTATTTTATTTTGTTTAAGTGTTATTTGATGCATAAAAGTGCTAAATCAGATCTACAGACTTTGTTTAAAAACAGTGCCTCAGATAAGGCATGATTATTCCACTACTGGGTATCTGTTTAAAGTAGCGTCCAGATGGATGTGGACATAATTAAGGGAAACTTATACACTGACAGAGACCCACACACAGGGCAACCGCGAGAGCTCCTGCATCTGTGTAGGCAATTTCCTTGCACACATATGCACATTGTGCACATATGGACACTTTCCTAAATGCCCTATATATATTCGGTTTCAGACAGTTCTCATATGCTCTAATTTATATATAAATATATATGTTTTACACATGTAAAATGGATTTCACTGCATGTCCTACTATGTATGATTCTGTATGTGACAAATAGTGGTTGTAGCGCAGTGGGTAAGGCGTTGGACTGCTGATTGGAAGATCGAGGCCCTTAACACTTAATTGCTTGATTGTATAAAAGAGATAAATGTGAGTCGCTCTGGATAAGGGCGTCTGCCAAAAGTGTAAATGTAAATAAATGTTGGATTTGAATTGGTTTGTCCTTGTGTGTGCTTTGTTTCAACAAATCATTCACGTTTCCATGACTTTTTATTGTAAACCACACAATCTAGCACATCATTGCAGGAGATAAAAACTGACCCTTTGACATGTAAGCAAAATGTTTCCACCCTCTGATTTCTTAAAGTTTCTTTCTTATGTTTGGTTTCAGAGGGTAACTTTTTGCTACTGGGATTTCAATCTACATCCTGGTTTTTGTCCAGCTGCTTTGTGACAATGTCGCTAGTTAAAATCCCTATGTAATGAATTTGGTCAGATAGGTAGTCCTTATATCCGCTCTACAAAGCACTGTGGTTGTTGGTGCTGGTACCAAAGCCCTTTATGTGTAGGTTAAATCGTCCTGCTTTGACCTACAGCTTTGTACCTTACATAAATCAGAAGCCTTTGATGGTAAAGCTCAAGTTGGTCTTTCATGCTTGTTTAATACTTCCTTCCAGGTGTTGGAGTTGTAGCCCCCAAAAAAGAAACCACTAATTAAATAAATGGATACCTCATGTTCTACTAAATTGGGGTTGGAATAAGCATTATTTAATCTATTTTGTATTACTACAAACATATCGTCTACTTACTTAGTTTGTTACAAGACACATTATGGGATGTCAGTCAGTCTGTGTGTTGGCATGGCAACACAAAACATCGACCCCTATCCAACTGTGTCTTCTTTTAGAAAATATTGTGGAAGTTAATTTTGTTTACAAGTATTTCAATAATCAATCAATAATTAATATTAATTTCTATCTTAAAAAATGTTGTACAGAAATCATGTTATACTCGTGTTGTCATAATGTTTTGAACTGAACATTAATGATACCCTGCAATCTACCACAGACAAGATCACAGATATTTATAGCAATAGATTGCTTCTTTATTTAAAGAATATTTACGATTAATTAACTTGTTACAAGACACATTATGGGCTGTCATGTTGTTATAATGCTGTTAAATTGAATGTCAATAATTATCTACAACCTTGTATTACAGCCAAGATCACAGATATTAATAGCCACAGAACCCTTTCTCTAGTAATATTTCTCAAATATGTTGCATGTCTACAATTTAACTTGGACTTCCAAAAAGGTTCCTTTTATTTAAAAAAGTGGTTTAAATTAAAACCCTAAAGAGCAATAAAACTTAATAAATCTGGTTTTGTAATTTAAGGAAATAACAGAATGCATTTAAACTATTGGCATTATTTTTTATCTGTGTTTTGATGTGATTTTAATGATTATGAAATAAGAGAAACCCTTTAATGACAGTGATGTGTTTTGTTGATATCACATCTATAAATGCGATTTTTTATAACATAATGTTGTTGTTTTTTATTTATTTAATTTAAACAGGTTAAATTCGCTGTATTCTTGTCACTTTCTGTCAGTTTTGTACATAATAATAATAATTATTATCATTTTATTAGTATTATTATATTATTATTACCGCTCAGTAGTAGCTCAGTGGTTAAGCCGCTGGTCTGCTGATCAGGAAATTGTTGGTTTTATTCCCAGAACTTCCAAGCTGCCAATAATGTATCAAACCCCCACCGGATCAAGACCCCCTACCCCTAATTGCACAATTAGATAAAAAAGATATATATTTATGCAATATTTACATTGAATTTGATTGAATTATACAAGTACCATTATTTAAACACTAATGACATACAGATATATTATATATACTTGTTAATTTTTTATTTTTAACTGTTTTTTTAAAGTAATTTTCATTTGCATAATTCACAATAGAATAATTCAATACAATTTTTAGTCGAACAAATGCCCTGATTTTAACATGCTGCCGTGTCTTTAACGTCTTTGCTGCAGTGGAGAGAATCGGTCAAGGTCGAAGGAAATTTTATTTATATAGCACCTTTAAACATCATAATGTTGACCAAGGGGGTTTCACAATAAGGCAATAAAATTCTAACAATACAAAGTTTAAAAATAAAAATCAACAACCTTACCCATAAAACTAAAAAATAAGATAAGATAAGATAAGATAAAATAAATAAGATAAAATAAATAAGATAAAATAAGATGAGATAAGAAAGATAAGATGAGATAAGATAAGATAGGATAAAATAAGATAATAAAAGGATAAGAAAGATAAGATAAGATAAGATAAGATATGATAAGATAAGATAAGATAAGATAAGATAAGATAAGATAAGATAAGATAAGATAAGATAAGATAAGATAAGATATGATATGATAAGATATGATATGATATGATATGATATGATATGATGATAGAAAGATAGATAGATAAAATAAGATAAGATAAGATAAGATAAGATAAGATAAGATAAGATAAGATAAGATAAGATATGATAAGATAAGATAAGATAAGATAAGATAAGATAAGATAAGATATGATAAGATAAGATAAGATAAGATAAGATAAGATAAGATAAGATAAGATAAGATAAGATAAGATAAGATAAGATAAATTTTGTGTGCAGGTTAAAAAAGGACTGTGTCTAAAAACCGTGACTGAAACTTAGGCAAAATTCATTTAAACTTCAGTTCAGCTGTGAACATAAAACACATCAACTCCTTGCGGTTAACAAACACCCGATTGTTGATCCAGCTGCTGAAAGCTGCCCTGACACTTAAGTCTGAGAACAAGCTCACACTGAGCTGCAGAGGTTTCACTTGCCAACATCTACAGTGGTTAATGTTTTTTCACCAACAGAAATGAAGCAAACAGCAATCATCACTTTATCACAACTTTCCTTTTTAATTTTATGGCATAAATCATTTAGTTTTACATTTACATTTACAGCATTTGGCGGACGCCCTTACTACAACTGAGCAACTAGGGGTTAAGGGACTTGCTCAGGGGCCCAAGAGTTGCAACTTGATTGTGCTAAGAATCAAACCCGGATCTTTTAATTAGCAGTCCAACACCTAAATCACTGCACCACCATGTTTTTAGATTTAGATTTTTGTCTTTGACTTCACTATCAACATTTACATATTTACAAAATGGTCGTGTTTAAAAGCCATTTTTCTTGGCTTTTTAAACACATGGCTTTTTCTGTATTTTGTCTCATTAGTCAATGGGAAAACTTCTCCAAATGACTGATGACTTGATACTTTTAATCAAAGATGATTATAAATATTAGCGCTTGCAATGAATAGCTCTAAATTAGTTCTGAAAATCTGATATAATGTTTAAAAGGAAACACTATTACTTGTGATAAATATTTTTTGCACATCAAAATCTCATTCTCTATATATCTTAGCTTGTTATTTAGGTCAGAGCACAAGGTCAGTTATCATACAGAACTCCTGGAGAAGAAAGGGCTAAGGGTGCTTGCTAATTACCATAGGTGCTAATTAACACATGACACTTGCATCTGTCATTAGTAGAGATCAGTCCCACAAATTACCTTAAAGGTGCTTAAAGAAATGTTGAATTTTTCGGTGGTCATGAAATTAAATCACATTGCTGTAGCAACCCCTCACTTCCCAAATTTTCATTCCAGTTGAGCAAATTTTAATGTCACAACTAAACAAACATGTTTGCAGTCGAATGCTTCCAAATTAAAACTTAGCCTCTGCCCCCAGCTTTCAGTACCAACACAGGGAACTGGGCTGGGAAAAAATGCTTACAGCTGCATTTCATTTGCGTTCTTACCTGTCCAATCTGTCAAATGTTTCAGAAGTACACCAGCCACAGATTGTTCGGACCCTATTTGCAGATTAGGCCCATTCAGGGACCACTGTGTTGAATAACACCTGTAACTTGACAGGCTGAGGGCTGACCAGGTTAAAATCTGCTGTGCCAAGCCACAGGTGAGGCAATCTCTACGATAGAGCCCATGTCATGTCTTTGTACCACCCGACGGTGTCGCATTTCTAGCACTTGCATTTTTGCTCCTTCTTCCTCTTGATTCGATGTGTCCATATCTATTAGTGGCACGGTAAGACTCTTTTCGACATGCTGGTAGGGTATTCCACATGGTGGAGCTGAGTGTAACACCGGTTACAGCTTTGGCAGCATTTCAGATTTGCATGATGGATGAATGAGGTGGTTGGCTAGGATGGGTCATCTGGACTAATGGCTCCCAAAGGATCTCAGTCAGGTTCTGCTAAAGTTACATGGATGAATAACAAGCTGCCTTGGCGCAGCTATGGAATTCTAAGTGGGGATCGACATTACTTTGTGTTAGTGAAGCAGTGGACCATTTATAGAAAGATAATATTTGAGTTCTGTTGAAGAGACAGACAGGTGAGTTGATGTACGAGCAGCTGAACTGAAAAGCCTGATATGTTGAATGAATTTAATTGATTAAAGAAACTGGCTTTCTCCATTATTTTGAGTAATGTGTTAAAACTTATATTTAATTGAACATAAAATAGTGCTCATGTAGACTGTACTTAAATGTCAAGGTTAAAAAAATCAGTCGAATTAGAACTCCTTGCAGGTCCAATCAAATTAATGAAACAGGTGTAAGCTAATTTAATGACTCATAATTTTAAGTTCATGACACTTTAATTCTTATTCTCACTTAATGTTTTGAGTTATGGATCCAACATGCACATGTTAAGTCAAGATAACTTGAGTTACGTAAAGACATCATTAGGGTTTCCAGTGTATAATGATGTACAGTATAAAGGACAGTTTTTATCTATGGACAGTTTATCCAGAGATCCCTACGTATAATGAAAACAAAAAAATTAAATATCGTCAGCAGGTTATTTCTGTTCCTTTAGTTCTCATTAAAGTGAATCCTCTGCATAGAACCAATCTATTTCAAACTTTAGACTGAATAAGATAAATAAAGTATCCCACAATCTTTTCACACACTCTAAAAAGAGGTCTATAACCAGGGGTGAGCAACCCATGTTCTTTGAGTTCCTTTGCCCTGCTTGTTCTTCAACTACCCCTGCCCTACCTAATGCTGACCTTCTGGATCAGGTGTGTTAGGAAATACCTGAGATGGTATCTTCCAGCTTCTGATTGATAAACACACCTGATATCAATAAACTCAATCAGTTGCTAAATGTTTTCCAAACTGAATCTTATTAAAATGTATTGCTTTATTTATTTATTGCATCAGATTTTGAATTGTTGTTATCTTTGTTCTATAAATCACATTGTTATCTTTGTTCTATTTGTGGGCATGACACTAATGTGAACGATAAGTAAATAATTAAGCATTTTTTTCTTTTTTTTTATTGTTTTTTTCTGCCTCTCTTTGTAGCTCCTGAGGGTTAAAACCCAAAAAATCCAGCTTGACATTCTGTTCTCAAAAAAAGAAAAAAAACCACTTAGTCCAAAATCACATGTAGAGACATAAATGACATGCTGTTGTGTAAATAACATAAATAACATGAGGCTATTCAATAAATTAATAATACCTAATGAATTAATCAATAGTCACAATCATGTTATTATTTCTCTCTCTCTCTTTCTCTCTTTCTCTCTCTCTCTCTCGCTGATTGTTTTCAGATTTTTGACTTAGATAGTCAAAGAAAAAGCGTTTAATATAAACCTCTCACTCTGCCCAGCTGCTTCATATTAACAGTCGGCAGCAGTTTAGGAAGCTCGGCCACCTATAGGTGAATTCCAAAATAGCAACGTATTAAATACCGAATCCAGCAAAATTGTGGTATTGTACTGTCTTAAATAAAATACCAAGGTGATATACCAATATCAAAATGTTTTCCTTAATATTGTTTATATCAATAAAATCAATATTAAGGTGTTTTCCCAGTACCGGTATGCCGTGCATCATTACTGCCTTCTGACCCCAATTTCCTAGGCTGGGCTATGCAAAAAAAATAATGTGCTGTAGGACAAAAATAAAATATAAATGAATAAAATAGCATTTTTTCTTCTTCAAAAACAAAAAAACCAAGGAAATGAATATTTAACGAAACAAAAGCAAGTACTTGCAGTAATTAATGTTTATGGGTTTTGATTGAACTTGAAAATGAAGCAGGGCAGTAAGTATACAATAAATAACAATAAATAGAATGTAAGGGTTGAATAATACTGGGGGTTTGATTAAAGGCCGAAACAGAGTTTAAAGCAATATGTGGATGTTTTTATGGGTGTGTGTTTTATGGATGTTGAATGAGAGGCAGTGAATGTACATTAAAAACTAGACAAAAGTAAGTATTTAAGACAATGTGTTTTCTTTGAAGACTTTAAATCCTACACCGACAGCATATTTACATTTCCTGGTACATTTTCGAACTGTCTTTTCCCGATTTAGCCTCTAGTATTTACCATAATAACATCATAGGATTTTTAACATCCATCATCTCCGTTTGTAATATGCACAATAGATTTTGTCACGACATTTTTGTGTGTATAATTGATTTCCACGATAACACATGCTTGTACATAATCCTGTGCTAATCTACTTGTGTTCTGGGAAAGCTCAGCTTCACCCTTCGCCGAGCGGCCACAGCCACCCCCAGAGGCTGAGGAACAGGTGGTAAAGCTCTCTGCCATATTCCCCTTTACTTAGCATGCTGTTTAAAGCACTCATTTTGGCCAGCTGAGGATTTTTCTGTGTGTAAAACACACACACACTCACTCATTTAGGATCCTGTGGTACTCTTTCTCCAGGCGTTATTCAATCATCTTGGGGATTGATCTCCAGCTGTCGATGCAGATGTAAGACTATGCTGGGTGCTCCTGTCCATCTGTGCATCTAAGACTAATCGATTTTGATGCATTGTACCACACACACCCAACACACACACACACACACACAGATTTACTCCTGTCTAATGCCGGGTGGCCCAGCTGTAACGGTGGAAGGCACTGAACATAAAAAAGGAAACGGGATATAAATACAGATCTATAAAAAAGGGAGTGATGAGTGAATATGCTAACAGTGTGTGATTTGTGGAGATGAGGCTGTCATTCTTATGGGATGTATTTTTATGTCACGTTTAAGACAGCACTTAGCTTCTGACCAGCCTGCTGTTCCATGTCAGTGGACACACATTTTAGGAGAACTGAGGTCTGGGTTATGTTCATCACTGCTTATTTCACAAGCGCTCTGATTATCCTCATGCAGGCAGATAGTGTAGAACATTAAACAAAGATTTAAGGTGGTTTGGTTTAAGGGGATTAGCTTTGTTTCTTTAAAAGGGTGTTATTTAAAACAGTCCTTAGATCATTGACATGCACTACACACTACCTGCATCCTGTGCCTTTTACAAGGCGCCTTCTGTACAACGTTTACACGTCGATATCATTAATCTCCCTCTTATTAGTCTGAAGGTCATTCGCAAGCACAGAAAAGCCTTTTTCTAATTAGGGATTGTGTTTAGGAGCATCCGTCAACCGTCTGATAGGTCCTTCCGTTTGTCCTTCCGAAGAATAGTTCTGCTTAGAACCTTACACCGGAGCAGATGCTTTCCCTTTATAGGACAGTTTTAAATAGGGTGGACGTGATTTTGCCGAGTTGGATGTGATCCTGGATTAACATCCTTTTTTAATCCTGGATTAACATTTTAGTCAACCAATCATAACCATCTAATGTCATCAGTGTTTGTCGACCAAACCCGCCTCAATTTATTTTTGAATCTTTTCCTCCTTGTCAACCAAAATGTAATATTATAAATGTATTTATTAACTGCATACAAAATGTATGTCAGGGCCCCTTGAAACATTTCCGTTGTGCTCTGTGCTATTTGTATTGCCTTTCCGTATTTGGTTATGTTGTTTCTAGCACGTTTCCGTATTTCCAGTGAGTTTCCGTATTCGCAGAATGTTTCGGTATTCGCAAATTATTTCTGTTTTTCCAGAGTGTTTCTGTATTTCCAGAGTGTTTCTGTATTTCCAGAGTGTTTCTGTATTTCCAGCGTGTTTCCGTATTTGCAGCGGGTTTCGGATTTAATATATATCTATGTAGACGGAAGATTATTAATAATCACACATTTACCCAGCATTGGTGTCACCCAGATAAGTATCCTAACCATGAGTCTGGTTTCTCTCGAGGTTTCTTACTGAATTAATCTCAGGGAAATTTTCCTCGCCAATAAATACAGTCTATACATTTTTAATCATTTTACATTTGAATTTTTTTTTTCTGTAAAGCTGCTTCGAGACGATGTCTGCTGTTCAAAACGTCATACGAATAAAACTCGAGTCTAATCTGTAAACTCACTGTTTTTTTAGTTTAACAGAAACACACCGCTTCATATTATTAACACTCTTTGGCTGGACACTAGTTCATTATATTCTCTTACAACTGCTTTCCGATTCACAGGAGAACAGAAAGAAGCACAGATTTTTACAGGAAAAAGTTCTACTAAGCATAAAAAAGGCAAACTTAAAAGTACTAATAGTCTATTCTCGTATATTATAGTTCATTTTTTTGTTTTTGTGCTTTTTGGCTGAATATAATAATTTACCTCAGGCAGAAGCAGCCTCAACCTCACAAGATAAAAGCTTTACACATATTCCTCCAGCAAGGATATTAGTAGCAGTGAAATAATCACTTCAGCACCGAGACAAAACTCGGTCATGAGTATAAATGTGGCCCAAGGTAGAACTTGTATTAGATTCTGCCCTAAGTGTACACGGAACATGAGAGAAATATGGTGGTGTTCTTCGTTTTTTTAATGAAGAGAGTTGAAACGAAGGCATTTTGTAGTCTCTCTTATAAAAACATAAATCATAGTGTGATACGAGTGCCTGTGTTATATTTATCCAGCACTGGTTTTTTAAGCTATTTTGCATTTAGATAGCTTGGTAAATAATATTCTATATTCATAGTAAAAAAAAAAAAGGAAAAAAGTATGAATATTAGGCACAGGGATGAAAACATACTAAAGTTAGTATTTATTACTGAAGCGATCTACTTAGCAATGGATAAAATGAATCATTTCTTTAATCTGGGCTCTGTGGCTGTTTACGTCGGATTGTTGGCCAGGATATTGATGACGGACTGCAAATCCATGCGAGCACGGATTTCTCAGTAGTAAATTTATCCTGATGAAGTCTGCATGTGTACACACTGATTTATTCAGCATAATGTGAATACCGCTTTCAGTTTTATAGGAGAACATGTGTGGGTATGTTAATGTAAAGTAGTAGCTCAGTGGTTAAGGTGTTGGACTGCTGATGGTAAGATCATGGGTTCACTTTCCTGCACCACCAAGCTGCCACTGTTTGGCCCCTTAAACAAGGCCGTTAATTGCTTAGTTGAAGAAGATAAATGAGATAAATGTGTCTACCAAATGGCAGAAAGTTAAATGTTAATGAATGAAGATATGTAGGCCCATTATTGACAGCCTTACATCATAAACAAATATTATGAACAATGTTAAAAATTATTCTAAAAAAAAAATAAATAAATAAATAATAATATTAACATAGCAATAATAACATTAAAATGATATAATAGTGAATTATTATTCAAGTAGTCTTTATAATGACCTTATATAATTAGAAACAATGTAATTGGTAATATAAACAACAGTAATACTTATAATAGGCTAATAATAATAATAATAATAGTAATATTTGAAGGTGTTTGGGTAGATTCAATAAATAGTAATGTAGTATAGAGATCTACCAGGGACAGCATTAAAAATAAATTTAGAACATTACTATATATTATTATGAATAACATCAATAATAATAATAACAATAGAAATAATTATGCTGGTGTTTTATAATATTTTTTATCTGTCCTGTCTAATAACGCAATGAGGTGATCATTTTTGTTGTTGTCAAACTAAATTGACTTTATTTAAAAACAGTGTAGTTTCTGAAAAAAAAATCTAACTTGTACAAAACACACAAAATAATGTTATGTATAGTAATAATACTATAATAGCGAATGAATTTTTTAAAATTATTGTTGCGACAAAAATGACGGATTTTGCTGCAGCTTTTTTTAAATTCAGGATAAAATTTGCACATTTAACCCGGTTAGGTGATTCTATATCATCTGTGTTCATTGTACTGTATGTCTTGTATGATTGTGTGTGTACTTTATAAAAACTATTTTATTCTATTTTATTCTATTCTATTAACTTATATTTGCTGAAGTTTTTGATGGAAAACTGCCTGAATTTTCTATATTATAGGCATGTGATTATTTTTTAACTCTCTCACCACTGAAAACAGCGACTGTATGTAATTACTCATTTCTGTTATCGCTGAACTTAAGATCAGTACATGTGAACTGAAGGACTTTGGACTTATAATGAATTAGTAAAATTCTGGAGGAACTAAATATTGCCTACATATCAGAGAATGTGAGTGACGTCGCTCACGGCCCAAGCACCAACAAATCAAAATATGACCCTTCATACAGCACATAACCCTATTATACTTCCTGTCTCACCCTCTCTGTTCTGAAGCACATCCCCCTCATCCATCCTCTGATATGGAAACGACTGAGTTATGAGATCGAGTCGAACATTAAACTAGCATCCAGATAATGCTCGTCATACGCCGCTGAAATAAAATGCAGGGTTTAAAGTGCACTTTGTTGAACTATGTTTTCATGCTACACAGAAAGTTCTAACCCTTAAAACCTTTAAACAGTCTGAAGTTACCTAGCAACGGTGTATGTTAATGTTAGTTTAGTCAACATTAGGCTAACATCAACAGGCTAACATCTCTTTTTCTTTCTTCTCATCCATGATGACATTAGTCATCGGTTCTTCTGAGCACAGATCAGGATGTTAAGAAACAAGATAACTGCACCATTATGTGAGAAAACTTCATAGTTTGGACCGGCCTTAAACAGAATATATAAATACATATAAATACATTTAGACAAATTAACTTGTGGTAGCCTGGTGGTTAAGGTGTTAAACCGCCAATTGGAAGATCAGGGTTTAATTCCCAGCACCACCAAGTTGCCACTGCTGCAGGACTCTTAACCCCCTATTGCTCAGTTGTATAAAAGAGATAAATGTACGTCGCTCTGGATAAGGGTGTCTACCAAATGCTGCAAATGTAAATATAAAAATAATGATTGCTTTCGTGATGTGTGAAGAGACTTTCAACCAGCAGAACAAAAAAAAGTTTAGGAACACAATTACCTATTGTACCTTTATTAATCATTCCTTAATCTGGGCTCTGTGGCTGTTTACGTCGGATTGTTGGCCAGGATATTGATGACGGACTGCAAATCCATGTGAGCACGGATTTCTCAGTAGTAAATTTATCCTGATGAAGTCTGCATGTGTACACACTGATTTATTCAGCATAATGTGAATACCGCTTTCAGTTTTATAGGAGAACATGTGTGGGTATGTTAATGTAAAGTAGTAGCTCAGTGGTTAAGGTGTTGGACTGCTGATGGTAAGATCATGGGTTCACTTTCCTGCACCACCAAGCTGTGCCACTGTTGGGCCCCTTAAACAAGGCCGTTTATTGCTTAGTTGAAGAAGATAAATGAGATAAATGTAGGTCGCTTTGTATAAGCGTGTCTACCAAATGGCAAATGGCAGAAAGTTAAATGTTAATGAATGAAGATATGTAGGCCCATTATTGACATAGAAATATTTTAGAACAATGTTAGAAATAATTCTGAAATAATAATAATAATAATATTAACATAATTAATAACAATACAACTATATAATGGTGTATTATTAATAATTAGTCTTTATAGTGACCTTATTTGTAAGTAAAATATTGTTCATATAAACAACAGTAATACTTATAATAGGCTAATAATAATAATAATTAATAATAATAATTAATTATTATTATTATTAATAAATAATAATAATAATTATAATTATAATAGGAGGGGTTTGGGTAGAGTCAATAGTATGTAGTATAGAGTTTAAAGTGCACTTTGTTTGAACTATGTTTTCATGCTACACAGAAAGTTCTAATTGACTTTAAACATCATTTTGTTTCGTTGTGTAATCACAAAAATATTATCTCAATAGGTTTCTAGTGTCCATGTCATCATCTAATCTTATTGCTTTTGTGTTTCCAAGTCAAAATTGTATTATCTTATTTCTTTATAATATTAAATTGTGTATGCAAGTTTGCAAGTGCAACTATAGTTCCTCTATAGTGTTCAGAAGAGGCCAATAATTATCTTACTCTATTATGTCATTAAGTAAAGTCTTATCTCATTCCTTTTATGTCACTAAATGATGTCCAGGACTTCATTACTGTATTATTTTTTCATCATGTTATTCAAATTATCGTGTTTCCTCCTGTTGCAAAGTTGAAGTCGTGACCAGATTATCTTCGTTCAATAGTTCTAATTCTTGGCTTCACATTTATAACTAGAGGGACGTCACCCGTAGAATCATCTTCATCACACTTTAGACTTACATATAGTTAGAAGGCTTTTGGAGTCATTTGGTTTGATTGACATCTTCAGGTTTCATTTCCACATGTTACAGAAAGCACTAAAACAGGAAGCGTGCGGCGGCATGAGGATTCCAAAGCTGCACTCTCCGCTCGGGGATTCAGAACACAATCCCTCGTCTAATGCTACTTCTATCATGTAATAACAACAGCTAGTGAATCCAAAAGTAAAGAGATCCCCCCCCAGTCACGCACCGGGCTCCACTCGAAAGCCTTTCGCATGATCACCTGGAGCTGCTGACCAGATCAAAGACTAGATAGGTATTTTGTGCATTCCTAGTAATATTCGCTTGATAACAGCAGGCAGATTTGCCCTACAACGTAATAAGAAAAAGAGGCTCATAAGGAAACTGTAAGCTACTTCGCAAAAAAAAAAAAAAAAAAAAAAAAAAAAAAAAAAAAGGCAATATTGGAATGAAGTGGGTCATGGAAATAGGAGACAGATGTGCCTGATTTCCTTTGAGTTCTGTACACAAAGAGTCCACGAGCTAATGGCTAATACTCACATTAAAATGTGCATTGATAAAGGAGCAGGAAATCAGATCCCGTTTGATGAAAGCTTCAGTACTGTGAAAAAAAAGGAGATGGGAGCCCAGCATTTGTTGTGTAACTTCAAGAACTAAAAGTCTTTCCAGAGAAACACATGTCAATACTGACTTAAAGTGGTTTGACAAAAGTGTTTTTGTTTCTCTCAGCTGATTATAACTGCACTTCAACTAGAAGTATTACGATGTGCCGAAAGTTAATAATAAAAAAAAAAGCTGCCCAAGTCGCTTGTTGTGAAAAGTATAGACTTTCGTTTGAACTTTAGTGGTTGGTCAACCCTGTTAAACACACTCACAAACATGAACGAACAAATATAGAAAAATAAGACAATAAGAAATTTGAAATAAACGTTTAAAATAAAGAAAATAATTTTTTAAGGGTCAGAAAGATAAATAAGAATAAGGATAAGAAGGCTGCTTTAAAAACGATAATTATTATACTTATATTATAGCATTTGGCAGACGCCCTTATTCAGAGCGACTGAAAAATTAGGGTTTAAGGGCCTTGCTCAGGGGCCCAGTGGTAGTAACATGGGTTTTCCTGAGACTCAAACCCACAATCTTCCGGTTAGCAGTCCAACATGTTAACCACTGAGCTCCCACCTCCACTATATTCCAGTTCCTAGTGGAAACTATTGCATCTGTTGTCGCTGAAGGCAGCCAATCACTGCAGTAAGTAACTATACGGCTACAGATATTATCACATTAACAGAGGAATATTAACTTTCTTTTCTTTTTTCCACCTTATATGGTTTAATATACAACAAAATGTGATTATTTTTTATTAATCATAAATAATATTGTTATATTTCCAGCTACCAATTTAAAACCAATATTATTAGGGCTGGGTCGATAAACAATATTATAATGAATCGCGATAAACTTCACACCGATAACGTAACGATAAGATCTATACATTTTTACTGTTAAAGTTTGAGGTCCTTTTGATGGGACATTGCGTTCCATGCGTGAAATCTCTGTGTTGTACAGCTCTACAAAAAGGCTAAACATATTACCTATTATTAGAAAGCTGAGATTCTTGTGATAGAATGATGAAAACTTTTTTTAGAATACAAAAAACACACCAAACAAACAAAATGGATGCTGTAATTAGTTCATGTGTTACAGGCCCTATTAAACATTGCATTCAAACACTGTTTGTACCAACTGATCACACTAAACGGACAGCTTTTAGCAAAGATGGTAATATAGTGTCTGCATTTAAGGGCAAATGTAATTAATGTACCCTCTAATTTAACCATTTATATATTGAAATATATATTCTTATCAATCAATATTTGATTGCCCAAGCTATTATTCAGATGTCATCTGTTTTAAAAACATGTAGCGCAAATTATCATGTAAATAAGACCAAAAACAATAATTATCTATTTAATAGTGTTTAAGCATTAAAATTAAATGATTATCACTGCTCCGTCAGGTCAATTCCTTTAACAAATTATTGTAAAAAAGCCATTTTATGTAACAAATTTATTCAAAATATTACTCAACTCCCATTGGTCCTACAACACTGGGGGCATAATAATGATAACGATAAATATGTAAAGAAAAAAGCTCCAAAACAAAACAACACTCCATATCTGGCACATACTTTATTTTATATTACAAAAAAAAAAACAGAAGGAAGAAAAGCTACACATTGATAATTTATACAAGTACAACACAGTTTTATTTAAAAAAAAAACCCAAACACAACCTTCTGAATGTAGTAAACTCCGCAGTGCTTAGTAAGCACTCTTCAGCAATAACCTCCATAACTAAAATCCCTGAGGAAACGACAAACACACGCGAGAAACGATGGCGAATGGGTTTCATTTTATACAAGTGAGAAAAGTGTTGGAGAAAACGGTGGCTACTTTTACACACCAACAGGGTGTCCTGTAATCAAGAAGAAGTGAAGGAACAAAAAGAAGTGCTAACTAGGGCTTGCCTTTCTTTTTCATTTTGATAGACGAATGCTCATCGAAAGAAAAACTGATGTGAGATTAGAGTAGGTAATAATTTGACTATTTTTAATTAACGTTTTTTAATGTGTCTCATAGTGAAAGAACAGATGGACTTGTCCCATGGTTATACAACACAGTGCCAGCTGCTTTATTTATTATTATTATTATTATTATTATTTTCTTTTACAACACACCACAATGGAAATAAATTAAGAAATCAAATCTGCTAAACATCCAATAATATGGACTTTTAAACAGGAAAAAAAAACCAAACAGAAGAAAAAAAATGAATTACTTCATGGTTTGAAATGAACAAAATATCTGAGAAACTTGAGCTAGTGGTAGGGTTGACTACAGTACGTGAATTTACGAGTTATTAATTCGCACACAATATGTACAAATATTAACACCTGAATTAATAACAAAGTTAGTAAGTAAAAGTAAAATATGAGAATGTTAGGATTTTCTGGCTCAACGTTGATCGTAAAAAAAAATCGTAAAAGACGTTTACGCATATATTAGGTTTTCTTTATACACTAAAATTCAGTATGAGTGATACACAGAAAAAAAATATATATAACAAAAATAATACATCAAAGATGACATGAATCGGAACCCTTACAACCCTACGGGTGTGCATTGTTAGATGAGTGCAATGTGGTTTATATTTGGTTAAGAGACTCTGAAAGCTTTGCTTCTGAATTTTCAGCTACAGTTTTGCTATGAAACAAAGTGAAAAGCGAGCAGCAGAACATGCTTGTGTAGCTCCAGCGCGTCCTGTTGAGCACCGTTGCATCAACAAGTTCTTTTCCAACTGGCAGAGCTTTAAGCTAAAGTTTTGGATCAGTAAAGCGTTACAGGTTTTAGTCTGGCAGAGTGTGTGTGATCGGGTGTAATCGTTCAGTTGGATGAACACCAAGCCTGGCGCTAGCTTGCTAAATCATGTGCTGTGAGATAAACATTTACATAGAAATTCAAATATGATTTTCCTGCATTTGATTTATGGCCTTATTTATTAATATGGCGGCAGATACACTTTTTGGTGAATCAATCTGACGAGATGTAGAGTTAGTACGAGAAGAAATGATCTACAAGTTGAACAAGTTAGCATATTAGGAGATGTAACGGAAAACACTACAGACCCATAATTGCTATTGCATGGTTATAATCCAAAATAAATGAATAAATAAAGCCAAAAGATATCGAGTGTTTACCATAGTGGGAAAATTAATGAAAGCCTGTGAAATAAGGAGGAGATATTCCGTGCCTCTTGTAGTCAATGTGCTGCAGTGGCTGGGGTGCATTACTGGAACATTCACACAGCAGGCTTGGAAGGTGTTCTTTCACTGAGAACTTGACCTTCTACAGAGTTACTAAATGTAAATCGGTGCAGATTAGCATTTAACAGGATACGCTATGTACGGACAAAATTTTTAGACCAGAATATGTATTCAGGGGACGCAGTAGTGCAGTGGTACAGGTGTTGGACGGAAATTGGAAGGTTCGATTACCTAATTGGGTTCGATTCCCAGCACCACCAAGTTCCCACTGTTGGGCCCCTGAGCAAGGCTCTTACCCCCAATTGCTTAATTGTATAAAATAGATGAATGTAAGTCGCTCTGGATAAGGGTGTCTGCCAAATGCTGTAAATGTATATCAGATTTAGTCTCACTTTTACTACTATAATGATCTCAACTTTTTTGATTTTACACTGTTGGAATTTGCTTATTCAGCCACATTAATTTTGGGTGAAGGGGTCTAGGGGCAGACTGCATTCCAGTTTATCCCAAAGTTGTTAAGTGGGGTTGTGGTCATGGCTTTGTGCTGAACTCTTGAGTTCTTTCACTCCACATCATGTCTTCTCAGGGGTTTAGTGCACAGGGGCATTCTCATACTGCAACAGGGTTGTAGTGAAGGGAAGGTGTCCAAACTCTTTTGAGAGTCCTTCATGTTTGCATGTAAGGACAAAAAAACCCAGATTTGTTTAAATTAGACAGTCGTAACATGATTGTTAATTTTAAATGGGTTAATGAAACGGACAGATTAGAATTTGTCCCAATGAATAAATAGAACAACGCAGATCGGACGAATGGATAAAAGTGAGTAAGGAATCCGTGTTGCGGGTTGTGTTATTAATATGGCGGCAAAAGGCTGCAGACTGCAGGTTCCAGCACATACAGTATTATAAAGCTTTTTGGGTTGAAATAGTAAAAATAATTCCAACAAATTTCTGTAAGGCAAAAAAGTGTAGCATTTTGTCTGTAACCATTTTGTCTATAAATCTTTTCATGATTACACCCAAATGACTACAGCATTTATCTATACACTGTACAATGTTTACAACTGACTAAACCCTGTTAGACAAAACACAAGTCAGGAATCAGGTGGTTTAGCTGTGTGTCAATTCAGCCCCCCCCCAAAAAAAACCCAAAAAAACCCATCAAAGAGCAAAGAAACCATCTGCGCTACAGTACACGTTTTACTTTAATGGGAAAAAATCCTTCAAGCTACATGTAGCTTATTAACTTCAAGGGCACATATTATTTTTTGGCCAAATGCTTTAAATGAATCTATCTGTCCAGATGATCATTATCCATGACACTAACATGGCTAAAAAATGCCACAGAAGAGCTTATGGTAGTATCTAAATTTTTCTCATTATGTTCAATATGGCGGTTAATCATTTCAGCACCTTCAGAAGCTTATTAATCTCCCTGTTATGTGACAAACATGTTTGCGTCTGAATGTAATAAAAAGCATTACCACACACTGTGTACATCTGGCACTGAATGGATTCAATGCGTTGCAACTGTTTTTGATGTGTGAAAAAAAATGCTCGTTAGTAGCTACACTGCAAAACATTCACCTTGTTGTTAGAAGATTGTGAATTTTGATTGTGACACACAAGTAGCTGAGAATAATTAGCACGTCTTTCTGCAACAGAGTGATGGCTATTAGCGGCTGTTACTCATGGCCATTATTTTCTTCTTTCGGTAGTTTAGTGCATGACTAGTCAGCACTAAATGAGAACAGATAACGCTTTCCTTCATGCATTTTTAGCTGCCCCATGACAATGCTAGAGCAGCAGTGGGAAACAGTCCCACTTGGTGGAAGCGAGACTCTGTACACTCTCGTTTACTAATGAGGAAAAAAAAAAAAACACTGGTAAAAAAAGTAACTTAAATCGTGCAATAACCCAAATTGTTGACTACATGATTCCTGTGATCGGAATCAAGAAAGCTTCCATAAACGATCGAAAATCGAACCGCATGAATGGAGGAACCAAATGTTCCTTTCATGCAAAGCAGAAAAATTTATTCTTTCCTGATGTTTTACTCCTTCCTGATAAATGCAACCCAACATATTCCATTAGGCATCATTTATCTATTTAATAACCAAAGTACTGAGAAACTTCAAGTAGGTACCGACAGCCCGCTCTAATTTAAGTGCTCCTGTTGAGAAGTTCTTGCATGTGTTAAAGTTGTAGTTCTCAACCAAGTTCCCCAATCTTCCGATTTTTCGATCCCAAAGGACAAAGGGGAAAACACCAAGCAATTCCTGCTGAACTGCTCAAGATATGGATCACTTCACATGAGAAGGTATCTTCCAGACCGTTTGTTTGAGTCAAGGGGCCATTGTCCTCAGGCCTTGTTTTTCCATGATGTTCCACAGCTTGCGCAGGTTAGACTGGGTAATGATATCGTCCGGTTTGAGCTGCAGGGCTCGAAGGTAATTGGCTTCAGCCTCCTGAAGTTTGCCGTTCAGATGAAGGATAGCACCGAGGTTCATCAGGGCTGCAGGGTACTAAAGGACAAAGAATATAAGATATTAGAAACATTTTAATTAAAAGGTTCTATTTGTCTAGAGGCAAACTTCTTATTGATTAGTTTTTTTTAATTTTTTTATTCTACTTTGTTGTTAAGTTATTTGGGGCTGTGGCCACACCGCCAGGCTTACTACTCATAAGTAATGTGGTGCAAAAAGTTAAGGCTTTCACAGTCCATCATCCTTCTATACACCCATCATCTATTTTCCCTTTGTCACGGTCAGATGAATAATATCCACCGGTTTGCAGAGTTCAATAGAAACAATATGTTGAATGTAGTGATTTTTCCAGGAGAAAGGGACTGAAGTGGGTAAATAGATCAAACTTGTCTCAACATAATCTCTGCGTACTGGGGAAGGATCCATATACATTCATAAGAAAACACATTTACTACAGCGGCTGAAGCCAAAATAAAGGCGAGCCTGGCATGAGCAAATGTCCTAGCTCATGCTGTGTCCAATATGTCGAAGCACTTAATTGCGAGTGAGTGACTGCAGCTTAATCCTAAACTCATTTCTGGAACCATTTCATGCTTCACTTGTTGTTTCTGAAGAAAGACAGCAGTATTTCAAGAACACTACCGAGACATGAACCTCAGGGGTTAGTTTAGCAGGCAATATACGGCAAGCCGCCAGGCCTCAGACTTGCAATGTTAAAGAAGGTGGTCATTTTGGTGGCACATTAAGTAATAATTTACTCAGGTATGCGACCTTACAATAAAAAGTCAAACCACAGAATGAGATCTAGGGACTGAGTAAGTGTAGCTTTGGCATTAACTGTTCACAGGCAACACATCAGACAGTCAACATATACTAGGGAGCATTCAAAAAGCACATGTATTATTACACTTAGCCAACCAGACGGCTTTCTGTGTCTTACATTTATCTCATTTATACAACTGAGCAATTGGGGGTTAAGGACCTTGCTCAGGAGCCCAGCAGTGGTGGCTTGGTGAAGCTGGGAATCGAACCCACAATCTTCGGGTTGGCAATCCAACACCTTAACCATGAGCCACCACTTCCCCCTTTTGATAAAAACTATTCAGGAAGCGAGTCAATAGTTACTTTGGATCTGATTATACGAATGGAAAATCCTGAATTTAGAAGAAAAATACTAACAACCACATAAAACACGCGTTAAAAAAAAAGAAGTCACTGTGCGTGACTTTATAGTAACTTACTTTACTTAAGGTTAAGTGCCTATAGTTAAAGAATCACTCTTATGAAACTTACTACTACATGTTTTCTTCAAGGCGAGCTGAAATTCCTGTATGCTGATATTTCAATTTGTTTTGTTGCACATAGAAGGCAGTGCATTATTTAACTGTTGGTTTCACTCCTTAGAATGAAAAATTGATTGAATTTGAAGTTGAATTTCTGAATTTGTCTCTGTCTCCACTGATATGCTCGTTTTTTCCTCCCTTTTTGGCCATTATTTTTCAAACCAAGTTGGTTTAAAATATGAGCAAGTTTCATGTACGTACTTCAGACGATTGCAGCCCATCGCGAGGCCTGTGATCTTGTTATGCATAACGATGGAAATGAATCATTAAAATACATTTTTATAATTAACTATTAACAGCAATAAAGGAACTCTATAAAATGTAGACATTGATCACAATGTCACTTAACTGTTTTCCTTCTTTTTTGTCTCTCTCTCTCTCTCTCTCTCTCTCTCTCTCACTTTTGAGCTACATATGCCACAACAGAGCTGCCAATGATCCAGACCCTTGCTGGTACTTTAGAATGAAAAACCTGACGGATGTGCTTTTAACATTGCTCCATCAAAGCTTCAAACAACCCGTTCTGTTCATCCCCCACCCCTTTCCCAGTCTGTCATCCTCCATTCCTCTTTCCTAAAGCATGCAGAGACAACAGCGGCTCCAGATGTGCAGGGGATCGGATGACCTCAACAGAACCAGCTGTCGAAGAGACACAATCAGCTGGAGAGAGATGAGCAGGTAGCCCAGGGCCAAGAGATTGCAGAGTTTCAATCTCTAACCAAAAGTGGTTGTATAATAGTAAAGGATCCTCTAGTTCCTTGAATCTTTGTTTCTATAATGTAACATGGGACATTAGACTCTAATGCTGGTCTGAAATATGATTGGCCAGAAGGTTAAACAGCAATTGCATTTACATATGCATTTATCAAACGCTCTTTTCTAGAGCAACCAGCAAAAGTGCATCACTGAACAGGTACATTAGATAACAAATAAGTGAAACAACCACAAAAAAACTGTTAAAAAGGGCAGCATAGATATCCGTTTTTCTTTTTAATGTTGAATGCTCTGTATTTAAGATTTAAGCTCTGTATTTCTCTTGAAGACAGCCAGTGACTCTGCTGTTCTGACATTGATGGTAAGTTCATTCCACCATCTTGGTATCAGAACAGGCAAAAGTCTAGAGACAGACCTACCTTGGGTCCCAGGCGATCAATCCACGTTTATAGTAATACACTCGTTTAATATTCGTTCACATTTATAAAAGGAATCTGTATTGTCAGCCTGATGTAAGGTCAGAACATGTTATACCACAAAATCCACCATAGATTTTTTTAGGGCTGATGTTGGCAGTAATAACAGGAAATAACCTTAATAAATGATCGATTTTATTAATTAATTAATTGCCAAATGCCAGTGAAAAAAAATCCTTCGGGACATTCTGGCGAAATAAAGTAAACTTTTAGTTGATTATCTTTAATAACTGCATGTTTTATCTAAGATCCTAAATTGAGTCATTTGGCATGACACTGTACTATTTCTGTAAATATATACAATCTATTCCAGAATGTTAGGAAGTTTGGGTCAGAGCGCAGTTAGCTGTAATACAGCACTCCTCCACCAGAGAGGTTTAAAAGCTTAGCATCTTGGCAGCGATCTGGCTTAAATTCCCGACCTTCTGATTAGTAACTCATCCATTGCAAATCTTGGAAAAAAAAAAAAGTCTTTTATGATATGGCTGCTGCATGGGCAGGCCAGTTATCTAACTAATTTTGCAGATGTTTCTCAGACAAAAACCCGTCTCTACTAGGCAGCCACATGCGGGTGTACATACGAAAGGGACCAGTAAAGTGCAATGGTTTGCTACTCACATCAGGTCTCAGACTTGCTGCTTGTTTGTAGTACTTCTCCGCTGCGTCATTGAGGCTGGCTTGTCTGAAACAGCAAAGAGCAATAAATCATCATGCGGCAGATGTAACGAATCTTTGGCACTGGCATGTAAAGCACCTTTTTGTACAGCTGTTACCCACATGGTTTTGTCGTCATGATGTACAATGATCTACATTAGCTTGTAAAATATAACCACATGCTAAATTAATATATCTTCATATTTGCATCAGGACTGAAATGAAGTACACTGAATCAACAATAGCTCGGTCCATCCCAGAAGACGGGTGTCTATAGAAACAAAGATAAAAACGCAAAGCAGCCGTCTTTTCCATATGTTCATCACTTAAGCTATGAAACCTTCTCCTTGCATCAATTTTCCAAAACAGTTTTACAGCATAGTTATACTTTCTGGTAGTGAACCTTTTATTGTCATTTTGATTTAAGGACAGACAGACATTGAAGGCTTCACTAGTCCAGTATACATCAAATAAATACCTTATAGACACAACAGAATCCCTTGAAGGAGAAAAACAAACCCCACTATACAAGGGCAGATTCAGGATGTGTTCTAATGTTTTTCAAAACCGAGTCCAAAAAAAGTTGCTGAAACGCAAAACTCTATTTGCAGAGATGTCACACATCACCTAAACATTCCAAATTTGGAGCAAGGTATCCATCATCCTGACTCCAGTTGGTAAAAGACTGCAAATACAGGTCACAGTGTTCCAGTGGTTTACTTTATGAAGAATCCTCTGTGGTTAAAGAAGGCTGGATTGTCCTCAGACCTGAACTCCAGCAGCATTTTTTTAAACTAAAAAAAGACCAGGACTGGGTAACAAAAATCAGCCTGAGAAGTCGAATTAAAGTGGACGTAAAAACGCAAAATGTTTTGTGTCAATTTAACCTAATTTGTTTTAAAACAACATGCTGTATCGTTTACTGCTTTCATGAAGTATTGACTCGATTGTGAAGAAATCGTCAGGTTGCCAGTGTTTAAAAAACTGTGCAAAACCAGTGTATTAACTTATTTGGGTTTATATATAGACAAATCAATAAAAACACTTTGCTAGATCGGACAGCATCGTTTTTTCTACCCATAGACTTAATACGGTCCATGTGTAAAATAATTAAAAATAAAGAGACAAAATCAATCACATATACATATACATAACATATATATATATATATATATATATGATCTATATCTATATATAGAGATATATCTATATTAGATTATATATATATATATATATAGATATATTCTATATATATATATATATCTTATATAGATATATATATATATTATATATATCTCTATATAGATATATATATGTATATATATCTAATATATATAGTCTATATATATATATATATATATATATATATATACTATATATATTTAAACAGTATTTTAAACAGTTTAGTTATAGTAAACAATTTTTTTTAATTTTAAGCATACAGCACATTTCAACTAGTTTAACAATCATACACGTATTAAGACCTAAATTATACTGTAATGGTTCGTGTGTTCAGTATTTAGGGTTAAGTTTAATTCGTAAAAGTTATCTCTTTTTTTTTAATTTTTTTTTTACTACATGCCAAGTCTAGGCTTTTATTTTGTACATTTGATATGTGGCCTTGCTCCTTTGCCACACCATTGTACCACCAGTGAGAAAGTGGTCTTCGCTGAAAGTGGGATTTAGCCCAATAAATATTTGTAAGATTGGACTGATTTTCCACTCAGCTACAGAGCTGAAATAAACTATGATAGAGTGATTGAAGATAGAGTAGGCAGACCTCCATGGAGATAAATAGACCTCCATGAACTCCTATTATAATTTTTTTTTTTCCTGTCACTCATTACATTGCCACAACATCCTGCCTATTGTTTATAAGACACCCACTTTTGTTTTAAGCGGAAACGGGGGTGGCTATAGGCTATGCATCTAATCACTGGACTGTTGTCATGCATTAGATTAGCTTTACTTGGAAATACTACAGTATATGCTGAACCAATTTGTCATACATGGCGAAACTCTGATCCCAAAAAAAAACCTAACATGCTAATTATTTACTGGAACTAAAACAACTCTTGTAGAAGTCTAAGTAAAACAAATTCTCCTTGTAATCTAGAAGTCCAGTGTATTTGGCTAAACATGCCAGAAATTAAACCTTGCCACGGTTTCAAATATACAGTGTTTGTTTGAAGATGACTGAGGAAATGGTTAGGGAGGAAGCAAACTTGTCAGAAGAGAAGGTTCCCAGAGAGCAACACAAGGCAGCTAAACATTTGAAGCCTCTTTCAATATCTTTTCACCGTCCTGCTTCCTACATCCCCAAGCTGAGATCCTTCCATGTGTCCTTCCAAAATAAACATCTTAAAGAACGTGTGCTCTGAATGAGCATGACCACATGCCAGCAGGACAGCAGGAGGCAAAGCTCAAGACTCCGATTGAGAGCCAAACCCCATATACACCATCGGCTGAAGACCTGAAAACAACAACAGGCCACTGTAGTACTTATTATCAAGTGCAACTAAAACTCTGTTAGAACTAGAGACCATGGAAAGGTTTCGTTCGCTCTGGAGCCTGTACTTGTAGCCTGAAATGGAAGCCTTAAAAGGTAAAGGCACACAAGTTTGGAAAGTGCCAGAGTCGTCTGTGGCTGGAAGTCAAAAGCGCAAAAACTGGCTGTGTTCTCTGGATGGAAGTGATGACCTTGGTTTCTTCCATGTTAATGACACTAGCCAATGATGGACTCCAGGGTAATGATGTATGTGAAAGAGGTGAGAGAGTGCTGTGCTCTGAGTGGATTAATGTGCAAAAGTATTAAAACATGGATATATTGACTGCGCAGGTGTTGAAAGTAGACCGCGTTTGCCCTAAATCCCCCCCTGAATAGTAGTTCTTCAAATGGGGAAGAAAACTCAAGAACATATTCAACAATGCACTTTGATTCTTGCTAACATTTAGTGCTATTAAAGAGTTGAGAATTTTTCCTCTTAGTGCAACTAATCAATATCTGTAAGGGAAGTGGTTTAGGTGTTAGACGAAGATTGTGGGTTCGACTCCCAGCTCCACCAAACCACCACTGCTGGGCCCCTGAGCAAGGCCCTCAACCCCCAATAGCTCAGTTGTATAAATGAGACGAATGTAAGTCGCTCTGGATAAGAGCGTCCGCCAAATGCTGTAAATGTAATTAACATTTCTGATTAATGAGAAGACAGACAGGCGTATCTGGTTGCTGATACCCATCAAGTAATTTATCACTCATAGAATTTTTTTTCAGGAAGTATTCCTTAAGACTCATTAAGTCACGTAAAGCTGAGAACAAATCTCGGCTTGGAGCCTCACCTGAGCATATGCGCCGCGCTGAAAACCACATCAAACTCCTCGCTGTCAAGCTGAGCAGCCTTCTGCGCCATCTCAGCAGCTTCCAGGAGGCGGGATTCCTCTAGCAAAAACTGACCTGAGAAGAAAAATTAGAGAGTGAGAGGAAGTTTCCTTCATATGTTGTTTTATTTCCAAGGGTGAACTGTGGAGACATGAGTCTTTTAAATGTAATAGCTAAATAATATATTGCATGTCTTTGTTTAGACTTGGATGTACATGTGTGAATCTGGGTGGTTTTACATGCTGTGTTTAATCTCTTTTTATCTGCCAATTGTGTGTTTTTACACTTAAAAATAAAATAACACTCTTTTCCACTTAGAAATAAAAGAACAGCCAATTGTTTACTCTCTAATTTAGCTGGTGCGGTTTTAATTAACAGGAAGCAACACATCTGATGTGCTCAATAGTGGCCCAGTAGAGCACAACACAAAGACATTTTAGAAGCGAATATAATACCACAACACAAGGTTAAAAGACAATGAAGTCAAGCCGAAAGTATGAGGGGATCAAGCCGAAACACAACAGAAAGGCTTTTGACCAATCGGGAAAGAAAAAAAAAAATTCCTCTGGGGAAAAATTGCATTTTAATTTTCTTTATATTGTGGATTGTTTTTGTTGTGGCTTGTTTCCACTGTGTTTCGGCTTGTTTCCATTGCGTTGTGTTGTGTAGTACTGGGCCACCATGAAATTGGCTCAATCACAGAAAATAAACCATAAATTACAGTATTTTGAGTTGAATGCGGTGAATGTGATATACAAAATGTTTGCTATTATGGAATTTGATATTTATCTATTAATGTAGCGTGGCTACATGTTTTCTGATTGTGTTCACAGTGTGTGTTTTCTGATTTTTGTGATTTCTATACACCCTTAAGCAAATATTTGATCAATTTTATTCATTAAATTATGTGTAGTAAAAAACAAAACTATCACTTCGGTCTTGGCAAACAGGCAAACAAAGGGGTGTAAATACACGATTTCCTGATCAGACTAAACTTTTCAACATTTTTATGGGCGCTGACTAAAGGTGGAGCTGTAGAACCTGGTTTGTAATAGCATAAACACACTGCCGAACTTTTCCAAAGCATTACTCTTTCATAACATCATGCCAAACCATGCACCATTTCACATATTCTTTCCCTAAAGGAAACCTAAACCGTGACACGTACACTCCAGTTAGTATCAGGGCTTTACCACCATCACTGAGTTGGGCTAACTCTGTGGACCTTCCATCTCATTAGCATAGCAAAGCTAGTGAAACGTCCTCCAGCTAATCCCTACGAGGAAATTATTCAGGTTAAATTTAGAATTTTTTTTGGGCCAAACAGCTTTATTTGATCTGTGATCAGACCTCCAGCACGAAGCAGCACTGTGCAGATTCCTTGGCAGCTACAACAATCAGTAGTCAACAATTATTTGATAAAAGGTTTGGAATATTTCTAGAAATTTCTCAGTCTGGATCGTAGTTGGCTAAAAGAGTCTTAAAAGGAATGTGTAGAAAATGAATGCAGGTGTTGGCAAGAAAACCTACCAACATTCTGCCAGGGATAACCTGCGGCAATATTACCCGCAATTCCGTTACATTTTTATTTTAAGCTCATTTCTGCTAGAAATGTTTTTTTCACAAATGTTCACAGTTCATCTCAATCCATTTTCTGTTTACACTTTAATCCGGTCTCAGGAGACACCCAATTTTAAACGGCCATTGATGGATATCATTCGATTAAATTATGTACACACTGAACGCATGGCAATTCAATCCCATAGAGACAGAACAGCTTAATATTTTTCCTCTATTTCTTTATGCAGGGACTACATTTCTATCTCGGTTGGAACAGGGACTTACATCAACACACAATTCATCTAATAGAGAAAAAGTACAAGCTCGAATTTGGTTAGCGGGATGCTAACTTTGGACACAACAGTGACGCAGACGGCAGCATGGTTTTAAGTTTTTCAACAAAGAATAATAATTTAGTTAACGAGATAATATTTATAGTATAGACATGAAGACATATCTTTTATATTGTGAAGACTGGTTTGGTTTGTGTATTTAGCACAGCAAGGTTATCAAAATTTACATATTTTACTACAACACTGATCTCAAAAGTTTGCGATATAAATCGTCTTAAAATAAAAACGATGACTTCGATAAACACAAATATGATTTTGTACAATGTGGTGAATACTTTTCGTGTAAGAGACATTTTCTTTAGCCTTTTTGGAAAAAGTTGCTAATGTATTTTTGCATCATGTATTTTTGAGGAAAAATATCATTATAACTATAACAAAAACAAGATTTCAGCAACTAACTTAATTTGCTCCTCAATAGAAGACTATAACAACAAATACTGTATAATTTGTTATTATAATATCATTTTATTTACTGTTTTAATGCCATTGCTTAGATTCCTGGCAAGGTTGAGTATAAAAACATGCATCTTTTCATATTCTATCAACAAGAACTAAATAAAAGTCCTTTATTTTAATTTTTAATTAAAATGTTACAAATTCATTTCTTTATTTTAATATTTAATTAGAAATTTACAAATACATTTTTCTTTAATTAATAAAAAAATAATTACCGTGGTATCAAAAAAAACAACAAAAAAACACCCAAATTGTGCTGTCTATTAAAAATTAATTAACAACCAAGTGGTGTTTTTTATTTACTTACTACAACTAATCCTTAATGTTTCAGAGTGCCAGTGTATAAGTGCATAAGTAAATATCTAAACAAATATAAATATATATTTATTAAAATCAAACACAGCTCACCATAATGCATGTAGCAATTTCCTTTATTGGGATCAAGCTGAATGGCCTTGATGAAGTATTTCTCTGCTTCTGCTTTCTGTCCCTAAATCAAACAAACACATTTTCAGGGAAAAGATTTTACAGATTAAAATAAACCCTTCAATTTTAAGTCAATAAAAAAACAAAAATAAAAGCAGAATTTTTGTGTAGTCAAGGCTTGACTTCAGTTCGTATGGTATGTATCAGCTCAACACCGAGCTCTAAGGGTGTGCTATGACATGACCTGAAGTGTGAATATGATATGATTATTCCGTTTGGCATAAGACAACATTTAACACCCGTGTATGTGTGAGATACACTTTCACACCTGATAAACAGGTCGATAAACAGGAAGGGTTTTACTCGCAGATGGAAAACCTGACTTATTTACGTATTTTTGTTATACACACACAAACACTAAAACAGGTTAAACCCTAAAACCAGCTGCGTGTACTGTTTGCGCACACACACACACATATATATATTAATGCTTATTTTTTTTATTTATTGTGTATACGACACATTTTTGTTCCAATTTTGTGAGCATTGCATATATTTTTGAAAGAAAAACAAGCTCAACCAGGTCACCGGTTCCAAATTTCAATGCTTTTTTTACAGCATGTGTTCTTATTCAAGCCATATCCTCCCACACTACATTCTCACACACCCCATTTCCGCCAATCCTTTAATCCAAGCATGACATCGGATAGACAACAGACAGGCTGCTGTTCTGGCCTCGCCAAGGTGATTATAAAGAGAGACTGAGTGTGATTAGCTGCGGAAATGACAGAATTCAATAACACGGTTGAAGAGCCCTTTGACACCTCTGGGCTTCAGCTCCATAGGTCAACACAGAGAGGTCACTCGGGTGGGTCAGCACAGCAGGGGTTAAGGCGTTAAAGCATAGATTTTCATCACATCACCCCGCTTCCCTTTTTAACCAAATGCCTGTATCCCATCACCCCCTTGTCTGCGGATGAAGCCTAGACATTACACACCGTCAGTATAAATATTGTGTATGTATAGGTTCATTTAAAATCACAGCTTGTGTAGGACAGATAATGTCAGATGCACCATGTGAACCCTACTTATTTTTACTTATACTACAGCTTGATAAAGGCTTCGTCATACAAAAAAGGGATGTTTTTTTTATCATGGAAAGCAAAATTAAAAAAATTGAAAAAAAGGCGGACTACTTTTCCACCTAAACGGTCACGCAAAGAAACCACAACTGATACTAATATTGATACTAATATTCTCCGATTCTTCATAAGCACTTTTCAAGGTTAATAAACAGTCATGGGGTTGTTTGAGAACTGGGTGGCCTCTTCATCACTCACCTTTCCTATATCCAGCTATCAGCAAATAAACAATGCAGTCCAAACGCTACAGTACAATCGCTGCTTCAAAATCAATAGATCGCACTAAATCTACGACAAGTTCCCGCACTCCACTGGGTTCAAACGTAGTCTGTTGCAGAGAGCGCTCTTTAATAGACTGTGCTTGTTACTTTATTGCCCAAAGCGCATCATTCAGACGGCTTGGTGGACCGCTTTTTTTGTCCGCTGTGATACGCTGGATGCACTGGAGATTGAAAAACATTAAATGTCAAGGGGATCATAGAACATCAAGACTAAAAACCGTTCAGCAAAACAAGCCAGGCCAATAGCGGTGGAACATTGATGCGCTGTCATGGCAAATATAGAGCACTACTGTTCTTCTTTTTTAACCTTATAAAAAGAGGGAAAGAAATAGCGTCTAGAACGCTACAAACGAGCAGTGTCATTTACTGGCACGTTTTCAAGCTTAAAGTACATCTTCTGTGTTTTAACCAAAGCTGACAGCTTGATGATGATTTATGATGATGTTTGTTGAAATCTAATGTACTCGTATTACCATTGCTGCTCAGTTAAAAACAAATACCCATTCAACAAGCTCACTGTGCTTGGCTCAGGTCTGGAAGATGCTAACTGAACGGGACCACTATTTTTCTTTTTATAGGGAAGGGTCACAAGGCTGAAGCATGAGACATAGGATTCTTTAGGGGTTAGACTGGGAATGAGCAGAGACGGGGAAGGAATAATCAAACAAATAAAGGCACAAAGAGCTTTTTATTGACATTCTGATTTCTAGAAAAGATTTATTAGATTTTTTTTTTTCCTTAAGGAACCTAATCTAAATATATAAAAACGTCTTTGATGGTGATTCTTCTTACCGTCATGGCCAAAAGCTTGCCGTAGGTGAGATGTGCTGGTATATGGTCTGGTTTGGCCCGGAGAGACTCCCTGTACCAGTATGCGGCGTCAGCTAACTTGTTCATCCTCATGTAGGCCTCGCCTGTAATGGGTGGAGACAGGGGGCAGGTTGAGAGGTCAGAGGTTATAGAAGCACACATCCCCCTTGCCTTTGTTTTACTACCAGATCCTATAACAGGCAGTCATCTAAAAGTGACCCGGACACACATCAGACTGACTGTGAAATCTGAGCCGGCACCTTTACTGTCAAAAGAAAAAAAAGCCAAACTCTGGAGTCTCGATGCTGCATTTTGTTATACAACTGATGTATGTATACAAATTGGTCATTTGCTTCACACAAAAGATATTAATACAACTCAATCAAACACAATTAAAAATAGCACCACTGTAAAAATAAAAAAATCTCTGAGGTGAGAATTAAAAAAGGAAAGGCTTTAGGCTAATAGCTTATTTCCTGTATGTCTGACATCAGTGCACGGCTGTGGAACAGAGGCAGAACCGACTCGCTTTAACCTTGCTCTTATGAGACCAGGCTTAAAGGCTTTTCTCTAAGACTCAAGCTAAAAACACACAATCTGATCCTTCAGACATCATCTGACACCAGGCTTCAAGCTGCCCAGCACCTGCAATAATATCCCCTCCTCATACTGTGTGGATTATTACAGGGGCCATTCAACAATGCAGCTTTTCTAGGCTTTGTTTTTAATATAATTATCGCAAAAAGATAGCATGACGTAACTAAGATGGAGTTTCACTCGAACTTGTAAATTGGATTAAGAACAATTTAATCCACGTCCTATTTTTTTTTGTAATTACTGCATGTGGAATTTTTGTGGTGTGTTTCGATTAAAATAACTTTGGCATTAGTGCAAAAATAAGAAAGTGGAGATTCTGGGGACAGCTGGAATAAGAACAGGATTTTCAGCTTCTTACAATTGTAATAATTAAGATAACTACTATTACAAATACTTTATAGTATTTAGCGGTGAAAGAATGCACCGGAATATTTATCCGGATTTAAACCCCTTTGTAGTTATTGGAAATCAGTTTTTTGTCATATTGGAGACTAAGTTTGCTTTAATTAATATACTTTACTTAAGATATCAGCAAATCCTTTGTTAGAAATATTTATATGTTCTTTTATACCTAACTTGATTACCTCACTAAAACTTTTTTTTTTATACAAAGATGCCTAATGACACTAAACTTTTAATGTATTTTTATTAACTTTAGTTTTGGTTCCCTTTATCTATATTAATCTACTAATAACTATAATATAACATTTTAAAAAGGTTTTTTTTTTTCCACCAGAAGGAAGTAAAATGACAATGTGAGAAAAGCAACAATGCTCTCATCATTGTATAAAAAAAGCTTATTAAAACAATGAATAAATGCTTCGGCATAACGTTTATCGATTATAAGAACATGGGGGATGGACCTGGTATCGTATCAGTTCCAAAAAATCTGTATCTGTCAATTATTACTAAATTCTTACTTGTTTATTATTTTAACACATACTTTTATAAAAAAAAAAACCCTGCAAATGACTGAATTAAATAAAATCCTACGAACAAACCCTGGGATACAAACCTGATATCCTTCTAATCGTTTGGGGAATTTTTTGGATGCAATGTCAGCAATATTTGGTTGCTATATAAAGATTAAGCATTTTAAGTGGTTGCAGTGCCCCATGTGGTGGGCTAAAACTGGAGTTCTGCCCCAGTTTATGGCAGAAGATTGATACTGAGATTCAATTAAAACTGACACAAATTCTATAGTGCTGAAAGGCACACGGATGTGTGGAGAGAATTCGTTCCACAGTGAAGCTGACAAAGCGAAAGCTGAAATAAAAGCTCCATAGAGTCAACTGTACCTGAAATAAGGATAAATTATACTAATATTTTTAGTTAGAAATGCAGCCATAACTAAATGTTCTATATTCGTATGTACAGACGGCATCTAAATGCTACAAAAATGCAGACTGGAGAATTTCAAGTATACTGAAGTCATATTTTTAAGCAATTTTTAATATTTGAGTTATATTTGCCCGATAAAAAAGTTCCGGTTCTTTCAAGCTTCACAACGTGGGAAGAAATTGAAACACTATGTAATAAAAAGAGAAACGAGACAGGGGCCCATTATAACGAGAATATATTGAGTCAGGGGCCCAATTTGATAATGCTGGGAATCGAACCCCGACCTACCAATTAGCAGTCCAACACCTTAACCACTGCACCACCACTTCCCTGATAATAATAAAGCCTAGATGGACGGTAAGTTTAATATTTGATATAAATATAAATATTTTTCATATATTAATTTGGAAAAAAAGTAAAATAAAAGACCTTTAAATGCTTCCAGATGCCATTGTTGTTACTTTAGGTTTTAATAAAATGTATTTTTATCCCACACCCCAACTGTTATGATTGTTACTCAGCATGTTACATTATAATGTTGCATTCTTTTATTGTCTGAATTAATAAATAATTCTACATAATTTACCCTGAAACCTCATCTTCTCTGAGGTTCCCAGCAGATTAATTTTACTGAGAGTTGACCCGCCATTAAGGGAACCATATCAGGTGTTGGACAAGAGTTCAAGGGTCTCGAAGTAGCTCCAAACTGCCTAAATATCCACTTTACCACAAAAGTAATTTTCAGTGACAGCATATTCCAGGCATTTTATTCCTTTTACAGCATTTGGCAGAAACTCTTATTAAGTTAAAGTAAGTTTAAGCTAAAAAAAGGATCTTTCTTAAGGTTCCAGCAGCGGCAGCTTGGTGGTCTTCGGCTTTGAGTTCACAACCTTTTAAACAGAAGTCGAACACAAACTCTCTTTTTTTCAGCGCGACTAAGCATAAAAGAGATGGGGGTTAAGGGCCTTGCTTAGGGGCCCAACAGTGGCAACTTAGTGGTGCTGGGATACAAATCCACAATCTTCCTGTTAGCAGTCAAACACCCTAACCAATGATGTACCACCTCCCCCACCCACAGACACACACTGATAATACAGTCAGGATGAACTGACTGCTTGATTCTTTACCAAAGTTAATTCAACTCCTGATAAATATAATAAATGTTTATTAGCTACAAAACCATGTCATATTCCCACTTATTCTAACATATAGTAACATGTATAAACAGTTATTCTAACACCAGCTTGCTGAAGTTGACAACATATTGCTAATATTGCTACAATGGATACTTATCAAATACCTATTAATATTAATCATGAATCACGTCTGAGAACCGAAAGCTACTGTGGACCGGAACCTACGTCCAGTAAAATTTATCTTTACCATATAAACAAATAACATAAAAAAAACCAAGGCCTGTATACGTTGTTATTGCTGTAGGAAATTAATTATAATGTTTCGATCAATTGATATCGGAAGAAGGATTTCACACACGAAATAGTCGATTCTGGGTCATACTAAACCTGGTTGAATATCAATTCTGGAAATAAATAATCTGTACTTGTACTATAAAAACTCAGATTTAAACAGATTCGAGGTGTCCATCACATTGCTATAGTAAATACAGCGTGCCATTGGTTAACATAACGACTTGTTTTGTTTTTTTATAGCAGTTAAAAAAATGCCACCATGTAAATCCTTGTCCAAAGGCAAGAAAACAGAAAAACACAACAACAAAGAGACAAAACATAGAAAAATAAATGATGAGTTTTTCCTTTGAAATTCCTTGGGGAGACTTGTGCCTATTGTACAATAGCATCATTGTTTACTTATTCTTATTTTCCCCCTGAAGCGCTGCAACCGCTGTGTTTACAGATCACATGAGGTTTTTGTGATTGTACAAAGCATGTGATATGGAGCACACGCTGTTTAGTTTCTGCTTCGGTTCCTACTGATAAGCATCTAGCTTTAACATTCTAACTATGTGTGGAGGGCCACCATCATTTAACTACAAGAATTAAAAAATATATATATATATATATATATATATATATTTTTTTTTTCTTTTTTTAATTCTTGTAGTTAAATGATATTAAATAATATATATATATATATATCTATATATAAATATAATGTACAAAATCCTGCCATGTACAATGCAATTTAATATCTGTATGATTTGTAATCATTAAAAATAAGAAGGTTTTTTTCAACATTTTAACTTTGAATAATATTTATTCATTGCAATCACTGCAAATACCCTTATACAGCTTACTTACAGTACATCCACATACATCTTATTTTGTAGATCTAAGCAATTAAGGGGGTTAAGGGCCTTGCTCAAGGGTCCACACAGAAAAAGCAGTTGGATGTGAACTGTTAACCAACAGCTGAATCACTGAGCTATCAGGAGTTTGTTTAGCAGTGTGCTTTATACACTCTGAGCCCAAGCATCCTTTTTGCTTTAATAGATCTGGGACCATAATGTGGGAATGTCGTAGCTCAGTGTTTGAGGTGTTGGACTGCTAATTAAAAGATTCCCAGCACCACCAAGTTTGGGCCCCTGAGCAAAGCCTTGACCCCCAATTGCTTAGCTGTATAAGGGAGATAAATGTAAGTCTAATTGTATAAGGGCGTCTGCCAAATGCTGTCTTCTGAGGAGTGTACCTACACTGCAAGGCCTGTTGCTAAAAACTGTCCTCTGTCCTGTCCTTTGTCCATTTTCTATTAGTATTTTTCTTGCTATAGTCACCCTTTCGTCTGCTCATTTACGATCTGAATCTATAGCTGTATTAAACTTGCAGTAAGTACAGAAACAATGTATGCATAGACATGGTATCGTTTTCTATTTGAGTTACAAATAACCATCACATGCACTCACCCATCATGTTGTAGAGGCTCTGAGGAGCAAACTGCCTGGGCATTTTCTGGATTGCTTCTTTATACACAGACAGCGCTTCCTGTGGCATAAATTCAAAGGAAAATCCCAATGCATTTAATATCACAGAGTTTACTAATATACTGAAATGAAAAAACCCTGAACACAATCAGATTTGAAGCTGCCACAACTCACCTCCTGGTGGCCTTGTTCATGCAGCAGCTTGCCAAGGTTATAGAGGCAGCTGGTGACGGAGCTCTTATGTGCATGAGGATCCTTCAGATTTTCATCAGGGATGTCGGCGCAGGTGAGAAAGGTTTGCTTGGCCTCGTCGAGGCGGCCCTGGTTCATCAGGATGATACCAGTGTTCAAGTAGGCAGCTGAGACACAGAGAAAGAGAAAGAGCGAGAAAGACAGACAAAGAGACCGAGACAGAAGACAAAGAGAGAGAGAAAGAAAGAGAGAGAAAAGAGAAGGTGAGAATGAGAGGGAATAAGGGAGACAGACAGACATACATATATATATATATATATATATATATATATATATATATATATATATATATATATATATATATATATATATATATATATATATATATATGATATATATATAGAGAGCGAGAGCGAGAGAGAGAGAAAGAGACAGAGAGAGAAAGAGAGAGAGAGAGAGGGGGAGAGAAAGAGAAAGAGGGAGAGAAAGTAAGAGAGAGACAGAGAAAAGTCCATTACTATGCATGACTTCGAGTAATTAGGTTCTTTGGGACTGGGAGAAGGTCTCATGCTGATTATGGCAGATAAATTGGCAGGCTCAGCTGTAGAGTGCCAATACATATGCAACACACCGGGGAGTTCTGGACTAAAGAGAAAACAATATCGATTTCACCGGCAGACTAAAATCAAGGGCTGTGATGGACTGCCTCTGATTTAGCGTGTTTTTATTTGCTGTGCTAAACAGTCATTTTTTTCAGTAGATCAGATAAATTAGTCTTTGTCTATGCACCTCGAGGATGCTAATCAATCCTGATCTTTCCTACCACCGCCCGTACCTCCTACACAATGAATAGAAATGAGATCGCAGAGTCGACCCGCAGAACAGGATATTCTTTAGAATGTGTACGAAATAAATCATAACTAAACAGCACACTGTTATTACTGTAGGGAACTGAAGGAAGAAGTGCACTGTGACAAACATTAAATATGTTTATACGGGTGTGCTAAGCATGTTCGGTGCTTATTTGTTGGTTAGTGATGGATTTTGTATCTATAATGACTGAGTGCTGTCATGACATCACTGGGAGATTGCAAAAAAAAAAAAAAAAAAAAAAAAAAAAAATCAATAATATGGAACAAAAAGCCAGCCAAACCGGCAAGGGGAAAATGCAAAATAAAAATGGACTCTAAGCATCTAATAAACAGTTGATAATTTTAATATTCAATATGTTATTTGTATAGACGTGCACAAATATGGAAGGTGGTAAAGTCTTTAATCGGAGATGGAGCAAGAGCTTTATTTTAACTGGTACTGATGCTAGTAGTTGAGGGTAAAAGTAGAAAAACATTAAGTTTGACCAAAAATTGACACTGAAAATAAATTCATTTATTCATCTTCTATACCCACTAATTCAGGGTCCTGTGGATCTGGCAGGAAAAGAAAAGGCAGGAGAGGGACACCCTGGACAGGTCGCCAGTCCACTACAGGGCTACACACACACTCATACTCACTCCTATGGGCAATTTAGATTTACCAATCAATCTAACATACATGTTTTTGGACTGTGGGAGTAAACCGGAGTACCCGGAGTAAAACCCACACAATAATTGAACCCAGAACTTCTTTCTGTGAGGCAATTTTACAATTGACCTGAATCACTTATTTAATTATATTAATACTAGTGTGTACGACATGCAGGGTTAATTTCCACTCGAGTACATTTTCAATATATTCTTTTGATCTGCATCAGTTTGTTAACTATTTTGTTGTAGGACAAGAGACATTCAGAATTATACAAGAAGTGCAACAGAATGTTAGTCACATGACTAGTTTGTTTTAGTCTCCAAAAAACAGAAAATTGTTTATTTAACAAAGCTTAATAAATTAAAGAATCAGTTTTTTCAGCAAGCTAAGATTTGTCACAGCGTGATTGACTGTCTTCGACTTGTGCTGGTTGAATACTTCGCATGCTGCAGCTGCTATTGCATGGGTAAAAAAAAATTGTCCATAACAAAAATGCGCACTCACATGCGAGAGTTGGCCTGCTCCCGATGGCCAGCTTATAGTAGTGGAGAGCCTCTGGGAACTTGTTGCTCTCCTGTAGCAGCAGACCCCTGAGAGAAAAACACACCCATTGGTACTCATTAAGCCGTCAACATTCACAAGCCTTCCAGTTTGCTTACTGACCTGAAAAAAAGGGATGCTCATAAGTGAGTGGAGCAAGGCTGGCTTAGCTGTTACCGTGCCAGAGAACACTTGGCACAACATTAATTAGGATATTAACAGGCCATTAACTAGCGGACACTTTTTTGACAGAAAATAGGAGCGTTTGTTGTTTAAACACATTTTAGTTTGCAAGTCTTCTTGAACAACACAACCACCATTGATCTAGAGGCTTTCCCCATGCTAATAATTAGCTAACGCTAACCCCAGGGTTAGCTGGAGCGTGCTCTTATCTTTGGCTAATAGTTTACCTAACACAGAAATTAGCCTGTTGTTAACCGCTTTGTTAGCCTATCGTTTTACTAATGCTGAATTAATTAAAAAAGTGCTTGATCTTTAATATAATTATCTAATAATAAGCCAAACATCAGTTAGCTCGTTAGTGAAACATAATAATGCATTAATTACAAGATCCATTAGCTTATTATTTTTTAAAACTAGCTTTCATATCTGCTTGAAACACTGTGATCCAAAGAAAGCGTTGTATTATTTTGTGTGCCTTAAATAAAGCAAATGATAAATTCCAGGTATAAATACACAGACTCCTGGGGTTCATAAGAAAGTTGCCGTCTCCCTGCAGGGAATCGCTGGATGATTAATGATAGCGAGGTTGGATGTTTTTTTTTTATTTTAATTTTTTTAGAAATCCAGTGTGTTTGTCTCAGCTGGCATAAGCCAACGATGGGCTCTTACTTACAAGTTGTAAAGCATGTCGGCCATGTTCCTGCGGTAGTACAGAGCGTTTCTATAGGCTCGCTCAGCTTCTGCCATCTTCCCCTGGTTCTTCAAGACATTTCCCAGGTTCCCCCATGCTACAGTGGATAGAAGGAAGGACAGGGTATTGGAGTAGAAATAAAAAAAATATATATTATTAAATAATTTTCCAATAATTTTCCTAGCTAGGTTGTTATAGAATCTGGTTTTTATTATGTTTTCATCACATAATAGTTAACTAGCCGTAACTAAACTAATTCCCTAGATATCACCTAAAAAAGAAACTTTAGAACATTACGTGAATAATAGCTATGTAAAGACAATTTATCTGCAATAAATCCTTATTTTATGAATATTTTATCTTATCAGTTTTAAACAAAGTTTAGGTTGAAACAAAACAGACTAGTGGTTAGACATTAACCTCAGCCTACCATACACCCATCATACATTCTTGTAATTTTTTTATACAGGAAAAATCTGATCCACGCCATGTTTGTTTATGATTATAGTGAACCTGCGAAGCGATTAATGAGTTATGTTGCCTCATTAAAATAGCAAAATATTAAAATGATACTAATACTAAAATAAAAAGGGAAAAAATACCCCCACCAAACTAAAGAAACAAACAAATAATTTTCATCAGTTTTACACTACTCCTCCTTTGACTGCTGTGTGGGCAAGTGTCAATTATTGTGTGTATCTTCTAATAGTATTACTTTGAACTTAAAGCAGTTAGATTACAGATAATAAGGTTAGTATTCCTATCATTTACCATGTGACGTTCCAGCGTTTTAAAGTCAATTTAGACTTAGAATCAATCCCATTTCCATGAAAAGCACAGAATTAATGCAGTACTGACCTTTAGCTGGGTTGACAGTTATTCCTGACTTATACAGCATCTCCTCATTATGCCAATCCTGGTTCCTCAGAAATGTCTTAACTCCGAATAGCAGCACTACAGAAGCACTGCAGACGAACACCAGAGTCCTTGACGAGTTTGTCCTTAGTTTGATCCAGAGTGCCCTCATCCCTACAGCCACCAGCAGACAAAAGCCCATGCTGGGGATATAGAGGACCCGCTCTGCCACCACAAAACCAACATAGAAGAAGAGGTTAGTGGCAGGAAGGAACGGAATGGCCAACAACCCTAATGAGAACACCACTACGTTCTCAGTGGTGGGTAGAGAAGTTCTAGGTATACAGTGTTTTTTTGTCCCATTGGTTCCATTCGTCTGAACAGAGTCTGAGTCTGGAATGGAGTATTCATAGTCAGAATGATAACCATGTCCATTTGTGCTTGACTTTCCATTTGCTATATGGGCTTTCCCGTTGGTTTCCTTCTCCTTAAATGTTCGAGTTAAAAGTCCAAACCATGCCAGTGCCAGGAGAGTGGTGTAAAATACAATGGTATGGAGGTTCCTCCAATCGGTGATGCTTCTCAGAAGAGGTAGCGCATCCATGGACCAATCGAAACTCAACCTGTCCGGGCAAAAAAGAAGCCACATGTTCATGGCAGGCAGATAGAGAAAGGTAAGTATCCTGGTCAGAAAACATGGGCAGTCTGCTGCAGGGTTGTCAGAGTTAGAGAAGTTTGGAGGTTTGTTGCCCATCCAGTAGAGTCGGAACCCGAGCAGGAAGATTCCCCAGGAGCCAAGAAGAAACACACTTAGCAGAAGGCGCATGTTCTTCTTCTAAAGACACAAGGAAACAAAGAGAGTTGAAAATCCAAACTTTAACCACAAAGAGAAATATTTACAGAAATGAAGTTGTTTTTAAAATTGATCATTTATCAGAAGGGTTTGGAAAACTTTTTGGCAACTTCCTGTCTATACAAGGTATCTGAATGGCCCAGACACCCAAGCTAGTAAATTATCCAGCTTGTTTTGTAAACTACAATCATTTTTCTAACACTTATTACTACCGTTAACTAGGTAAAGTCTTTTTCCAAAGACATAGATTTTTGATAAGTGTCTTGTTAGTGCAAGACAAGTTATTTTCCATCAGTACAGTATTGATCTTCTCTGTCCTTTTGTGATTTAGATTTTATCTAACATGGACAACAAACCCCTCTCAAGGGGAATCTCAAAAAGAGACTAATTTCTCCTCTAATCTTTCTAATCGTATTATCTAGCCTAGCACTTAGGTAGTAAACATCTATGACAAAACCACTGCTAAAGCCTGACTTGTAGCACTTAAAGCATTTTATAAGAGACGCTAAAATAAACCCAGCACATACTACTTTTGTTATTTCAACCATTTTCTTAACCCAAAAGACACATCAGGCATATTGATTTGTCATCAATAAAATTCTATGTGTTTAGAAAAAACGACTAGTGTGACGGCGCAAGTTAAAATTGCGATATGTCCACTAAACACATCAGTTCTGATTGACGATTAATAAAAGTCAAGGCCATCACATACGTTTATATCTCAGTCAAAGTGAAACGTGCAAACCCATGAGGACAAAGTCCGCCCTGAAGACAGGAGGACGTAAAAGGTCTATCCCAATGGCATACTCAAGCAGCAGGCTTCAGAGGCCAAGCGGAACAAACCGACTAAAGAGAAACACAGAAACGCTTAGTACAGCTGACAGGAAGTCTGAGTAAGTCTAGAGCACACCAGGACGCAAGCTTAGTGAAATTCTGAGCCATAATATGAGCCAAGCACACAGTATACATTCTCGTATGCGGCCAAAAGTATAAGAACACCTGACCTTCACATCCTTATGGGATTTTTAAACATCCGGTCCCAGATACATTTTTAAACTTATTATTTCTTACCATTTCGATTTCCTGTAGTGTAAACCAACATGGCTTCATAGATAAAAAAGGTGCTTATTTGTCACATATACTCCACAGCATAGTAAAATTAGGGTTTTTTTCACATATCCCATCTTAGATAGTTGGTGTTAAATTGCAGGGTCAGCTATGATACAGTGCTTCTGGGGCAGGGAAGGGTTAGGGTCTTGTTTAAGGACCCAACAGTGGGAGTCTGACGGTAGTGGGGCTCAAACTCCATTCTTTCTGGTCGTGCGCCAACTCAGTACCTTAACTATTTGAGCCACCACTGCCCATGGAGCGTAGGGGCTTTGTTTACAGGGGAATTGTCAGGCTGGAAGAGTGTTTGGGTCTCTTCCTTACATTATAGTAATAATGTAAATAATGTAATAATGTAAATGAGAGGTGGTGGTTCATGGTTAGGGTGTGGGACTACCAACACAAAGATTGTGGGTTCGATTCCCAGCTCCACCAAGCCACCACTGCTGGGCTCCTGAGCAAGGCCCTCAACCCCCAATTGCTCAGTTGTATAAATGACATAAATGTAAGTCAAATGCAAGCCAAATGCTGCAAATGTAAATGCAAATGTAAAGCCAGACATATGTGTGCCGAGAAATTTGTGGAAAAAGTTATTATGCAAGTGTGCTGAAAAGTGTCTGAAAAGGTGCCGTAGGGCCTGTAAGTGCCTATAAAGGGACGTAGTAGTGCATTGGTTAAGGTGTTAGACTACTAACTGGACAATTGTGGGTTTGATTTCCAGCACCACAAAAGTTACCACTAATGGGCACCTGAACAAAGCCCTTATTGCTCCATAAAAAAAAAGAAGATACAGGCGTCTGCTAAATACTGTAAAATGTAAGTGTCCACATCCTTTTATTGGTTATATAGTATATGTACTGTACATATGGAATATATACAAAAGCTTGAGTTAGGCATGCTTCAGATATACACTTTTTTTCCCCCAGGGTGAACGTGTCTGCGTGTGTGTGTCTGTGTTTTTTCTCCACAGAATCCAATTACCACTCAGTGCCTTTGAGGAATGATGTGATTAGCACCTGCATGTCTACACAAAGGAAAGGCATGCCTGCTACTAAATAAACACACATGCTAAATGAATTATCTTTAATACGATCATCTCTGAAGCAAACGCATGCCATGTGGAATGGCGCGGCTCAGCCTACAGATTATTCCTCAGAGAACAACCTGACCTGGTCTAAAGCCAGGCTATATTATATTATTAGTATCACTAAGAGGTATTAGTACTGTACGTGGAAGTCAGTGACACTGATTTAAGATGATTACGCAGGACACAGACTTTATAAATGTTGAAAAAAAAAATACAAATAAATAATTATACAGTTTTTGCACAAAACTCTTCGATTAATAAACCTATAATAATCTGCATTCATTCATTCATTAAAAGTAGAGTTATTAGTCATTATAAACTTTAAACAGAGTTCACATGTATTAAACACAGCATATAGTGGATGATAAATATTATTAGAGGAAATCATGTGGGGTTCAAAAGTTTAAACATGATATAAATACTCCACTCCACATGTACTGTATGGCTGAGGTTTGCCGTCACAGCTGCATTAAAGCTGAATCATTACCTCAGAACAGCTACAGCTGCATTGTTCATGTAATTACTTGTTATCAGATGCTGGAAAGAAACTTTTCATGGCTTTTCGTGATGTAACACACAGACAGTACTTATCACACAGTATATCCAGGACTGGTTTTATCTCATGGTTGATCGTATATGTTCCTTAAACCATATGAAAGACATCAAATTTGGAAAAAATAAGGCGTAAATGTTGCTCTATTCCTTTGATACTTTAAATACAGACAACATAAATTAAACAGCAACGACAAAATGCATACATTTTTTTTTTTTTAAAAAGGGAGGATACGGATTTTTGCACCTTTCTGCAATTCAGCAGCAAATGTTGAAGAAGAGAAGGAAGGAATGAGAGGAAGAGAATAAGCAGATCATAGCAAGAACAGAGGAAAAAAGGGAAAAGGGAAATGTAACAGAAGAGCAAAAAGAAGGAAAAGAAAAACCGGCAAATAAAATGTGGACAATGATGATAAAGAAAAGGAAGAAGAGAAAGAATAGAAAGAGGGACAGAATAAAGAAAAAGAATGAGCTTATGACCAAAATAGTTTTTTTTCTGCTTGTATTATACCTGCAGAGAGAGAGAGAGAAAGAGAGAGAGAAAGAGATAGAGAAAGAGAGAGAGAAAGATAGATAGATAGATAGATATTTTTTATTTATATCTATTGTGCCATAACACACGTGAGTAAAACATATTTTAGTTCTGAATAAACACACACAAACATTGTCTCCTCAGAGCTTCTGCTTTACCATATTTCCCAAAATAACACCACATGATTGTAAGGTGGTTCACTAATCAAGTTTTTTCCAGCAAAAAAATCTTTCCAGCACATACTGAACTACCACTGGTCTCACCAAGTGCAAGTGTGAAGCTGGCGAGATTTATTCTCTCTTGCCAGAGAGGTCATGGGACACTGCTAGCACTCGCATGCCACTCAGGATCATTGGCATGCAAGGCAGTCGAACAGACTACAAGTCCATGATTGTGTCGGCTCGTGGAGCCCAGCAGGAATTACCCCACTGTTTAGGCAAAACATACAGATATAAGACTGGTATGTGTGCGCGAATTAGGTTGGAGGTTCAACAGGTGCATAATTCTAGCACTATTCTAGAATTCTAGAACCACTAGCCATTGTAAGATCCATTACCGTTTCATACTAATTAAACAGATCTCTGGGGGGCCCCCCCAAAGTGTGTGGGGCCTCTAGAAAAGGTCCTAACACCCACCATTCCCGCCCTCTTTTTGCCACACAGACTATTCCTATATATTTGTGCGAGGCTACTAAAAATAAATGCAGAAAACATGATCAGGGTCACATGACTTCTCATCTACATTGTTAGGACTGTGCATATGTTTGTATGTCAAGGTTATGTTCGTGTAAGAATCATAATTACGATAGTGATAGTTACCATCTGGTTTGTCAGCACACACGAAAAAAATTGCACTTACGTGCACACACACACACACACACACTTATCTTGCCATCCTTATAAGGACCTTCTGCTGATGTAATTATTTATGCAGTTTGATGAATCGTATCTTTACACCTGAATTAAACTAGACCCACAGGAACTCCACCAACCCTGATAATCGAATTATAATTACACTTGTTGATTGAAAACAAACAAAAACAAAATCCCTTTTCTACTTTACTATTTTTGTGGGGACGTGTTCCCCAATATGGCAGACATACATGCCCATGCAGTCTGGCTGGTCTCTGGCATATGGAGAACCTTCACACTGCTAACCACATCAAATGCATTGCTAAAGACTTGCTAGTTATATGTCTCTGAACAGCATCGCACACAAACAGAGCTTCTTTAATAACGGTTCTGCACGCAATGTCCCACTGAGCACTTGAACACTCACTTTCCCAAGAACTAAACAGGAAGAAAACAGAATAAATAAGAAGTCAATTAAAAACAAATCTAAAGAAAAAAAATTGTTCTTAAGCGTGTCTGCTGGCCTGAGGATGCCAGGGCATGTTGAGTTCAGATCTTGGTGGAGATCAATTCGCATCTAAACAAACGCAGGCATCTCAATAATGAGGTCCGGATTCTTAATGAGAAGCTCTTGAGAACTCTATAGTTAAAGTGCGAGCTGAGCCGTGCATGCCTTCACGGCGGCCTGCTGAGGAATTGAAGCGCTGTCTCTTTTATCTGTAATCAAGTTTAGCTTAAAATAAATGGTTTTGCAAAACCCGTAGGAGTGAGAGAGAGAGAGAGTTTTTTTTTTTTTTTCCATCCCCTCACCCATTCTTAGCTTTTTGTAAATCAGCCTCAATCAGTTTAATATGAAACAATTTAGCTTTTATAAGGCAACCATGTGCGAATAATATCTTTGGAGATGAAGTGCAAAATGGACCAATTAGAAAAAAAAAAGGAGGGGGGGTGGAGAACCTGCTTCCTTTTAATTTAGAGAACATTTTTTTCTTTCAAACACCAAGGGTGGATAGTGTTTTTTATTTTATTTTTTTTAAAAGAAAGAATAGACTAAATAAAAAGCAGAATAATATCACAGCTGGTAAATGCATGGTTTAGCTCATTGGGGAAAAGATTTTTACAGACAAATTGAGGCACTTAAAATTCATACATCGACAGCACAACTATTTTCACAGCATCAATCTTTCTTCATATAGATCCAAGACAATTTGCTTTGGAATCTGAAACGGGAACATGTTAAGCTTTGGTATAAATCACCCCGAGTGTGACACTTAAAGCTATATACTGTAGTGAAAGAGCAGTGCTTATTGAAAATGTAGAATGGCTGTCTAGAGGAGAACCTTTTTCAACACCCATACGAAAAAACTATTTTCGATAGTTCTACACTAATTCGGAGGATTAACGTCTTGCTGGTAATGTATAGACAGATATTAAAACAGAGTGTACATCACTTTACCTTCTTGAAATTAGACTACGCATTTCTACCCAGGACCCCAATTCACTTATTAATTTAACAAAAAAACCCTTAAATGATCATTACTGCTCTGGTTTTCAGAAATAAAGGGAAAGTGGTAGCGCAGTGGTTAAGGAGTTGGACTGTTAATTCAAAGATTGGGGTTTAATTCCCAGCACCATCTCCATTTTTGGACCCCTAGGCAAGGCCCTTAACCCCCATTTGCCCCAGTTGTATAAAAGGCATTTATGTAAGTCACTCTGGATAAGGGCGTCTGCCAAATGCTACAAATGTAAATACAAGTGGTAGCTTGCATTCACTTATTAAAATGAATGCGAGTCTAGGGGCAATGGGAGCTCAGTGATTAAGGCATTAGATGGTTGACCGGAAGATTGAGGGTTGAATTCACAGCACCACCAAGCTATTTCTGAGCAAGGCCCTTAAATTTAGAGACAGTGGCACTGAGGAAGAGACAGGTGGCAGAGCTGGAAGTAGCAGAGCTGAAGATGTTGAGGTTGTCTTTGGGAGGGACAAGGTTGGACAAGATTAGGAACGAGTTTATCAGGGGGACGTCTCATGTAAGATGTTTCGGGGAGAAAATCAGGGAAGCCAGATTGAGGTGGTTTGGACATGACACAGGGATAGTGAATATATTGTTAGTGAATAGTGAGTGAAGAGGATGTAGAGAATAGGGTTAGATGGGGACAGATGATTCGCTGTGGCGACCCCTAAAAGGGAACAGGCGAAAGGAGAAGAAGAAGATTTGAATTTTATCTGAGTAGCAATTAAAACGAACAGCATGAGATTTCGGCTAACTTCTGACGCTTTTGAGTGAAATGTGAAGATTACGCAGCTTCCTGACAAGTCACGTTTTTTTTTATTTACAGAACATTTCACACCAATTAACACATGGGTCATGATTAACCCCACTGGGTTGTGCTGTTACCATGCAAACAAGACTGTGAACATGCCTGCACACTTTTCCTAATATAGTCTCAGCTGACATCTCATTAACCTGATCCACACTTTAAAGATATCTCCAGTTGGGGCTGTCAAACTATCAAGCTTTTTTTTTTTTCTCTTTACGCATTGCACATTACATGGCCAAATGTTTCCATACCAACACATCTATAAGCAAGTCCTTCCCAAACTGTCTATTATGCATTTATCTGCTGTAGCATTTCCTTGAACCAAAACACCCACACGGGCAATGCCCCTATGCACAAAGCCCCTGAAAATATGACCACACCACCCCTGTTTTAATTAATCTAAACCGGCTTTCCATCAAATATCAATATAGTTGTACCATTTTACTACTGACCTATAAAGCCCTTGATGTTCTCGCACCCCAGTATCTGAGTGAACTTCTGTACCATTATGATCCTCCACGCCTACTTCACCTCAGGGAGTTTCTACCCGCTTAATCTCAGGGGTTTTTTCTCCACAGTCACCTCCGGTTTGCTCATTAGGCACAAACGTACACTTTTTTCACTGTCACTGCATACTGTGTAAAGCTGCTTTGAGACAATGGTTAAAATCGCTATACAAATAAAAATGACTTGAACAAAATAGAACAGTTCAAAAGGTCCATGGGTGGTCAATGGGGGTTCCCTTTTTATGGGTGGCACACCTTAACACCAAAGCATTTTTAATTACCACGGTCAATCTGCGTACCAGTAATAGCATGACAATATGCCATGGTTTATAAAATAGTCTTTGACTTGTCCCCTTAAAATGATAAGTCAGTTGTACTTCATTGTCCTCTGTCCCTGTCTTCAGTCAGCAGGTCTGTTTGAAATAGATGCAATAAAAGACATTCGCAGCAGCTGACAAATCTGCAACAATTAATTTATGCAATCACATCAGCATGTGTCAAGAGCTATCAATGTTCTAAGAACTAAAGATAGTGCTTATATTTATTCCTGTATTTATACGAAGATTTAGGAAAAACAGAACAGGACAAGTTCTGAAATGAGCAAACTAATGAGAGAAATATACAGAAGTGCACCTTTTATTCACCCTAAAAATGCAAAACAATTAAGCTGGGTTTTATTGGCTGCTGAATAAATGACTTTATATTAACCCTCATCATAGCACAAAATACACACATTGTTTAAGCATGTTTTTATTTGTCAAGCCATACTGAAAGGAGTTTTTTTTAGCTTTCAGGAGCTCGGTTATGTGCCATCAGCCCTAGCCAGGAGCTTCTCTAGTAAAAATCCAAATTTATTTAGGCCTACAGACAACGACTAGGATTAACAAAAGCATTGTTTAAAGAAATATTTTAAAAATATATAAGTAGAAAATGCCTTATGCCAAAATAGGCTTACTCTGTAATTGCGGATACTATATTGGGCCAAGCTCAATAACTTTCAATAGCAACGGCAAATCCTGTAATTTGGCAGTTTGGCTGAATTTTCAAGGAAGCAAAAGAAATCCAATTCCATTCAAGGTGATTAGTGTGTAAGGAAAGGCCATACTTTACAAAAACAAACAGGGAAAAGCGGTGTTAAATACATGAATGATGTTTGATTGGGTTTAAACCTTGGTGTATGAAATTTTATATTTTATAATTAAGTTAAATGACAAGTCAAGGCGATGTGCAAAGTTTACTGCAAAAAAAAAAAAAAAAAAAAAAAAAATCTAAAATGATTGTTGGCAAGCAATTTGCTTTTTCTTCAAACTACTCCTCATCCAACAGTAGGGGCAAAAGACCTCAGCCATCATTTCTATATCACAGACACTGAGGAGCTTTGCAAGGCTGCCAAGAGAAACACCTGCAACTATGCATCATTGTCGACCAAAAGGGTGGAAGATTTCAAAAGTAAATAAAGTGATGATAGGAAAAGTCTTTGTTACCAACAAACTCTAATGCATTCAGGACAAGATCGGACCATGGAAAAACATGCACAGTCCAATCTCCAACAGCATCACGACTGTTAAATAGGACATAACCTTCCTGTTAGTCTGTGTAAGTCCACACCCTGTCCTAATCAATAGAATACGTATTAAGTTCCGCACTTCAAATTCGGGAAAGTACATGAACGTTAGCTAAAATTAAATAAATAAATAAATAAATAAATAAATAAGTAGGGCTGTGTATTAGCAAGGGACTCACAAGACGATAAATATAACGATACATTAGTCACGATAAAATTTATCACAATATAATACATAAAAAATTAAATGTAAAACAAAAATACAACAAATACAAAGCAGCTGGAAGTGCCCTTATTTTTACCGCCTTATTTGCTTCGGAGATAATGTGACAGCGACAACTACAGGAGCAGAGGAGGAAGTGCTTTGGCAAGAACTAAGGGGTTAAAAAAAGTATTAACATACAATCTAATCAGATAAAAACAATTTATATATGTATCGATACTAGAGGTTAGAATATCGATAAAACAATATCGCAATAGTTAGCTGTATCGATATTTTTACACAGCCTTTCAAAATAAATCAAGAAAAAAACGAAAGCAATCTCGAAAACTGAATTTGCCAAGTATTTGCAAATGTTCAGAACAACCTAGGCTTCATTAATTAATGAATTATCCAATCATATTTTATCAGTAAAAAGAAAATTTCCCCCTCATTTATTACTATTATAAATGGATACCTAGAAATATAGCAACAAAAAAAGTAGAACATATTAATAAGCTTCTTGGCAAACATGGCTTTAATGTCTCCTGACTTTCATCGATAACCTTAAGGACGATGCTAACAGAAAGGCAAGCGGTAGAATAAAGCGGGAAAATGATTAATGATCAACTGTAAATGAAACACATGTCGCTGAACCTCTGTGCTATAGAGCATCTGGGAGAAAGAGATAAGGAAGCATCTTCTGCTTTTAAAGAGAAAAAAATAAATAGAGGAAAGTGTGGGCGTTAAATATTTTTAATCATGATCTCTTTTCTCAAGTTTTAAATGCGGCTTGTTTCAGATGTCCCTATAGTCCTGGCCTCGACCTAAAGCATAATGGCTGGTTACACGCTCTGCTAAACCGCATTCTTCTCCATTACAGAATCTATGAGGAGCTGAGAAACCCCCACAAGAGCTCGCCGGAGTTTCCAAGGTTAACGTCGGATTTGTGAGCGTCCTAATGTTTTTTTTGACCGCTTTTGTTATGAACACATGTGGCATCATAGCTGTTATATTGCTTATAAAGAAAATGCAGCCATATAAAACCATAACCCAGCCTGGTTAAATGATTGAGGTTAGAAACTTCTCAAGGCCAAGGCTTCAACACAGCGATCATTTTCATGATTGATAGAAAACGTGCCTAACTGGATTGTACAGGAAGCAACACAGTCTGGATCAGCAAATCGGTAAAGACGATGGCGGTATAAAGTGCTACAGGATTTCCCCCCCATTCATATGTTTTTATTTGTAAATATAGGAAAACACATCAGGGAAAGATAATTGAGGAAAAAAAATTGTAGTAGATTGGAGGTGATTATTTCCCATCCCATAGTATTATTTTGACAAATTTCACAATTTTAATGTACTAAAACTTTCAAAAGTGGTACTTTTTTACTTAAAGCGGCCATTCTTTACCCAGTTTTTTTTTTTTACTTTCTTAAACACAAAAAAATGCATAAAATCTTTATTGCAATTATTGTGATTTTTTGTATAGTATAGTATAGCACAGTATATATGCTATCTATCTATCTATCTATCTATCTATCTATATATATATATATGATATAATGATATAGTCTATATATATATATATATATATATATATCTATATATATATATATATCTATAGCTATATATATATAAGATATATCTATATATATGGCTATATATCTATATATATGCATATATATATATAGATATATGCTATATATATATATATATATATATATATATATATATATATATATATATATATATATATATGATATATGCTATATATATATATATATATATATATATATATATATATATATATATATATATATATATATATATATACTATATATATATGCTATATATATATATATATATATATATATATATATATATATATATAGATATATATATATATATATATATTATATATATTAGCTATATATATATATATGCGATATATATATATATATATAGCTATATATATATATATATATATATGCACACACACACATACACATATATATATATATATATATATATATATACATATATTGAAAACAAAATGTCAGCTACAGTAAAATAAGTCTGTTACTTTCCTATTCCGAGCTCACCGTCACCACCAAATCCAGTGTGTATCCAGCCGAGTTGGTGGATCAGCTCTTAGAGACAATAAGCCCCAGAGGCAGAGGTGTCCCAGAGGTGTCCCAGTGATGACTTTGTCTTCTAGACGGTCATCCAAACAAGACCACAGACACTTCACTGCAGGATGAAATAACCTGCTGGCCAGAGAAGAACTAACCTCCCGACCGCGTTTGGTTTCTTCCAAGGTTTTTTTCTCAACTTCGTCACTGATGGAGTTTTGGTTCCTTGCCGCAGTCGCCTCTGGCTTGCTTAGTTAAACTGAGTGGTTTTTAGTGAGTGTTCACTGTAATGTCTTATTTGATTTGATTCTGTAAAACTGCTTCGACACAATTTCTATTGCTAAAAAGTGGTAGATGAATAAAAGTGACTTGACTATAATCTTTTGGTAAAGACGTTTGTCTCTAGGCCAACAGATCAACGGTTCAAGCTAAGCAGCCACTGTTGGGCCCTTGAACAAGGCCCCTGTCCCTGCTTTCTGTTCCCGACCTTCTTATCAGCTGGAATAAAAGTGTAAAAAATCATTTTACTGCAATAAATATGCAACAAAAATGTTATTTATTCTATATTAGCCAACAAGTGAAATATATAATAAAGAATACATATTAAAACATTACACATCTGTTTTTTGTAAGCTTTAAAAAAAAAAACCATGGTTGCGTTGCCTGTTACAGATGTTTTCAACCTGGAGACTTCCAGAAAACCTTATAGGATGAACATCTCCAAACAAATACAGAGCTCAAGGTGATCTTCTTCACAACACTGTACTATCTGTATTAGGCTACAGTCTAAGATCTTACTCCATAAATACACAATTTATCACACAGTGAGAGAATAAAGGAGAGAGAGAGAGAGAGAGAGAGAGAGAGAGAGAGAGAGGAGGTACGTAGGGGGAAAACAGCTGGAGAAGATCATATCTACTTGCATCTATTAGCATAAACAGCAGATTTTTTACATGTATAATCAGCACGAGGGAGGAGGCAAGATTGTCCAATTATCTGATAAATCACTTAAGTGTCATAAATCATGTTTAAGCTGCTGTGCTTCATAAAGAATTACTAATAGTTCTAAGTATAGAAATAGATCATACGGATAAGACTGGAGTAGAGCTGAAGTATGAAAATCAATTATTTTTTTTTATGGGGGTAAAAATTTGGACTAAATATTTCTTTTATTTTTAAAGATAATCTGAGCTTCCTTTAACGTTTATTTACTAATACAACAAGGTTTCATTCTTTATCGGACATTTTTTATCAGTATGATGCTATATAAAATAAGTCACCTTTAGCTTCCTGTGTGAGATATTTTTACCTCTGTTAGGACGACATTTCACAAAATGTTATTAGTTGAAGATAATTATTACCTTTAAATTTGTGGTGGCTTACGGTTAAGGTGAAGTGGTGGCTCGTGGTTAAGGTGTTGGACTACCAACCCCAAGATTGTAGGTTTTTAGATATTATCTGGGAGAAGTGGTAGCTAAGAGATTGAGGTGTGGGACTGCTAACTGGAAGATTGGTGTTTGATTGCCAGCTCCACAAAGCTACCTCTGTTGGGCCCCTGAGCAAGGCCCTTAACCCCTAATTGCTCAGTTGTATAAAAGAGATTTTTATTTAAGTCGCTCTGGATTAGGGCGTCTGCCAAATGCTGTAAATGTGAATTTGACATATTATTAACGAGCAAAAAGTGGGCTAGAAAAAACGGAAATACTTCTGGAAAACTTAAAGCCCTAAGTGTCAACTTTCAAGTGTCAACTTTCACGACCGTGACTTGAGTAATGACATGACGACAAAGAAATTCAACACTAAAAATTGTACAACAAAACAGGCACACATTCCATTTTATTGGCTTTTGGTACAAGAGTTCATATAAATCCTCTTAGCATGCAGGTAGATCGAAAAAGTTTACCCAGAATGCACTCACTGTCCCAGGGTAGACCCAGCTGGACACTAAGGTGTAGGAATATGGGCCACATATAGTTTAAAGCTATAATCTAAAATTATTATACGTTTATACTGAATTCAGCGTCATTCAAAATGTATCTATAAGAATTTGACCTGTGATGGAAAAAGCGATGAAGGTCTAAAAAGTTGAAGTGCTACTGTAAATGTGTGTTTAGGAATGTTTAGGAAACTGAAGACAGAATGTAAACCAAGCCTTGTACACAGTTTACGCACGTTCCTGCTTTCTAAACATTGACAATTTAGACAATTTGGGAGAAATTACAGTAAAACAGTAAAAACCGGTTGATGATTGTCATGCATGACTAGGATAAAACAATGTAGACTGAAAACTTTGCATTTCATTTTCCTACAATGGAATTCAGGCCGCATGGATCAAGTGGGCCGCTTTTTCCCTCTAATTTGGCACAGATGGGATATGACCCACGATCGGCATGTAAGCAGACCGATCAGATCGTCACCTGTCAACGCGAGTCGAACGTTATTGAATACGTAACGGTGGCGCATGACGTCAGATCCAGTGGGCAGCAATAGCATATTTATTCATTTATTTTATTTAAAGCCTGTTTTATCTGTAAACAAAAAATGCACTATATAAAAATATATATATATATATATTTATAACTTGGCGATCAACAAGGGGTTTGTTCTTTTTCTCTGCCTAAAGGAAAGCATGGTTTTGCAGACCTTTAAATATGGTGCAGAAAACAAAATACTGATTAAAAGCTAAATTAGATACCAACATGGTTAAATAAAAAAAATAGAGTAAAAACATTAACAAAAAGTGTTAAATTTTACAAAGTTTAAGATCATTTGAATAGCAGCAATGTCTAAACAATGCCTGATTACCTAAAAAATAGCTTATTGTTTCGCTAATGACTTTTTATCCACTGCTTTAGGTTTTTAGATATTATCTGGGGGAAGTGGTAGCTTAAAGGTTAAGGTGTTGGACTGCTAACTGGAAGGTTAGTGTTCGATTCCCAGCACCACCAAATTGTCACTGTTGGGCCCCTGAGCAAGGCCCTTAACCCCTAATTGCTCAGATGAGATAAAGAGATAAATGTAATGCACTTTGGAGAAGAACGTCTGCCAGATGCTGTAAATGTAAATCGGTTTTTTTTTGTACATGGTTATCTTTAAACATACGTAAGGCAAATTTAAACTAAGTACAGCAGAATAAGTGAGTCAGCGAGCTGGCAGCTAAATGCTAGGCAGTAATAACTAATTATCAGGAATAACAGCTGTGCACATCAAAAAAACCCAATCATTTTATTTACCACACACTTCATTCTGATAACGCAATATGGTATCGTACGCACCTATGCCTAAAAACAGAGCAACAAAACAACAGGAAGCAACATGCGCTCCAACACAAGAACAAACATTAATGTGTCCAGCATCCTGTGTGTCTTGTAAATTAGTGCAATTCTCAGGAAAATCAGGATGTTAACCTCTTTTCATAAAAGATAATAGCACAGCCTTAAGTCATGTTACTGCTACACGTTACCGGTTCAAGAGCGCAATTAGAGCGAGACCCCGCCCATTCGCCCGAAAGGGCACGTTTTACTGGATGTTATTATATAGATCAAAACAGTATACATAATTTCGATATTCTATCCATTTAACTATTCACAAAAAAAAATAAATATTATATATACCTTCAGCAACACACCATCCCAAGCCATTGTTTTAAGGTAAAATCAGCAGTTTTATTTGCCTTGTGGAAGAACGGATGAAATGCCAAGTCTGAAAAAAGCTATTTCACTAAGCGCTGCTAATGAACAACAATTCAGCGTTTATACTGAAAAACATCAACGTGCACGCCAAACTCTGCTACGCCTTCCTGACATCCGTATCTGTTATTGAAAATGAGCCTATTAACCACTTCCACCCAGACAATGAGCCAATAAATGGGTTTTTTCCACATTAAGATAAACTAACTACACCACAGATATGTAATAGTTGCCAGACATAGTGTACTTAGGTGGTAGCAGGAGAAAAGCACTAACAAAATAGTTCTTTATAATGCAGGCAAAAAAATGTGCTTATTACTCCATCAGTTAACCTTTGACCTCTGTATAAAACAGCAAATCTGATTATTTGACCATGTGATTAAAATGCTAAATTCTATGACTTTCTGTCCTACCTATTCACCCATCTACCCATCCATCCATTCATCAATCCATCAATCTATCGATACATCCATCCATCCATCTATCTATTCATCCATCCGTCCATCCATCTATCCATCCATCCATCCACTTATTAATCTATCAATCGATCCATTCATCCATCTGTCCATCCATCTATTCATCTATCCATCCATCCATTTTTTAATCTATCAATCGATCCATCCATCCATCCATCCATCCATCCATCCATTTATTCATTTATTTATCCATCCATCTATTTATCAATCCATCCATTCATGTATCGACCCATTCATCCATTTATCCATATATTCATCCATCTATTCATCCACCTACCTAGCACACATTTTCATAAAGCATCATTGACCTTTCTGCCATTCTTTCACATTCTTACACTAATACTACTATTCTTACATAAATAGGATTCTTAGGTAATAAATAGTATATAATAGCCTTATTATAACAAGTTTTATACATAAATAATATTTATACAATAAAGGGAATGAAGTAGAAACTATGCAGGCTATGCTGTAATATAAAACATTCCATCTGGCATAACAATAAATGTGTATTTTTTTTCTGGCTGAGCAACAGCTTAAAGCATTTAAGAGATCTACTGACGTCTCCTCCGAAGTGCGGAGCCGCAACTGGGTACAAGCACGGCCTTGAATTTCTGTTACTGCAATAATCCTAATAAAACCTTAATATCTTAAACGTGTACACATCCAAATGGAAAAAATATGCTTTAAATTCGATCAGAAATGATTTTTAACGTTTAAACCTAGTGTGTGCTTTCTGGCCACGAGGAAAAACAACAACCGTGTCTGAGTTGCTTTGCCGAGATGCTGTCAGGCTATCATTATGCCTAGTTAAAAGAGAGAATCTGGAGAATAGCTGCCTGGCTATTAAACACCGGCACACACAAAAAGCATTAGCATGTGAAAGACTGCATGGACAAATTGGCCACAAATTACGCTGGGTTTAGCACAGATTTAGAACAAGAGCGTGGGTGGGTTAACAATAACAGCAATGTCGCTAACAAACCAACGCCACAACACAATAGGGTGAATTTTTGCGAGTATGTGAAGTATGCGAGTAAGTAAGGACATTTTTTGCTTCACTAATGATTCAATTTTACCAGTTAAAACAGCCCAAACGTTTTTTTTTTTTTTAGTACTTGTAGATCAAACTGGACCAAAACAGATCTGATGTGTTAAATAGCTGGTCATGGTGTCTTTGAGCAAGCACCAACAAACTAGAGTGTACACCAGCTCACAGTGCGACCATTCTTAGAGCTTGGCTAGCTTAGTGCCTTGGCCCTGTGACATATAGTTAATCTCTGGAAGTACTGGGCTACGTTGCTCAGCTCCCATTGACCCCAAGGAAATGGATACAGAAGCTTTCACCGAGATTAATCCCCCTGCGGTGTTCAGCACAGCAGTAAACGGGGGGAAGGTTAGATCCTGGATACAGACCATCAATGGCCTAATAAAAACTCTACACAAGCGGAGGATATTAATTATCCTGTTTAAACAGGCACTGTGTATCTCTCTGGCTTTGCTTCAGCCCCGTGAACCACAGAACACTCTGCACTACATTTACAGCGCACGGGTGTATTATACACTGCTATTCATTTCCAGTTGAAATATACAAGCCACTCACGACTATAAATTGATTAAGTAAGACAGTTTAAAAGAGCAGTTGAAACACTTTTTAAGACATTTAGGACAGAGACCACATGAGCTTAGCACGACTATTGGGAGCTATGGGTTTCAAAGTCAAGCACGGAGACCTACAGCGCCGTGACTAGCTGCCAACGTCGAACGGTTATTATAGTTAAACGCTCATGTAAATTACTATCATATGACCATTTCTTGGTTATTTAGTCATGTCCCTGAAGCGATTTAAAACTCATCAAACTTAAAAACAAACCTGAATTCCAAATCGCACAAGTACAGACAATTTTTATGCACAAACAACCAATTTTTATCAAGAGAAAGTGCAATTCAAGGCTTGTTTAAATGAATAGGGGTGGGAAGTGTTTTACTACTGAGGCAGTAGTTTAACTACATTTCTTAGCAGTGTGGTGGTAGCGTAGCTGTTTTTTAAATAAAATAGCTTTTAAGTAGCGAAGCTCTTATGTTGCAGCTACATTTACCGATTCTGAATCACTAAGCGATGCCACCGCCATTCACGGAACTATGCGTTTGACAAAAGTACTTCCGTGTGGCGTTAATATGTTTTCTTCATTTTTACGGGGGTTGGCAATCAGCTTTTTTTGCATTACTGCCATCTTTTGCTCCGGATGGTGACGTCTCGAACAAATCACTGGGCTGACACACGAGCAGCTCACTAAACCAAGCCCCTGCTACCGCTTACTGTCATCTGTATGACTGTGATCTCAGAGAATTTTAAGTGTTTGCAACAATATAATGACAAAATCTGTGATCGAGTCTAAATTTGGTTTGATTAAAAAAAAGCTTTGATGTAAGTACGGTGGACAGAAATTCTCTCAGATGTCTTTTAAATTAGCCCATTTTATGGGAGTCATTTCCACTAAAGTCAGCGGTGTCGATTTACATAAGTGTTCCATACTAACCTTCTAAAATCCAGATGCTTGACATGAAAGTGGATAGTGCATATTAAGGCTGTGTAAAAATATCAATATCGCTAACTATCGCGATATTTTTTTCCACGATAGCCTATCGATATTCTAACCTCTAGTATTGATACATATTTAAATCACATTTTAAAGTGATTTAGATGAACACTTACTTAAAACCAGTGCATGTCAAACGACTTTCCCCTCCAGTCCTTTAGTGGCTGTCTTGGGCTTTGTATATGTTGCATATTTTCAGCTATTTTTTTGAAGTATTGCAATGTACTGCAATATGCATCAAGAAAGATACCATCATATATTGTATCGTGACCCATGTATGGTTATATTTATATATTGGATTATGAGGTCCTTTACATTTATCTCATTTGAGCAATTGGGGGGTTACAGTCCTTCAGCAAGTTGCAAGTTGATGGTGCAATTCCGAGTTGGTGGTGCCGGGACTGAATCTACAATCCTCTGATCAGCAGCCTAAAACATTAACCATTGATCTATCTGTCTGCTTGCCCGACCACCCTTTTATCCCTCTATTGTCTGCCTGTCTGTCTGTCCACCATCCATCCATCCATCCATCCATCCGCCCATCTAATGTATGTACACACACATAAATAATAATAATAAAAAAAAAAACTATGCCCTATTGTCAGGGTCACCATACTCAGCTCCAACTTCTGTTAATACATCTGCATGTAAGTTTCAAATATACTTAGCAAGACCTTAATTAGCCATTTTACATGTGTTTAATTAGGGTTGAATCTCAACTCCGCAGAGCCCTGGCCCTCCAGGACCGAGTTCTAAGGATTGCATCATTTTGATAATAGGTTCTACCCAGCAGCTTCGTGAACATTGATCACCTGCTTACACAGACGGGGAACAGCCAGTAAAGTGTCCCTTACTGCTTAGGCCTTTTCAAGTTAGCTGACGGTTGCTTTGCAAATAAGACATAAAAGAGACATATGAAAGTGTTTGTTATGAGCTGCTGACAAGTAGCGCTTTAGCACGTCACTGCCTTGCTTCTCGCTTTGATCTGAACTAAAGCTTAGTGGCACAGGAAGCAGTTTGTCAGCTCTTCAGGTCAGTTTGTCAGAATTTATCACAGAACTTTGGTGTCGAGGATAAAGTAAATTTATTCTTCATCCCGAGGATCAGAGGCATTTCAAAGAGCTTAAGCGTTCGCTTGGTAATTCTGTCAGCTCGCTTCTTTATAGTTCATTGTCGTATGTCAGTGAGATGTGGCATGTTCCCAAATGAGAAACTGTGGAATTATTTGCCTCGGGCTTGGAACGAGCCCCGTGAACCATACCGCAGGGTGACAGCTCTGAGAATAGCCGAGTGGAAAAACATGTAGGGTATGTACACAAAGTATAAGTGTTGAAGCCAGTGTACACGGTGCATCTAAACAAGAAGGAAATCCTGATTTACACTGGGTCAAAACTGCTGTAAAGAGGCGTCTAAAACAGACTTCTGAAGGTGATGAGCATTTACGACTTTCAGAACAGTGCGAGGACCCTGACGCTAAAAAACAGGGCATGTTTGTACACAAAAAAGGTGTTTTTTTTCCCGCCTGGTCAGCTAATGACAACAGCTATGTTTATTGCTGTCTGGTCAGCTGAAAGAGAGTATAGTGGTACAGGGGGTAGCATCGTCAGCTCATAGCACCATGGGATTCGGTTTGAACCTGAGCGCGTTATACTGTCTTGAATCTTCTCCAAGTCTTTGAGTGAGTGAGTGACTGAGTGAGTAAGTGAGTGAGTGAGAGAAATTACAAGTGTAAGGAAAGCGAGGGAGTAAATAAATCACTGAATGAAGTGAGTGAGTAACAGTTAATGAGCAACTGGAGTAAATGAAAAGGGAGCTAATAGGTGACTGAGTGGATGATTGAACAGTTGAGCAAACGAGTGGGTAAACAAGTATCAGAACGAGTGAGTGAATTTTGAATGAAATGGTTAGCATGAGAGTAAATGTGAAAGCATGGGGTAAGTGAATAGGTAAATGGGTAAATTAATCTGCAAGTGATTTAGTGAATGAGCAGTCGAGTGAGCGATGAAGTGTATTGCGCAAACGTGAAAGTACAACAGTGTGCTAGTGAGTGAGAAAAGGAATTAAAAACAAATCTGTTCGAATTTTCCGTTCATTCAGACGTCAGTATCAGCCTGTCCCTCTGCTGCATCTGTCAAACCCACTAGCAATTTGGACACAACTCTTGGACAACTTAACCATTAGCCTAACTGAATTTACGGGTCCGTATCCAGCTGATGCAAGATTCTGTCAACTGTATATCCAAAAATATAATGAGTACATCTGAGACCTCAAAGCTAAAAAGAAAGAAAGCAAACCAACTAGAGCTCGAAGAGTGACTCGCAACAGAGAAAGTGTGTTTGTTTTAACCTAGAGTTACAAACATAAATACTGTATATACCACCATATCCTGGAGTATAGTGTGGGAATAAATTATTTGATTTCCTGCCACATTTTGTTTGTTTGTTTGTTCATGGAAAGAAATGACCAGTTTATAATTTTAATGGTAAGTTAATTTTAACAGTAAGAGACAGAATAACAACGAAAAACATCACATTTAAAAAAAAAAAAAACCCTGCAAAACCCCTGTTGGCAATCACAGAGGTCAGATGTTTCTTGTAGTTGGCCACCAGGTTTGTACACATCTCAGGAGCGATTTTGTCCCAGTCCTCATTCAAGACTGAACCTTCAGGTCCCTCCACAGATTTTCAATAGAATTATAGTCTGTAGACTGGCTCTACCACTCCAGGACCTTAATGTGATTCTTCTTCAGGTTCTCACCCAAGATTTAATGGTACATCGTCCATTGTTTGTTTTTTTTGATGTTATGAATTTATCCTGTCCCCTTAGCAGAGAATCACCCCAAAGCATAATGGTTCCACCTCCATGTTTGACGGTAGGGATAGTGTTGTTGGGGTCATAGGCAGCATTCCTCAATCACAATTCCTTTGATGCCAAAGAGCTGGATTTTGGTCTCATCTGATCTGAAGACTTTCACCTTGTTCTTCTCTGAATCGTTCAGATGTTCATTGGCAAACTACAATCGGCCCTGACCTTGCAGGTGCTGCAGTCTATCATGGCGTAGTGTGTTACAAATTGTTTTTTTTGATGACTACAGTCCCAGCTGCATCGAGTTCATTGGCAAGATTCTTGCGTGTAGTTCTGAGCTAATTCCTCCATGTTCTTATGATCATTTAAACCTCACTTGGTAAGATCTTATATGGATCTTCTATTTGCGAATAATCAACAACCGTTATCTTCTTCTCACCAAACTGCTTGATGATGGTCTTGTAACCCATTCCAGCCTTGTGTAGGTCTACAATTTTGTCCCTGACATCCTTGGGCAGCTCTTTGGTCTTGTCCATGGTGGAGCGTTTGGAATATGATTGGTTTATTGCATCTGTGAATAGGTGTGGATAGAGTCCTTTTAAGAGAGTCCCTTTAGAAGAGTCCCTTTAGGAGGGAGACACCTGGAAGCCAGAAATCTTGCTGATTGATAGAGAATCAAATACTTTTTTCTGGATATTTCTGTTGTTATTCTGTCTCTCACTGTTAGCATAAAACCACCATTAAACTTACAGACTGATCATCTCTTTGTCAATGGGCAAACCTAGAAAGTCAGCTGGGAATCAGATAATTTTCTCCCTTACTGTAGCCTTCACCTCAGTCACACTGCTGCACATGTCACCAGGACTCGTGGTAATACGTTAAAACGCTCCTGTCGAGCCACGGCTGAGAAAATGCTGCTGAGATTCAGACGCTGAAAAGGAGCGTTTGAGCTAGAGAGAATTAGATCACTTTGTGAAATCAGTTTTCTGCTATTGATTTTTTAGAGCGCTTTAAACAATTTCCTTCTTCTCTCCATCTAGAAAATTCTCGGTCTTTCCCATTTCTCTCCTGTCCAGCTTATGATTGATCCCCACACTAATTGCTTTCTTATGTATGAAAAAGACTTAAGTTATTTGTCCTAGGAGGACCATTCGTCTTCATCGCTTGCCCTCTATTAACACACCAATTAAACCTTTTTGAACCTTATCAAGCCTCAAATTTATTAATTTTATTATTGTGGACATTTTGCAATTTTGCAGCTTCATCGAATTTGAGGTTGCATCACTGGTGCGTATGGAGCTGCCAGTTTTTTGAACGAGAGTGACTGAACTATTACACACTTCCTATATAAAATCACAAACACAAACTTATTGGCCGATTACATTGAAACAACCCGAGTACAAACGACTCTTTTGTTTGCTTTTGCGCTTGTATACTTTTTCAGCACAGCAAAATAAAAAGCCCACTCCGGTTCATTTCAGATCATCCAGCTGAATATACACAGAAACTGATTCCCTAATGAAAAGAAAAAACACACACACACACACACAGCATTTACGCCCAACGGATCTGCACAACGATATCGAGGTTGCAGGAAGTGGAGGAAATCACTTGCATGTGTCAAAAAATCCTTAGCAACAATCACAACACAATCTTGTTTACCTTGTAGAAGATTCCAGGTAGCTGCTTCAGCTTCATCCGGTTAAAGACAAACACATCGTAAACAGCTGCCACGGCAAGTACGGTGATGCCCTGCTCCTTCCACAGCACACTGCATGCTGAGCAGACCAGGCTGCCGGCGAACCACACCCAACACTGACGCTGTGCCCCCTCCATCCGTTGGTCACAGTGCCCCACATAGCAAAACAGTGCCAGGAGGAAAAATAGTGCAGCGCCTACGTCGGCTCGGCCTACGATGCCTGCAACAGCCTCAGTGTGAACAGGATGTGAGGCAAACAGCAGGCCAGCCAGCAGCCTCCAGCAGCCCGTACCCAGCAGCAGACGTGCCAGGCGCGTGAACAGCGCCGTTACGGTGCAGTGAAGTGCCACGTTGGCTAAGTGGTAGCCCCACGGCTCCAGGCCACTCAGGGCGTAGTTGATGCGAAAAGAGAGTGTACAGAGCGGCCGGTACGACTTGTGGCTGCCGCTGTGTGTGAGCAGAGTTCCCCAGAAATCATCGTAGAACACGTTGATCCACGGCGTCTCTGGAAGCAGGTCCTGGTTGGTTTTGATGGCACGGCTGGAAAACAAACAGGACAAAAGTTTTTTTGAAACAGAAGTCAGATATGCACTGAACCTCACATAGACGCAGCACAGCAAAGCAGATAGACGTCTCGGGACATGTTTAGAGTTACAGTTATACTGAAATTACTATATTATTACTGAAACGTTCTGCTTTAAGTTGATACTGAAAAGCAGATTCAAGTTGAAAAAAAAAAAAAAAAAAAATAAATATATATATATATATATATATATATATATATATATATATATATATATATATATATATATATATATATATATATGGGGGGATTTTCATTTGTTGACTAGATAGGAGAATAAGTGTGAGAGAGTGAGTGAGAGAGATGGACAGAGAGAGAGAGAGAGAGAGAGAGAGAGAGAGAGAGAGAGAAAGAGAAAGAGAAAGAGAGAGAGGGGTGGGAGGATTAGAAAAGGTACAAGGCCAGGATCCAATCTCTATACCCAGAGCACAACAGCGCCATATATATTAATGCGCTACCACAAGACTATCATGCCAACAAAAGACAAAAAATAAAGAAATAAATACCTAAAGAAAAGTTAAAAAAAATGATTTCTTTTTAAATGTGTTGAAAAAAGCAGCACTATCTGGTTGCTGAAGTAAATTGAACTCTGTGCACAGGGACACTGCTGCAGGAGAAAAAGGGCAGAGCTTCTCACATATGTCACCGCTTGCTTAGTAACTTCGTGAAGGGCCCCTGGTGGACAGCTGTCAACATTCATCACCTTCTGAGCTGACAAGCCAACCTTGAAAGATCTCTAAAAGAAGCTGAATCTTCCATTGTGGCCAGGAGAGCATGAAGTACAACGTGGTTGTATTGTGTGTGTGTATGTGTGTGTGTGTGTGTGTGTGTTTAATGAGAGGATAAAAGTGTGTCTACTGAACGGTGGCCAGAGCTATCCAGCTTTCTGAAAGTCATTTATCTTTCAGCACCTGTGTCCAGCTTACACACGTTTACCCTCGAGCTTGAGCTGCTGTGAAATCCAGAGTGTGTCCCTGCACCAGGAACGATGGATAGGCATGGAACCTCTTAAGGCCGTATCGATTATATAAGGTGCTTTTTTTCCCCATCCAAACAATCCCACACAGTGCAGAGATAAAAAGCAATAAACCATTTCTGAACCGCTGTTTAATTATTATGAGTCCGTTCGGAGCAGCAACGAGAAAATTAATTAAAAAGCAGGCAGCGTTAAGTTTTATATCCGGCACGATTTATTTAAAATTCATAACGTTCGTCAGGGAATTGTGTGGTGTTTACTAAATAGCTTAACGCTTGTGGAACAAAGGCAGAGCGAACACACGAAACACTGACCAGACTGATAAGACAAAAGAGGAAAAAACTGTTCCGGCTTCTCCTGTGGATTCCGGGTCCGAAGATGTGAACTGAATGAATGCACAGATACCAAGGAAAAAAAGAGGGAGTTTTGCCATATTGGCATAACAAAGCATAGAAAGACCAAGAGAAAAGCCAAACCAATCAGAATGGCGGATATGTGGTGGGCAGATGGGGGAAGGGACAAACTGGGAGAAAAAAGAAGAGTGAAGAAGTAATTGATGAAAAGAGACATAAAGGACAATTTGTTTGTTCTCCCTCAGCGGGTAGAGCATCCCGGGGAACATCCAAATTTGTTTGCCAAAGGAATAAAAAAACAGCCAAACCCGTAGGCTAGAAGAGACAGAGACAACACTGGATGGATGCCCTGGAGGCCACGCATACACATGCAGGTCCATGCTGTCTGCTCTGGTCCTGACAACACACTCGCACACATACGCACACACACAAAAACCCATTTATCAGTCATCTATGACACAGTTTCTCTTGCCCTACAATGTAATCTCTTACTGCGTGTCAGGGACACACACACACACATGCACGCATTGGCCTTACAGAAGGTGAGTGTGTGTGTACACAAGGGGAGGTATTGGCAAGCGTCATTAGTCTCTTTTGTAGTGTGTGTGGAAACATACAGGCCTGTAATTAAAATCTTCGATAGATGGAACAAGGCGTATTCGACAACATGCTTTTCTACACCATGGTGCCATCACTCCCCACGGCACTCGTAATTACCGCAGGCAATTAAGACTGCAACAGAAAAACAACAGATGCACGCAGACCTGGGATGCCCATGTCAGAAAAGACAAACCCTGCGATGGAGAACGGATACGTTGAAATAAACAGATAATGAGGCTGGTGGGCTGTGGGTGCAAGAAGAGCTCCTGGATACAAGGAAGACTTTATATATATTTATTTATTTAAATAAGTAAATTTGATTAAGCCATATATATATAAATAAATTAGATAGATAAATGTGGGAAAATCCCAAAAATAAGAAATATTATAAAACTAAAAATTAAAAATCTGCAACTCGCAGACTATAGATAAAAAAATAATTATATATATATATATATATATATATATATATATATATATATATATATATATATATATTATAATAAAGATATAATATATATATATATAAAGAAGTGCTTTAAAAGAATCAAAGAAAAAAAAAATACATTAATAGTACGGCAATGTTAAAATATTGATAAAGCTAAGCATCACAATATTTTTTTCCCAATAGTGTAACGATATTATCGATGAATATTTAAAGTATGCTTTAAACAGATTTACATTTACGTTAATATTTATTAACATAATAAATATTAACATAAATGTAAATCTGTTTAAATTACTAACACTACTAATTACTAATAGGGGCGCCTCCACCTTTGTATCTACCTTTTAGCTATTTGTTTTAAATGAAACACTTTCTTGAAGTATTTCAATATATCGTGATATATTATATCGTGTCCCATGTGTATAGTGAATTGTATCTTATCATGAGGCCCTATAACAACAATAATTACAACAACAACAACAACAATGATAATAACAATAGGCTATTTTATCAATCACCGTTTACACTGATGTTATTCCTGTCCATAACCCAAAGGACTTCTGGAATCGCTTGTGATCAGGGTATCTTTCAAATACCATACAACGTAAATTGTCTTTTGTCAATTTTGTGCTAGATGCTGTTATTAAAAAAACAAATGACTATTTCTGACCAATCAGATTTACAACTGGCGGCGTTACAAACACTTTAATTCCTCTCACGAGCAGTGCTGTATGAACCACGTTTCCTCTTTCGCTGCAGTATTTTTTCCATTTTGATCAGATGTTTATAGCTGGCACGCTGTCTTGTTTTGCTGCCTGTAGCGACCGTATCCACCTGCCACTTCGCTGAACAGATGGAGACGAAGAGATTTCAGCACACTGTTCGACAGGCTGCCAAACCGCTCCACAATTAAAAAGTCTCGGGTCAAGGGCGAACGGTATGCCTTAATCTGAATAAATTATTAATTAAATAAACACACCATATACAGACAATAATTAATATAAGCCAACGAAGCCAACGAAGATCCATCTATTACCCTGTTTAAATTCAGTAAAACAATCTGAATATATCCTGATTTTTATTCATTAAACACTGTTAATAAAAGTGCTTCTCATCCTGTTGGGTTAGTATGTGAAACCCTCAGCGTGCCTTTTTTTTTTTGCCACAAGCTTGTAAAGACAGACCTCTCGCCAATCCAGGGGTACAAGAAGGGGTCTGTTTTCTGCAGTTTTTTTTTGGTTTTCATACAAGGCTACCAAAAGGCCGTGAGGAGAACTAGCACCCAGAAATATGATGACAAAGGCAATTATTTTGTCCTTGGTGTTTGATTATTAGAGCTCAATACATTCAGTTTAACATAGAGTGATTACGTAAAAAACATACATACCGTGTCTAATATAGAGTAAAAAACATACATACCGTGTCTAATATACAGATATTACCATATATGCATAGTAACTAGACAATTACACAGGTAATAAATAGTAACAAACTATCACCTTTTCACAATTATTATTATTACTATTAATACAATAGTGCCTCATATTGTACCTCACATTATTCATATGTTAAATCAATTTTCCAAATTGAGATGAATTAAAATGCCATTAATCCATTCCAGGTCCCGAAAAACACCACAATTTCTTTCGTTACATGTTTTTAAATAAGGAAAATATACTTATGATAAATATTGTATAGCAAACAATACAATAGAATAAAATGTACTGCAATAAACTGGTTGTATTAAGTATAATGTACAGCATTTACATTGGAGATCAGACGACTCCACTTGCTAACGCAGTTGCTAATGTAAGAGCAAACGCAGTCCAAAATGTAGTGAACCAGAATTTTAGCTCGCGACTTAAAGCAAAAAAAAAATAAATAAAATAAAAATATCAGCTGAGACTTTAAAAAAAAAACACCTTATTTTAATGTCAGACTAAGTTTTTTTTTAATTTTACAGCCAATCAGTTTAAGCAATTTGAGCTAATTTGATGGTCGCTGCAGTTCCTCTTTATTTGTCTAATATATAAGCGGTCGTTAGCTGCACTGACATCATAGGCAGACATTGCTCGTGTGGGTTTAAATTATCGCTCAACAGATCATTTTCTAATAATTGATATTTAAAGCAAATACAGACGTTTGGAACCCGACCATAGTGACTGTTTTGTGTGCCAAATGCATGAGATGTTCAGTCTATTTTCATAAGAAAACACGAAATGTTCTTGGGACTCACCATTGCACATTTTGAATCAATGGGGCTACATAAGGAGAGGTTATGACCTCATTTACATTGCAGATTCTGATGCCCAATTCTAATTTTGTGGCTATATCCGATTTTTTAACGACCCGTTTATGTCATCTTTTAAAACTGACCCGTATTCCATATCTACATTTATACTATACACAGCAAAACAACCCAAGATAGACGTACTGACCAGAAAAGGAAGTAGAAACAACGCAATAGTTAATGGATACAATAAACGAAGATAAGCCTTTATTCGGTATTTTGCTTCCGCACCATATTTAAAGGTTGGCAAAACAGTGCTATTGGTGTCCGCATGAGTTAACATCATGTGCCAATATCTGTTATTCACTGGATTCGACTTGCATTGACAGGTGAAAATCCGATCTGTCTGATAATGCATGTGTCCGATTCGTATATAATTGATTCAAATCTGAAAATATCGGAATCCTTGTGATTTTTTTCTGCTTACATGATTGTGGGTCATTTCCCATCTGTGATACATTGGAAAGAACATCTGAATTGGTTCACTTGATAGACATGCAGTGTAAATGCGGCCTATATGTGCTGAGTAATAGTTTATCTATTGATCATGATTAGCTTTTTTGGAGATAGATAGCATGTTAATATAGTACTAGAACCAAAGTTTGGAACTTTATCACTTTTAAAAGCTCTTGTACAAAAGTCAGAGCAAGACACACTTTGAGGTTAAAGGCTCAAAATCTGGCTTCTTTCATAACAAGATTTAAAAGCAACATTATACGTACACTTGGCACGATATTATTGCTATTATTAGTTATTCCTGGATCGCATTTGTGTTGTCGTAGAGGGATAAAAAAGGAAAAAAAAAAAATGCACGGAGCTCTAGTGATGCCTTTTCCAGTCAGGGGAACATTCTTTGCGAGACCACACATCAGTGGCCTTCCGAGAGACTGGCGGGATCATGTGACTGCCAACACCAAAAAGTCTGCACTGCCTCGGCCGGGGAATTCGGAGCCGGATCTGTCAGAACCTGTTCACCAATCAGGTTCGTCTGGCCACGAGCAGCATGGTCTTCCACGGCGGCTTGAAGCGGAGTTAATGAGGAGTGATGTCCAAATGCAGCTGCTGTAATCTAGAGCCTGGATTCCATAGACTAAAAGGACAAATTCCGCACACTCTGCGGCTGACTGCGATACCCATAGCAGGGTAATCAGTGTAGTCCGATGTTTCCAGACAAGAGCTGTCTGGCTACATGAAAAACAACGTCATTCGAATCAAGCTAAAAAAAAAAGCTAAAAAAAAGACCTAAGTAATCAAAAAGCGAATCTGCGATGAAGATCATGTATGAATTATGTACTTGACCATTATACTCAGTAGTAAACAATAGGATTCTGTTTAAAAAGAAGGAAGCAGCATTTTGCACTTGGAGGATGGTGATATTTTGCCAAGTATGGGTCATCGCCCAGCTTTGGTGTCTGAATGGACCACATTCATATTTTGCGAGTGCTTATGTGGAGGTCCTCGGCTGCGACCACTTAGCATTGCTTCCCAAGCCTTTGTCCACAGTTTCTTCCCATGAGAATGCCTGCGGCTCAATAATAGAAATCTTTCTCCTCCCCAGCGGTGCTCATGAACAACTCTCAAGGACATTTTTTCCCCTCGCAAAGTCTTTAAATTTCACAGAAATAAATACGCAAGCTAGAGAATTAAAACAAAAATGAATATGTATCCAGCAGGAATACAACATCTGGTCCTTTTGACCATTTCTTGTATGAAGTAGTTATAATTTATCTTCATGACTGGGCTTTAGACGGCAAACAGACTCGACAAAAGAAACTGCAAAATTAGCGTCTGGGTTCAAAAAAAAAGCAGAACTTGAGGGTGAATGTGTCTGTTGTTTAAAGGTCCGTTTTTGCAGTCTATTTCTTTGCAAAGGAATCCCAAGACTCTGATAATGACTTTGCCACGGCTCTGAAACCGCATATGCAGATCAGGCGAAATGTCATTCTTTATCACGTACTCTCTCAATTTGGCAACACGAAAGCAAAAAAAAAAAAAAAAATTAGCATTTATGAATAATTTATACACCAGTGTGTTGTTTAAATGAAAAACGTGAGGGAAGAAGGTAATTTGGCAAACAGGAAACCGTACAAATCAATTCAGAAGTGGAGGGGAAAACGTCTTAATGACTTAGTCTCCAGACTTAAGGTCAAATTTATGAACAAACTTAGAACCTTAATGTGGCTACAGCAACTGACACCCGGAAAAGAAATCTTTTTTTTTAGATTTACAAATGGTCCCTATGCATTTTATTTAGCTACAAATGTCATCTAATGGTTTGGCAGATAATCAGTCAAGTCTTCAGCCTGTAGGTGTAATTGATGTGGAACTAGAGAAAGCGAGAAGAACTTCACCCAGGCCACAGGCCAATCCAAACACACACAAAGGAGAGGGTCAGAAGCTTTGTATTCGGTACAAACCGACTCGGGCTACCATGAAATTAACATTGTCATGGGTGGATGTTTTTTCATTTCAATGCAATAAAAGCAACATTAGCGGTCTAAGGAAATGCGCACGGGGCAGGGCGAGTGTGAAGGCTTATACAAGGTCAAAATGTTTGAGTCATTTATTCAGTTTCCAGGGCTTTTTTCCCCCTAGTTTAGATTTTTAACAGTTTGCTTTTTTTTTTTCTTTAAAACACAGACACACAAATCCGCACATACGTGTTCACACAAAGCACCCCCCACCCCCCCACAATCAAGTACACACACGTTTGCTACAGATTTTTGCATAAAGTAGCATTCTTTCAATTCTTTTCTTTTAATAGTAAAACCGATGCACGTGTGTTTCCTATTGCATCTTCACTGACAAAAAAAAAAGAGAAGAATGATCACTGCATTATCTTATTAATAGATTAGAGCAGGGCTGAACACAGCACCATATTTTATTAGCGTACATAAGATCCTTTGGGGAACAGGTACCAGTTTTTGTTAATTAACAATCAAAAATAGCTATTTTTAAATAATGTCCTGTAAAGGAATGGGGAAGGAACATCTGTGGGCTGAAAGCTGTCGAGTGGAACGCTATTGTTGTCATGCTATAAGAAGTGTGGCATTCATTGGTTCTGCTTAATTCTATAAAGAAGCAGAGGCTCACGACTCTCGACTACTGCTCTACACTAGTGCTGGGCGACATGATCAAAAATGTATATAATGGTATTTTTATTAATTATACCCCTTTGACGGTGTATGATGGAAATTGTTTCACATCAATGACCAGGTTTTGACTAAAGATGCACCAAATTTTTGACCAGTAAAAAATGATCATGTAATACAAAATAGGGCAGTACGGTGGCTTAGTGGTTGGCACTGTTGCCTCACAGCAAGGAGGCCCAGGTTCGATTCCCGGGCAGGGGCCTTTTTTGTGTGGGTTTACTTCGGGTACTCAAACATGTATGTTGGGTTGATTGGTGGTTCTAAATTGCCCATAGGAGTGAGTGTAAGTGTGTGTGTAGCCCTGTAATGAACTGGTGACCTGTCCAGGGTGTCTCCCGCCTTTTGCTATTTCAGAGACGGCTGGGATAGACTCCAGCAGATTCCTGTGACCCTGATTTAGGGAATAAGCGGGTATAGAAGATAAATACAAAATGGAAATATACACTATAGCGGCTATCACAGCTCTAGAAAATGGCAGTCGTGTCGGTATGGGACTTTAAAGTTTAGAGGTGACTAAAGCATCTGCAGAAGAATACTCCATGCACAGTGCACAGCAAAGTGTACTAGTAACATGCAAAACATCGATTCTTACGCCGACCTGTGATAGAAAGCAGCATAAAACCTGCACAGACCATCGCTTTTCACTGCTTTCAAAACGCTGTAAAAAGTAAAAATTTCCCGCTATTGACACTGGTGTCTTTTGATATGTTTGGCTTGCCATAATTGTACAACTGACAAATTTTTTCTTACTTTGCATTTACGCTCGTTTCAGTTTTGAACTTTTCAGAGCTGAATGCAGATTTGGACCTGCAAACTGATGATGGCAGCGAGTATTACACAATCAGGGGAAGAAAACCACAGACTGCGGGTGAAATGGTTTGCATGAATGCTGGAAAAAATCTAAAATATAGGACAAACGCCGTCCCAGATTGATACAAAACGTAACAGGCTATTTAAATCTTAAATAGGTCATAGGACTTGCAACACAAACAATTCCAAACTAGCGACATATTAGGGTATACTAAAAATTCATATCTTAACAGAAACACTTGATTGCAACACAGGAGCATGCTCATAAACCATCACCATATGTATCTAAAATTTCTAATATTTTTTTCCTTAAGGGAATTTTTTCCCCATTGCTCTGCTGTAGGATCATATTTCTAGTCGTCGGGCTGTTATGGCAGAATCCAGCTGAGACAGGTACGCTTTTCTGGCTTAGCAGTAGCCAGCTTGGACATCTTCCCTCCGGCGATGTAATGCGAGTTATACATGTTGTAAAGGAATGTTGCTTCAACGCACTGCTCAGTCACAACATACAGGTTGTAACGACACGATACACCCCTCTGTGATTGATAGCTATATTTCTTTCAGAGTTATACATGCCAACAAGAGGGACCCGGTAAAAACAGCTTAAATACACGCAATCGTATAAAGGGCTCGCTTTTATACCCAAGAAATTTGGAATAGTCTGTGGTGATTTGATGTGCAGAAAATGAAAATAATGTAATGTCAATTTCCCAAATGGTAGCTTATGTCTGCAGGTAGGTTATCACCAGGTGTGAAAACCAATAAAACAACCTGCCTGAGCAAGATGAGCCAAGCTGAGCAGAGCAGAGCGAGCTGAATGATTTACACCCACATTACAGTAGCTCATAAATCACCAGCACAAGGTAGTGGACTGTCTTACAACCTGAACACAAGGATAAAGTCTAATAGTTTTCAGTGTCTTTGGTGTTTTGGAGGATTTCCAAGAGACTACTCTATGCTATTGGCTAAGGATGTAATGCTTAATCTGAAAGAAAGGAATAGAATTTGCTATGTGAGCTTTAGTCACACCAAAGACAAGTTTTATTGGTATTCAATGCATTAAAAATTCAATTGCAAAAGATTTAGAGTCAGAACTGACCAATATGTGGTTTTCTTACTCTTGCTTGGGTCATACATCTGCACAACAGGCATCCAACTAAACATTATAACCACAGACAAAAACTGCTGACTTTGACAGGAAGAGTCAATTTGCTAAACGCTACTTACTTGCTGACTGCAAATCTTTAGCAAAGCCTGTTTGCAAATTTCCATCGGAGTTCCATCCGGTCAATAAATCGTGTTGTGAAATTTTATTACATTACAGTGCCTAAAGTTTTCCAGTCGGTACCAATTCATATTTCATCAAAAGTAGTCTGTAATGTGCAACCAATTATTAACAGTGTGAACAGCTTGTCTGTAAGTATCTGATAATGAGATCCACAAAAAAAACCCCAACTTTTGCGAATATGACTAGAACCAGAAGACTAATAGCTTTTATAAAAGACTGTAGCTTTGCTTAAAATATTAATTTATATAAGGTAATCTTGGCAAGCAGGATGTCTTTTGTCTGTAGACTAAATCAGTAAAAGTTTAGATGGTGGCAGTTTTCCAACGACTGTTAACCTAAAAATATACAGATCATTCAATTGCACGCTTAAAAACCCCTTCATATCAGAGCTTTAGCGCTACAATCCTATTACCAAATGTAAAAGCACTTCACTTCACTTCACAGCCACACCAACTGCTGCTTATCCTTTGCATTTACAAGGGTATGTGAGCCTATGCTATCAATTAGCCTAAAAAGCCAAATGCTTTATGCTCTGTGAATCCTCTTGATTAGAACAGAAGCCTTTTTATCCTAGTTTGACCCCAGTTTGAAAGTACATCCCACACACTGGCCTGAGCACAACAGGGGGTGCTTTGTCATGCCGCATGACCCTCCAGCCAGGCGACAATAAATCAGCTGGACTTTGTTCCAGCCTGCAATGGCAACAGAGGTCCTTCTTACAGAAAGGGTACTCAGCCTGTCTGGTTTTTTGAGGTGTCTGAGGCCCATCCTGGCCACCAACAGGCTGCATTCTCATTTGGGGGGAATTTGTATGAATAAGAACAGGTCTGAAGAATGCAGGGGTCTGGCTGAGAAGAACATGTGGTACAGGGACGGGAATGCAAGATTGACGCTCTAGCACGGCGTACAAGAATGCAAACACTAAAGAGACATTTTCATAGAAATGGTTTTTGTTGTTGTTGGTGTGATTGTCTGGATTATTGCCTTTAAAGTGGATGTCCCTGCTTTAAAGATTGAATTGAACAATCTGACAGGTTTTCTGTTAGCACAGCTCACAACAGGGCTCTTAGTGTTCACAAACTGTTGTTGTAATACATAAAAAACAAAACCCAGTTGGGATCTGATGGATGTCTTTTTAGGCTGCTTTAGTTGGCGTCGGTTTTGCCACTGAAGCGTACCGACTCCGGCTCTAAAGCCACGTGGCGGATGTTCTGCACTTGCGGGTTGGAGTGCCTGTTTGCACAAGACATAGGAATTATTTATGAGGCATAAACAGGCTGAGACAGACTAAAAGTAACGCATATCTTAGCCAAGACTCGGTGCAGTTAAGAGTAGAGTATTTAGCAGACCAAGAGACCAAAGCCAGGCACCTTTGCTGAAATATTAATCATAATTCTATAGATCTAGAATGAGACACATATGCATGACAGCCAAATAGTGCAAGAGCGAGCACATCACTGTGATTGGGTGCCTTTAATCAGGTTGACAAATCGGTTTAGACTGCTGATGTAGCACTTGCTCCACCACCCCTTTGCCCCTACCAAAAAAAGGACCAACAAAAAAAAAAATCCATACACCACCATTACCACCACTCATTATCCTGACCAAATTGATGATGTTTGAATAATGCATTCAAGTATATTTCTTAGTGAAGCAATATACCTCAGTTCTGTAACTCAATGCCACCTACCATCAAAATGATGCGACACAAACCCACTCGCTGATGAATTAACAACCCAAAGAATAGAAATAGAGGAACTTAGGTTTACTAAGGAACCTAAATATGATAAGATACATTCCAGAAATTATGAAGAATTTATAGAAACCTTAAAGAAGAGATTTCCAATTTTATCCTAAAAGAGACATTTTTGGTGAAAATCTTCATTAAAATCAATCAAAACCGTCACGTTGGTCTATTGAAAGCCATGTGGAATCGGGTGTGGCTCTTGCATGGTTGGAAAAAAAAACCTGCCCCCACACCCAGAGAAGATGACTTAAAGTACCCCTAGTCAGGCTACGTTAGTTTTACATGTGGATGTTGAGGGGAAGTGGGTATGTAATCCTTAGGCTGGGCTTTACATCCATCTTATAACAGACTGTCTATTTTCTTGACTAGTAAAATTTTAGTCTTTTACCTACCATGAAAGTAACCTGCATAAGTATCTCCAATAATAATATATATCCTGACACCTTGCTAAATATTAAATTATGGCTTGCGGGTTTATAAATTTTTTTACATTATCGAGACACTTCAGGAAGCTAAAATCATCCAGAAATTTAAATACTGGTAGAAAGAACAAGATGCCGTCTTTGTTATGGTCATGTGACCTTACCAAGCTAGACAAAAGGCAAAACGTCTGGATTTGCATTTACAGGACATATTGTCTTAATTTAACTATACAGCCTTTGAAATCTATATAGAAATCGCTTATCCAATAAAATGTCATCATAATTATGACAGATATCGGCAACATTAGTCTGAAAATCATATCCCACCCCGACGGTACTCAGGACGACATATTGTCTTTTTTCCATGTAAATTGTATTTTATCAGCCAGTTATTGTTCTGCTCAACCGTATACTCATTATTGCAGTCTGTTTTTTTACGTTTCTGTGCAACCAAAATAAGGAGTCTTCAGTTGCCAAGTAGGCTAGTCCTCCCCTAATAAGAACACATATATCAAAATACGTTAACTTTCCAGGTGTTTCCACCAAGTTAAGGCCAATGAATAAAATACAGAGTACAGATAAATCCTCACACTATCAACCATTGCTCATCACAGGACTGATGTTCTAGACTAGATTCTGATTAGCCGGCCTTTCAGCACAGAGCTCTGAAATTCATCACCACAAGAGCCAAGTTAGTAAATCAATGAGAGGGAATGATATTGCCTCTGAATGATTGTGTGACGAGGGCTAAAATTCATTCTTTCATTTCTCTCCAAGCCATACGCTCATCTCCTGATAAGTAGATTGCATTCCCAGTGGGAAAGGGGTAGAAGGTAGAAAAACACATCTGATTGAACGTTCCAGGAACATCAAAAAAAAAAAAAAAAATCATAGTTTTTACTAGGGGTGTGATGAAATCTCGTGACACGAGATCTTATGAGATGCATTGGATCCAATCTTAATCCAAATGGTCTGGGGAGAAGGTAACGGTAAAAGACGCCCCACCACGTTTAAATCGTTTGAAAATAATGATAATCGGGTGAAAATAAGAAATGGTAAAAGAACGATAGAAAAGACAAAGACAATATGCAAAGATTGTAAAAAATGAATACCTTACACCTCTGCTAACACAATCCTCATTGCTATTGTAACAGACAATGCGCGTAATGTGGATGTGGATGTGGCTGTGCGTGAGGCAGGGTTTGAGCTGCACGCACAATAAACCTCGCTAAACAGGCTGGACTTGCCTGTTGCTCGTTTGCTTTGCCAGGTGAGACGTGTAGTTGTTTTTTTCCACCGGAGTTCAACAGCTGTCACGGTATTGATGTCCAAGCAGAAGCTGCTATAGCTGCCACCACACATATTAATAATGAATGTGGAAAAAACATTTGTGGCAAAACATTTTGCACAGCGTTTATAATGTTGTTAATTACTGCATATAATTTATTATAATAAATTGTAATTTTATAAAGTACAAGGTAATTTCAAAATTTTGTGTTTGCATTTTTGTGTGTTTAGGTTGAATAGAAGACTATTTTTCCTGTATGTCATCATCTCTTTATAAAAGTCTCATCTCGTCTTGTTCTCGTGAACCCAGTCTTGTCTCGTCTCGTAGGATAAGTGTCTCACCACATACTCGTTCTGCCACACTTGTACATCCTTCACACAAGAAACAAATACAGATGTTACAAGGATTTCTCTCTCGATTGAGGTTGCTACTGTGCAACACTTGCTAATGATTGAGCCTGAGCCCAAAGCACACGCCTACATCCACATTAATTATCGAGCATTGTGGGGGGATCCGTCACTGTGGCGCACAGTGTGATCTCATTAAAAACAATCACATCTGAGCTGGCATCACAGAGTGTCCTTGCGCACTTGTGCACACATTATCCACCTCTCATTAGGCATCTGCTTCCTAATTGAATTTACATATGTTGCTTCAGTGACCTGGGAACGAGTCAACATCCGACCCAGTGTGGTATGGAGACAGGAAGACACCAGGTGAATAGATTTATTATATTATCTACCGGTGGTCTGAGGGAAGGGCCATTTTATAATGAGTTGAATATAAATGAATATATTTTTGAGAACCTTACTGGGTACTTTACACTAATAGCTAATTACTGAACACTGAATATACCAGCTGGGACAGAATGCTAGATACAGAATACTAATTCTGGGGATGGAGTATTGAATATTGCATTGAGTATTGAAGGCTAAGTACAAAATCAGTTCTAGGTGTAGTTTTCCGTAATTAGCATTATGTGTTTTGTTGCGGGTTGGGGCTCATAATTGCCGGTTTTCGGTTTTCGTCGACACAAAAGAATTTCTTCAGAACTGTGTATATCCACTACCTGTATTGCATATATTGCATGCACCAGTGCAACAAACATGACAGAACTACAACATCCAAATCCTATTAAAGTATTGTTTTATATGTCTGGCATGCGATCTCTTCGGCTAATCACATAATGTGAAACAAGAGCTAAAACCATGTGCCATAAATGTCATGACCATTATATTTTATACAAAACCCAGGAACAAATAGCTTCCACACTTGATGGTTTGAGTTAAAGTGAGCCCCAGATCACAATTCTCCAGAGGAGCCGAGATTGTAAAACTCGAGTTTATCATTCGGCAGAAATGTGTGAAATTATCTTGCGTTTTGCCTTTGTTTGTTTGTATCAGCATTCCAACAGAGATATACTTTCTCCCTCTGTGTTTACAGCTGTAGAGATGATGACAGTTGATTGCACGTCTTTGAGACGACGCCATCTGTGTAAGTAAAGCAGACATTCCGTAACAATCAGAAATGATACACAAACTTTACAAAACGAGAGCTAAGTTGTAATTGTGGCTGGATGAAACAGCAATTAGGCATCCTAAATTACTCGAGAATTTGACAGTTTCCAAACTTATATTCATTGTAACTACTGGCTTCAGGGAAAATGCTGCGAGATGCTTTAAAATGAAGACATGACACTGATGTCGAGGATGCTAACATATCTTTGGTCTCACTGTTGCGTGAGATGGGAAAGGAGGGCAAACCCATAAAAATGCTGAAAAAGGAACCCAACTGCCACTTAACTATTTTTAAATGCTTTGTTTTCCACATGGTGTCAATTTGAGTCTTTGCGAAGGAGCTCATTTACGCATTTCTGACTTTATAGGCGCGCACAGAAACCGCACAGCCATGCAACTAAGCAGTTGTGAGAGAGTACACACTTCAGAACATCTCACAAACCAACCATCAGTTTACACTCAAGTAAATGATACACACATTATATATACTAAATACACTATATACTGTAGATATGTTTATATATATATATATATATATATATATATATATATATATATATATATATATATATATATAGAATATATATATATATTAATATAATTAGACTGCTACAAAATACTGAGAAACTGGCTTTAAAAAGATCACATGGTTTTAATTAATCTGAGCTTCCTTGTCTGACCACACGTAGAGGAACAGTATCAACCACAGGACAAAGTGTCCTACTACTTCAGATGAATGTCCCCAAATCTCTAGCATCTCTGCTGCCTGGGTAATAAGCGCCAGTTATGCAGCTAGGTTTGTCTTTCCACTGAGGTAAATTTGGGTCCAATGGCACAGCTTAGGGAAGGATTTTTATCAAATAGTTGCTTAGAATAGATAGAATGATATCGTCCTGCAATCCCTTACAAAACAATAGAGAAGTAGGTGTGGAAACACAGGAGACGGTCTGATCTGTATGGGGAAATCAATTCCACGAATCAATGTCGGATTTCAGGGAAAGGTGATAAAAAGCAATTGTCTGAAGACTATCTGTGCCTCAGTCAGCAGGTGTTGGGTAGGGCAGGAAATTGTCGGCTTTCCTCAGAACATCCATGCTTCCTGTAGAGAATTTAATATGACTGATACGCTTTTAATGTTCTTGTTCTTGATCCTCAACAAAATCTATTTTTTTTGTCTCAAAAAAATCGATCCAAAAGAAGATTTTTGTTCTCAAAATATTCATTTTTATTTTTTTTCCCTGTTTAGCAAAAGCCACACGCTCTTGACTTGTATAACGCTAAAAACAGAAGCGCTAATTATATGGAGCAAAATATGCTGAGATAAGGACATTTTTGGGGAAACATAAGGGGTCAAAAAAGTAGTCCTGGCTATCTAGGACAAACCATTTTCCATTCGTGTGCCCAGCAGACAAGTAACACTAGCGCTTTTTCCGAACCGACCAGAAAAATACACAACATTCTGACTTATACAAAACACTTAAGGGAATGCAACATGCGACAAGCTAACTTGGTAATGGGATTCTTTTCAAATTGTTACCATCTGCTGCTAGTTTTTAATCAGACATTAGGTGGGACAGAACCTAGACAAGCTTTTTAACTCAGGTTTGTGATGCACTGTATACGATTGTGTGACAAATACAGTTCAAATTTAACAGCATGGGTTTGTTTGTAATTATAATGCTGATACGATAACCAAATTACCTCCAAAATGTTAATCAAAGTCATGTCTTTACGTGTAAGGGTTAAACACGATTTATAGATGAAATTTTTTCTTGTGATGCTTCATTATCCGAAACGTTGTCAGTGAAGGATGACGGTTGTGGCTACATAAAATTGCAGCTCCTGGGGAATTCAAGTTCCGAATCATTTTAGTTTATTAGGTTTCCAGCCGACCAAATTTTGGGACTTGGCAAGAATTACTATGAAGGTTTGATCTGACTGTTCTACTAATTTGTCCAGACTGGCAGGAATCATCAAAAGATATCCAAACTATCCAATCTCACAATATCCACAGGCTATAAAATGTTTCAGAGGGGCTGAAGAAGCCATCACTGTTAAATCTTTACTACATGTTTACTAAAAACACACTGACTTATCTGTGGCCTTCGTAAAAACTTTTTTTCTTCCTCCAAATATGATTTATACAAGCTTAAAATTCTTGGTAAAACCCCACTGCAGCGCAGCAGTTTAAGGAATTACACTAGGTCCGCCATTGCCAGACACGCCACACAGGGGAAAAAAAAAATGTCCCCAACATGTGGGTGAGGCAGGTTCTTGTTTGAAACTGGAATGGCTAATTATAATCCCTTCCCATCAAACAAGATTTATGGGTCGATGTTCAAAGACGGAAACAAAAGACTTGTGTGTGTGTATGTGTGTGTATGGTTGCAGATTAGAATAGAATTAGTGTTTAAGATATAGAAAAACCGAGCTCCTTTTTTGTCCATGTGGCATTGTAAATAAAGATTCAGATTCAACTCTGTGACCCTAATTTGTGCATTTTTGTGGTTAAAAATAAAGCAGAGTAGATCAAAGAAACACGTCGTGCTCGTTGTCACAAACACGCCGTTGTTAAATCTTAGCTATAAAGCTCACTTTTTTAAACATAAGTCTTTCCGTTAGAAGTTAGACAGAAGATAAAGCGGTTGTCTTTCTGGGGAATTTAGGATATTCATCCACATTTGTTTTTGATGGATGGCCATGTTCTTTAGGTTGCAAAAAAAAAAAAAAAAAGAAAAATGTGAAGGCTCCAACTGGACACTGATATTCCACAGAATGGGGACTAAACCACTTGTTCTGGCTGCATCGTGAAATCCAATGTTCTTGCTTTTATGACTCTAATTTACAAAAGGAACGCTGCATTAACAAAAAGATGAGCCCTGGGAGAGCATTGTCACAAGTGGGTGGAGAAGACAAAAGCGAGAGGGAGGGCTGTACTGAGCTTCTCCCCCAGCGATGAGGACAATGAAACAAACCCGGCTCTTTGAATACGACAGCTTAGCGAACAAACCACATAAAGGAACAACTGCAGCCCTCCACCAGCTGCAGAGAGGGAGGAGAAGATTTGGCGGTTCAGGTCATAGCAACAGGAGACTAGTGTGGTCCATGTGTGGTCCATTATAGACCAGCTAGTGCAGTCACACCCTCAACTCTCGTTTTTTTTTTTTTTTTTTTTTTTTTTTTAAGATGACTGGATCTAGGAGCTTCGAAAAGGGTTGGTTCAAACTAGCTAAGCCCATTCATTAGCAAAACGAGTGCTATTGAGCGCTGAACAGTAAAGCCACTTAAGCTCAATCAGCAAGATAGTGAAAAGAAAAACATTGACAGGTGCTTAATTGAAAAAGAAGAACAAAAAAGAAGGGGGGAAAAGGTTGGGAATCTCACAGGGCTTTTATTTCCTGATTCTTTTTTTTTTTTTTTTTTTTTTTTTAATTCGGAGCATGCTGTTTGACTTATTTATTCCAATAAATTCAAGCTGAGTGTGGAATCCGACAGGCAACGGAACAACAAAAATAAAAATCCACATGAACGTTGGATCCAGATTTCAATCCTCCCGGTGGATTTTTGCAATGTTTAAAACGTCTTTGTGGTGGCACAGCCCTAAATTCCACCCAAGAACTTTAACCAGGAATAAATTAAAAAAAGAAAGCATGAAAAATTTGTGTTTTTCAAAAAAAACAACCTTTTTTTTTTTTTTTAAAGAAAATTATGCATTCTTGTGAAATTAAACAATGCCTTCATTTCTCACGATTCCCAAGTAGAAAGCAAATAGACATGAATGGATCCTCTGCAGATCAAACACTGATCCAAGCTATTGTTTTTTTAAAGAGCATCCTGACAGCTGTGCTAACATGCGTCATCAGGTTTTTGCTCCTTGTGCCAGGTCACAGAGAACAGGGCAGGAAGACTACTAGCTATTACGTGTGTGTGTGTGTGTGTGTGTGTGTGTTGAGCAACAGGCGATAAAGGGTCATGCAGACAGGAAGATGAAGAGAGCAGTGAGCTCTAATACAATGCAGAGCTTTAACAACACTCACGATACTTTCTGCTAGCCACATTTTTGTAATTTAGGGGGGAAAAAAAAGTTTGAAATTTAGACAGACTGCCGTCTTCGTGGCCCTCTTGCTATTTCCTGAACGTGTGACAGGGTCCAGCATGCGCATAAACCACACACATCCACATGTCATCAGACTCTCACGGGTGCCGACAGATGTGTGTGCATGTCTGAGGTTTTTTATTTGTTTTTTTTTGTTATAAGAGTGAGGAACAGTGTGAGTCCTGCGTTTGCTGTTGTGCGTGCATCCTTAACGTTATGCAGAGACACGTAGACCGAATGTAAAAGCTGGCTTCCGTAGCAAAGTGGACGTTTTAAGCCGCAGTCCACGTACGTCCCTGAGACTGTCTGATGTGGAAAAATGACCTAAAGTGCACGCACACACTTGTGCCGTTTTCTAAGCAGGGAACGATTGCAGTGACAATTATACTGCAGAAAGATTAATAGATCTGTGCTTTATATTAATAGCGGGCGAAGACATGAATCACCTCGACCTCAAAATCTGCAGATCCAAATCTTTCCATCGTTGCCTCTGATCCAGCAAAATCTGGCCAAGTCGAGGCGGCTTATTTAGCTGCTATAATAAAGCCCTATCATTAGATATAAAACGACTCGTGGTAAAGAATCCATGTCGACAATGATTCTCAAACATAGTTTGGTTTACTCCAAGACCAAAAGTGGTGTGCTTGCATAACGAGGAATGAGAAAGCAAATGTTCTACTAGAGAGATCTTGAACCACTTGGACAAGGCTACCAGAATAGATTAGCTTTTGTCTTACACTTTTGTCTTACAAGTTCAGCAGGAATCTGACTTACTCTAGTGGAGGATGAAGGCTTTCTCTTCTTTTTAAAACTATCCAACGTCTTCTATGTCCGTCTTATGCTTTAACTAAAAACAGATGGAAAAAAGATGGCTCATGTGAAAATGCTACTGGCGTTCACATAAATTAATCCAGCCACCAATTTTTTTGCACCGTTTGATCCCATGTGACTCGGGCAACAGACTGCACCCTAGACAAAGTACCAACCAATCAAAGGATACAATAATGGACAATTTAGAGGTGCTGATCAGCCGCATGTCTTTGAAGTGGGGGAGGGGGTAAACCAAAATAACTAGAGGGACCCCACAATACACAGAGAGAGCAAGCAAACTCTTCAGATGCGAATCAATCCCTGACCCCAATGGTCTGAGGCAAACATGCTAACCAGTAAACCTCTGTAATATACAGCCCCCCCCAAAGATATTGATATCCTCCATAAAAATAATAAATTGCACAGACATAAAAGTAGTTATTACATATTTATACCACATAGCTAATAAATTAACAAATCGGATTGGTCATAAGATAAAAATAAAATAAAAACAATCACTTTCCGAGGTTAAAGCTTTGTAGCACAATTAATAACAGAAAGTTTTATGAATTGTTAAAAGACATTTTACTACTATAAGATAAATGTTTTTAAGACGTTTGGTAATTATATATTCCATTAGAGACTAGGAAAGAGATGCAGTCTGGGTCGATCATGGGTCAAGAGGGTTAGGCAAGTGGGAGTGATAGAATGTGGAGGGGGAAAAAAGGCAAGACAAGGCATTGCATCACTGGCTAAAAAAAAAAATGGCACAGTGACCAATAAATCCATGCAGGCTTTCAACTGTTATTTCCTCCCTGAGCTATCGGCTGGAAGGGCCTAATACCAGATTGTGTATTTGAAAGTTCTAAAATGCATTTCACTAAACGAAATAAGTACTTCCCCTATCAATCCGCAAGATTTCTGGCTCCCAGTTGTCTTTTATACAGGTAACAAGCTGAGATTAGGAGCACTTCCTTAATAGGGCCTCTCTTAAAGGGACTCTCCTAAAGGGAGTACGCCTAATATCAGCTTGCTACCTGTTTAAAAAAAGAGACCTGTCCACGGAAGCAATTAATAAATCGGATTTCAAACTCTCCACCAAGACTAAGACCAAAAAGCTGTTTAAGAATGTCCGGGACAAGATTGTAGATCTTGTAGACCAAGGTTGAAGGCTGGAATGGGTTACAAGACCATCGCCAAGCAGCTTGGACAACGGTTCATGCGATTATTTGCGAATAGATAAAAAGAACTGTCAATCTCCGTCTCTCTGGAGCTTCATGACAGAACTTACCACATGGAGTTTCAATGATCATGAGAACGATGAGGAATAAGTCTATTGTCAATGATCTTAAGGCATCTGGAACCATTGTTACTAAGAAAACAATTGGTAACACACTTCGCAATGAAAGACTAAAAGCGCCCGCAAGGTCTCCCTGATAACGAAAGCACATGTCCAGACCAGACTGAAGTTTGCTTATAAACATCTAAATGATTCAGAGGAGAACTGGGCAAAAGTGTTATGGTCAGAAGAGACCAATATCAAGCTGTTTGTCATAAACTCGCCGTGTTTGGAGGATAAGGAATGCTGCCTATGACACCAAGAACACCATACCCACCGTCAAACATGGAGGTGAAAACATTATGCTTTAGAGATGTTTTGCTGCTAAGGGGACAGGACAATTTTACCACATCAAAGGGAGGATGGATCGGGCCATCTTCCATCAAATCTTGGGTGACAACCTACTTTCCTCAGCCGGGGCATTAAAATGGATCATGACCAGCATGACAATGACCCAAACCCAAAGCCAAGTCAACAAAGGAGTGGCTCTAGAAGAAGAACATTAAGGTCCTGGAGTGGCCTAGCCAGGCTCCAAACCCTAATCGTATAGAGGGAGCTAAAGGTTGCCAAACGTCAGCCTTGAAACCTTATAACCTGCAAACCAGTGGGACAAAAATGTGTTTTCTGGATGTTTTGTTCTGTCTCTCAGTGTTAGAATAAACCTACCATTAAAATTATAAACTCATCATTTCTTTGTCAGCGGGCAAACGTACAAAATCAGCAGTTGCTGACATTTTTTCCCCTTTACAGTGAATAAATAAAGAGAGCGAGAGAACAATAGAAAGGGTAAAATACGAACGAGAGAGAAAGAGAGAGAGAGATAAAGATCTAGAAAGAGAGACCAAAAACTAGAAAGGGATTAAAACCGACAGAGTTTGAAAGAGGGAAAGAGAGGAAAAAGAAAGATATTGCAATTTTCTCCTTCTTGTAAAACCCTAAAATTAATCATCTGAAATGCTTTACTTGTATTGGGAAACATTTATCAGCAATTTAGTTCAGTGTAATACATCAGTTTGAGGTCTGGGCTGATGACTGCACAGAATTAAAATATCTTACTAAAAAAAAAAAAAAAAGTCCCACACACTATTTTTTGCTTTTATTGTACATTTTTGTGTGTCATTTGGGGGCATTCATTCTTTTTATAATGCACTTAGAGTGGAGGCTGGACAACGGCTAGAATTAACCCATGGCTTTATAATAAATTGTCCTTATTCTTAGTGAGCTAAATCTGTTCATAGCTAAAACCTCGTTTAAGTCTGCTGATCTTTTTGGAAAGGGCTTTAAACAGGCAATAGTTCTTTCAGGAACGAATAATTTTGCATTTATAATAGTGAAAATTGTAAAAAAATCTAGTAAACTCTACTCTCGAATATTTAAAGGAGCTTGCAGTGTTTAAAAATGTTGCAGATTTGGTCCACGATGTATTATGTGACAGCATCACAAAGGTGCATTCAGTCAAAGCCACTAAAGAAAGCTTGTAATTGGAAGATCAGGGTTTCAGTCCCCGAACCACCAAGTTGCCACTGCTGGGCCCCTGAGCTTGGCTAAAAGAGATAAATGTAAGTCGCTCTGTTTAAGAGCGTCTGCCAAATGGTGTAAATGTAGAGGTAGAATTATGTGCTTAAAAAAAAGCACAATTTAATAATATCTTGTAAAATCAGTACTTCCGATGCACGGTTTGCACGATCGCGGATTAAAAGTGAGAGTAACAGAGCGTGCATTTAAATGCGATTTCAATGCCTAAAACCTACTAGCAACATTATTACCCAACAATACTTATGAGAGAATGCATTCAAATATTTCTTTCTATGAGCTTGACGAGCAGGGCGGGTAAATATTTTGGTAGCCCAACTGGAAGACACAATAGCCCCAGGATATTGGGCTAACGATTTTGTAAGCCCTGGTCCCAATTTAAGAGTAAACAGCTGCTTTTACTCATGCATTCCCAGTTCACGAACCACTTGTTTGTATGGGCAGCTAAAATCCTTCTTCTTCTGCTCATTAACAATTAGCGCTCAGTGAAGCAGAGCAGCTAATGAATCATACGTTAACCATGATTTCAAAAAGAGATTTCAACTTTCTGCTAATAAAAAAATAAAAAAATAAAGAACGCATGAAATAAATCCAATAAAATGGCACGAGACAAACCGCACTTTTCACACTTTTGCTTTATGTAGATTGGCTTATCATTAAAGTTGCATTAACTTTTTTTTAAAACACCAGTTCAACCAAGATCTTAAAAGTTCTCACCAAAAATCATGCCTTCTGGAATTTTCCTACTACTTATGGTTTTCATACTTGTACTTGTTACTTGTATAAACTCTTAGTTACAGATACTGCATCAAATGGACGCACACACACTTTACATTTACAAAATTTGGCAGGCGCCCTTATTCAGAGCGACTTACATCTCTCTCTTTTTTATTTATTTATTTAATTTTTATACTGAGCAATTAGGGGTTAAGGGGCCTTGGCCAAGGGCCCACAGTGGTGGATTGATGGTGCTGGGAATCCAACCCTGGTCTTTCTGGTATTAGTCCAACACCTTAACCACTAAGCCACCACTTCCACTTGAATCTATGTTTAAAGCAGACAAAATAATATTTTTATGCACGAAACCCTTTAATGCTTTTTTTTGCACATTTCAAATGTTACTTTAGATTAGATTAGATTAGATTAGATTCAACTTTATTGTCATTGTGCAAGGTACATGTACAGAGCCAATGAAATGCAATTAGCATCTAACCAGAAGTGCATAAGTGGCTTATTTACAATAAATATCAGTGTAATAAATAGGGTATGGGGTTTATAATTACAGAGGTGGGGGTAAATAATGTACAGAAGGTATATGGATAGAATATAAAGGTGTAACAATAGATAGTTATAGATGGGGCAAAGATGCATAATGATCAACTTTATTTACAATCTATTTTCATTTTCAATCTATCGTCACATCACAGTGAAAAGTACTCTAGTCAACGCTATTTAAGGTATCTGTATAGAGTGTTTTTGTTTTGTCTAGTTTGCACTGTCTGGAGTGCATTTGTATTGTTTATTTGCACTGTCTGTCCTGCACTGTTTGCCAGGTTCCACACTATGCAGTTTATGTGGCTAGGACAATTTATCCTACAGTCCTTAGTTCTGTGTTTTATGTAGCTCTTTGTTGTTTTGTGTATTTTTGGGTTGTTTTATGTAGCACCATGGTCCTAGACAATTGTTTTATTTTACATTTGCAACGTTTGGCAGACGCCCTTATCCAAAGCAACTTACGTCTATATCGTTTATACAACTGAGCCATTGGGGGTTAAGGGCCTTGCTCAGTGGCCCAACAGTGGTAACTCGGTGGCAATGGGAATAGAACCCTGATTATCAAGTTAGCAGTCCAACACCTTAACAAACCCCCCCCCCCCCGCCCCCCGTATACTGCACCTGCTTTAATGTTTGTATAAGCAATGCACTACAGAAGAGAACTACAAGAGAAATAAGAGCAGTTGGAATAGAACCTTCTGGAAGAAGTTAGTATCTTGTTTATGGCACTGTTCTATTTAGCATCGCTGTAGCTATAAGTCGGTTTGTTATACAGAAATTCAAACAAATGTTCTAGGCGAAAAACATTAGCAGAAATTTTTAATTTAATTCACTTAAGATCCAATTTGACGAGATAGACAATTGTCTTCGGCTGTCCAAATGAATCATTGACACAAGTTGCTGATGTTTCGTAAGTGCACATAGAAATGAGGCTCTCACTAACACCACTGACTAAACCCAAAACAAGCAAGCTCGAGACGATATAAATTTCGTTTGTACACGTGTTTGTGTTCACATATCCTTGGGACCACCGGTTTACAGCAGTAAAGTGAAGCTGGGAGGTCTGGAGCATGACTGGGACCCAAGTAGATTCATCCCAAAGGAATGTGTGGTAGTAAATCCAAAGCTGTAGGACATTTTGGATGCAAGCTTGCTAAATAAGAACATAAAATATGAAGATTTCCCACACTAAGAGCAAAAAGCTGGCAATGCTAGAGGAATGCTAAAGACGCTATTTGAGAGCAGCGTGGGCTTGAACATATTTAAGTCATTAGTGTGGAAAAGCTGCAGCGAGACACTCAGGCATTTATCATGATCAAGAATTTAAACACATTTTAAGATTATACACAGTGGCTTGTGGAGTGTATTTGATGAACTAGAAAAAGCACAGCATTTACGATTGCTTGCTGTTGCACCAGGTTTCATCTTTTCGATGAAATACAATATTAGTGCTACAAATATTCCTAACAACAAAATCCAAGCAAAGGAAAAAATACCGTACTGCACATAGCATAGGACAGGAAACGGGATGGTTTCTTTCGTCGGCCTGATTAATACCACAGGTGACGAATTTATTGAAATCCTAACCTACAAAACCTCGAAAAAAAAAGACAAACAACATTCAGTGCACGACAACGGCAAAACCGCATGTCATTGTCTACACAGTGCCTTTCATTTACATGATTATCCCGGGTCTAGACAGCAGCACACTGCAAATCTGAGGGGCCTCGACGAGACACGAGACAAGATCCCGCCCATGAGCGCGGCTGTCAATCAGAAACTGTCATGGGGGATGGGTATCACATAGACATGGGTACCTCTACAACAAACTGCACACACAAGAATAGACATAACACATGAGATCAATCTAGAAAAACATATTAGTTTACATTTAAAGTAAAAGCAAACACCATGGATTTATCATAGTTTGCTCAGCGGACACCAAAGCAATGTTTGTATACAAGTCTATAGCTGCAGACTGGTATTTATATATTTATAGACATAACTTTTAGTCTGTTACTACTTTCAACCAGAGTAAGTAAGTGGAACAATATGATTTGTAAGTCGGACCGTTGGGTTTTTCTGACGCTTGAAGAACGCTCCATCACCATCTCAACTTATCTTAACGACCCATAATGCAACTGCAAAGAAAATGAATTCATTTACACACACACGATGTAACCTCATGATCCCTGCTACCTGTTTTCACCCAAATGAGGATGGGTTCTCTGTTGAGTCTGGTTCCTCTCAAGGTTTCTTCCTAGCTCATCTCAGGGAGTTTTTCCTTGCCACCGTCGCCCGGCTTGCTCATCAGGGACAAACTGATTTATGTTTAATTCTGTTTTATAATTTCTTCAATTGTAAAGCTGCTTTGTGACAATCACCATTGTAAAAAGCGCTACACAAATAAAACTGAATTGAATTTAATTGAATTTATATGTTGCTAAACAGATAAACACCACTGACAGGATGCAAAATATACATTTTCTTAAATACTATTTATCTATAATAAAATATTTACAGTAGAGCGTTGGAGCGGTTATAAAATGCTTCGAGTTGCTTTTTTAAAAGCCAAAACGGACAATAAATCGACAAAATCGCAATTGTTTCTTTGACAATTAATTATCACCCAAATTTGATAATCATACCAGCCCTATTTTGGTCTAAAAAATAAAAAAAATGATTTCTTAAGTAAAAATGACCCAGCCAACACCCCTACACTAACACAACCATCTCTATTTCTAACAATTTAGCAACAATTCAACAAATTACTTTTACATTTAAAAACTAATAGATTTACATTTGTTTTTTATCTGTATAGACTAAAAAAATTTACTTAACCCTAGGTATGTTCACTGTCACAGATTTTAGCAAAAGTTAAATGGACGTTTTAGCAATAACATAACCGCTGAAACACAATTAAACAAAGTGTTTTATATCTATTCACTCTGTAGCATTTTTGTGTGTATGTAAAAAGGAAATTTTTTCTGAGATTTCTAACTAAACATAAGTTAACATTGAAAGACACTGACGAAGAAAAGCCTCTCAACAGGTAGCTAAACACTACTGACGGCCAAAAAAGGCGCTAACTTTTTTTCAGCTGCAGCAGGTCTATGTCGTATATCTTCACTTACTGAAACATAATGTCAGGGCTACTTATTAACCATAACCTATTAATAACCTATTAATAATTAATATGTTCTTGGCTAATGGACTGCTTTACATTAGCCTGTATTAGAATTAAATAGAATGTAAATGTCTTTGTCACGTATGATTTACAGCACAGTGAATTTTCCTCGCAAATCCCATCTTAAAAGGTTGGGGTCAGAGCGCAGGGTCAGCTATGATGCCGCGCCCCTGGAGAAGTAAGGTTTAGGGGTCTAGTTCAAGGACCAAACAGTGGCTAAATCGTGGTGGTGGGGCTCGAACTCAGGTCTTCCAATCAACAACTCAACCCGAACACCTTAATCATTTGAGCCACCACTGCCCCTATTAATGATGGGTTTAAACATGACAGTATTTGTACCAGAACCATACATACTGCCATGTCCATGAGCTAACAACAGTTGAGCTGACGTCCACTAGAAACTCAATATTCGGTTGGAAAAGATTTTATAAATGAAGAACTGCTCTTGCTACACTGGAAACTTGAAGCTCAAGGTTTTTGAAGCAACAGCGCTGTTGATACGGACCATGTGTCTCCTTCATTTTGTACTCTTAGTCAATCTAATAACCACTTCTGCATCAGTGAGTTGTCTGCCTACACCTTTGCTGCATAATTCAATCAGCGGGAAAGAAGGAGAAAAAAAAAGAAAGACAAAGCGAGAGAGAAACAAAGAGAGAGAGAGAGAGATAGTTTACCACATCTACAGCACCGGCGAGTGCATTCCTGCAGCTAAAATCTCATTAAAAATTCAAGTCACACAAAGTGGGTTAAAGCCCTTGCACAGAAGACATATTCAGCTCGGCTCACCAGCCGCAAGCACACACCAACTTCTCGGATCTGTGGCCTAACGCGCATAATCTCAGCACACAATGCTTGTATACCCCGTGCCAAATCCATGCTATGGAAACCAGCTGAGGCCAAAAGGACCCAAGTCTTCCACAGTCCTCTGTTCTGTCAATGTAAAACAACCCCTTGTTCAAACGGAATCAATAATGCTGTACACACACACACACAAAAAGTAATACATAAGCAGGGCTTCAGATAAGAGTCTTATAGAATCATACTTCTTCCACAGCAAACAGGTCTTTGGCCTTTACCTTACAAAACTAAGCTGAAACGTGTGAGAAAGATTTGTGTACTAGGCTCTTTCCAAACCACTTCAAATAACACTCAGACAGGATGAGTGGTCTAATGCTTGGGATAAACCTCCTTCATATGTAAGCTTAGTCCTTTACGAGGTGCAAAGTAAAGCATGCTTTTTTCCCCCTATTCCTTTTTTTTTTTACTCATAAATGCAAAAAAAAAATCCCTGTGAAGACAGGTTGACTGACTCTCTTGATGAAAAAATACATTTAAGGTATAAACAGGATTTTCACTTTAAATAATTTTAGTGTACATCATGGAGATAATCTGCCATAAAAATCACAGACTGACCTGCTTTTAGAGTTGAAATAAAACCTATTATAATATTAGAATGCTAAGAACAAAAATTAAGATGTTGGCTCAGGACTTGCCCACATTAACCAAATCTGATTTAAATGTCGGAGACGCAAAACAAATCAGGTCATTTACTAGAACAAACCAAATAATCCATAACTCTGACTAGGGCTGTGTATTAGCAAGGGCCTCACTATACGATACATATCACAATGCATGGGTCCCACCATGCTTGCTTCTGGGACAACGGCCATATGTATCAGCAAAAACAAAAAAAAAATGTAATTTAAATATGTATCGATACTAGAGGTTAGAATATCGATACCCTATCAGGAAAAAAATTGTGATAGTTGATATATTGATATTTTTACACAGCCCTAACTCAACAAGCTAAAAAAAGCCCTAACTCAACAAGCTAAAAAACCCCATCAGCAATCCAGCAGTACGAGATACAAGCAGATGCAGAAGAACAAAATGACAGAAAGAGAAATATTTATAACAAGGATGCACCAAGTCTTCATCCTAAGCATCTGTATTTGATAGATTTCAGCAACCAATTTTTCGGAGAAAGTTTCGCATTATGCAAGTAACATTTTGAGATTTTTATTTATATACTGTATTCTATATAAAGTACCAGTCAAAAGTTTGCACACATAAATTGGAAGAGTGTCTAAACTGTTGATTTCTACTGTACTATAATATACCCAAAAAGAATATCAGCCGATATATCAATATCGGCATTGGGCCCCAAAAACCCTTATTAGTCGGTCCCTAAAAAATAGTAGTATTGTATTTATTGTACACATAATGTAGAAATAAATGATGGCAATCTGGTTGCTTACATAATTACATTAAAACATGTCCAGTCAGGATCTAACGTCCCACAGAAGGAATGACTGCGTCTGTAAAGTTCGGCGGATTTTGAAGTTTAAACATACCAAATTACAATGATAGTCACAATCAGGGCTTTTTTTCATTTAAAAAAAAACAAACAAAAAAAAAAACAAATGCCAGAGACTGCTAGCTTACTTGTCTCTTAGGCAATATCCAAAGAACCTAGGCTACCAATTGTTTCCGCTCTATAATTACAGAAAACTTTCAGAAAATCACTAAAATGAGTTTTATTTTATTGCACAAAGTATACGTATAATCTGACGTCAATTTTCTAAAATTTACAGCTACACTATATGAGTTGATCTATATGACTTCATAAAATAGGCTGTGATTTCTGAGAAATCTGTCAATTTGCTATTTTCATATTCGAAACGACTCCTGTTAGCTTTTAAGGTTAAGCTATGCAGTGATATAGATCTGTTATTAATGCCACGATCAGTTCTATCAACCTCAGCCAACTTTATTTCATCTCAAACAGTTTAAATTGATTCTTTTCCATCTTTGAAATCTTCTCACCTGCCCTTATGGCTGTCTCTCTTATCTGTGGATCTAGCAAATCAATTTTAGAAGCTAGTTCACTGTTGGATATCAGCAACACTTCTGGCCATCCAAGCAGCTTTTATACTTCATTAAGGAACACAAAATGAGTAACTCCGCTTCCTCAAAGGGTTTGGATGGAATTATTTGGTTTGCAGTATACCTCATGTAATAAAAATGCTAGAAAATGTTTGATAAATCTAAAACAATTAATAAATATATATAATTTTTTTTACCTGTGTTGAAGATAAGGGATGTAAGCGCAGGCCAGGCCGCAATGATGAACATGAAAAGGAAAAAAGAGAAAAGCATATTAAAAACCATGTCCACGTGTGTATCTGCACACATTATAGCACATAACATTAACATTTACAGCATTTTGGTAGACGTCCTTATCCAGAGCGACTTACATTTATCTCTTTTATACATCTGAGCAAATAAGGGGTTAAGGGCCTTGCTCAGGGGCCCAGCAGTGGTAACTTAACTTAACTGGGAATTGAGCCCCAATCTTCAGATTAGCAGTCCAACACCTCAACCACTGAACTACCACTTCTCCACTTCCCACATAAGATGCAAATCATATCTTTTAAGACCGTCTGAGCTCTGCAACATGATAAAACGGTGAGGAAAATGTGCTGAAATCAGTCCTGATTAAAAGCCTGGACTCTTGTCCACCATCATTTGTGCGTGTCTTTTTGAAAAATGCTGTATGAGGACAAGCCAAAAGATGACTAGCCCAAGGCGAGCCAACCCCTATTAAACTAGGTTAAATCCCAGATAGTTCTTCAGTTTTTTAACCTCACTGATGGCCACTGGAACAGACACAACAGAAGTGGACAAATCTGTCCTGCTGCAGCTCTGTTTCTACTGATTTATTGCTAACAGTTTGGAAATGGAGAATGGCAGATTAAAAGCCTGGAGCATAGAGCTGATTGAGGTCAGCACTGGTGATCTGTTCTCATCAATACAAAGTTAAGGTCTAAAAAGAAGAATTGCCTATGCATCAATGGCTACAAGCCAGGATTTTTTCGCTAATGGACTTGGGCATCGACTTCAGTGCCCGGACGACTGGTACACAGATTCAGGGAGAATAAAAAAAAATACTGAGTACAGCATACTGAAAATAGAAGCAAGTCACAAACAAACAAAAATGTCCTTGATATGGAAAACGGATGTTATAACACCAACTGAAAGAAAAAAAATAACAATGCCAGAGCTGAGCAAGCACGATCCAAACAAAACGATGATAAATGTTCAACTGGAAAATCTGTGCAAATGTATAAAAGCTTCAACAACATAAGTCAATGAATGACCTTCACTGTTTGTGCGTTGGCATTAAAATCTATGCAAACTAATTCCCAAAGCATGCCGTGACCTGTTTTCCAGCTGCTTTCCTCTCAGAATAAATACATTATTGCCACTTAAGTTAAACAAAAGCTTCGCTTTTCCCCAAACTGTTGATTTTACAAAAACGAATCCAAAAGAAATTCTCCAAATTAGTTTATAAAGATTTTCTGTGAGATTTTTATCTTTACGGAAAAACAATTTCCAAGTTATGACTTCACAATTTACAAACGAAGCACTTGGCTGATTAGTGTAGTTATGTGGTTGTGAAAACTAGGTTTCATTGAGCTTTATGAAGTAAGCAAGCAGGAAAAATGTTGGTGTAAATCATATCTTGTAAATCAAACACATGCACATGGCAGAACTTGTATCATAACAGCAACCTATAAATCATTTTGGCAATCTAATGCCTGCAGTTAAAACATGTGTACGGAGGTAAAAGCTGTCCTTCTGGCTCTTAATCAGAAACACGTAATGCACGGCAAATTCTAAAGATGCAAATTAAGATTGATTTATTGTTCTTTTATTACCATGACAGCATCAGGGCCAAAATAAAGCTAGGTAAAATAGGACATGCTGTAAATTTTATAGTAACATCATCCAACTTTTCAACATTGTCTATACAAACATCTGTATGACATAATTACTTTATACATTTAAGAACAATTCTAGGATTTTCTTAAAAGGACACATGTTCAAAATCCTCCTGAATTTACAATTTAGGAATCAGTCAAAGCATTACAAAAAAATATATATATATTTTATTTAAGAAATAAACAAGAAAGTGTGTGCATTAGATTTGTTTTTCCTTCTTTCGAATAATTTCTATAGATGCTCCTATAGTTATATAATCTCAGTCTCCGATGCCTAGCCCACAAACCTTTGGCTGACCATCTGCCCATTTGGCACACGACACTAAAAACTCTTTCAAAGACTTTCAAAAACATTTTGATTGGTTGAATCGTACCCGATTTCTGGGAGTTGGGTGTGTTGTGTTTTTTTTTTTTAACTCTCGTTAGGAACAATTAGTCAAAGTAACTGGTTGACTCACTACTTGAGTAGTCTTATTATTAAATACTTTATTAATCATACTGTAGTAACATTAAGCAATAATACTTTTACTCTTACTTAAATAATTATTTTATTACTTTATATATAAATAGTTTTATTTGCTGAGTGTTGATCTCTAACTTTACCCACATCTATACATGTCTAATGTGCATTTTTTTGCCACAGTAAAGTTACCGAGTGTGGCTGTGTTAATGTCCATAGTGTACATTAATGCATGTGGGAGTATGGTAAAGGGTGGCAACAGGGTATTTAGAGATCTGACTGCTTGGGGGAAGAAGCTGTTGCAAAACCTGAGCTTGGACAGACTGTGGGAGGGGTAAGAAGGATCCTCTAGTTCAGAAAGATATGGTCTATGAAATATTAACTGGTTTATGTGTATTATCCACTGCATCTGTATTCTTACTACCTCAACTCAGAAACTCAAAGAGCTTAAAGCAAATCCAGTGTCCCAATTGATTACCCAATTATGAGGTTACGGTGGCGTTCATGTACTTAAAAATGGGTATTTTCTCATTAGAAGCATTTGTCCAATTTTTGTAAAGAAAGAGTGGTTTAGCAGCATGTGATTAACATTCTAACACTATTGTACAGGAATTACATGCTTCTGGTTCCTTAGTAGGAATGCATAAGTCTGGAGTGTCCAATATGGCATCTTCTGTATACATGTCTGGATTCTAAGTATTAAGAAAAGAAGTGTCTATTGTTTATTACAGTACATAAGCTCTAGAGATACTTTTGTCTACTTTGTTATTACGTCATTACTATTTTTAGTCGTTAGTTTATTAATGGTTTAAAATGGAAACATTCCTCATGCATTTGTCTTTAGCCAGGTCTTAAAGAATTTGCAGTCAAAACCACAAACACTGGGTATAACGCAGAAATACAACCCGGATGAGACGCCTGAGCGTCGCAGGAGTACCAGCATCAGCAGAGGGGAAATAAATCAGACTTGTTTTTCTTTCACATCCAATAAGATTTTCTTTTTGAATTTGAGGGATAGTGTGTGAAGCACTCTGACAGTAACTGGGGAATTCATAAGTGCCTGTAAGGCTCTTATGGAAGGGGCTTGTCAGTTCCTGTCCAGTTTCAACAGCTGGAAATGCTTGCGCATGGTGTTAATAAATTTACTTGCGCTCTCTTTCCAAACAAGACCCGGAGAGGGAGTCGACATTGCCCTTTACAACACCTGTCAGAATGCCTTGTTTTTCTTGCCAAGGACAATCAGTTACAGTATTCCTTGTAAAAGACTGACCTCGTCTTTGAGGATTCCAGAAATGTTTTTTAGTCCAGGCATCTTTCCTTAGCCAGGTTTGCACGCTTGATTGTGCGGAATATGCAAAACTTCAATCCAAAGAAACGCCCTGATTATTCTTGTATGGTCTAATGTTTTTCAGTAAACTTTTTTAATTGCTCAAGGGGCCCAGCAGAGGCAGCTTGATTGTGCTGGGTTCCAATTGCAGTTTAACACCTTAACCACTGAGCTACCACTTGACCTTATGACTTCAATTTAAAAGAAATAAAAAGATCAGCATTGGTGTTATTCATTTTTAAGTGTTTGCAATGCATAAAACATGCAAGAACCCGAACAGCAAGGTAAATTATTTCTTAAACCAATTATTTTTTGTGTAATCTTACCAGTATTTATTTTTGACTGTAGCCATGCCCAGTAACAGATGATGCACAGGCAGATATTTCACCATAAACATTTATTGCACAAAAAGCTTTAAACGAATCGCTTTTCATTTAGAGATATAAATGTATTAATTTGCAGATTAAGAATGCAGATTTTCTTATACAGATGCTGACTAGCTCTCTCTAACAATCCCTTAAACGCGAATGAACCTATGACAAGAACCAATGACAAACATTTGCAATACGGGACATACTCTCACTTGTGGAAACATCCATTTCAAACAGTTCCTTTCTGCTATAAATCAGATTTGAGCAGAAGTTCTCCCTGTGCTACCAATCTTGAATGACACTGGAATAATACTTTTAAAAACGTCCGAAAAGTTGCCTAAAAGGTGAGTGTTCAAATTTAAGTGTAGAAGTTTAACAAGCTACCAACTCACACCTGTGGGCCAAATGTTACCCTGATAAAAAAAAAAAACAACCCAAGTGATTCAGACCCACTGTAGACCTTCACCAGAGTCTTGCACAACCAGACCCAACAGATTTATTAGCCAATGACACCCCAGAGGGCATCTGACTGACATGTAAAGCAAACACTCACAGTTTGTTTTGTTCTGCTTCATTTTTACAGGTGTGGAAATGTAAAAAACCTACAAGGTCACTACAAGAAGGGCAAAAAAAAAAAGACATTACAGCATATCAGTGAGTCTATACCATGCGCTTTACTAAATTTAGAAAATCAAGCGTTTAGTTGAACCTCGAAAGTGCTTATTGTCACAACTATGGACATGTCAGCTTCCTTTCACCATGAGAATAGAAACAAAAAAGAGAAACGTGTAACACACACTTTCCCTGTAATTCCTGTAGAATCCAATAAATCACATTTTTCAACACCAATTTTATCGCTTGCATGAAATGTGAGGCTACGACTTCATGAGGTGTTTTGAAGAAGTTTTGTCAAATTTTACAACAAAAAGAAGGCCAAAAAGACATAATTTAAGTTTATTAAACAATGACACTTTATCATACTGAAGAGTACAATCTAAAATTCTTATATTTATATAGTTATATATTATATTTATATAGTTATATATTATATTTATATAGTTATACAACAACAAAGGTGTTTAGTGAGGATGAGGTTAGGATACTATCTTGATAATAGTGCTTGCTGTTTGCACAGGAGCATTATCACGCTAAAACAGTGTTTGTGTCTCTAAGTTCCAGTAAAGGAATAATCGTTTTCTACAGCACACAAAGACATTTTTTGTTTAGAAAAGACACACTTGGGTATGTCGGTAACGTGTCCACAAACTTTTGGTAGCTTTAAGAGTGAGAATGAGCAGGACTGTAATATAATATGACTTGTTTGTATTTATCTTTTAAAGGAATGCCACCACGGTGTTACTATTTCAGTTTGTGGAATGAGGCGTGTCCGTAGTTGAGATCTTAACGTCTGATTAGCTAACAGGAATTACGACATTTAGAACAATCACTCAGATTTCGCCTGAGAGGGAAAAATAAGGTAGGAAAAACAGCTTTGACGAGTTCTACTATGTGTCCTGTGGGAAAGACACAACATTTGGCAACTGAAACGGTTTTATTCTAAAGCCTCTATTTGTCCCACGCCTACAATTGTCTCAACGCTTAATGCTTAAAAATGGTTAAGATGTTATTATGTTATTAGCGTAGTCTGTCTTGTAAGCTAAAAACTCTCAGTTGTGACATCAACAAAGGAACCCCAAGGTGCAATTGGGACAAGGATAAAAATCCAAGCTAACTCGAGTTAGCTTTATAAACCTTGTACTTTGCATCATTACTTAAAACAAAAGGACAAAAGCTTATTATCTTGGCGGACACCCTACTAAAACTAAACATGAAATCTGACTTCCTCCAACGCTCTGGATGCCAAGCCATCTCAGTCTTTTCTCCTGACAAGTCATTATCATGCAATTAGGGGTGCATTTAACAGGCGAATGTGCGAGAGCGAGGCCCTATCGCTTGCCAATTCATCTCCTTCGTAACAGCCAGTATCAATCACAGACACTATTTACATTCTCACACACCCTTCCCAAGATACTGAAGACTTGTGAGGGTTGAAAGGCATGCTCTGTAATTTAAACAATACTTTTAAACAATAAAATGCATTTTTGTTTAATATGCAGCCGTTTGTGTATAAATAAATGAGAATGTCATTCACTGATTGTGTGATTAAGCCAGATGGCTTTACATCTGGATATTTAAAGAATAACTTTAGATTACTGCTGATTACTAATGACCAGATTTCACCCAAGGTACGAGCCAAATATCATCTTAAAAGAATGTGTTTAATCTTGTGTATGAGTGTGTGTGTGTGTGTGTTTACTTTAAAGTTTACTACATTTAGCATTCCATCAAAGAAGAGGAGAGTGGTACATCGAACCAAAAGGTTATTTTTCTTCCAACAGCAGTTGCCCCTCACCCCACAACCTCAACCCCCCAAACTTGAATCCAGCTCGCTGTGGCTGCTAAAATCTAACGGCTCGATCGAAGACCGTAGCAGCGGACCCTTATTCGAGACCCCTGAAACACTGAATGAATGAGCACTGATCAGGGAGCACAACCACATCCCCCTGAGTGTCTCTTTCTTTTGAAAGAACTTACTCTCAGAGTGGAAGTCAGTCTCCTACCCTCTTAGAAACTATTGCTGTAGGTTTGCTTCATTTGAACTGGTTCTAATTAGACAGGATGTTTTCACTGTGAGACAGCTGGCCGGTGAGCTTTAATAGGCTGGGTCCTTTTGGGAGGAACCCAGTGTTCAGGGCCATAAAAAGATATCATATCTGCCATCTTTGTAGTCATAAATCTTCCTAGCTTTGACAACAGGCCCACGGAGCATGTCTCTATAACGCACATTATAACCACGGGACAGAGATTTTTGCTATAAAAATTTATATTTTTCTTAAAATAAAATGACTTGACTGGTTCCCATGCAGCTTACTAAGCATGACGTAAGAAACTGAAAAATGTAATTAAGCAAAGCTTCTTTAAACTAAACTAGGCAATTAGTGACACACAATAATACACGAAAGCTAAGTCAGGAATTTTCCAGTAGCCCTAACGGTGCTTTGTTGCATGTAGAGTATTTAAATCTGATTGGTTATATGCTAATGATTTAGGGGCGGTAGTAGCACAGTGGTTAAGGAGTTGGACTGCTAATTGGATGATCGGGGTTGAACCACCAAGTTGCCACTGCTGGGCCCCTGAGCAAGGCCCTTAACCCCTAAATGCTCAGATGTATAAGAGAGATAAATGTAAGCCGCTTTAGATAAGGAAATGGGTGAAACTTGAAACTGCAGATTCTGAGATTTGAACCCATAATACTGTACAACACAAACATAATTACTGCACTATTCTTCTATGCATGCATAATAATACTTTTTTGCAATCCTTTTTTATGAATATCTGTATTTAACTTGAGTTTTTATACTTCTGTCAACATCTACTACACTACATATATTACAATAAAATGTTTACTTTCACTCCAAAACATTTCTACGAAGCATATCAGTTACTTACTACAAAATAATGTGTCGTTCATGAATAATCCTTAATTTTGAACAAATCCCTAATATGAGTCTGGAATGAGTCATCACGGAGAGTGATTCATTAGATCAACTCCTGTGTCTCTGGGACCATGTGACCATTTCACTTCCTGCCTCGGGATCGAATGTAACGTTCACATGTTTGCTTTTCATTACACAGATTTTTGGAAAGCAGCTTTTTACACATAATTTCAAATAAATGGTAAGTGTGAACAATATATGTAAATGAATAACATGGATTCTCTTCATATACTGATGAAATTATTTGTTTTTTTTCAATAAATTATTATTATTATTATTATTATTATTATTATTATTATTATTATTATTATTTATTTATTATATTATATACTGAAAAAAACAGTCTTGTTAAAACTTTAAAAATATATATTTTTGCTTTCTATTTTGCATATACTTGTACTTTTACTTTCAACTTAAGTACATTTAATATTAAAAAAATACTTTTCATACTCAACGATATAATTAATATCACATACCTCCGTCTTTATGTTCCTCACTCGTCCTTGTGAGATTTTACAATATAATTGTTTTTAATGGTAAATCGATCACGCTCCATCGATTCTATGCCATTCAGTCTAATAATCAGAAATTTATCAAGTTTAGTATGAGCAAAAAAAGCACTGTTTCGAAATAAAATACTCTACGTAAAATATATTTAAATAATTGCCAATATAATCCATTATTTTAGCATTTAGCAAATGTGTCACACATTTAAAAAAAAAACTCTATTAAAATGGATTAATTGTGAAAAAAACCCCACATTTCACTCACTTACTAACCGCAACCCCGATGACTCAACACTGAGCAGAATAAGGTCACCTGGCCTACAATACACAACCCAGCGTGAGCTGCATCTGGAGCCATGTCAGCTTGTACATCTCGACAGAGGACAAAGCGTGTTGTGCATTCATCTTGATCATCGGTGATGATGTAAGGCGTGTGAATGATGTCACGCTGTAGGCATCCTGGTCTGAGGTAAGCATCACCAGAGGGATCAGAGCCAGTATAACACACATGCTACCCACAGCTGCTCTTCAATATGCCGAAAATGGCTCGAATAGCCAGACAGCAAAACAAGGATGAAGTCAAAAAGCTATGACTATTCCTCTATATGCCACCAACGCAGGGGATGACAACCAATGCCACCCAAAGAGATCTTACCCTACAGCTTAACCCAGACCTGCTAGTTTAAAAAAGTTGTCATGATTGTGTAACTTCTCTTTCCTTTTATAGAACTTGAGAGACAGCCTGCAGAAAGCAAAGAAAGAAAAAGAAAGTATAAAGCATAAAAAAAAAAATAGGGATGCACAATATCTAACCGACAGAAATTATCAGGGGATAATAGTAAAAAATTTATTGCCCCATTAAACGAATAAATTCATTTATTCATTACTAGAGATCAGATAAAGTATGCTTGCTGATAAATCATTAAATTAATCGGATTTATCAGAGATTCAACCGCCGACTACAGCCAGTGTTGCCAGATTGGGTTGTTTCCCACCCATTGTTGCCACACAACTGGGTCACAGTGGAAATAAGTGCATTGGGCTGGTTGACAATATTTGAGCTTTGTTTTAATACAACTGGCATAGTTTTAACTACAAATGTGCTTTCAGTAATTTTTAAATAAAAATGTATTCCAAATTTACAATAAATTATTACTGGGGTCTCACACAAAAATAAAAGCAGTCAGGACTGCTGTTTGCGATTGTAGTTAGGCCAAACCACTGAAATATCAGTTTCATCAGTGCAGCTTAGATTTTCTATTCTCCACGGTGCACAAACTGCAGATTATATAAAAATTCTAATATTAAAATATGAACTCGTTGTTTAATCGACTATGAGAAGAACTTAATTATCGGATATATGCATCAGTTAAAATTCTTCATATTGTGCATCCCTATTATTTATTCATTTTCTATACCCGCTGACTCCCTAACTCGGGGTCACAGGGATCTGCCGGAGCCTATCCCAGCCGTCTCTGAAAGGGTGAAAGGCAGGAGGGGTGCATCCCTATCAGAAAAGCTTTAAATTTAATTTTTTATAAATATAAAACCAGTGGACCATTGACTATAGTATATAATGACATTTAATAATTAGATCAACCCAAACCAACAGTTACCCCATCATGTTAAACTAGCATGTCTGCTGTCATTAAAAGCAGAAACTGAACAAACACTTAACTCTTTTTCCAGATTCTAATGTTAAAATGTGTTCCTGTTTCACTGTGTCCATGTTTAGCATCGAATTGCTTTGTGGTTAATGGCTTGGATAAAAAGAAAGCGCTCAAAGCTATATAAGGATTGGTAGAATTTTTCTTTTACCCCACTACTAAGGGCTAATATAGTTCCAAACGTTTCAAAAAGTTGCGTTATTATTTCTATCTTCAGTGTGAATGGGGATTTTTCCATAAGCATCTCTAAGGTGTACAATTTAACCCCTAATGTAACATTATCCCAACCGAGCTCATAACGTCTCACAGTCACCGCTTACTATGTTCTGACTAACATTATATCCGACACCTGGCAATATAATAATTCTCTTGTTTATAATAATTTAAAATGTCTTCTAATTTACAGAGTTAAATTACGATTGGTTAATTACTCATCTTGATAACTAAATAATCCCAGATATTTTTTTCTATTTTCCGAGTTTAGATTTTTATTAGTGTTTATATGTTTATAGTTTTTTTCCATGTGTAAATTGGTTTTTTATTAGGCAACACCTATAAATTGTCCAATTAATTCTTCACAAAACTCGATTTTTTTCCATGGTGTAAACTCCAACCCTGCACACTAGACTGCGCCTCTCCGCTGGCTCACTCTGGCTTTTCAGTCACTGATAAACAAGACAACATGATTATTTTAAAATAAACAACAAGGCTAAACAATAATTAAAGCTTAACGAACCCTAAAAATTGTGTTTGTTTAAAAAAGTACAGAGGCCAGCTTGATTTCTTTTTTTTTTAGCTACATTATTTGCTGACTACAATTAGACTTGTGCAAAGAACAGAATTAAATTTAAGGCAAAACTTTCTTGGCTAAATCTTGTTTTTCAGTGCGGAACACTTTATAGAAACTTGTAAGATGTGGGATGTTTTAAAAATGTTTAAAGGATATGAAAGAACAAAGAGAATAGTTTATAAAGGGGAAAAAAAAAACCTTAAAAGAATGGAGAATATGAGCGGTCTGGATTTTTAGGGTGATGCCAAGGCTTTTTTTTTTTTTTCCCCGAGCCAATGATGCTGAGAAACAAATAAACCAGACGTAAAAAGAGGTTAGTTTGTATATGTGCTTTAGGTCAATTAAAAACCCAACCTATGAGCATCAGTAAGCACTGGGCTTATTAACGTAGCATGAAAAATTGATTAAAGCATTAAGAAAAGTTTATTAGATGATTTTGGGACCCTATGCTGGAAAATACTGACTCTGGAGACTTTTTCTTTAAAATTGAAACAAATACATTTACAACTAGTATATAATTAGTTTTAAATTACTTTTCGATCAAGTAAAACCATGCGTCATACCGTGTCAGTAATTAGTTACTATGGAAACAATAAAATATTAAAACCTAGGGTTTCCAAAAAACAAAAAAAAAGTGCTGTTGTTTTACTCTGCCTTTATTTCAGCATTGAATTCTATGTCATGTCAGACTTCCTGGCTGTGTTTTATGGTATATTTAAAGGCAGACGAGGTTGGATTTGGTAGTATGTCTCTGCCAAACCTACTATCGGTTTATATATTTATTAAATAATCCAAAAAGACGGAAATATTTACATTTACACGCACACAGTTTGCTTATCTGATTAAAAACCTAATGAATAAAAACATCAATTGAAGATACTGATAAAAAGATGGACATTAATCGATTAAAGTGTTTAAGAATTCAACAGAATTTGGTGACATTACAGTGGAAAAAGTAAGATGGAAAACTAGTTTTATTTTTGTGTGTAGCAAACTAAACTGAAATCCATGCACATGCAACCACACATGGATGATCAGATAGTTTTTGACAAGTTGATACACACAGGCGCTGCAACTTCCCCTTGCTCCAAACTATACAGACATTTCCACTATTGTTCTACGCTGCCATCCATCAACAAAACACACTTTTTTCCTTACTGGCAAGCGCTAAAGTTGTACACACCAGCTGTCCAAATGAACACAGATACCATCCAGGACTGCACACCACGTACTGTAAGCACACTGACTGGACCACCCGGTCAAACAGAACCTCGCCAGTCAAACAGTGGAAGAGAAAGAGAGGGTTTTTTTCCAGGATCTCTTGCAAAAAAAATTAAAAAAAAATAGTTTTTGCTTTTCTTCTTTAAACTCTTTAGTCTCCATTCTTAGCCTGTCTGATCTTATTCAAAAATAGTGAAATACTTCTCCAATCCATCAGCACACATTAGCATCAAATCAGTGCCCTTGTCTACAGTCATTAGCCAACTAGCCAAAAGAAGCTGAGAAGCCTGATGAGGGTGAAACATTACACCAAACACTTACTCAAAGGCCTCCTTCCAGCAATCTCCTAACGGCAGTCAAATTAATCTATCTGTCCACGCCGTCAACTGTATGGTCTTCTTAAAGAACTGGAGAAATCAATTATAAAGAAACAATCTTCATTAGCCATAGGACTTCCTCTTAATCCGGCAATACACACAGACACACACACACGCTTCAGTGATGCTGGATGTGCAGGATAGGGGCGTGGATCTTGAGGCTTGTGGGAAAAAGATCCTTTAATAATTATAAGAGAATTCATCTTAATTATAAAGTAGTTCATTTGATAGGCTTAATGCCTGGCAAAACGAACAGACGGGGTGCCTGAAAAATAATACCCCTGGATCAGATAAGCAGTTGATTTTAATTAAAGAACAGTCACAGAGATGAGAGACAGAATAAGGATTAGAAACACTCCTCTTAAATGAATCCGCTTGTCCATTACTGTGCTGCAGACTTGCTTTTACCAGCCGGTCGTCTGAAAGCTAATCATTTACCAACAGCAGCTCTTTCCAGAGTGTACTCAGCACCCCGACACCAATCATGTGCCCTAGCAATCACAGAACCCATTAACTCCTGCTGGAACATGATATGAGGCATCCAATCCCTTTCCTGTCCTGATAGAGGGCCGCTTCAGTAATAAAGCTGAGCAGAGGAGAAGCACAAAAATCCCTTTCACATCCCAGAGACTGATTTGGAAGAATAAGTAGAAAAAAGTATTAATCCGGCAGACTGTTTGTCTAGATTTTTGTCTAGACCTTATTTAATAAGGGTAAGTTAGCAGGCGGCGTGTCGGAGATTAGACCTTAAAGCGTGCAGCTTTCAAAAAGAAATAAATAAAGCAATAATCACATTGTTGTCTCATTCGAGTGTAAAAAAAAAAAAAAAAAAGCTGACGTGTCTGACCTTTTCAAAACGATGCCATAAAAAACAACACTTTAAACTACACAAAATGTGTAATAATTTTTAAAATTAAATAAATGTTAAATCTATTTTCAAAGCAAAATTACTTATTTCGATGCAACATTTAACACAATCAACACAACAATCAGTCCAAAACACAACACATCACCTTGACCAGAATTGCAGGCAATGTAACAGGGTGACTGGAGGAGATCCTGGAACAAGGACTATTGTATACATCAAGGGCTGCTAACTAGTATTTAACTAAAAAATATATATATCCCGAAATCCAAGTCTACAACATTACATCGGTTTGGATAGATAAAAGAATCATTTTATTAATAAGAAGTGTTTAAATGTTTGAAAATCCAAGTAAAGACATAAAGACGTAAAGTAAAAAATCTACAGGAGGCCACACTATTTTTTTTGACTTACATTTATCTCTATTATACAACTGAGCAATTAAGGGCCTTTCTCAGGGGCCCAGCACTGGCAACTTGGTTGTGTTGGGAATCGAACCCTGGTCTTCCCAGTAAGCAATCCAACACCTTGACCACTGAGCTACCACTTCTCTCATATAACCTCGTATGTGCTTTTTTTTTTAATAGTGTGAGGCAAAAACGGTGCAATCTCACCCCTCACCTGCACCTCCTGATCAGAAATAAGCAATAATTCTATTATTCTGACAAACTTACTTTAACCGTTGAGCAGTACCAACTGTTCCAACTATAATAAGCTGGAGAGCAAAATATGGTCTTTTTTATATTTATTCTTTTTCTATACATGAGACAAAAATGAACTAAAAAATAAAAACACACACACACACATACAAACATTTACATTACATTTAAAGCATTTGGCAGACACCCTTATCTAGAGCGACTTCCATTTATCCCTTATTATACATCTAAACAATCAGGGATTAAGGGCCTTGCTCAGGGACCCAACGGTGGCAGCTGGTGTTGCTAGAAATAAAACCTTAAATCTTCCAATAAGCAGTCTAACACCTTAGCCACTGCACTACCACTTTCCCCCCACACAGGTAAACTTTTACTACTTAAAATAACACATTAAATATTGGTCTTTGTCTTTTATTATTTTACTGCCACGATTTTACAAAAGAAAATAAAAGGATAAATTACCCTAAGCGGGGAAAAAGATTTATTCTGTTAGCTGGACCACCATTAATCATTGCAGTTAAGGCACATATAAGAAAGGTTATCTCGTCCGACCCTTCTGTACTTTTGAGTTTACACTCCTGCTCACACACAGAAATTCTTCAGTGCCATTTATCACTTTTTTAGAGGTCAATTACCGTCTTCTTTTGTTCGTAATATTTCAATAGACGGGGAAACTACGACGGTATGTAGTTGATTATAGAGAGAATACGCATATTTTAGCTAAAAGGCATTAATTAAACAGACATGATCAAATGTACTACGTGTCAATGTCCTCATTCCGTTAAAGTAGATGGCTTTGCGGCTTTGACTCGCTTTTCCTCTCTGCAACAGGAAGTCAGAGTGCTGAAGTGGTATACATCTAAATGATATACACAGCTTACAGTCTTCCAGATACGCCATAACGCCATGTCAAAGCACACCTTACAGCAGCTTGATACATGAGCTGAATAAAAACACAGACAACAGCATAGAATTGAAAAAGATTTTATCTACTGTTACTACTGGAGAAGCCCTGAAGGTGCATACAGACACGCTGGCATTCGTTTGTCTCCGGTAGTAAAGAGACTGAAGTGTATGAGATACCACAGAAATTGTCTGTCACATAAATGCCAGCGGACTTCTAATGGATATCTACTGAAAGGAATAAACTGAGTATACTTCTGTCAGGGAAGTAATTAGAGAGGTAAAGACGAGGTTAACAGATTCATTGTTAAGGAGAATGACCTGACTCTGAGGCAGGACAGATATGGCATATACAGCAAGTTGTACCTAAAGATGCCTTTTTTAAAATAGAGAGACTGAGGGATAGGATGACAGACAGACAGACAGACAGACAGACAGACAGACAGACATATACAGACAGAGAAAAGGGAGACAGAAAGATATATAGAGAGATAGATAGACAGACAGACAGACAGACAATTTCCCAGAGGAAGCTTCATCTTTTGTCCCTAAATATATACCCTAATTACTAACTCTCATCACGCAAACTGCCCTCACTCAAACTGCTCTCAAGCAAACTCCGCTACACTCACGCAAACTTCTTTAAACAAACTGCCCTCACGCAAACTGCCCTCACGCAAACTGCCCTCACGCAAACTGCCCTCACGCAAACTCATCAAACAAACTGCCCTCACGCAAACTCCGCTACACTCACGCAAACTCCGCTAACTCCGCTACACTCACGCAAACTTCTTTAAACAAACTGCCCTCACGCAAACTGCCCTTATGTAAACTCCCCCTCATGCAAACTGCCCTACCCTCATGCTAACAGCAAAGAAAAAAATCTCAGCTAAAACTTTTAACTGCAATTTAAAAACTTGGCTAATTTTATATTTTCTTAAATTTTACTTCGAATGTTTTAAAATTGGCACCAGAAATCATGAAATCAGTCATCTAAAGCAATAAAATCATGTCCTGTTCCCAGCGATTCTTGTTATTCTAATAGATTTGTCCCTTTCTGTAAAGGACAACTGAGCACATGATTACAACAGTCAAATAAACAAGTGAACGGTGTGATTTTTTTTTTTGTAAACCAGGTCTTCATAACATTTATAAATAATAAAAAAAATAAGCAATATGTGTGAACAGCTTTTTCTCTTTGCACCTTCACTCCTACATCCAACTGCTGAACTGTGTTTTTCTGTAGTGTTGATTTCTGTATAACAACTCAGTAGATCATTTGTCTCATTGCTCAATAAATAAATATATTTAAAAAAAAAAAAAAAAAAAAGAAACAATCCCACAATGCTTAGCAAAAAAACATGACCATCTGGACGCAGCCGTTGGTGGATTAGAGGCGGCCTCACAGGGCGAGTGAGTGAGTCTCTCTCTCTCTTTTTTCTCCCAAAAAGGATAATTACAGGGAGATGCATGGAGTCTGAGTTGCCGCCCTCGGATTTTACCACAACCGTGGTGTCGAAGCATGAGGATGTTACAGACATACCCAAGAAGACACACGCACATACACACAAGCCTATTTCCAGTGCAAACCAAGTCATCTCTGAGGTTTGCAACAAGTTCTGGAAACTCAACCACATGCTAGAGGCTTTAGATTAATGTCCAGGCTTAGAAAACTCTGAAATAAACTCTGCAGAATATGAAATGATAGCATTTGGAGAAACTTTTGTGACATTTTCTGAAGGAATGCAAATGGCTAAACGGCCGTTTACTTAGTCGCAGTGTATAAACAGACAAGCGTGACTTTTTTAACACCAATAGAGGCGCTTGATTCAGTCCTTTTCGCACCATTTGAGTAAACCATAAGTTGCACAAATATTTGTTAACCCACAGTCTTTTTGGATTCGATCAAACTACAGCGAAATTTATTTCTTTAATTAATTCATTTAGTCCAGAAAACACTTTGCTTTTTCAGTCTGTAAAACTTTTAGGTCTAAACATAATTCTAATGCTATTATACCTACTATACATAATACATCAGCACACTGTACAATTAAAAAAAATAAAGAAATCTTACTTAAAACATTTACAAATGTAAAAAAAATGATCCTAGTAGAGCAGCATGTAGAAATAAATAGATAAAAAAGATAAAAAAATCGTGAAAGAGTGAAACTTCCTTGATGGTATAACTAAATGAAGGTGTGCAGGGGCTCCTATTAAAGTAAAACATGAGCGTATATCAAGATATATAAAGATCCATATAGTGATACAATAATTAGCCTTTAAATATCATGGGTCACATCGACAACCGATATAAATATAACACAGCATCTCTTTATTTTTTATTTTCTATTAAGCTGGAAATATTTTCTATTAATCCTTACCATAGACGTGGGCCAAACTGCTTACAACACCATCTAAAGCAGCTTCATTAGTCTGTTCTGAACAAAACCTAGATTTGCCTAGAGGAGCTTCATTTGACTAGGCAGTGCTGCACATACTACGTTAGTTAGACTCTCTTACTTAAGCTTATGACAAGAAATGTAATAAATGCTTACAATGGTTAAGAAAAAAAATCAGTTATTTTTGGAAATGTCTTAAAGAAGAACAATTAGACTATTTTTTTGTCTTTTGTTATAGTCCTGCAAAAAGACAGACATTTTTGAAACGGATGAATACGACAAAGGTTGCATGAAGCTGCGTTATTTTTAGACCTCATTTACATTCATGAATGCTTTTAGTCAAAGTGACATTTATCTCATTTATATAAACGAGTGGTTGAAGTTTAAGGGTCTAGTTTAAGGAACTGTACAACTGGGGAGTTAAGATTTGGTCCCAGTTTAGGGTTCCAGCAGGGACACTTTGGTAGTCCTGAGTATTTAACCTACAAGCTTCTGATTAAAACCTTACACAGTAAGCTACAATGTGTCTACTGGCAAGTATCAGCTATTATAACACGATGGCTCAGAAAAGGAATGTTTTAAGTCCATGGAACAGGAACAGAAACAGCCTCGTACACCACTTTGTACATAGTCAGATCTGTAGCACAGAGGGTTATCCAGGCATTTTTTAGCCTTGGCAAAAGTCCATTTGCTGATGTGTCACCCAGCCGAGGAGTTCAGTGCAGCAGAAACATGAAACTTTGTAAATAATGGCTGATGCTCCTCATCGCAGGTGTCAGCTCCAGAGCTCTGGGATTTACTGAGCACACACAATTCCCCTAAAGAGATACTGCATCACCCAAGGTTAACGAAGACCTTTTTATGGACCAACATAAACTTGGGTGACATGATGTCACCTTTATTAAATCTGGTCACTTACGTCTGAACCGTGAATCAAGGAGCGATTTAATTCTTTGCTTTTCTGTTGATATGAATAGCTCACGAGAATTAGTGCTCGATAAGTAGTCGGCTAAGATGCTGGCCCTGCTTCAGCAATCGGTTGCTGGACTACATCACTTTTTAATATTTAACCATTGGCTAAACGGAGGGCTCTGTTTAGAGTCACAAATCGCCTCTTCCTTTCGCTTTTCGGTTTTTAAATCGGCTTTTTTTTTTTCGTTTTGCTGTGTATTATTGCTTTTAGGAAGAATGAAATACAGTGTGGGTATGTTATTAAATTTAAATTACTATTCCAAACTAATCTTAAGTTGAATAATTTTAGTATAGAGCTTTACTTATAAAAAGAAAATACAATAAAAAAAAGAGACGTACTGAGGTAATAGCAACCCCCCCCCCCAAAAAACCCCATCACTTTAAAGCAATGCGGTTAAGATCCATCATTTAGTTGACTTCATTTTATAGGTTTATAGACTTGTGCATATATATATATATATATATATATAATATTAGTTATGTTTTGTGCATTACTCTCCTCTATTCACTCTCAGTCCAGGCTAACCAATGCCAAGTTTTTGTTCTCAGTGTTAAAAACAGTTCTGCGACTTCCTAACGCACTTCAAACTCACATGCTAACGTTGTTGTTTTTTAATAAAGCAGCTACATGGCTGCGGTTATCTAAGCTAGATTTGTTCACTCGCATGTGATCAGCCTACGTTATGGCTGTACACAACTTGAGAACATTTCCCACTCGCACTTGTCCATCATGATCCGTTTTCCGACATCGCCACATCTGCTCCTTCTCAACACAAATGAAAGAATAACGAGGCTGAGAAGCAGAACCCGAGCCAAGCTGACGGGATTCTTTCAACTCCCTTTCCTCACACTACACCACAGGTGAGGATGCGACTTGGGATTATTTCGGTTTGGAATTAATTGCAAAGCTAAATACATCAAACATTTAATGGAAAATAACAAACGGAGCCAAACGTGCACATGGAATTTGAAAATTGGAAAAACCTGCCGTACGCATGAGTGACACTGGCGGAAGACTCTAAAGCAAGGGTTTATCTCACGGATACAGGCCTGTTGCTGTGGGAAGTGTTCGAGACTTGTAATCCTCCACAGGTGGTCATGATGTTCTTTTAAAACTTCTTGAGGCAAGTAGATTTGTATCGTCATCTCATCCATAAATAAACATCCAGAGAGTTGAATTATGGTGCCTTCAGGCTCACAATACAACATACTGGACAACGTAGGACAAGTCAATAGAACAACTCAAAAAGTGATACACAATAAATACACAGGGCCATGGCAGGACTACACAAAGCAGCGAGATCAAGCAGGAGGCATAAACATGCATAAAACATCCTAAGCAAACTGACTGAGAAAACCCCATGACGCTATTGTAACTAGCAACATATGAGAGTGTAAAAGGATACTGCAGGGTTTCGCTGTAAAATAGTTCTAAAGGAGCCCTTTAACTGGAAAATAGATTTTACCCCCTCTTAGAAGAGAATCATTTCATAAGCAAAATACCATTCTTCAAACATCCAATGAATACAAAGTTCTAAGAAGGACCCAACGGATGTAATCAAACCACAAAGTCAAATAAATATAATCAACAGTTTGTGGTCACTTTGCCAGCACACCCATCACTGTGTCTTCTCCAAACTTTTGCTGCAAATTCAAGGAACACAAGTCCAGGGTGTTACTTTATGCTGAAGCATTAAGATTTTTCCTAAATAACACTAGGATAGACAAACATTACACTACGTCCCTGTGCTTTATGTGTAAGGCCTCGTCCGATTATCAGTGCTGATATTAGGTATTCTTACAATTATCAGTATTGGTCATTTTCAAAACTGATTTGCAGATAAAATTATTCATTATTCTTCATTATGAAATGTGCTATGTGGCTCTGATAAACACTTATCAGTCCGCAGCGAGTGTGTCTTCAATGAAGTGTCTGCACATTTGTGACAATTGAAGCAGCAAGCTCACTGGAGAGTGATGGAGCAGCTCTGCTTTCTGCACCACAACCTGGTGCTGCTGGATTAAGACTACTAATTGTTATCCAATTTATTAACTTAATTTAAATCAAATCTTCTAAGCTATTTTATTTATTTGCCATTATATATATATATATATATATATATATATATATATATATATATATATATATATAGATATATAAAATATTCAACTTCATTGTCATTGTGCAAGGTACATGTACAGAGCCAATGAAATGCATTTTTCGCATATCCCATTTTAGTAAGTTGGGGTCAGAGCGCAGGGTCAGCTATATGATACAGCGCCCCTGGAGCAGGAAGGGTTAAAGGACCCCACAGTGGTTGGGTATATATGTATATATATTTTTTAAAAAAAACGTTTACAGAATGCTGCTGTGTGTTCCCTGCACCTTTCAAGCTATTATTATAAATTATTATTATTATTATTATTTAGTTTTCAATAATAAACATATGTATTAGAATTTAAAAACAGTTTTCGTCAGAGCCCCTGCCATTATTTCTTATTTTTACACCAGAAATATATATATATATTGGTATATATCGTTTCAAGATATTGGCAAATTTTATCTGTAATAATCGATATCAGCCCTGACACATATGGGTTAAGCCCTAGGGTGAAAAAACTCGAGTGTTGGGCACAGAGCCTTAATCTTAACCCCTGAAGGATTCACAATCTAGTGAAAAGCCTATCTGCAACTCTGGAGGTTTTTACAGAATTCAGACTGACCCTTAATCTAGAAAAGAATGTTCAAATAACATGGTATGGTCAGGTGTTCCTATATATTTGGCCAGCAGGAGGGCTGTGGTCTACAATCTGGACCTTTCTTGCTGTATTGACTCCCGTATGAATTATTCCAAGCATGATCACTACTTTGAATGAGATTAGAGGGAGCAGCTAAAGCAGCAGGACTAGTATACCATCCCCTCTGAGCCGACACACTTACTGTAATAGCGAATGAGTGTAGTGTTACGCAGCGACACACAAACAGAAGAGTGGAGGATCTAAATCAATTACATTACATTCAAGGCATTGCATTTTCTAGGTCAGAAACAGATCCAGCGACGCCTCTTTGTGTTGCTTCTCTAACGCCAGCACACACACACACAAATGAGAACAAAACCCAGGTTAAGTCATGTAAAAATCTATACATCCATAGCTTTAATTGCAAGTTTAATTGCTGGTTAATTAGGAGTTCTTATCACACCGCCAACCTGCTTCCTGGATAGTCTCCACACTAATCATTAATCTGGACATTTTGTCTCTCATCGTGTTGTAGATATTTTTAAAGAAAGGACCGTGCAGATAGGATGAAATCACAATTAGTTATTTTTAATGTGATTGAAAATAAAATCAGCTACTATTGACTATAATTTGATTGCAAAAAGACTAGAATTAAAAGAAGGACAAACAAAATATTATGTCTTATGTCTTGTGTTAATATGCAAGCAAATTTATTTGCCTGTAACTTAAACACTTTTTAAATCTTTAAATTAACACATTAAATAATCAGAAAGTTGGACATGAATTGATCAAAGGCGACAAAATCAAATTACGTCCTTAAATAATTGGGGTTTTTTTCCCCCATGTATCAAAATGAAATTGTTAAATGTGGATGTCCGATGTTTGTCCTGTTTAGTACTGAGATTTGGTCATGACTGCTGGTCATGCAGAGCAAATCGATTTAGTTTAAACATATTATTTATACATAGAATTAAAAAAAAAACAACAGTTAAACTGTTATATATATATATAAAGATGATGTTTAGATAAAGGTGTACGAAAACTCGCTGTAAAACGGTTCAGTATTGATGATGTGCTGCATATTAGAATACAAATAGACCAAAACAGGTCATATAAGGATGTAGATGAAGTAAAAGAATGCTAATTTGGATGTATTTTTAGTATTTATGGCAGCATTTGAAATATTTTGTCTCTTTTATTCTGGCTTCACCTGGCAGTAGTTGATTGTGCAAGACAGTGTTTAGTCTTCAGCATTAGGAAGTTTGTCTGAAGCTCTTCCACATCCTACATGTTTCTAATGCCAGAAAATCTGAAAATCTATACTGGATCATGCAAAGATCTCTCCTTCATTTATCTCTAGCACAAGCCAGGGAAGATCTACTTGGATGAGAAAATGAGATGCAAATTGCCAGATCAGTCTCAGTGCTGAATGGAAACCACTTGTGATCAGGATACAATAAGAGAGAAAAGAAATAATGAAAGTGAAATAATTTTTGGATAGGATTTGGAGAAGATGCTCTTGTGTGTGTGTGTGTGTGTGTGTGTGTGTGTGTGTGTGTGTTTTCAATCCAGGCCAATCAAAAGCTCAAATTACGCGCCACAGCTTCAAACCAAACACACTCCGAGTAGAGAAGTGTCATGGAGATAAGATTTATAGCTCTCGTTATAGCAAATCATAGAGACATGGTCGATTTTATGTCAGGTTTAATAATCGATCATGGGCTGATGCGTTATTATTATGTATAAACAAAAGAGGAATAAATACATAACAGCTGATTTCGTGGAATGATGACGTGATAATATCGCTCAGAGAAACGGAAATATAATAGTATGACGTCACTGAGTTAAGTATTAGGGGTCAAGGATTTAGGTATTCGTGTGTGTGTGTGTGTGTGTACCTGTCATCGTAGCAGAAATCAGCGCCCAGTGTATTGACGTACAGGACCAAAGCCACAGCGCTGCACACCAAATCTGCGATCATCTCTCTCTCCAAAACAAAAAAAAACAGCAAGAAGGAAAAGAAAAAAAAAAGAATAAACCAAAATGCAAGCAGAAGAAATGGGGGTTAAAGGATCCCCTCTTTTAATTCACTATGCGCGCTGTTCGTCTTCATCAGAAAAATAACCAATCAAAGCAGCAAATCCGCGTCTCCATGGCTGAAGCGCGTACTGTATTCCCGGCATGCTGCTCTGCTGCTCGGCTGATCTTAACCCATGGTGAGGAGGAACAGCGCGGCTCGAATCCCCGGCGTGAGACACGACTGTGTGCGGTGTTTACACGGAGTAAACGGAGTTGTGTTTGTGTAGTGCTGCATGGTGGACACCGAATAATACGTCGCGACTGAGCCGCGTGTGGTCGGCGTGGGTAGTGCGCATGCGCTTGGCACCTCCCCCGTGCGCTTCTCCCGGGCTGAATTAAAGACAGAAGGCACCGATTTCACCAAGTTTCCAACAATCATATTACCAAACACAGGAGTCATCAGAAAACATCAAGAGACCCGCTCGATTACACAACACACAGTGTTTTTCTTTCTCTTTGTTTCTCGCTGTGTGTGGGTGTAAAATTATACTAATAATAAACAACATGCTGGTTGTCAGAGCTGGGAATGAGGAACGCAAATCTTGCACCAGATGTGCACATTTGTGTGAAGAAATAGGAGTACTGAATTTGCCCTTTCCTGGGGGTTCTAATAATTTTGGGCCCTTTAAAAGAATGTGAGGTAGGGGCCCCCTACCACAACTATTCCACACTACCAATTACTATTAATCAGAGGTGGGTAGAGTAGACAAAATCTGTACTCAAGTAAAAGTACAAGTAAATATTTACTGAAATAAGAGTAAAAGTAATCTCAATAGTTACTCGAGTAAAAGACTACCCAACTAAACTAAACTACCCAAATAAAAACCCCAAATTTCAACCTTCTCTGTGAGTTTTTACATCCCGTCTCCTCCAAAGTGTCTCTGTTCTGATTATATAAAACAGGTTGAATTAAGATAAAGTCAATGTCAGTCCCGTGATGTAAATTAACATCACATCACATGTCATTTACAATCACATCTCAAGCACACACAGATGTTTTTCTAACAGTAACTCTGCCTTAATTAATAACATTTAAAATGAGGTCCTTTAAAAATATACTTTATTTATTTATTAATCTTCTATACCCGCTTATTTTCTAATTCAGGGTCATTTGCCGGAGTTTATCCCAGCTGTCTTTGAGGGGGGGGGGGGGGGGGGGGGTCAGGAGGGGTACACCCTGGACAGGTTGCACCCGTCCATCATGGGGCCACACACACTCACACTCACTCCTATGGGCAATTTAGAATCACCAATCAACCTAACATACTTTTTTGGACCGTAGGAGGAAACCATGGTACCCAGAGTAAACTCACACAAGCACAGGGAGAACATGCAACTACACACTGAAAGACCTGAATCGAACCCAGGCCTTCTTGCTGTAAGGAAACAATGCTAACTACTAAGCCACAGTGCTGGCCAAATATTCTTTATTTTGACATTTTATAAGTACATGTATTATAAAGATAGGAATAAAAAAAATATAATCCACTTTAGTAAAAAAAAATATAGGTAAAATATTTATTAGAATATATACTGTATGTAATAATTAACAGCTGTAAAACAGATAGCAAAAAACAGTTATATACAGATAAATTGCACTTTTTTTAACATTGTAAAAAAATGACGCTATTCTGCCAAAGTAAGTGGCGTCACTTGACTTTATCGCTATTTGTCATTAACCGAGAAATGGCTTATACTCCAGTATTATTTACTAAAATTAGTTAAAAATGATAATAAAGTTTCATTAAACATGATGATACCCTTCAAAACAGTGTGCATGGTGTAAGTGCATAGCGTAGCATTTGGGACACAACGTGTGTTTTCTGACAATGAGTGGAAACCTAAGAAACCATCATAAGCACTGAGACAGACTTACGCCGGACTCAAGGAGCTCCACACAGACAGTAACCTCTGGACAAAATCGAAGCTGTAAGGAGGCAACGTTCTGCTGTACCATCAATGTCCAATTTTACAAACTTTATGTACTTGTAATCTATTTTAAAGCAATAATTTACTAAATATTAATGTTTCTAAAAGTCAGATGACTATCAAAGATGCAAATATGTATTACTCCAGCTGCAAGAATAGATACACTTTTCCAGCATTTGTTTTGGAAGGTTTGAATCAGGGCCCTGCGATGGACTGGTGACCTGTCCAGGGTGTACCCCTGCCTTTGGCCCAATGACAGCTGGGATAGACTCCAGCAGATCCCTGTGACCCTGATTAGAAATAAGTGGGTTTAAACAATGGATGGATGGATGAATGAATGGGTTTAAATAAGTAAACCTATTTTATATTTACATTTTGAAATGTTTGTGGGTATATATACATTCCATGGGATTTAAACGCCTCAAGTGTGACTCTAAATTGCTTATATATTTATCTGTGCAAGTTGTGTGTTTAAATGTATTGAATGATGTGGGCTGTGGTTCCAGCTGTGTTTAATCTAACTCTAATCCATGGATTGAGCACATTTTATAAACATTAACCACATTAAGCAAACAAAATAGGTGAACAAAATCGAAAGTGATTAAAAGAAAATGAAGATGCATTTAAGATTTTATCTCGGTTAAGCTCACAAGCCTCCAATGCCATGGCGACAAACTTTAGGCTAAAAAATCAGTTGCATATGGCATACAAAAGTTCGGAAATATTTTATATTAATATTTATACTGTCAGTGGATTATTCCTGATTTCCGTTAGCTGTGTGTCGCAATTTTTCAGTTTAATGCGGTTTGGCTTTTCCAAATAGTGTTAAGATCACTTGCTAATTTGCTCAACTTAACTTAAAAATTTTTACACCCCTGAGTATAATGCTAAAAAATAAACTGCGACTGGTTTATTTACATGGCAGTAAGATACCCCTTGGCCAATAAAATCTGCTATGGATTCCATACATTATGCCAGCCTGAATTTTTTCTGGCTTTTCCTAACAGTAATTTAAACTTGAAAGAGGACTCTTTTTTTTACATGTATAAAATGCCATCATTTCTAGCATGACATGAAATAAGGAAGAGGGGGAAGTGGAAGCAAAGTGGTTAAGGTGTTGGACTGCTAATTGGAAGATCGGAGTTTAATTCCCAGCACCACCAAGTTACCACTGCTGGGCCCCTGAGCTGAGCCCTTAACCTCCAATTGCTTAGTTGTATAAAAGAGATAAAAAGGTAAATCTCTCTGGATAAGGCTGTCTGCCAAAATGCCCAAATGTAAATATAATGTAATGTAATATAACATGACCTTAAACACATAAAAGTAAATTTCTATAGGTTTTCGGATTTAAAAATTAATTAGAATAATAAACAGTCAAACACGTACATGTTTGTTTTTTAGCAGCTCTGATTAGCAAATGAGTAAAGTGCTAGTTTGGTGTCCCTCCAGCTTAAGTCATTTTAACTGTAAATAATATTTTTGACAAGCTACATTGCTAACGGACCCATCAAAAGAGTTCCGGGTTACAACTAATAATTTATGAATCATGTCCTTACCGGACAAAAGATAAAAAAGAAATGAAAAACCTCAGAGTTGGAAACAAACAGAAGGAGAAAATAAGGGGAGGAGAACGAAAAAAAGGCTGAGAATTAATCTTGGAGTTGCTACAGAGACAAAGACTGCACCAGTGAATATTGATGCATTCCTGTTTCAATAGCCCAAGCCAGTCTACTGAAGCTGGCCTCAGTGTAGCTATTCACGGGGCAGCAGGATACCATGATGTCATCTTTTAAAGCAATTAATTAAAGCAGACACTGTAACTAGACCTGATTCTCTGCTTCACTGTAACCTTCCCATGTCTGGATGGCTTCTACGGTAAAATACCCATCAATTCTACCCTCGGTGTCTCTAAGGGTTTGGTGTAAGACAAGAGGGTGTTCATTTTGAGTCGGTAAGTTTGTGTGTGTGTCTGTGTGTGTGTGTGTGTGTGTGTGTGTATGTATGTGTTTTGCTCCTCCTAGATAGACAAGCTACATTTCAAATATATTCCAAGGACAGCCTTAAATTTATATTTACAGTATCATGTAAGGGTAGCAGGGTAATTGTTTTTAGGTTGCGATTTCTCTATAAAAGTGTATTTATTTTATTTATTATAACAGCTGTTTAAAATAGTTTTAAGAGCTGTTTTGAAAATTCAGTGTGCATTACAAGATTAATATTGCATAAAAACCATAAAATATGTAACACAGAGACACTTATATTAGGAAAAATAAGAACAGCTTTAATACTAGACATTGAATTGTTCCAACATGTACAAGACTTTAGGCATATTATGTTATACATTGAAGGAGGACCATGGTGGAGGACCATGGTGGCACTCTACCTCCTTAATTGAGGGCTTTAATTCTGTATTTTCTTATTCTCTTGCCATTTTTAGTCCATTGGGCAATTTAATTTGCAATGTCCCTTATGGTGCCCCCCATAATTGTCCCTATAGTTGGGTGTAATAAGTTTGGAGTGTGGGATGGCATGAACACACTGAAAAAAGTGGTGATATACCCAATTATTACAACTGTACACCTGTATAAAAATCTATATAATAAATATTTATGTTATATACGTGTAATTCAACTGTGTAACAGTTAAGGCATATAAATAAAGTTGATGTATACAATTATATCCGTGTACACACTATAATTTTCAACAATAGTTAACAGTTAAATATTGCATTTGGATATTTTAATACAAAATTAAATACAATATATTCAACATAACTGTTTACTGTATTTTTTGGATGATTTATAAGATTGCATGCCTGGAATTGAAAATATTAAAATACCTCAGATTTAATCTGGTAAAAATTCAGCTCTTTCAGTGGAAGTCTTATTATTCAGTGCCGAACTTTGCATCAGTTCTACTACACTTATAATCTCAAAGTAATGACATTATTTTTGTCTGACTTTTTTCCAGGTGTTGGAGCTGTGGCCGGTCTGGACCAGCTTCACACCCACATAATTATTTCAGCTCTGACTGAAATCATGTGTTTGGTCAGGGAAATGTACTGTGACATCTACTGTTGTATTGTAGATGTAACAAACTCTTAGGCCTGCATTTTATTCTAGTAATATAAGTGGGATAATTTATAGAGCAGGTTCGTTGCTTGGGGTGAAATAACTGATGTATTTCAATGACACAAGAGACCTGCGATCATAGAGGTGCCCTGAAGATAAAGGTACATTTTTATAGCTATCAGTTTACTATTGACAGTAAGCCAATCAGGAATGATCGAGCAGGCTGCTGTTGCTATTGCTAACCTAATGCGGCCATGATGGTTTCTTTTCCATTTGTCTCCAAGGAGGCTGTTCAGATGCTTGTTCAATCACTTGTCATCATAGAATTGGACTTGTGTAGTTTGCTCCTGGCATGTCTTTCCCCTGTAAAAGAAACTATAATACAGACGAATGACTTGTTTTCAACCTTCTCAAGTTGACCTACGTCATACTTTTGCTGTGTAACATCTGGCTTCCTGTAGTTAAATAGTGACTGTATACATATACTTTATTTGGAAGGAGCAGTTAAGATGTTCCAAACAGATAAACAGAATATTCTAGGTGAGCTATTTTGTTTGAGAAAGAGTGACAGAGTACAAGAGCGATCAGATATGAAGATTGTGGGACAAAAATAGATCGATTTTGAGACAAAGATGCTTATCAAAGCACGTGTGTCATGTTTAGAAATGAGTTTATAAAGTCCGTCGCTATTTATTTGATCAGGGTTGCGATGCTTCGGCAAAAAACTACTTGGTATGATTAAATTTGGGGGAATAAGAGCAGAGATATAATTAGAGTTACTATCAGATATATATTTATATGTTTATAGAACGTTTGCACATGACATACCTCAATAAGTTTCATTTTCTCACATGTTGTCCATCAGACTCATTTTTCCAAGGTAGTTCAGATTCAGATTCAGCGCTTCTAACGGTTCTTGGTTTGACGGTTTTCGTTGGAAAAGTCACACTGCAGGTAGGTGTGTGAAAACTTCTGTCAATTTAGCAATAAAAGACAACAGCTTTGGGCATAGGATTTTTAGGATTTAGGAGGTTTTAGCATCTCAAACAACTAAATTGGGGTCAAAGTCACACAAACCTGGCTTTAGTGTCACTTAGCAAGACTTAAGACTGATAGCATTAGCTATGGATACACAAGATTATTGGCCAAAGATCACCAAAGAGGGCATTTGACAAAAATGTAAAGGAACCAATCACAGTAACGTGTTCAAAGTCATGTGCAGGGGCATAAAAATGTAAAGTCAATGTCCCCACAGAACAGACCTGCACCAAACTATAGATAATTTGATTTAAGAAAGTCATGAAAATTTTTGAGTGTATACATGGGCCCCCTTATAATTTGAAAACTTCAGAGTTTAGTTGATCCTTAAGTTCTCCTTTTTTCATAAGTGATGAATAACATTTATTTTCAGGAGAATTGTTAAACAATCAACACATGTTTGCCAGAAATCCTGAAGAATCCAACCAATCGGACTATGACGTCACAACATTTTAGCTGTTTAAAAATTTCGTTCCTGACTAAGACTAGACCCTACTCTGTTCTGACACACAGGTTGTGCCATGAGCTTCCTATCCTGACACAGAACAGTTGTTGTTGGTTTACTAATTCATTGTACTAACTTCTTTCTTAGTGATTCGCATTTGTAAATATTCTAAGATTCTAATCAATTTGCACTAGCCTGTGGATATGTTTTTGAAGGAGACTACAAAGCGCTTGTGTAAGTCTCTCTGGAGAAGAATGTCTGCCAAATGCTGTAAATGATCTACTAGTTTGGCCTGATCAGCACTGACTAATCGTAAATCTTAGTGTCATATTGCAAAGCAAAGGTTATGGGTCATTAAAAAAAATCTTATTTTTAAGACCTATGTGTACAAAATAATTTTGGACCATCTATGGAAAAATGGGAAACATTTCTGCTCAGGCTTTGTTTTGTCGTGGCTAATGGCGAACAGCCGTAAGGGAGGTGATTTGCTCGTTTGTCAAATGTGTGCAGCTGAAAAAGGGCTTTCTCAGCAGGTCTGTATCAGGTGGATGCTATTAAATCCCTTTCTCATTTTTTAGCCTTGAAGTGGTAATAGAAGAGGACTGGTCACTGATGGATAGAGTGAGTGAATAGTTAAAGGAGTGTATTCATCATGATTGGAATGGGAGTAGTGACACAGCCATTTATAACACACGCTCCATGTATATTTCTCCAAAGTGCTGCCAGCGGTGCACATCCTGGGCCGCTAAATAGTACAAAAGTGCTTCTTAGATATTAACTCTTTACACTCACGCTGAGTGGATTATTGCATTTCAGCGCTATATAAATGGACGAGCAATAAACACTCGAAAACTTTAACTGTACATTAAAAAGGGGTTATGAGAGGAGATTTTTTTTTTGATTGTTTGGCGCCTTTCCAAAGTTAAAAAGCGAAAAGTGAAACTGCTTTCTGTTTAAATGAGGTGACCTTTAAAGAAAAGGAGTTAAAGAACTGTGATGATATTCATTTGCAATCCAGCAGCGAGAAAATTAAAAGATGCAATCTGCCAAGCTTGTGTATTATTTAAAAGCAAAAGGCTTTTAATTTAATTAAAAATAGTGGAATCTATTTGAGCGTAGTAATTATCAATGGACTGCAATTATTTTACTCGGAGAAATCAAATGTCCTTTAGACTGTGGTAAAGATACTGTATTCAACTAATTCCAGCCTTTTGGACAGAACAAATATTAATAATATAATGCAATTTTTGCAATACGGTCACATGGGGACCATCATAAAATAAAAAACAATAATGCTGGAAAATAAGCTTTCGCAATTAATTCTTAAACCAATCCCAAATTTGACAAACCCAGGTTTCATGAGTCAAGTGTAGATAAGCCAAAAAGGCATATCTATCTTTACCTAGAGAGGAGCAGAAGGTTTACATCCATCCAATCATCAGAGTCAGTAATGGAGAAGGAGAGTAAGAAAGATTTCCCCATTTGGACCATGTCCATTTGAGTCATTGTCAATTATATGAGCTCAGCCAATGTGTTTCATGGCCATAAAGCTTTAAGAATCAGTATTTTACGCTTCAGTACCCGCACCTGCACACATTTGCTACGCATGGAGGTGGGGGGGTGGGAGGTCAAGGTTGTTTCGGAAAAGGTGGATATCCCTGAAAGCACTGAACACACACAGGGGAGAGATAACCGAAAGGAACCATGGGAAACGGAAGCAACAAAATAGTGAAGGCAGATATTTAGCACAATTTGTGTCAGAGTGACAATTTTTTCCACTACAATAATTTTTAAGACTTATTTTAAAGGAAAAAGAAAAGCAGAATAAGTAGTTTACATGCTTGGAAGAATTTTTATTATAAACCTTTCATTGTGGGGGCAGCACGGTGGCTTAGTGGTTAGCACTGATGTCTCACAGCAAGAAGGCCCGGGTTTGATTTCTGGGCAGGGGTCTTTCTGTGTGGAGTTTGCATGTTCTCCCCGTGCTTGCGTGGGTTTACTCCGGGTTCTCCGGTTTCCTCCTACAGTCAAAAAACATGTATGTTAGGTTGATTGGTGATTCTAAATTGCCCATAGGAGTGAGTGCGTGTGTGTGGCCCTGTGATGGCTTAGCGACCTGTCCAGGGTGTTACCCCTCCTGCCTTTCGCAATTTCAATTAGGGAATAAGTGGATATAGAAGATGAATGAAGAAATAAACTTTTATTGTACCAGGATCAGTATGAAGCTTTTTAAGGATTAAGGTGCTTTATATGTGGTTTTTTTCTCCAAAGAGTAATAAATCTTACGTAAATGTATTTATTTTTTGTTATTTTTATTTATTTTTTATTTTTTCATTTGTTTTACTGTTTTACCATTACTTTTTAAATCAGTTCACTTATAAAAGTCCTATGCATTTCTGGGGGGTTACCATCTTTGCCATTCATTCATTTATTCATTCATTTATTCATTCATTTGATTTCAGCATTATTCTGTTCTTTATTCTGGAAAATTCTATGGACACAAAATGGATTACACTCTAAATTACCCACTCATTCACTCTTTCCAAACATCAGCCCACCTGCTACTGGCATGTTTTTGGATAATGGAAAGAAACCAGAGAACCAGACAGATTAAGCTTAAATCCCATAGAACCCAGAAAAAACAGACACATACACAGGAAGGGCATGTAAAACTCCACACAGACTGTAACCTGAACTCCAGAAACACTTCTCGCTGCATCATGTGCCACTTTCCTGGGCAAACAGTCTCTTTATAAATCATTTTACATGTTGAATAGTTCCTTAGATAAGTTTGCAATGATAACAAGAATACTGGAGCCTGCTATATTGGCCTTGGCAACAGGAGAGTGCTTTATTAATACCCCTGCATGAATAAAACATTATTCTAAATCCAAATTTCTACACTCAAGTTTGTGTTTAGAAATTGTTTTCCTGCTAAAAAAAAAAATAAAATAAAATTGGTAAGTTATATCTGGCATGAGAAAGAATGATTGAACAAAAACAAAAAACCTCAAAAGATACTTTAACTTCTCTTTTAAGTGTGTATTTGGACAAGATGTTGGATCAGATTTAGTCATCTTTCTGAACTGCTTTGTTCGTTCGTTCGTTTCTTTCTGGCTTCTTTTTGTTTATTTATTTCATTGATTTCTGATACTGTTGTGGGCTTGCATTCCCTTCGATCCCTCAGAATATTTTAAACCCTCTTTCGGATCATGTTATTCCCATGCAGGATTGTGGTTTTGCCCATAATCAGTCATAGACAGGACAAAGTCAATAACTGTCGTTAGCCGGCTAGGAAATGCAGACTGAGTTTACATCACAGCACCTATACATTACTTACCTCATTTACATAATGAAATGATGCTGTCTGAGGATTTCGGCTGCATTTTCTGCATGTAATGCTGCAATAGCTAAAGAGTCTAGTCTTTCATTGTTAATGTCAACCTAACCAAGCGTTTATTAAATTGATCTCTATTTACGTCGTTTCAGCAGTTCTATAAATTCAATTTGGTCTTCTGTGAATTTCATTTCTTTAGTTTATTGTGAACCTGCGAGTGATGGACAATCTGTTGCCGGTCCCAGCTTTATGTACTGTACAGCACTTGAATGTTCTAAACCTGCTGTAATAGAGAATTCTACTGGCAGCCGGAACCCTCTCTTCTTTACAATGCAGCTATTTGTAAGATGATAGAAAATTATGGGTTGTGATGTTATGCTGAAAAGGCAGTCTGATAACGTTCAGAAAAGCATTCGCTAAACATAAAACTGAGACTACCGTATGTGTTCTACCGTCTCACCCAGTCTCTTGTTTATGCTGTGGCGAAGTAACTGTTTTTAATGCTAAATTACCTTTTATGATCTATCAAATGTACAGTAGTTACTTAAAATTATGTCTTCCCTAGCCAGACCTTCAGACTACCAGTAGAAGGTACGGACTTAATAGAGGCTTTTATTGGCAAACAGGGCAAAAACTGATATGATGTAAAGCAACCAATCACAGATCGTTTTGTTTGGCGTCATGTTAAGGACATGAAAATGCGCAAGCATAAATAGGTTATTTACAAACTGTTTGTAGGAAAGTTGTGCAAATTTGCTGGAACAATGATACAACAATCTCAAACAAGATCAATTAATAAAGTAATTTTTAAATAAAAGTATATCTATAAAAGTTATCAGTTATTTTTAAAGATCTTAAATCCTCCAACAATAAAAAAAAAGACCCAACTGTGTATTATTTAGACATGGTTGTTTAAACCATAGGTTTTTAAACTGTGGAGCGCATCCCTGTGGGCACCAGCACCTGGTAATTCAGATGTGTACATTGGACTAATAAGAAATCCAAGCTAGCAATTTTTAAGCATTTACTAGGGACAATCGAATAAGTTCCTTAGCTAAGTATTAGGCCGCTGGTCTGGAGACCTGCGCTGGGCAGATTTTTATGTTATTATTCCCTGTTCCCACCAAAAATATTCTAGATTTGTCCCACACCCATCCGCAAAATCATGCAAGTAAACACAAGTTTCTTTCAACTGCTTGTTCCCGCTACTTTATTTGTTTTACTTGCCATTCTTCTGAATACAAAAAGAAAACGAAAAGAAAGAACAAACCGATATTTTTCATTTTATTTGAGTTTAATTCAATGGAATGATAAACATAATATCTGTGTCATGTACTTTTAGACATGTGAGCTTAGTCTTAATTCCGTACATAAACCATGCGAGAGTTACTGTAGCTTCTGACCTTGCTACAGTTTTTAATTTTATTTTAGTAGTCGTTTTTGCTTTTATGCAGTAGATAAATAATAGTTTATTTGTTTTTAGTTATTTAATTGTAATTTTAAGATATTTTGCCCGATTCCTAAGAATACTTTTTTTCCCCACAAATTTTGTCCTGCGCCGCATTTTGTTGTGTCGGGTCCTGAATTACTTCTGGAGTGCAGGTCTCTAAGTCGGTGCAAAAACAAAACAGAGGCTTGTTAAGATAAATAGCAGTGAATTAGATAAACTGCACATGTATACGAGCTTCATAACAATGTATACAATTTCTACCTTACTGTATACAATCGCCTCGTCTGTGTAATGTTTATTTATATTCATATATATTTATACTTTTACTCAAATATTACTCTTTATTTGTATTCATATCCTTCATTTGAAACTGATCGTTTGAATTGTTCTGTTTATTTATATTTATATTGATCATTTTATTTTCATATTGTTCATATTTATATACATTTATATTTTTTATTCAAATATTACTCTTAATTTATTATCATATCGCTCCCTTCAAATTGTTCATTCAGCTGTCATTATTGATATGTATCATATACCGACCTCTTTTACACTGTTACCAATGCATTTCTGGTTAGATGCTAACTACATTTTCTTGCTTTGTACGTTAACAATAAAGTTAAATCAATTAAATCTAATATAATCTAATCTAATCTAATCTAATCTAATCTAATCTAATCTAATCTAATCTAATCTAATCTAATCTAATCTAATCTAATCTAATCTAATCTAATCTAATCTTATCCAGAGCGACTTACAATATTCCTTGTTATACAGCTGAGCAATTGGGGGTTAAGGGCTATGCTCAGGGGCCCAGCAGTGGTTGCTTGGTCAACCTGGGAATCAAACCCACAACTTTCAGGTTGTTGAGCCACAACTTCCCTTTTCTATACGTGGCAAATAATCTAATCTAATCTAATCTAATCTAATCTAATCTAATCTAATCTAATCTAATCTAATCTAATCTAATCTAATCTAATCTAATCTAATCTATATTTTTACACTTCTATATAATTAATGCTAGGCATGCTATACGTGGCAAATAATGTGAACAGTGTTCATATGCAATACTTTAGGCTGGCAGAAGCAGAAGAGGGGCACGAGTGACATTAGATAAACTTGTAGGAGTGCATGACCTAAAAGGATAAAAACCCCTGCTTTAAACAAAGAAAAATATACCGTGGTGGTAAAGGAGTTAGATGCCAAAAAAAAGGGACACATACGTCCCCCAGTCATCCGGTAGTATCCAACCTAAAAAGGCTTTCAGTTTCGCCATGCCATATGCGTTAAACATTCAGACAGGAATTTTAAGGCATGATGTCTAAGAGCAAAATTACTTAAAACATGTAGGTTATCTGCGAATCAATGAGCGCTAATCCTTAACACTTTGTTCTCCTAACTGCAAAGCTGAGCACTACGTTTTGCTGGATGGGGATAATTTTGCGGCACTGTATTATTCACATTATTTTTATCCAGCCTAGCTGACAGCCGAACAGACTTGAGGAATTTGCACATTATCAAATGTTTCTGAGGGTAACGTTACATCCTGTGACTTTCCATACAGGCTGTTTCTGTCTTTATGTCCTTTAAATGAATGTTTCACCTGAAAAAAAAAAAAAATGGCAGCGGTAGATTGTGGTCCGTCTCGTGCCGTTTTAAAGCCAAGAAGTGTGTGATGGAAACCTCAGCTGATTTAAGCTATTGTGTCTGGTAGAAAACTAAATCATTAAGCTCAGACACAAGCTCAGCTTGCCACTCCCTGTAACTAAACACCCACTTACAGAAGACAGCATGTAGGACGGCTATGCAGCTCCCAGAATTCTTTATCATTACAGATTAATATAGCAGTACAATAATCATAAACAATCATGGATTTTTCTAGAAGGTGTATATATATATATATATATATATATATATATATATATATATATATATATATATATATATATATATATATATCTTTTTTTTTTTACAGCATTTTGTTTTATATATTTTTATATAATTTCTTTTACAAAATGAATTTTTTTTACATGTGATTTCTACACTCTCAAATTTTTCTTTTTGTATAAACTAAAAGGCAGTACGGTGGCTTAGTGCTTAATACAGTTTCATATCCCCGGCAGGGGTCTTTCTGTGTGGAGTTTGCATGTTCTCCATGTGTTTGCGTGGTTTTACGTGTATTTTAGGTTGATTGGTAATTTTACCCATAGATAAATTGCCCATAGAAGTGAGTGTGAGTGTGTGTGTGGTTGTTTGTCTGTATGTTTTGCTCATTGAACCTTTTAGTGAGCCCTTGTGCTCTTAGTGCATTTCTAATGACATATTTGGAATTTACACACTGGTTTGCACTATTCATAGTATACCGTGAGACGTGATGTGCGGAATGTTCAACAGTTTATGCACTTAACTCACACAGTCTTGCTTATGCAGTAAAAGAGGGGTGGGGACACCACTGTCATGGATAAGATCTTCTACGAATATATTTTAAATTAGGCCGTTGTCTTTTTTGTACAGTATTTTAAAAAATTACCATATTCTCCTTAAACAAACAGTGTTGCATTGCCGCTATTTGACATCAATTGCCCCTGAATGGGAAATGGCTGCGTGTTTCCATTTAAACCAATGCTATGATTCTAAAATTCATAGTGTGAGTGTGTGGTTGTTTGTCTGTATGTTTTGCCAAATGACAGCTGGGATAGACTCCAGCAGATCCTTGTGACCCTGATTAAGAATAAGTGGGTATAGACAATGGATGGAGAAATGGATAGATGTTTTTTCTAAATAATTTATTTATTTACAAGCAACTTTAAAAAGATGTTCATTAAACGATTGTTTTACATTGTTTAACATAAGCAATTTTTGCATTATTTTGTCAATTCTGTGCATCAACCTACTCTAAACCTAATTTATATATTTTTTAAATCCAGAGTAATATTGCAGTATGAAAAAGGTCTCTGCAGTTTAAATTAGATTTGTATGTGTCTGTCATACATAAAAATAGTTCAGCTTATTAGTTTAGTCTTTCGTGACAAAACTTATCCACAAGCAGTGATACTTGTGATACTGACCCTAGCAGTGTTAACTGAGCTTTTCTTATAAAAGCCCAGGAAGGAAGCCGGAGATGGAAGCGGTATACATGAACTCCCTGAGACAGGATATGGGAAAATTCTTTGAAGGGATGCAGAATTAGAAGGGGGAGTTTATCCTTTTTTGGGTCCACACCAGGAAGTAGGGTTATAAAATCAAACACACACTTGTGTTTTTAATAGTGCCTTAATTTAGAGTACTGTTACCATAATGGTGCCCTTACCATTTCCATAAAATATATTTTTATTAAATATGTAGAGCATAAATAAGTATTTGAAATGATCAAATATTAGCAATTATAATTTTGCCCTATAACCAACCAGACTGCAGTCTTGGTTGTGTTCGAAAATGAATTATCATCGTTTGACCAGTCAATTTTAATAAAATAACAGTAGGACATACTTAATTAATCACTGAGGAGCTAATGATACATATAGCATGCATGAAAGAGAGCATCAAACAAAGGCAGAGGTGGTTAGATGGAATGTGTAAGGCTCTGACAATAACATCAGGTGTTCAAGGTAATGATGTGGTGTGGAGGAGGAGTGAGCTATGTGCCCTGAATCTTAAGATCAGTCTGGCATGGCTTGAAGAACAAAGATCTAAAATACTTCTGTCATTTTCTATTTTGAGCTAAAGAAATTAAGAAGAAAAAGAAAGAGAAAAGGTGCTGATTTTCCATCGTAAATGAGTGGAAAATGCACTTTTCTGAATAGGCACAGAACAAAATGGTAGGTAGCTATCAAATCAGGTACGGTGCAGCATTAAGCCCCGCTGAGGAAGCCATGCTAAATTGCTCCAACGACTGGTGACTTACGAATGACCCTCCTGAGAGCTATTTCAATTGCGATATAGCAGAAAATGCATTGAGAAGCTTCCTTCTGCCATATTAGTTTTTTTTTCCTTCCATTTCCTTTACATCATTTTATACTGATTGCATGCACATACTTGTGCATCTCAATTCAGGTTTCATTTTGTGTAAATGTCCAAAATAAATTGATAAAAGCGTGTGTGACTGCAAGTACTACACTGGAGAGTCAGTCATTTATTTTAGTGTACAGACAGGAGTGTGGAAGCCAGTTTAACTGTCTGAATTCTAATGGGACAGAGACATGCCCTGCATATTAACCAGACCGCTCTCTCCCTTTCTGTCTTTCTATTTATCTCTGTGTGTCTCTCTTTATCTCCCCCTTTCTTTCTTTCTGTCTTACTTTCTTCCTGCTGTGATGTGACAACAGTGGCAGTGACAGTGGGCTTAGTCACTGGTACTGAAATAATGAGTGTGTGTATGCATGGTGATATGAACATTTTACAGCTTAGGACCTACAGTATATTTTTTCTTTTAGTTTAATACAACTACTTAGTCTGTATGTTGAGTCACAGCAATATTAGTAATTTTTGCATCGATTTTGGCATCAATTTTACCTGTCATTGCTGACTAAAGTGAATAATGCACAATTAAAATACTTTTTATGCTCATTCAACCTTTTAGTGAGCCCTTGTGCTCTTAGTGCATTTCTAATGACATATTTGGAATTTACACACTGGTTTGCACTATTCATAGTATACCGTGAGACGTGATGTGCGGAATGTTCAACAGTTTATGCACTTAACTCACACAGTCTTGCTTATGCAGTAAAAGAGGGGTGGGGACACCACTGTCATGGATAAGATCTTCTACGAATACATTTTAAATTAGGCCACTGTCTTTTTTGAAAAAATTACTATATTCTCTTTAAACAAACAGTGTTGCATTGCCTCTATTTGACATCAATTGCCCCTAAATGGGAAATGGCTGCGTGTTCCATTTAAACCAATGCTATGATTCTAAAATTCATACAATAAACAGTTTAAAGATAAATCATTGGCTCACCAGGACCTGGGCTTCTGTCTCAGCTCACTGATCCCGTGTTGGAACAGCCAATGAATATTTTCTACAAATGTCAGTCATTCAGACATTTTCATTCAGACATTTTCAATACGAGAGCTTGTGTGTTCCAACACTGTGATATTCACAGCCAGAATGCTGACAATAGCCACCCCATAAAACCCTGAGCAGTGGTACACTGACACCATTGTACCACATCTGAGGACAATCCAGACCAGTAGTTTTTCTGTCTTACCAACTCTGTGGTGCGCTCTATGCCCTGATGTCCATGCCGCAACACATCTGTTTTCAAGGAGCAGGCAAAACTAATTGTAACGAATTCCTCCTACCATTTGAGCAGTTGGTTCAACAATAAAATAGTCCAGTAGAGCAATGCCAATGCTGCCTTTTACATTTAACGCCTTTCATCAGGGTCTGGGCAAGTACTTTGTCTCCAGAATTGCAACACCTCCTGGATCACCAGGTCTGCCTTCCCTCCAAATCATCACATATAAAAAATGCCTAATCGGCTTTTCCTTTATCAATTCGCTTATGTCAACCTGACTACCAAAATTTGAACATTTTTGATCCCTTGGGATAAATACCAATCATTCAGTTAATGTGATACCAGCACACAGTGATTGGGTAAAAAATGGCAGTAAAGATTCTCTAAAGGGGCCAGCTGTTGGACTAGAGGGAACGGTGTGGCTTTGTTCTTTAGCTAGGCAACCACATCCCTCAATTCAAGCAATTCCTCTTACATTTTTTTAACAACTTACCAACAAAACCTCAATAAAAAGGAATTCTTTTAAATGCTTAGAGTCCACTGAAATAGTCACATTGCTGCTTTGTCTTCAACACAACCAATGCCCCCCCAACAAAAAAACAACACTACCAAACTTTTACACAGATAGTGTATTTTGCCAACAGCATCTGTAGAAATAGTTGTACTGTATATACTATATCTATACTGTAATTGCCACCGACAAAGACTAAGCCCTCAAGCACATTCAAATACTCCGGGTGTTCTACTGAACAAAATGTAATATGTCAAGCTGGTTATAATACTGTCTGGTGGCCAAACAATACCCCAGTTCCCTGGTTTGGTACTAAATGTGCACTTTGGCCTATTTGTCCATTTGAAATGGTTTTTTGGGGCTGCCGCTTAACACAGTATGTCAGTTATGGACATAAAGTTTGGAATAAAACGCGTGTGTGTGTGTGGGGGGGTGTATTTACATTGGTCATATTGATTGATAATATTTTGACAGCTTCGAACAACATAATGTCTCTCTCCACACCCCAGGGTCATGGCTACTTCCCCTTTGCACAAGCAAAATATAAACGCAGATCCACATGAAATTATAGTTCATAAACATGGGGGAAAAATCTTTATTTCCAGTTCCTGTTTTGGTTGACTGTAAATCCTGTGTGTGTATATCCATTTAAACACGTTCCATGACTCGTCTGATTCTGTTAGAAAACCATGACCCATTCCAAGGAACATTTCAGGTCTTTAACTTTAGCTGTGAACATATAAACAATTCCCATCCACCAGCCTTTACTTCATTTTTTAGTGGCAGGCATAAGCATAGCCAAAGAAAGGCACAAACATTGATTTCACACTAAGGTCATTTTGTCTGTCTACACTTCCAGGTCATGCTTAAAAAAGAGACTTAAGACACCCACATGTTTACTTTTAATCTTTTAAGGCATCAGCACCCACATGTGCAGTTGTGCCTTGGAGACCCGGGTTTGATTCCGGTTCAGGACCTTTTCGGTCCCACACTTTCTATCTCCCCATTTCATTTCTGTCTGTCCTATAAATAAAGCCAAAAATGCTAAAAAAATGAAAAACTTGGGCATGCAATTGCAGGCAATTTAAGATGAATGGGAATGTGCTTATACACATACAAGTATCTTTCATTTGCATATTTGTAAATTGTATTTTATTTTTGATATAGATTTATCTTGTCTGTTGCATCCATTTTCTCTGTTGTTGCTTGAAAAAAGACTTTGGGAGTTTTTCATGCCCTCACGGGTAAAAAAATATACTATTCCGAACCACTTGCAGAAGGATATTTCTTCTTAATCCAACACGAGTTTAAATCTGACAGCAGCAAATAAGTCAATACACATTTATAGAGATTTAAACCTGTGGCTCCAAGCATGTGTAACACACCAAACAGCATAGAAATAAAAACAGAGACAGAGAGGGTTTCGGAGAAAGTACACAGTACACAGTAACCACATTCTGGTGCTAACAACCCCTCAGTATTACAAAAAATATTGTTTTACATATTAAAAAGGACTTTAATGACTATATATTGATTTATCAAACTAACAATAAGTCCGGTTTCCTCCTACAGTCCAAAAACATGTATGTGAGGTTGATTGGTGATTCTAAATTGTCCATAGGAGTGAGTGTGAGTGTGTATGTGTGGTCCTGTGATGGACTGGTGACCTGTTTAGGGTGTATCCCTATTGCCTTTCACTATTTCAGAGACAGCTGGGATAGACTCCAGCAGATCCCTGTGACCCCGAATTAGGGAATAAGTGAATGAATGAACTAATGATTGAATTGTCATTAATCAGCTGTCGGTGAACATGTAAAACATGTTTATAAGAGTAATTTAGGGTTTACATTTTTTTCTAAGATGAAATTGCGGCCAAAATTGCTTAGTGTTAATATCCCAGCTTTACAGAGCTAGCCATTTAAAAAAAAATCTCTGTGGAAACAAAAATACTACTCGAATTCTCAGTGTAGTTTGTGTTTGCAGCGTGAGCAATACTACAGAGCTTCATTCAAGCTAGTCCTCAGATGCTAACATATGCTTCTGTTTGCTGTTGGTGTTTGTATTTGTATTAGATCTATTTATTTTGTCATCAGTGCTGGTCTTTCAACACGATAATAGACTTGCATGCTACGTTGATAGATCTGTAATAAAATACTGTACGTGCTGAGCGACGTTATTTATAGTGGCTGTCAGTGAAAGCCAGGTTTGTGTTAAAGCTTGTAAATAATAATGCTTCTCCTCACTAGTCAGCTCCAACCCAATTAAGGGGGCTACTTTACCTTCAAAGTGCAATAAGGGGAGGGGATTAGCAAAACTGCCAGACTGTACACTGTTTACGTAGCATTTGCATATTACAGTATAACTTTACTACACTGTTATTATTAATAACTTTATTCAGGAATGGTAAAATTGTTACTTAATTATTTTGTGATTCATTCAGGCTTTGTGATTTTACATCACTCATTTTGTCATGCTGAGACATTCTGTCGCCCGAAATTAGAGGCAAATCGCTGCATTCACGCAGGGTGAAAGATCAAAAACTCAAGCTGAGGTAATAGCTGAGGCATCGCCACGGCCCGTGAAATATTTGCCATGCTAAATATCTGGACCTGTCTGCGATTCAAAATCCGGCAGTGTGAAATGAGTTCTGACTGAGAAATTCCTCGCCAATTACCTACAGCCAACAAAAGAGCAAGCTACAGGTCGACGGGAAGGAGTTATAGACCACAATATGAGCAACCATGGCTTCGGTTCCCATCTTTTATTCCTATTTGCCCCTTTCTCTGCAAATCATTGCGCAGACCATTTGTATGTCAAACTTCTTGTGGGCTACCATTTTAATAACATTTCCATTTACATGCAGGAGCTCTGATCTCACAGGTGAGTCTGCGTTATTTCCTTATGACATTCATTTATTCATCTCCTATACCTGCTTATTCCCTTATACGGGGTCACAGGGATCCGCTGGAGGGAAGCCTATCTAAAAGTATACCCTGGACAGGTTGCCAGTCCATCACAGCGCCACAGACACATCTATGGGCAATTAGGAATGACCAATCAACCTAACATACATGTTTTTGGACTGTAGGAGGAAACGGGAGTACCCAGAGAAAACCCATGCAAGCACAGGAAGTCCACATAAAAAGGTCCCTGCCTGGGAATTGAACCCTGGCCTCCTTGCTGTGAGGCAACAGTGCCCAGCATTGCTTCATAACACTATACTGCTTCTTATGACCAGTATGGCTCTCTGTTGCATGATGTTGCAAAACATCTATTTGTCTTTATAGTAAGAAATATGTTTACATCCATAACACTGATTCGGATCCTTACAGTATATCAATGTATATTTGTTTGTATCCAGCAAAAACAGAAGAAATTCTTTGTGGGTTCTTTATTAGAGGTGCGTGCAGGTTTGGAAATCAGAATTTTTGATGTAACAGAACAGTAAATGTCTGTGTATCAAGCTTGATTTTGTTATTTCTTGTAGCAGAGCTGAAGATGTTGAGGTTTTCTTTGGGAGAGAAGAGGTTGGACAGGATTAGGAACGAGTTCATCAGGGGGACGGCTCATGTTAGAGGTTTTGGGGAGAAAGTCAGGAAAGCCAGATTGAGGTGGTTTAGACATGTACAGAGGAGGGATAGTGAATATATTGGTAGGAGGATGTTAGAAATGAAGCTACCAGGCAGAAGACAAAGAGGAAGACCGAAGAGGAGGTATATGGATGCGATAAATGAGGACATGAAGTTAGTGGGTGTGAGTGAAGAGGATGTAGAGAATAGGGTTAGGTGGAGACAAATGATTCGTTGCGGCAACCCCTAAAAGGGAACAGCTGAAAGGAGAAGAAGAAGGGAAAAAAACCTTTCCTAAATTCATTTCACTCATGTGTAAGTTTTGTTCTGTTAGGTAAAGGCTGGGACATTCTCTGGAAGCATTCTCAGTTTGTTTTCGTATTTCCTTTTTCTATATAAAGGTTTACCAAGAACTTGCCAGATGAGAACTAGTTTTGGAGTCCATCTTTTACAATATCCCGTGCCCTTTGCGGTTCCCACACGCTTTGACTTTACAGGAAATCATCAGTATGTTTATTTCAGCATGGCACAGAAGACAACAAAGGAAAGGGCTGAGTTTTGTTTACTGTGGACAAATCTAGTGTGCGGTTGTATACTCAGTGGTGTGCCGAGGTCGCACGTCAACGGGGGCGGCTGGTGGAAAAAACTGACTCTATGTTCCTTAAATGAATACACACAAACACACATCTTGAATTGCTTAATCTCATCAGCGCAGTATTATTTGTGTTGCTGCTCACTCTGAAGTGGTGGGCTGGCTGGCTCCGGTCTGCTCCACCCATACGTCATAAAGGCCAGACTGATGAGACAACCTTGCTACAGCCTGAATAGTCTTAAACTTCCTCCCCTCATTATGATTGTGCTGTGTTGGTTCTGTGCTTAACTACTGATTACACACTTGCTCTGCCTATAGCAACGCAAGCAGTTACCCTATACAAACAAAAGAACCTGAAGCACTGCACTGTTTAAAAGAACAGAAGATTAAAATGAATGTAATAGATGTAATAATATAATTATTTATAAAAAATACTACAACAATTAATAAAAAATCTGCTCAGGCGCTAACATTGGCATGCACTTTAATATCACTTACAGAACAGACATGAGATCAGTGATTATCTGCCCGTGGTAAGTGCATATAGCAATTATATTGACAATATAATACAATTAAATAATAAAATTAATGAGGCAGTTATGACACTATCGGAAAATCGAACAGCTTGGAAGGTTAATCAATATTATCTCTGTATGAGCTTTGGAATTTTAAGTTTAAGCTATAAATAAACAATGAATCAGTGATAACATCCCCAACACCATCTTTTTTTTTTCTACATGATTAATTCCTGCTTCATGCCTCCCAGGAATTTCTGACCTGACTAGGAGAGAGGGAGATAAAAATAAATTACATATCATAAAAAGAGCTGACACTAAAAATACTTCATTTTCTGTAATGTTAAAATAGCCTGATAATAATATAATCTGATGGAGAGAGGATTTTGTATGCACAGTCACTTATAGAATTAGGCCATAATTTTTAAAAGGACTGTTTCCTACAGCGTGACAAGTAATAATTGTACAAGGGCACTGCGGTAGTACTATAATAAACTCTCTGAGAGCAGTTGCTGAAGAATAATAAATGATAACACTTAGGTATTTTTTGGCCTTATTGTAGCTAATGTCTACTAGCTGTACATGATAGAATGCAGTGTCGGGGTTGGTGGTTTGACCCCCAACATCACCCTGTGGTCTGTGTTTATATGTTCAAGTTTCCATAGTGTACAAATTGTTGTACAGTACACTGTAATTGTGTCATTTTTATAGGCCTTGTGCACTGTCCCTCTGAAATGATGCATTTGTAGAGATCCAATAAAATTGTCTAATTTCAGCATGAATGGATACCACATCCATCCATCCATTCATAAAATTTCATTCATCCATCCATCCATCCATCCATCCATGCACAGATCCATTAATCCATACATTTATCCATTAATCCATCCATCTATTCCTCCATCCATCCATTCATCCATCCATTCTCCATCGATCTATCTATTTATCCATCCAGCCATCCATTGGTTCGTCCATCTATCCAGCCTTCCGTCCATCTATCCATCCATCCATGCATCCAATCCATCCATCCATCCATCCATCCATCCATCCATCCATCCATCCATCCATCCATCCATCCATCCATCCATTTATCTTTAATAATTCCTTTTTCCTGGCTCTAAAAGATCTGGATCTTATCTTAGGAAAACTGTGTTTGATAAACATAATTATTAACGCACTTATTCAGATATAGGGGCAGTTTAGGGGCAGTTAGTTCACTAGTCCACCTCCTTGCAGGATTTTAGAAAGAGAACCCAGTGGGAATCTCTTGGATACACAGAGGGAATATGCACAATTATGTAGACAATAACCAGGTTTAGGATCCAGCAGCAGACTCTGGAGCTTAACTGTTAAAATAAACAGAATAAGAACAACTTTCATTTCCCTAGTACTTTCAACATTGCATTAAAAATTACAATAATTGCTGTAATTCAACTTCTTCCTTAATAACAGGGCTTTACCCCACCTGGTTGAAATTCTTTTTCATCCCAGGAAACTTTCCAGAAAAAAATGATGACTGTGGTAATCAGACAGATGTTGAGGACAGACTGAAATATACTGTAGTATTTCTTTAATTTTCAAATAACGATGATTTTGTGTGCTTTGTAATCATTTTACAGTTGCTATAATGGGGGTACAATCAAGACAGAATCTATGCCGGTCATTCAGCGCGTGTATGAAGAAGGCAATTACAGTGAGGCCCAGGCCTCCAATTTTAAGAGAAAAGACACAGCTCCCCTCACTCTCTCTCTCACTCTCTCTCTCTCTTTCTCTCTCACTCTTTGCAATCTCCCATCCTGCACGTTCACGTTACAGAGCCGCTGTTAAGCAGCCATAGATCTTTAAGCATCTGGAGTCGATTGCTGTGTACTGACACATGAACTACTCTCAGGCATTGACAAAACCACCAGCAGCCATGTATTTAGGCAGTTTGGACCTTATATAACTCTGTGTGTTTATAGGAAAAGATTTAGCTTCAGGGCGAGATGTTGGAGGGGGTGTCGTTTAGAGATAAGAGACCAACCTCCCTTTCGGAAGCATTTGGGTACTTTAATGAACAGCCGAGCTCAAACATGTCAAAGCTGAGTTATGGAACCGTGAAGAAGCAGGGGACCTGGTCCTTAGATGTTCAGTTGTGCCCATGAAGCCAAACCCCTGTGCAGTGTCAACAAGACAGAATCGAAACGTATAACTTGGTAAAATGGTTGTCATCAAAGACTGTTTTTAAAGGTGAAGTTGTCCAATTGCCAGAGATTTTTAAACGAGGTTAAATTATTTTTGGAATCTGTTCTTGCAAATAATGCAGAAAATTCCAAAACTTTATTGCACATTAAAGCAATGCATTCGTTGCAGCGGGAGCACCTTAAACCAAGAACCATGTAGCTTGTCCTTGTTTTGCAAAACTTAAGTCAAGAAGGGGTGAGTTAAGGTAAAGTAAGCTTTACAGCACTCGGGGATGTCATTCCTCCAATTTCCTTTGACGTCTTTTGGTGTTTGAAAGGACACCAATAACTACTATATCCTTTGAGTATTTTTTATCAGATGTCATGATTCCTTGATAACTTCCCTAAACGTCTTTTCACATTAGATATTTATATGGCAATTATTTTAATGTAATTTAAATACATATACATTTAATCTTGTTAAAAATTAAAACACATTATTGTTCAGAAAGGCAAGATATAAAAAAAAAAACTGAACAGAGATACTCACTTCCTGAAGTTGATCTAATCAGTCGTTCACAGTTCAAAGCTTTCTGAGCCAACTTTGAACCTAAAGGTCACATGCTGTCACAGATACATCATGTACCAACCCTAGAACCCTAACTGTCTGGTTAGTGTTAAGCCATTAAGATAAAAGACAGATTAGGAACATAAATTGGATTGGATGAGAATATTTACAGATCTAATAAAAATAGCTTATGACCAGAAATCAGAAAAGTCTCTTTATACCAGAAAGCCTACTGGGGACAAAAAAATTAACAGTGACTCCTTCTTTCGGCAGTTAAAAATTATTAAAGTAATTTATTAGACACAGTTTGGGAACAATATAGCTGTCGCTTTAAAAACTAATTTACAGACACCTTCTGTGGTCGTTTGAATGCTATGTGCCGTATATGGCTTTTATGATCACTTACTTTAAGTACTATAAACTGGGGTATGGGGACTTGCTTCTGGTGCTCCTGTGCAGCAAAGTCAATGGGTATTTGTTATTTTTGTTAATTCGTTAACTTCTTAAACAAGTCAGACTATAAATAAAGTCATTTTAAACTATAAAATGTTGAAAAACAAGTAAGCAAAAACTACACTGGTGTACTAACTAGGTGAAATATTTTTAGATTATGATATTATTAAAAGATGAGCCTAAAAGTAAGTGATGTTTTAATAGAATGTTTTTTAAGTTTAAGAACAGTTGACTGTTTACATTAAATCATAGACACCACTACAAAAAAATATAAGAAAATAAGATTTATTGCTTATTTTGGGTAAATAATAAAAAGTGTCTATCTCAGGTTGGTTTATTTCTTGTCTTTGGAACATCATCCAGTAAATAAACTGATCTACAGTATAGAGTCAGTCTCATGCTTAGTAAATGAAATTTTTTTTAGGTTGTTCTAAATTGTTAGCGAATAAATATGGAAAGTTTGTTGTGCAGAATAATTCAGTATTTATAATAGAAGCTGTTTGAAAGCATTCTTGAGTTGCAGTAATGCGGTAACTGCAGTAGGGTTTGGCCTCTTGCGAGCTTATCTAGCATGTCCCATTTGCAAATTTCCAACAATTTAATGCACCATTTAAGGACTAGTGATAAGACTAGCACTCTTACCTTTTTTTTTTTTTGCAACGGCACACTTTATCTGTGTTTATATTACCACTAAGAAAACTACACAGGCTTTCTGGTGACATAGTCTTCCTTCCTGCATCAGAATCTTGGAAAAAAGCCCAAAGTGACAACCTGCATGTTGCAGCAGGTGATGAATGACTGTGATGATGATGGGAGTGTAGGGAGAGCTCGATGTGTTGCTTGACAACAGCAAGCTGTTCTCAGTAGGAAACGGGTGCTAAGCCTAATTCCTCATCTATGTCGTCTGATACCCAACACCACCACAGACGCTAGTGCCAGATCCATCCTCTTTTCACCTCTTTCTATTTTTCCATTCACTCCCTCAAATTGATGTAGACCTGAAAACAAATTGGTTTCACTAAAAGATTTCCATCTCTGGTTCACATATATAATTGATTTTGCTTCCCACCTTCATGAAAAGGCTATTAAAATCCGGCTGATAATTAGCTGCCAGAGGATATTGCTCTGTTGATGTACATCGCCGTTCTTATTACCTCTATTGTAGAGCTGTAATGAGAACTGGCCTTTTCGCTGGGTGAATTTCAATAACTGTGATGCTAGCTATTGGTTTTTAAAAGCAGCATATCTCGGAGATAATCCTCCGCAGTAATGCTTTTCTGCCACAGGTTTTGTCTCTTGCCTGCGATTATGCATTTTGTTAAAGCTTATCTGGTGACAACAGCATGTTTGAATAGGAGAAGAAAATAAATAAGACATTTAGGTGCCAAGGACATTGTGTGCAACTAAGCTACAGTATAGGACATAGTCTTACTCTGTGAATGCATTTTTTAACTACATAAAGTACCATCGTGCTTTGAAATGCTAATGTAATTTTATGTCAAATGAAAACAAATTATTTTACACTTGATATGTAATATTTATGCATCCCTCATAAAATAACTAGTTGTTTCCTTGTTGCAAATACAGGGCTGTGTCTACTTTTTGGCACCCTAGGCAAGATTACTGGTCTGGAAGTGGTGAATAAACATTTTCCTGGGCTGAGATAAGCTAGTTAGCATTGGGGGTTAGCTAATCTCTCCTCACAATGTCTAGCTTTTCCTTGACTGTATTTTCAAGTATGTCCGAGACAAAGTTAACTTCTCCTCCTCCTTCAGCCATTGTGGACGTAAAATTCCAATTCAACTGTACAGATGTATTTTGGCAGACAAACTAGGATGTAACACTTTTACTTTAATCAACCAGAAGACGGAAAAATGCTCACGTTATTAAGGGACAGCTAGCTAGTCTTGTCAAGGCGAACTTGAAATCTGATTGGTTAAAGAAACACTCTTTAATTAATTAGACAATCTGACACTTCTAATATAGTTTTATAGGCAGCAATATTAATTCTGAGGCCCTGGGCAGATTAGATTAACATGGCAACACAAAGAAACTGAAATCTGATTGGACAAAAAATATAACATACACATACATAAATAGGAAGCAGTGCAGCCAGAGTGCAGAAACGCTATAAAATAAAGAGAATAAACTGTTGGGAATAAATTAATAGAATTTAATGGAACAAATAGTAGAATTTAGGTTGCAAATGTAGGTCAGCTTCTGATAGTGTTTACGTCAGCAGAGAAGAACTAGCAGTCCCTGACTGCACACCACTGGGAGACTATGGTCAAGCAATAAACAGTTTTAACAACTGAACGTTGCTGTAAATGTTTTAACACGTCAGGACAAAGCGCTCGACACATTCACAAGCTGAATTGTTTTTATTTTTACTGTTGTTGTGGATTGTTTTTACAGTAACTGTTAAAATATACAGTAAAAATATAGAGATAACAGGAAGGACTTTGTTTTATGGATCTTGTGAGAAAGTGCATTGTATGTATTTTTATTATTCACAATTATACCTAACATTGTTTCCTAAATCTTATTAACTTTTCAGTGTCAAAAAAAGTTAAATACAGTAAATAATTGGTCTTATAAAAAATATAGACAGATATAAAATTAAATATTCAAATGTGCATGAAAACCACCGTTAAAGTACCTATTTTCTCATACCAGTGCAACCTGTTATGTTATATATTTGCAGGAAAGGTTTTTTAAGGCACCTGAATGATTTATAAACATGCGTGTGAAGAAAGGCTGAGAATGCAGACAGATGATAAATCCTGTAGAGGATCTATAGCTTTACTGTAATTCAGGCACGCTATCGCCCAGACCCACTGATGCATCTTTCTCCTCGCAGAGCGATGCAAGAATATATGAAAAGCAGTAATAAGATGAGGGGGCCTCCATTTCTCTCCCAGCAGGACTGAGCAAACTGGAGGTTCAAGTAGGAAGTGTTTATGAACTGCATGTAAAGAAAATTCACACAGTCTCATAAAGGAGAAATACCCAGAGGCTTGGAGTAATATAAAGTTTTGGCAAGGTAACATAAGCATGGAAAAAAAAGACTTGTGAAAACATCACACACAAAAGAGTACACAAACCTGCTACAGGTCTAACATTCTACTCCAGATGAATGTCCTGAGATGTTAACAGCAGCTGAGGTCCATCGCCCACCTCGGATCAAACAACAGATAAAAATGCTTAAATAGTCTACTCCAAATATAGTCTCACACCTACTCCTAATCATAACCTCAAGGCTTTGGGAAAATTTTTCCACTAGATTTTTGGGTGCAGCTTTGGGGTTTTTCCCATTCAGATACAATAGTATTAGTGATGATTAGGCGTTATTGTTAGGTGAGGAGGTCTGGGGTTTAGTCAGTGTTTCAGTTTATCCCAAAAGTGTTGCGTTAAGTTGAGGTCAGGACTCACAGCACAAGGGCACTGTAATGTTGAAACAGTGTTTGGGCCTCTTAGTTCCAGGGAAAAGAAATTATAAATCTAAAGCAGCTGTGAAAAAAAATCCTATAGTATTGTAAAAGGTAGTAGCACAGTGTTTAAGGTCTTGGCCTACCAACCCAAAGATTGTGGGTTCTATTCCCAGCACCACCAAGTTGCCCCTGTTCAAGGCACTTAACCCCCAATTGCTTCTTTGTATGACTAAGCTAAATGTAAGTCACTCTGGATAAAATGTATAAATAAGGCTTTTGTTACAATATGTGGCCAGGATAAGTAATTATTATGTGTGGAAGTGGTGGCTAGGGTTTGATTCTCATCACCACTGTGGGCCCCTGAGCAAGGCTCTTAACCCCTAATTGCTCAGTTGTATAAAAGAGATAAATGTAAGTCGCCTTGGATAATGGCGTCTGCCAAATGTTGTAAATGTAAAGTAACTTTAGAACATTTTCTAAACAAATTTTCTGTGGTACATACTGTAGTGTTTTCAAACCTTGCCATAGTAAATTGCGATGATGTGGCAACTTGTTATAATTCTACTGTACTTGTTATAGTATCTCTACTATAATAAAGTAAACAAATGACTACATTAGTTACAATAATACAATTTCTACAACTATATTATACTGTACGTTTGAAAAACCTTCAAGGTAACACACATAAAATCCTTTAAAATTAAAAAAAAACAAACAGTTTAACAAATGATTCATATTATTTATTGCTTATTTTTGGTGCATTTTGCCGTATCGATGATCTGACATTGCTGTCCATTAGAAATGGGAATCTGGTCTTTCACACTGGAACACACTGGTCTCCATTAGCAACTCTGTGTCCCATATAGCAAGCTTATAAAATATTGTTTATCACTTCACTACAGTTCTTTCTATAGTTCAGCGTACACATTAACCAAGTGTAAATACTATAACAAACTAAATACTTTAGTAAATACTATAATATAAAACAGTTTATCATTCTTCTAGTTTACTCTGGTAACTTGGAAAATATATTACAGTATTTATTAAAGTTAATACTATAGTAAGATGTCATAAATACTGTAATATACATATAATATATAGGGGAATTATATATGGGGAAAGTGGTGGCTCATGGTTAAGGTGTTGGACTACCGACCCGAAGATTGTGGGTTCAATCTCAAGAAGTCTCTGGAATATCTTTGGAAATGCCCTGAGCGTAAAGAGTCTGGAAGTGGGATTTGGAGATCCTGGGGATCTTGGAAATTGCTTTGGGAATCGGTAGATCAAAAGATCAAGGAGACATGAGACAAAGTCCATCTTCCATCAGTAAGACCAGACAGCGTGCTAAGTGGCTTAAATAAGGTGAGTGTGTGTGATTAGGGAATCGGTGTCAGGTGTGTGTAATCAGTATCCTAGGGGGAAGAGTGAAGCATAAGCTGAGGGAGAGTCTGGCGTGTCTGTGACAATACTACACTATACTACAACTTACTACGTCTTACTCTGGTCAGTCCTAAAGTAAACTATGATATCTTCAAGATTCTACAAAATGGTGTGCCTTTAATTTGGTTGCAGCAGTTTGAGGAAAGACCCACATATGGCTGTCCTGGTCTGCTGTCCACATACCTTTGGTCCTATATGGATTATTGTCATATGAGACTCTACAATATAATAAAAAAAACCCTTCTATTTAGTTTAAACACAACAAAGAGAGTTAACACATTGTTGGGCATAAACATTTCACTGGGTTCATGTTGCTCACATTATCTGTTTTAAGCCTCGAGCTTCAAAACAAATGTGACATCAGACTTTCAAAGAGTACTGTAGACAAACATAATCTAGTTGCCTGTTTTTGAGTTTATTCTTGGATCTTGGATCAGGTTTAGATTAAGTTTAGCCTACAGTAAAACATACTGGATTTAATGCATAGCATCAGGAATCCTTATGTGCAGAAATATATTTGGAAATCGCACATCTAAAACACTTTTCACAGCAAAAATGTTCCTGTTTCTGTGCTTATAAAGTGGTAATAAAGTGGGAAGTGGTGGCTTAGTGGTTAAAGTATTGGACTATTACCATAAAGATCGGCGTTCGATTCTCAGCACCACCAAGCTATCACCTTTGAGCCCCTGAGCAGGGCCCTTAACCCCCAATTGCTCAGTTGTATAAAATAAGATAATGTAAGTCGCTCTGGATAAAGGTGTCTGCTAAATACCGTGTATGTAAATGTGAAGGCTATCTGTTCATTTCAAAACATTCCAAGTAACAAACAGTTAATGTAGACACAGGAATTCTCTTCACCATATTTTTTGCTAATGTTTTTTTTTTTTTTGCGGTTGTGGTTTAGCCTTGTCCTGATTTACTTCTATCTTATTTCTGCTTACACAAGAAATGAAATATGACAGGACATTCTGGGACAGGGCATTCTGTGTAGACATTTATTTCCATGTCCCAGAGTGTTTTATACCAAAAATTTCTACCAGAGCTATTATAATTAAATCTATTCATGTATTAATTAAAGTGCCATTAACTTACTTGTCACATTATCTATTAATAGGGAATTAAAGAACATAGGGGAAATTGTTGGGACACCGGTTTTGGTCTTACGCCTATAACACCCTCCACAGTTTAGAAAATGTTTTCCACTATATTTTGAAGCAGGACTCAGGGGATTTTTTCTTTTAGCCATTACAACAATAGCATCAGTAAGCTCAAGCACTAATGTTGAGTGGGAAGATGTTGGGTGTATTCGTTGTTCCAGTTCATCCCATAATTGTCGAAGTCAGGAATATTTTCAGAAATCGAAAGATTTCTGAAGAAGTGTTTATTATGGCATGGGTATTGTCATGCTGGAACAGCGTTTGGGACTCTTAGGCCGCATTTACCCTGCATGTATCAGGTGGCCCAATTCAGATTTTTTTTTCATGTGGCCGAGATGGGATATAACTGACAGCCGTAAAAAGCAGGAAAAAGAGCACATGGATTTTGTTATTTTTAGTTCAGATTTTCAGGCCATATTCATGTGTGGAAAGAAACGGAATATAAATCAGATACGTGTATTAGTGTCTGCCTTGTAAACAGACAGATCAGATTTTTACCTGTTCATGCAAATCTAATGCCACTGAATAAGCGACAATGGCGCTCAGGTGGACACCAACAGCGACATACTGTATGTAACGTAGCACAACTGTGTTCACTTTTGTGTAAACATTAAAAAAAGATATTTATAATTTAGTGATCAATGCTACATTCGGCTAGGCCGCAGCAAGGATGATAAAAGAGTGTTGTTTTGCCGACCTTTAAAATGATGCCGAATAATCCTATTTTCTATGTGCTGTTTGTACTTCTACGTCTAACTTAAGCTGTTTATCCATGTACAGTATAAATGCAGATATCGGATAAAGATCAGTTTTAAAAAGAAGATGTATTAATAACTGCCGTTTAAAAAGTAAATTGATATATAGTCCCAAAATCAAGATCCTTAGTTCCAGTATAGAAATAAAGTAATGCTATATTAGTTTAAAGCTGTGGCATCAGAGTCACCTTCAATAAATTTACTGTTAAATTTTGCTGAAAACATAAAGCCGGTTAATACTTGTTATTGTGTGAGTGCCTAAAATTTTTTGCAGAAAACAATATTATCTTAATTATGTACCTGCTGTAGAGGAATCAGTGGAAACCTAATCTCTACTCAACATAATTGGCATTTGCAATTTGCACTGACGCAAAAACAGAAAACGTGATTCGTCTTTAATTTATTTTCCTGTAATCACCAGTGTGTCTAGTCAGCTCCCAAACACAGATGGCTAAAGTATCCAAAGATCCTTTTAAACAGTCCCCGTGTTTATTTTTCATGTTTCTAACCATACCACTGTATATGTCAGCAAAATTGATTTAAAGACATCCTTCAAATCCACCTTCAAAGCGCTTCAGTGAAACACTGTGTTCAGATTGAGTTTGTTTAGTTTGTCCAAAATGGCCGACTGTCAAAAAAGATAAAGTGCTGCTTAGATCATTTTCCCCTCACTTCTGTTTGGCTCATGGTTTATTTATTATAATACAGACTTATTAATAGATTTTTTTCTTAGACAAGCAGGCTTATATTGTCTGTGATCAAGAAAGTGTTACAGCAAAATTACATTATTAATCATAGTACGTCCTGATATGTCAGTTAAGTTTGAATTGAACTTTACTGTTGTGCTTTTTCGATCGGTTCAGTCATATTTTATTATATTAATAAAGTAAAAACGTTATAGGGCAGCACGGTGGCTAAGTGGTTAGCACTGTTGCCTCACGGCAAGAAGGCCTGGGCTCGGTTTCCGGGCGGAGGCCTTTCTGTGTGGAGTTTGCATGTTCTCCCCGTGTTTGCGTGGGTTTACACCCGGTACTCTGGTTTCCTCCTACATCCCAAAAAAAACCTGTATGTTAGGTTGATTGGTGATTCTAAAGTGAGTGTGTGTGTGGCCCTGTGATGGACTGGCGACTGGTCCAGGGTGTACCCCTCCTGCCTTTTGCCCTTTCAGAGACGGCTGGGATAGGATAGAAGATCCCTGTGACCCCAAATTAGGAAATAAGCGGTTATAGAAGATGAATAAATGAAAAAGTAATAAAACTGAATATGTGTATAGTTTGTTCATTTTCACCTACTGAATATATCAAATTTCACTCTATTGGGGTTTTTTTTCAGATTTTACATAGTTGGAATCTGATCCGTCATGACTTTCAGACCTAATATATGTTTGTTATGGAAGAAAAAACAAAAAGGTATATTTTAGTACTGAAAGATGGACAAGGGCGAGACACACAGGCGGACGTTAGGAATGTTCTAATTATCGTTTGTATTCCGTCTAAAAGATGCGTCCAGAAAACTGTAGAGTGCAATGACTTTTTGCATTCTACAGTAAAGCGTTCAATGCTAGTTGGCTGGATTGAAGTAGATTTAATTGTTTTGGCATAAACACCACAACACCATGCCTCACTTAACTCTCCACTGTGTAACACTAGCTTATGACATATGAGCTTTTTTCATGGTTGAAAAGAAAAACTGGATATAACGGACAAGCTGTGGAAAGTTTACGTTTACTACATGAAGATTGTCTTCGGAGTAGCGTTGGGCATTATTCGGCCATATGTTTTGTATCATGGTTTAATTCCCGCAGAGGCTTTTCCATTTCCATCATATCCATGTAATGACTTTTGCTGCCATTATTCATCCACTTGACCAAATTTCAAGCTCATTTTGCCTAATGCTGTCTATAGGCTGAATTTTTCGATGGCAGTTAAACTAGAATATGTTTAATACATTACATAGAGTGGTGCAGAAATAATAAGTACCACATCACATGTCAATTCGTAATTCTTTACCGATTGCCCAGCTTTTATGGTGGTTATAAAGACTGCCAACTGTCATTAATTTCTTATTAGGCAATCCTTGATCTTCTCATGATCTATTTCTTTCTCTAAGCACAAAGAGAATACAAAAGAAGCATGAATTACTGCTGACGAATTCTCGATAATAATTTACCAAATTTTGTTGATAAATTTTCTAGACCAATGACTCAAGGCAGTTGTTTCCAGGGTGCACAGTTTGTCCAGAGTGTGTGTGTTGACCAGAGTGTTAACATTTAGTTATTTAGCTTATGGATTTTCCATAAAGCCCACTGATCATGTTGACAACTGAAAACGAATTCTGGTAAACCAACTGCAGTAGAAAACGAATGAGAGCGGAAATCACACTATACTAGTCTGGCTCGGCTGCTGAGCTGAGCGATGGCGCTGCCTATTTTATCTGCCTCTATCTAGATTTGTCAGTTGGTGTATATGAAGCCAGTTTCTATAAGTGTGTGGTTGTGTGAGGAAGAAGCAGTTGATAGATCTCTACCCTGGGATTAAAGCCTATGAGCTAAAACACTGCCGGTTTCCAACAGTCTAGCATTGACGTAGGGCGGATCCAGGCTCTGTTCTAATCCCTTTATTTACCCAACTATTTTCTGTAACCATAAACACTAGACTAAAATTACAGGGTCAACAATTTGAGGAATCAATCAACCCCAAAACACTGGAAAGACCAGTTAATATCTGCTCAGTATAGAAGGAAAACACCCATATTCTATAAGAAGCTAACCTCATCTCCAGATTACATGTTAGCCAGGAAAATGTCTTAATCCCATCCTTTTAGATCTTCAGACCCATCCTGATTCTCCTAAAATGACTTATGAAGGAAGTTTCCCTATAATAATTTAGGGAGTAATGGAAAAGCGGTCTGAGCCTAAACTCTCCTTTAGCTTTTCACCAACCGTTATGGCTGATATTACGTCACCGAAGTTATCTGACAGTATGACTAATAAAGAAAGGCCAGCCTGTGAGCTGGATATTTTTATATGCAGATTACTGAGAGCTGAGTATTACTTCATAAGATACGGGGAAGGAGAACAGGCTGCTTACCAGCTGTATCTTACAGATATAACATTTTCATCACGTATCCTAGCATTGGGTTTAAATAAGCTACATTTTTCATATATAAATCTACATAGAGATATTTAACTATCAATATTTCTGAGAAATGATCACCCCGAGGCCAGAAACAATAAAAGTGTGTTTTGATGGACTACAGAAAGATAATAGCGTGATGATAGAGGTTGTGTATGTGGATGATGTCCAGCCCAAGAATGTCTGACAGGAAAAACCACTAAAGTCAAAACCGAGCTTTTTCCATTACAACACTGCTAATATTGCTCAGCAGTTTCTTGTAGAAGTACTTATGGACAACACATTTTAGTGTTTTTTCCTGTCTTAACTCATAACACATATGTCTTAGGGACTTGCTAATAGGCTGACGAATCTCACGCATAGAAATCATAATAAACAGCGAAGATCGGTTGAAAGGAGAATAAATAATGTGTCGTGGTAAGCCAAATTTTCTGTCAGATGACTAAGTATCCCTTCAATCATTATACATAGCTAGATTATATCACATGACTTTATTAGCGTCAGTGTTTCTCTTTTTGCCCTAAGTATAAGTGAAATCCTATACCTCATACACTGTTTAGCGTTTTTTCCCTAAGTTGTTACATTCTCTAGTCCATCTAGTCCAGTCACAGAGAAAGTTCATCATGCATACCTTCCTTGTATTCAAAGCAATGTTAGGAGTGTAGTGCAAGTGATGGTCAGTGGTTTTAGGTGGTGTTCTGTTTTCGGCTTTGTAGGCAACTATCACTGTATTAAATTTGATCTGGGTGGCTGTAGAACGCCAGTGGAGGCAATAGGGTGATTCAGAACGTGAAGCTCAGGTTAAGGATCTACATTCTGCTATAGATTTCTCTTGTAGTGTGTCAGATCTTCTGACTCAATAAAATTCAATTTTCAACATGCATCCCTGGGCTTCCCTGTCACACCTACCTGTCACCGCCCAATCACATACACACTCAGTCATCCACTCTTTATTGTACATTTCATTACTATTAATCTAGGAAGCAGGGTTGGCCCAAACCCTTAGGAAGACTTAAGCAGAACTTTATTTGGGGCCCCTCGGTGCAGGCAATATGACTTATAATTGTCAATCCTTGATTAGTCGCAATCCTTGATTTGTGGCTGTGTTGTTACATCATACCAATGGTTTTACTATTTTCCATTTTTCTGTAATATTAGCAAACCCACAAGAGTAATTTGCACTTTAACATTCAGTACTAATTGGCATACTTTAAGTGGTGTACTCAAAAGTAGCAGATAGTATAGCCTAGTTTAGTTAGCATAAATTTTATATTTTGTAATTTTATGTATTTTTGGAGGCCCCTGGTGACCACAGGGGGCTCTGCTAGGAAGTATACGCTCAGTGTTTTATACTTTTTAATTCTTGTCTTACCTAATCGACAAATTGCTCCTGATCTACACCTACTTTTAACATTATTCCTGCCTGATGTTTTGGACCTGTTTGCCTTTCCTCCCTGCATTTGCATTCTTTTAGCCTTCTATTACCAAACAATGTGCAATTAATTAAATTATTCATTAATACATTCATTCATCTTCTATACCTGCTAATTCCCTAATTCGGGGTCACAGGGATCTGCTGGAGTCTATCCCAGCCGTCTCTGAAAGGGTGAAAGGCAGAAGGGGTACACCCTGGACAGGTCGCCAGTCCATCACAGGGCCACACACACACTCACACACACACACACACACACACACACTCACTCCTATGGGCAATTTAGAATCGACAACCAACCTATTTTACATATTTTTGTCGGGTGTAATGTAAAGCAATGTTTTTAGCTGTTAAGTGATTAAGCAATGATTTTTGGAAAAAATCAAATAATCCTAAATATAATGCATTAATTTTTCATAATAACATCTATGAATATACAGTATGTCTTAATTTTTTTTTGCGTTTAACCGAGAACATTAAAATTCCATTTTTCGCCCAGCATTTATGCTAAAAGATTAATTAATTAATTAATAAACCAGTAAACTAGTATTTCCATACATAGTTCATAAGCATTAATTAATAAATAATATTACATAATCTCTGTATTATTAATGACTAAAACTAAAATTTGTTCATCAGCATAGGATCCTTGAGAAAAAACTACTTTCAGCTCCATTTTCTTCTCCACACTTGAGAAAAACCTACAATGTCAATAACACCCTTAAGGCAAATCAGCATGGAAAAAAAACATGGCCATGGTTTTGAACTTCGTGTCATGTTGATTTGGTGTAATAGGACACAACTGCTGTGTTTTGACATGCATTTTTAGCACTTGTCTAACATTAGCCCTACTCCGTCTTTTGATCTTGCAGCTGCATAATACACCGTGAGGGCCAGTGAGCACAAAACCCTGAGAAACGTTCTTAATTTTGAGATTTGAGGTTTTATGTTTAATACTTTAATAAGAGTGCAAAAACTGGGGTTGTTTCAGCATTTAGTTTGTCATGTTAACAAAAAATGAGTGAACTCCACTGTTTCTAAGACCTTACTGTATTTATCGCTTTAGCCATCTAAAGTAAGAAATCATCACAATATAAAAGATGTCAAATTTTAAAAAGCATTGTATGTGACCTTTTGTCCTGTAAGTCCCAGTGAAAGCTTTGTTATTATAGAAAACAATAAGTTTGTTATGTCAGCACTGGATTCAGCTATGATACATGTATTTAGATGTCAGTTTCTATCAAAGTTTACCCAGACCACATGACCCCTGTCACATGCTATTCTATTATATTTGATTACAATCATCTGCTTTGTGTTTTCATCTTTACTAATGTCAGTAATAAAATCCTGCTTTTTCTTTGTCTAACTGTGAAGTTGCCTTTGTCTGTTCTGGAATGTGCTCATGTAATAATTTCTGGTTTCACATTGTTTGTTTGTCTGTATTAGGTTGTTGGACTGCTTATTGGAAGGCCAGGGTTCGATTCCCAGCACCACCAAGCTGCCACTGTTGGGCCCCTGAGGAAGGCCATTAATAAGGATGTCTGTTAAATTCTTTAAATGTAAAATGTAAAAATGTACCTTCATTTAAAGCCATATCTTAACAAAGAATATCTGTCCAAATATTAGCATTTTATGTTGAATTACTCTAAGCTTTATGATTTGTAATGAACACTCCTGCCATATTTATCCATTTAATCAAAAATAATCAACACCAGGGGCAGCACGGTGGCTTAGTGGTTAGCACTGTTCCTTCAGAGCCAGAAGGCCCGTGCAGGGTCCTTTCTGTGTGGAGTTTGCATGTTCTCCCCGTGCTTGCTTGTGTTTTCTTCCGGGTACTCTGGTTTCCTCCCACACTCCAAAAACGTGTATCTGAATTGCCTAAAGGAGTGAGTGTAAGTGTGGCCCTTTGATGGACTGGTGACCTGTCCAGTGTTGACCCCTAAATCGGAGATCCAGCAGATCCCAGTGACTCCAAATTAGGAAATAGGCGGGTATAGAAGATGAATAAATGAACAAATGAATGAATAATCAACACCATCTGACCAGTCAGATTTAGGAAGTGAACCTCACTGTGATGTAGGAATCCAGGTTTTACCATGGATGTTGAAGATGCAGATGTTAGAATGCAAATTCCAAAAACATCCTCTGCTGAAAATATAATCCTGCTGTCTTACTGTAAAAGGTCCAAAAATAATATGATAGAGAACAGCAGCGCAGTGCGTTGGCTGATATAAAGTTCTCATGACCTTAAACCGTGGATTTCTTGCATGAAAGCCACAGACAGCACTTCCTCTTATCGTCATTTTCCTTCCTTTTAAGAAAAAAGAAGTTGCAGGATGACAATTCATGTGGTATTGTTTTACATTTCTGGCATTTGGCAGACGTCCTTATCCAAAGCGTCTTAACATTTATCTTCATTTTTATCCAGCTGAGCAGTTGATGGTTAAGTGCCTTGCTCAGGGGCCCAGCAGTAGCAGACTGGTCTTTTTCTCCTTTCGGCTGTTCCCTTTTAGGGGTAAGACATACTTTATATTTATAGATGTTATTATGGAAAATTATCTAGAATTATTTAATTTTTTCTAAAAAATCATTGCTGAATCACTTAACAGCTAATAACATCGCTTTACATTACACCCCACAAAAAATGTAAGTTAGGTTGATTGTTGATTCTAAATTGCCCATCGGAGTGTGTGTGTATGTGTGGCCCTGTGATGGACTGGCGACCTGTCCAGGGGATAGACTCCAGCATATTCCCGTGACCCCGAATTAATGGATAAGCAGGTATAGAAGATGAATGAATGTATTAATGGATAATTTAATTAATTGCACATTGTTTGGTAATAGAAGGCTAAAAGAATGCAAATGCAGACTGGTGGTGCTGGAAAATTAAACCCATGACCTTCCGATCACCAGACGAACACCTTAACCACTGAGCTACCACTTCCCACTCAATGTTTAAATAAAGACCACTACTGAGTATTAATCAGACTCAGGAATTAGTAAATTATTACATTAAACTGTAGGTCTTTAAAATCCTTTTTAAGCGCCACGTGTTAAATAGTTTTTTGCCCTAGATAACTATAAAAGACTGGTGTGAAACTCAAGAATTTCAATCCATCATAATATACAATGTTACTTCTTTCTTTACGACGTTATTTGCCGTGAAAAATGTTACCTCATATTGTTATATTGCTTTGATTTATTCCTAGCCATAGATTTTTACCCCACTCTTTCCAGGCATCATGACTTATAGCAATCAAATGTCAGAACGAATCAAAATGCAGAGTAAAATATTCAGAATGCCATGAGGTACAAGTTCAGGTTATAAAATTGTAAGTAGCTTGGATGACTTGTAGAACATTTTAGTTATTAATTGTATTTTAGAGTAAAAATGCTGAGTTATACTGAAGATACTTTGTTGAGAAGACGAGTCTTTCTGCTTTTTTTTTTTTTTTTTTTTTTTTTTCTTGGTAATCCACTTTGATTAAAGTGATTGACTCAAATTTCAGTAGTCAAAATGAGTCAACTTATTCTTTTTAGAACAGCAACCAATTAATCTGGCTTCAAGACATACTGTTCTAAATACTCTCTTAGTATTTGTTTAATACTTGCTTTAAGGTTTGATATATAAATTCCCATAAATAATAATAATGAATAAATAAAAAGGTGCTTTTATTTACCAAAGCATAACAGGACTGAAGAATTTATTCGGGAATTTTACAGTGCTTCGTAATGTTTGCAAAAATGTCTTAGAATACATTTTCAACAAGTAACAAGGAATTCTAGTTCTTTATAGATTTTTGTCTGTGTTCTGATTATAAATGTATTTAAATCCCTCTTCTTAATCATGAATAGCTGAAAATAGACTGACGCAGAAAGACACAGAATTGACCTGTTGCTGTGCCATAATGAGGTAGATTTAGGGTTAAAGCAACACAAACACCACCATGCAGTCAGATTAATCCAGGTTGTGTTTTCACCTTTTCTTTTCATTTCTTTTCTTTTCTTTAGTAAAGTCACATTTACTTTTAGATTGTGCAGCAAATACTGTGCATATAACAAGCTGGAATTCTATTTAACATAACCCAGAGCTGCCCTAATGTTCATAAAATAAAATAAAAACATCTACATTTTAACCAACTATAATAAAACTAGGCAAAAAAAATCTTTCAGACCTTCCAAACCTTTATTAATCCATTTGTTTTTGTGTTTGTATTTGTATTATGTATTTTACACTCATTATCCCCAAAGACAGAGTGAGAGAGAATGAAAGAGAGAAAGTGTAAGGAGCCTGAGATCCCTGTCCTCAGACAGGTACTGAACAATTTATAATCCATGTGGTGAACACATGTCCAGCATCCATAGACCAATTGATTCATTCTCCTTCACTCAATTTGACAGGATCTTATCTCTTTCGACAGGGTTATTCATTTTCCAAAAGAAATCGTCTAGGAATGTATAAAAAAAACTGGAAGATATTCAATGTGACCTCATGTGGGATATTGTGCAAAACCTCTAGATCAGGATTTACTTAACAGAGCAGCTATTATTCAGAGCATTGATTACTGATTTAGTAGCTGTAAAAAAACAAAAAAACAAGAGAAACACTAAAGACACACCTACAGTACGGGGAAAAAAATGAAGCATATGTAGAAAAACCTCAGACATTGGATGTAATGGACAAAATCCGCAGAGGGGTAGTGTCCTAATGGAATACCAATACGTCTGCATGAAGCGAACAAAGTCAGTTAGGTCCAGAATTGACGGATGTTGTTTGCACATATATGTGTGCAGATGGTGTGCATGGTATATACCGTACTGTACTGTAGTGTACTGTATGTCTGTATGTACTGTGTGTTTTTAGGTCTCCCCCCTCTAGTCTATATATATATATATATATATATATATATATATATATATATATATATATATATATATATATATATATATATATAAACTAATCCATCTGATATGGGGAAGAAATGAGGCTCTGACAATAGCAGGACAGGATGCTGTCCAAAATACGTTCCATTTTGGACAATCCCGCCCACACACTTAACATAACAACAGACAAGACACAACCCATGATGCACCACAGAAGATCATTTCTGCCTGGGCATATCAAACTTATAACTCCTCCCTTTAGGTGTACCTAATAAACAATATTAATTTAGATTTTAATGACACCTTATATATTTATATGCCAATTTATACGGTATAAAATATTAAAGCTGTGTATTTGAAAGAACCTCATGATACAATACAAATTACGATACATCGGTCATGAAACAATATATCACGATGAATTAAAATACAATATTGCATTTCAATACTTTAAAAAAAAGCCAAATACTTCGTCTGAGACATTTGTCGTATGTGTTAGCAACAACTACAGAAGCGGAGGAAGAAGTCATTTGACACACACTGAGGGTTTTGATTAAATATGAACGTGGGCTTTGTAAGAAAAAATGTCAAGTCATTAATATGCTAAAGCTTTTTCTAAGCTGTTTATAGAGTTTAACATTTATAGATAGAGAATCCCGTGTCAGCTCTTTGTCACTGAGATTTTAACCATGTGAGAATATTATGGAGTAAGTATATTTATTTATTTATTTACTTATTTTAAGTTAGGTGCAAAAAAAAAAAATGTTGGCGATAAAAGAGCTGTGAAAGCTGCTATGAATAAGTGCTAACAGGAAATAACTTGCTTTGCAGATGTACAACATTAATGATGTGCCTTTACTAACACAATTCACTAATATTATACATTTGTAATCATAAGTAACTTTCTGTTATATATGAGGAAAAAAAACACAGGATGTGCTGTTATATAAGCTATTTTTTCCAATAATCCACACTGCCAGATCATTAAGATTGTTTTTTTTTTGTCAGAACTAATTTCTCTGAATTTAAATGTATATTTCTATGTTTAGTTTACTTATTAGAACAAATAAACAAATCTTTGACTGCGTGAAAAGTACCAGAGATCATTTTTCTTTCTCTGGTATGGTGATGCTGATGGTTAAGGGAATAGGATTTTTTTTGCACTGACCAGAGACGCCTTTTAATACTTTAAGTTGATGAAGAGCCTTCATCTTCACAAAAAGAGCCACAGAAAGTAGTTCCAAATGCATGCGTTTAGGTTGAGCTGATTGAACATGATGATGTTGCCCACAGGAGAGTCTGAGGTACGGGCCACACATCTGTTAGGCATATTGCCCTCTACAGTCATTATACAGGGCTCATCAAAGGGAACTGGAGTGGTGTGGTTTATTTCACACTTTCCTCGTTTCTTGCTTTTGATACCAAACATTCTTGAACACTTTCGCTCTCCAACCTTAGCATACTTAAAAAGCTTCTTAGGAAAGCCTGTCGAACCGGACGTTAGAAATTAAAAAAATACACTCAGATGGTTTCAGTCAGTAACCACTCTTCACACAGATCGTATATAATAGGACTGCGGTCAGTGGTAGCTTGCTGTATCAACATTATTTCCTGTATTGATAAGTGAAATTGAGATGATCGTGATATGTAGACATTCTCTCACTTAATTAGTCAGAGTAAAAGTGAAAAAGTTCACTGTAGTATATTGAGTATATCTATTTCACACTCATATGCGTCTACATGGTGATTAATATTGCTATTGAAACCACAAAACATGCTAATTTTCGAAGGCAAGTCCCGCAGAAACTCTGAAGATTTATCGCTGTAGGGTATTTCTATCCACAAAAAGGGTTTTATGCATCAGCAGTCAAGGTTTAGTGTATTTAAAAAATGTTCTTCTATTTTGACTAGGTATGTGCTTGGAATATTTCAGGATCTTAGACAAGTCTGTGCTGTTGCCTGAGAGAACACGCCTGGGTTTGACTGTTGCATCAATTCATATGATACATACCAACTGCACCATTGTGGTAAAAGGATGCGTATAAGCAGAGGAGTAAGTGATTAGGACATGGAGGACGAGTGGGATATGTTTGGAGTACATGTTCCTGGAGTACATGTTCCTTCAGGCTGCAGTACAGACAGAGACCCTGGCTTAGTCGACATAGTTGTTTAGTTAAGGAAAGGTGATCTGAATAAATTCAGGTTTTTACATTTACATTAAAAGGTATTGGTTCTGGAGAGTTAGAAAGTGGTGTTGTTGTCCTGTTTAAACTTCTGTACAGCCTTTCATACATACAGTGACTAGGATAGACATCTGGACAAAGCATGCAAGCCTTGTGATGTTGCTGGACAGGGCAAGATGCAGTCGCAGACATGGTTGGGGCCCCTGGCCCCATTAGTAGAAAATGGTCGTTCCAACTACTGGATGCTGCCAGTGGAGGTTGTATACGATATACCAGACCAGAAAATTACTGTGTAAAAGAAATGCTCTCAAATAGGAGAGAGAAGTGATCAGCTCCAGGTGTGATGATTTAGTATTCAGGTGATGCTTATTGTTGGAGAAGCCTGGTGTGATTGCTTGGTTGCTTATCGATGCAAAATTGTGTTGACAAGTGCTTTATTTTACACAATAACAGCCAGCAGTTTATCACAGACGCATAGTGTTGTAAAATAGCTTTAAATAGGTTTTGTCTCAGACTTTAATTTCGCACATAAACTTGATATTATTGCTGTAAGGAATATTTAAATCTTTTCCCATTTTTTAAATTAATGACTGCCGCTTGTTTTCTGGACAGGTCCTTATGCTGCTTTTTTTTTTTTTTTTTTTTTTTTTTTTTTTTTTTTAACAACATCAGAACAGTCCCGGGACTTGGAGAAACTTGTAATAGTCTGTTTTATACACTTCAAATGCTGTATTTAATGCTGTCCAGAAATCTCAGTGAGTTACAGGCCATAAAACGTCATTTACAGAGTCGCCGTGCAAGGCCAAGCGTTAACAGATTTGATCGTTTAAAATTCTCTTTTAAGCTCTCCTTTGGACAAAGAGGCCAAAAAAATGAAATCAAGACTGACGTGAATTGCAGAAAAATGTTGGAGGAGTGCAAATTTATGTACAAAAGGTGATGTCATTCTGGTCTGTAGCCGATAGATTTATTTAAAATAGATTCCTAGTCAGTACATACAATACACCAAAATTATATTTTACATACAGAAGTACCATTAATTATTTGTCCTTTTTTTGGCATTTCGATCCTAAATCAATGAGGTAATAAGCGGGTATAGAAGATGAATGAATGAATCAATTCGAAATTATGATGACTTTAAAGTTAAATCCCCCGAAAAGTTATAAGACAGATAATTGGTAGGTTGTACATTATTTCTACCTGTAATACCAGAGGGAGTTCTTTCAGATCTAATGACGGGATGACTAACCGCATCTGACACTGCAATACAGTTCAAGCTGCTCTTTACAGCCTTGAACAAAATCTCTCTGTTTGCTGGATTTCCTAATTACAAGCGGGCATTTTCCACATCTTTATGTATGAGTGACAGCATAGTATTCTGCAGCCCAGAATATAACCATCTTGTTATGCACAATCACAGTGTCTGCTTGTCGGCTAGAGCGTAGGATTTACTCTCGGTGCACCACCCATGCCAACTCAATGCTCCTAACTGGTTTAGCCTGGGTGAGAGTGATGATGGGATGCCAGTGGTCATATTTAGCCAATCCGGATAGCAGGGGTAGATCTAAATGATGTATAAAACAGCAAGACTCTATAATAGGTTGTCTTCCTACTCTTCATATGAATGTGGCCTTGAATGTGTGTGGCCTCATTTATAAGTAAATTAAAGACACGGTTTGTTGTCTGTCTGTAGGTCTGTCTGGACTAAATGTAAAATAGCCTCAGCCATTTTTGAAACGTGTAATGATGTAGGCTATACATAATGTCCGGGTGGAAATCATCATACGCCAGACAGTAGGGAAAAAAAAAAAGTTAGAGGCATAGTTCCTGACTTAAACATTTTTTTATTCTCTAGGGTCACATATTTCTTAACTCACCGAGACTTGTGGAAGATACTTAACTATGTCCTTTAGGACTAGACTGCTATCTGCAAAAAAAGGCATGGAGCAAAATTAAGCAAGCAAATACAAACTGATTTTAAGAAAAAGGCTGAGATGAACAAGCATGTATGTGTAATTTTTTTTGTTAATTTGTCCAAATTAAGTGAAAAAAGATGATTCAGTATAATCAAATGGATATTAAACTCTTCCGGTTTATCAGATCTGACTTTGTCAGAACATCTTTTTTCACCAAGCCACCACTGTGGGCCCATTAACCCCCAGTTGCTCAGTTGTATAAAAAAGAAATGTTTGGCCCGACACACTTTAATGTTTTACTATTTTATTTGATATTTTTTCTTGTATTATTCTTGCAACCATATTTTTATTATTTTTGGCATCTTAAGTAAATCTATTTTGGGTTAGTTTGATCATAGCTCAGATTTTGGTGTCTAATCTTGAGCTTGATGTATTGTACTGTACAAACTGCATTTCTTTGCATGATATCCAGAAGCTTCCAAAGAGCATATAGGTTTTTTTTGGCTATGTTGAATCATGGATTTTGTGATTTAGGAACAGGAATTTAGAATTTAGTGTAAATATTTGTAAATGCATTTTATCTATAATGTGGTTCCACCAAATGAATCACATAAATGACATTTCAGAAGATGCAATTTTAATAAAATGTCTAAAAAATGTTATATCTAAATGTCTAAATAATATTCTAATTATTTTAATCTTTTATATATGTGGCTACATTATATAATGTTATATGTATGTATGTATATATGTCTTATATATTTAAAGGTACAGTCATTTGTAGGAAAGAAACCCTTAACCATTTATAAGTAGCTATTTTATATTTTTTATTATATCTTAAATATTTGGATTCACTATGCAGAATGATTCAAATTATGACAGACTGAATGCCTGGAAAATGTTTCCTAATCTCATATAGGTTTTTTGGGAATATTATTTACAGCCTGCTGACCATCGTCTGGCAGAGATTGGATGCTTGAAGGGAATATTTTCCTTTGATAAATGTGTAGTGCACCCAGCAGCCAACATGATCTGTACACCTGATAGCTAAATCTGGAAATATTAGACTATTTATTACAGATCACTAAATCATTACGATTGCATTTCTGAGGAAACGCATTGAAAACAAGCTCAGCTGGATTCTTTCTTTCAGTTCCAAAAAAAGCGATTTCTGAGCTGGTTTAAGGTTTAAGGTATTAATCACAATGAGAGGCACTTTTGTGTTGTAATGAGCATGTCGTAATAGCTATATCGCTGTCTTTAGAGAAGAAAAATCTGCAGCTGAAGATTGATTTGCATCATTTTTTTCCTGAAAAAAAAATCAAGCTACAATTTGATGTTCTAGCTAGATACTTGGTTAAAAACTGTACAAATTGTACAAAAGAAAATAAAAACGTATTGCTATATTGCTGTCTTTACCAAATTTTAATTGGGTGGGCAAGACAGATGTTTGGGTGGGCTTAGCCCACTTTTGCCCATACTTAGAGCCGGCCCTGGTTCTATATATATAGAAATTTATTTATTTACTTAGTTTTAAAGAACTCTTTATTGATATAGTTTTATAAAGATTATTTGGATTATTTTGCTATATTTTGTAATTGTATTTTATGATGCTTAAATTGTAAAATAATTATAATTCTTAAATAACTACAGTTATTATTTTAAGTACATTAATACAAACTAAAAATTCTCATAAAGAAGTATTTAGATAAAAACAAGCAAACAAACAGAAAGAATTTTTGTCTTCTTAACCGAAAATGACTCAGTCATTAGCAAATATCTTGGTTATAAGTTTTGTCTTTTTTTTGGCCTGTATTTTGCTCTCCAATCATAAGCAAGTAAACATGTTATTTGAGTCTGGTTTCTGTCTTTATTTTTGTCTGGATATGTTTAACGGTGTAGTATATGGGTGTAAGAAACAGAGGAGTTTTAATGATAAACTGTAGTCGTATCGTGCGCAGTATAAAGAAGACCATATTCGAAACACCAACAGAAATGCCTCTGAGCCAAAAGCTCTAACATTGCTGGTCTTAAAATTGGTCTCTTTTCTCTGACCAGCGGTAATTATAAACAGAGCAAACTGGGATGTCTGCTTGCAATCGCTGTATCTTATAAAGAAATAAGAATCTGTGGCAAGTTCCTTTTCCTTTTCATGTAGCACTGACTAAAATGGTAATATTCTTACACGATTTATGATTTCTGTGTATTTTCTACTTTTATTCTCTTTCGCTTCGTGACAGATAGCTTAAAAGCAGAGACTTTTATACAGTAATGACACACTTAGAGCTTAACTTTCATTAGTCCGGTTCTGTCAACACCGCACTGGCTCTCTATTAAAATGTTTAATAGATTTTAAAAGTCTTGCTTATTACTTATACATCCCTGAATGGTTTAGCACCTCAGTACTTGAGTGAGCTCTTATTCTATTATAGTCCTCCACGTCTGCTGTGCTCTCAAAACTCTGGCAATCTGTTAATATCTAGAATAACAATATCAACTGCAATCAAAATCCTTTTTCTATCTAGCGGAATAATGTACCAAACACTATTTGGAGACAGACACACACATTTTCATTATCCAAATCTGTTAAAGGATTGTTAGGCTGCAATAATCAGGTCAACCGGAATCGGAAACACCACCAATAACATACAATATATTTGTATATTATAAGTAGAATGCCATCCACACTAACATACGTCGGTTTCTTTCGTTATTCCAAGCCCACCGTCGCCACCAGATCTAGTCTGTATCCAGCCCAGTTGGTGCATCAGCACAGAGACAATTAGCCCCAGACGCAGTTTTGCATTGACAAGCTTGTTTTCTGGATGGCCATCCAGACAGGACCACGAATACTTTACTGCAGGATGGAATAACCTGCTGGTTTGTTTGGACAGAGGAGAACTGACTCTCTAACTGAACCTGGTTTCTCTCAAGGCTTTTTTCTCCATTCGGTCACTGATGGGGTTTTGGTTCCTTATCGTTGTTGCCTCTAGCTTGCTTAGTTGGGGACTCCTAATTTACATATATTACTTAAAATGGACTAATTGTTTTTAGTAAGTATTTACTGTCTTATGTCTTATTTAATTGATTCTGTAAAGCTGCTTTGATACAAGCTTTATTGTTAAAAGTGCTATATAAATAAATGTGACTTGGCTAAGAATTTCACGTGGGTGGGTATGATATTTGGTTAATTTTGTGGCACAATCAAGAGGACAAACCATTTCCTGCACTGTTTATCTTATTGCAGGGAACCAGAAGGCTACTGTATCCTATGAGACTCAAGGCAAGAGACACACTGGAGCGGGTATCAAACCTTAACAGGCATTGAACATTTTTAGATACCAGTCAACCGACAATGACGCAAGACTGGGGAGGAAAATGGAGTATCTGGAGGACCCCAGAGAAAGAATGCTGACTTTACATGTGCCCGAATCAAATCCCAAATCTCAAAGGTGTGAAGCAAGTTTACTACCAAGCTACTGTGCCTCATAAATAAAGTAATCACCCAAAATATATTCAAATATAAAATACTCTATGTTGTATAGTGCTTGCACATGCAGATAATGTTAGGTGTTTTTTATAATTTTTTGTATATAAGACAGACACACACATTATATTTTTTCCTCATGTGCTTTGATCCGTAAAATTGTTAACCATCTCCCACACATATTCAGTCAATTATAGTATCCTAATATACGTTGCTATAAATCTGTGCTATAAATATAAATTGCTCAATGCCCATAACAGTAAAAGCATGATCTAACACCCTGCTGTATGTTATGTATCTGGCAGACATAAGGAGCTTTGAGGTGGACGGTGAGACAATGGAAAAAGTGAGGGGAAGGTACATGTGGTAAACATATCACTTGTTATATCACTTGAAAGATCCCTTCAGCTTCCATCAAGCTTTCTGCTTCAATATAACTAACAGTGAAGCTATTCACTGTACACGGATGACTGATTTTCAATAAGAAACATTAGAAATGTTAATCTTTCTATTATAAATGTGGAAAGAGGCCTGGGAAATCTTCTATTCTGCATGTATAATTCTGTTTTTTTTTTAAATTTATATTAAAATATTCTTTGGCATGTATCAAACACATTTTAGGTGATTTTTTCCATAAACATTTTAGTATCTTGTAACAATTAACAAATAAATAAGAGAAAAGGAATTTAAGGATTTCTCTGGGAGACGGCAAGACAATGATGAGTCAAAAACACACACTTTATTTGTCATAAACATTTAATGTAATATACCATAAGTAAGATATCCTATCGATATGTTATATAAGATATACTTTAAACTGTAGGGAGTAGAAGTTGCCCCCTGACTAAGGCTGGGTTTCACCAAGGTTTTTTTCTCCATTTTGTCACCGTAGGAGTTTTGGTTCCTTGGGTTCCCACTGTCGCCTTTCGCTTGCTTAGTATCTTTTACCGATACTAGTTAAACTGAACTGAGTATTTTAGTGTGTGTTTACTGTTGTCCTTGTATTGTGATAAAAGCGCCATATAAAGGTGACCTGACTTGAACAGACTATTACATCGTTATCTGTATACCACACACTGTTTTTGTCATTGCATTCGTTTTAACTGGATTACCGTTGCTTTTTTAGTGAACATATTAATCATTTCATGATGATAAATGATTAATGTATGTTATTAACAACAAAATCACCCCTTTCACTCGTGAATATGTAGATTTTTATCCAGATTTCCCTGCCCACTTAGCTACCCACCTCCCTACCCCTAGTTTAGAACTTAGACATCAAACACATGAACTGTTTACTGATTATCTGATTCATATGGCACACAAAATCAGATTTTAATTTTCAGCAAAAAGATCCAGAGCAACTTACATTTACCACTTTTATACAACTGAGCAATTGGGGGTTAAGGGCCTTGCTTAGGGGCCCAGCAATGGCAACGTGCTAATCTTTCAATTAGCAGTCCAAGACCATAACCACTTCCTCGTCCTCTATTCCAAAAAAAACCCTTCTAGTTTTCATGTTTGCATATCATTAAATTTGCAAATACTCAGTCAACTGATTGATATAAATGTAAAATTGTTTTACATTTGCTTTAATTGTGTAAAGCTTTGTAATAGATGAACTACACCATCTATTCGATTAAATAAAACAAAATGACAAAACTTGTGCACCTTCCTGATATTCGAAAACATTCATATATTGAAAAATGAAGGTTGGCATTTAGCTTGCATAATAAATCTATATCAGAGCAAAGAGCACATTTCAAAGTGAAATACCATTTTCTGCCTGGTTAATATTTATTTCTTTAGGTGGATTTCTTCTCACTTGTTACTGACACCTGATGTAGAAAGGCCACATTAATTCCAGCACACAACAGAGCTCAAAAGCACTGTGATGTAAATATACATGACAGATCCTAATACCCTGTCAGTGTTTCTCCTCCGATGGTCTGATGACTCCAACAGGAAATCCATGTCTTGCCTCCAAGTGTTGATGATATACTGTAATATGTCTATGTTAATCAAGTGCACACACCAATAAAGCATTACTTTCTAGCCCTCAATGCATTATTAATAGCTTTCAATGCGCAAACAGGACATGTGGTTCCTACCAGCTTCAAATGTCTGAACGGTGTTCAAAATAAATATTTACGTAGGTCGAATAGGCGTAATATCTCTGTAAACCCAATACCTCTGAACCGTGTCTCTTCACCATTTCCCGAATCTGTGTGGAATATTAAACAGCTTTCACCTTCGATCACCCAGAATGATAAGCTGCTTATAAAATGAGAAGCGAGAACCATAAAAGTCTACTGCCAGTAACCAAGGGAGATTTCCTGCAGTTTAACAGGGATACTTTCCTGTTGACAAAAGTAATGAGCAGCTGAAATACAATTAAAACAACATCAAGAGTCAATAATGATTTTAGGAGGATGCAGGGAGTATCTGAACCTGGTTTTCTGAACCTGGTTTTCCATAGGGGCTATTAATCAATTACTCATTGCAGATCCTATAAAGCACTCAACATGGTTGACCTTTGAATACAGGTTGGGGGAAAACATGAAAAATGTTATGAGTAAATGGTAATAAGAGAGAGAGAGAGAAAGAGACACAGGGAGAGAGAAAGAGAGAGAGAGAGAAAAAGAGAGAGAGATGCCGGAAGACAGAGAGAGAAAGAGAGAGAGAGAGAGAGAGAGAGAGAGAGAGAGATGCCGAAGAGAGAGAGAGAGAGATGCGAGAGATAGAGAGAGAGAGGAGAGAGATGCCGAAAGAGAGAGATGGCCGGAGAGAGAAGAGAGACAGAGAAAGAGAGACAGAGAGAGAGAGAGAGAGAGACGCCTAAAAGGAGACAGAGAGAGAGCCACACAAAACGAGAGAGAGCAAGATAGAGAGAGAGAAAGAGAGAGAAATAAAGATAGAAAAAGACATACAGGGCTAAAAGTGGCGAAAGCATGGTAGATAAAGAGACAGAGAAAAAGTCTAGTCTAATCTTTTTTTTCCCTATAAATTTCAGTTTGTCAGTTGTGTTTTTTGATTGTTGTTTTTTTTAAACTGACAGTTTACACAGTTTTGATCGATGTTCTGGTACAACCCATAGTAAAAAACAATTATTACTCCAGTGAAACAAAGCTTAGGGTCAGTCTAAATCTGGGGCCTTTCCCAGCCACTCCGAATACATAAAAAAGAAGGTTTGATCAAATGTTAATTCAATCAATGCACTGCAAAACACATCTCATCATGCAAACTTTAAGATTTAGGCTAATAATTAGTCATGCATATAAAAATACACTCAGGTTATGCACTAGTAAAACTTGTTAACATTATCAATTATTATTACAGTTGCCCTTGCATAGCTTAAGAGTCCCTGGTTTGATCATCATCTCAGATTACTGTCTGTTCATTGTTCGGGCACCAGCTTACTGAAACTGGACAGCTAAAAGTCCAGGTGATGTTTTTCCAATCTTTTACTTCCTGTTTCTGTAAATTTGCACCCACTGTAGAATCAACTGTCCTTGGCTGGGCTATTGTAGTGTATCCATTTACCCAGTGTGTTTTATGCTTTTCTGCTCATTTAGGTTGAAAAGAATGTTTTTTTTTAGTTACGGTGTTCCTCTGCTCATTTTCCTCTGACCTCTATAATTAACAAGCTGTTTCCGTCTGCTCTATTTTGTGTGAAATCTGGAGTCTGTTAGTCAGAGAAATCCTAATAGTTATTTACACGAGCCAGGAAATTTAGAAGACGTTGTATTCTGACGTTAGATTAAATTTGGACTTTACTGAGGTTCCATATAGCCAAAGCTTAGTTCCTTGTTGCTTACATTTCAGTCATTTTAACAGATACAGTGTTTTGCAACTGTCTGAACTGTCTTTAAAACTGTCTGTCTTGTTTATTAGTGTGCAGACAGAAAGAGAGAGAAAAATAGATTTCAAAACCAAATTTGCAAAGATTAAGTGTAATTTGTTTAAAGTCACCATCGGAAGTTGATACGATTCTTTACTCTATAATATACTTTGATAAAAAATGCTTATTGATGGTGTTAAAAAAATTATAATTGTACATTTTTGCTTTATTCACAGCGACCCAGTTTAATGCATGTTGCTTTAAATGCTAATAAGCCTTGTTTACCCCACCCCTCTGTTCTGTGGGGCATTTTAAGTGCTCCAAAACCATTTAAAATAGTTTTAATGAATCCTTAATCATTAACAGACACCGTTATAAAATATCTACAAAGAGAAACTTAATGTAGTGTCACCATGTTATCTTTACTTAAGACAATCAACTGGATGCATTGTTCATTAGAAATGTGTTGATAATTCACAATTACTGCTATATTGTCACGATCACGCCAGGTTCCACACCCAACCAGCGCACACCCTCAGCACTCAGGTGCACCTCAGATACACCTGCACCTCATCATTCTATCACAATTACTCAAGCCCTTCACGCACTCGCTGTCTGCTCTTATAAATTTCATGCATGTTTGCAGACTCGCTATTGCTCGCTAGTTGTTAGCATCCCACTCACCTGACACTCGTCAAAACCTGCAGCACCCAAGTCTAGATCCTCCTAGCACCAAAACTCACTCTCCTTCCCTTCCTGCCTGCCTTCCGCACTCCTGTTGTGTTCCTTTATGACAGCTATATTGAAAATGTTGTACAAAGAAATATGCTGGAAGTGCACACTTTAGCTGCATTCATCGTGAAACTTGCTAACTGTAGCACATGTTTATGAAAAGCGATTTGAAAAGATTTATAGAAAAAACTTCTTCTTCTGGAGGTGAAGCAGGGCCACGAATAGTTGGTACTGGTCCAATTTTTAGGAGTAACCTCTTAGCAACACCTGCTTTACTCTGACCCTCATTTATAAAGCTGTCTGGTAAGGAATAATTTGTGCAAAATGAACACATTTAGGTTGAATGAGGAAAAAAAAATATATATATATATATATATATATATATATATATATATATATATATATATATATATATTTTTTTTTTTTTTTTTTTTAAAATCACTTGGTGGGTCTTTATCATTATAGGGTGATTTTGTCCACACACTGCGGACACACATTTCAGTTTAAACAACTTGGAAAATGTCGTATCTGGTAAGCCCTTAAGGGTAAAAACAACAACAACAAAATAACATCCCTGAAACTGCAAAAGCTTTTACATGCAGAGACTTTTATATACTGTTTTCTATCACAGTTTGATATCACATAGCATTTGGGTATCATGCTGAGACTGTTGATTTATCTACAATTATTGTAAATGCCTTTATTTACTTTTCTCATCTACTTTTTACAGCACAGTGAAATGTTTTCTTAGTAAGTTGGGCTCAGAGCGCAGGGTCAGCTATGATGCAGCGCCCCTGGAGCAGGAAGGGTTAAGGGTCTTGCACACAGACCCAACAGTGGCTGGCTGGTGGTGGTGAGGGTCTTTCTGGTATTTATATCAACAACTCAGCACCTTAACCATTTGAGCCACCACTGTCCTCTTGTAGATTGTATGAACAGGCTATGCCTTGCCAAAATATTTTGGTACATGTTACATTTATTAATTTTTAGCAGCGTAATAAAACACAGCGCAATTTGTTTTATTTTCTAATAACAGATTTATCCGCTCGTTTCTTAAGTGCTAGTTGATAGGGATGAAGGTGAGGATGTGGAAAAGGGCAGGATGTCATCCGTATGCCTGACTTTTCGTAGAAGAGCCATAGCACATAAACTGCTTTTATTCATGCAAAAAAAAATCTTTACAATATTTTTTAACCAGACGTTGAAACGGTTGAAATAACACCTGTAATTCATATCTACACGCGACATTTCTGCTGAAGTAATCCAGGCCTGAAGATTTTGCTTTCTCTTCTTTGTAGCGAGCAGGTTTTTAACTCCTGCAGCTTTTTTAAGAGACCTATGAGAAAGCAAGCCAAATAAAAGATAAAAAGATAGTTTTCACTTGCCGGGGTTAGGCAAGAGACTGACTTAAAGGGTCTCTCGTGCAGATGTGGAAAAAATAGTGTTGGAAAAAAAAAAGAAAAAAAATCACAGTATGTTTTTACATATAAAGCTTTTCTATAGGTTAAAACATAACACCGCCGCTCTATTATATATGAGTTGTACATTAACGTATTTAAGTTTTTCTTTAACAGTCTGTCGATACACACTGCCCCTCGGTTTAAATGGCCTGTGAAATGTCTGGTGGCCCTATAACTGGTAACTTGTGGCAAAGCTAACAACGCAATAAAAACCATATGCTTTGAGAGAGAGACTAGTAGCTCACTTATATTTTCTTGCTAAATGCTCAAGCTTATGTTCTTTTATGTAGAACACAAAAAAAAAATGAGAAAACACCATAATCTCAAATGCTAATTTGAACTGAATCCTTTTAAGGGTCATTTTTGTATTTTTTTTCCACCAACAGCAGGAAGAAATTAGTGTTTTTATCACTGGAGAATCTGACAAGCCAATCAAAGATTAAGTGTGTGGAAATCAGGCTGAAAATGAGGCGTGTAATTAGCAGGCAGTACATATTTAAATAAAATCTGGTAAAATGTCTCTTAAGAGTTTTAGATTGGTAGAGCTGAAGATCTATTCTATATAAACTAATACAGCCCTGATGGCTCAGACATTATTATCTGTTAGTGGTCTTCAATACGAATTAGATCTTTAAAATAAGTTTTTTTCTGTCACAATTTAGCTACAATCCTCCAAATACTGAGTTAATTAAGAAATATTAGTTAATTAAAGAAATGTTTTCTAATGTTAATTTTCTTAAAATCAATAGAAAACCAATTTTAATGGCTTTGCCTAGATGTGAGTTGCCCTAATAAAATCATGAATCTGCAAACATTGTTCAGTATATATAATATTATAAATATTTTTAATCAGTTGATTCATTTTATAACCAAAATACTACGGTTCAGTACAGGAAGTTCAGTCTTGGCAGTGGTACAGATTGTTTTATAAGATAGGTCTGCCACCTAGTGTACGGTAAGCGGTGATACAACTTTGACCTAACGTTTTTCCTGGCAAAATGGAATACTGATATGTGGTCAGTTAAAATTCCGTGTAATCAGAACTTCCCTGTAGATAGATATATAAATAGAGAAAGAGAGAGAGAGAGAGAGAGAGAGAGAGAGAGAGAGATGGGTGGATGGATGAATGAGATGGATGGATGAATGGATGGATGGATGGATGGATGGGTGGCTGGCTGGCTAGATAGATAGCTGACTAGATAGATAGATAAGTAGGTAGTTGGGTAGGTAGATAGATAGATGATGAATGGATGGATAGATAGTTGGATGGATGGATGGATGGATGGATGGATAGGATAGATGGATAGATAGATAGATAGATGGATAGATAGATAGATAGATAGATAGATAGATAGATAGATAGATAAGTAGGTAGTTGGGTGGATAGATAGATAGATGAATGGATGGATAGATAGATAGTTGGATGGATGTCAGACATGTGGAATGTTACAATGAATAGAACGTAGAAAGTTTTTTCACTTTCTCTGCACATTTACATTTAAAGGATCAAGAAGAAGAAAAAGAAGTATAAAGGAGTTATATTGTTATTTCAACCACATATAGCAGATGCAGTGAAATGAATCGTTTTTCTAGAACAGAGGTGGGCAATCTCGGTTTCGGGGGGCCGGTGTCCTGCAAAGCTTAGCTCCAACTTGCCTCAACACACTTACCTGTAAGTTTCAAGTAAACCTAGCAAGATTATTTGGTTCAGGTGTGTTTAATTAGGGTTGGAGGACGGAGTTGCCCTCCAGAACCGAGTTCTAGGATCGTGGTGTGACATAAAACAACAGAGAATTACACTGGATAAGGGTGTGCACCAAATGCTCAAAATGTAAATGTAAGGAGTGAACTTTGAACTATGAACTTTGGGTAAGTGGTGGTTTAGTGGTTAAGGTGTTAAGGAACTGATACCAGAAAGACCGGGGTTCGATTCCCATTAGAAGGGCCACCACCATCGGCCCTTGAGCAAGGCCCTTAACCCCCAATTGCTCAAATGTATAAAAGAGATAAATGTAAGTCGGCCATTTTTACAACTGAGCAATTGGAGGTTATTGGGCAGTTGAGCTTTGAGCTATTGGGCTGGGGTGGTAACTTGGTGGTGATGGGAATCGAACCCATCGAAGCTACCACTTTACCAATAGAAATGATAATTTTCAGTGGACACTTTAACAGTATTTCTTTAGCACTTGATAAATAGATTATAAGTGATTATGACTGCTATTATGTGTAAGGGTATCCAAAAATTTGGAGCTTTGTTCTATTTAGTTGCCATAGTTACAGCGGACGATGCACGGTGACCCTCCTTCCCTCCCTCCTCCTCCTCCTCCTCCTCAACCGGACAGCAGCTGGCAAAACTCAAACAAAGCGTTTAGAGACAGAAAAAAACATAAAAAAAGAAATTTAAACAAGATAAAAATGAGCCACAGCACGAAAAATAACAAGTTTCTGTCCGGCTTTTTATTACTACTCCAAGTTTAAAAAAGTTTCCAGACGTTTTGTGGTTGTTTGCCAAGGCGTGAACTCGACAGGTGTTACCCGGAGCGGAACTTCTTTTCACAGGAAAATGAGTTAGCGACGCTTAAAAAAACAGGTAAGAAACACAAGCTAGGATAATTATTTATTCATTTATTCGTTTGTTTATCATATAATATATATATATATAGCCGTTATTTGTAATTTATTTACGTTGTTCTCAGCTTGTTTTGACTACGTAGGAAGTATTAAAAGGTGTCCCAGTGGCCAATCCACTGTAGGGTTTACGGCTGTATCCTAAATCACTCTATACGCCCTTCATATGTGCACTACATGAGTACGGAAGTAATGAATTATACACCCTACACGTAGATCACTACGTTTCCGCGACGCAGTAATTTAGGATTCAGCCTGTGGAAGTTTTTCTGATGGAATTTACCAAGGAGGACAGAACAAAATGTGAATTTAAGCTTTATTTTTTTCGTCTTTTTGTCACAAACAATATATATATATATTTTACTTTTTCTTTTAATTCTTACTTTAATGTCCTCAGTGCACGTTTTTTTTTGTCCTTTGAGTTTGTAGGCGTTTGTTAAAAAGTGGTCAAGCACGTTTTGTCTGTTGAAAAGGAAAATGACATCTGATACTTGGACAACATGTAACAAGGATTCAGAATTCAGATACTTATGGAAGAAACTCTAAAAGAGTGTTTTGTGAAATTTATTTTTGCTGTTTAGCTGGAATATTAGACTGATATGAGTTTCTAAAACACCGCCAGGTTTTTGTGTGAAACATCTGGAATAAATAAAAGAGTAAATAATCTGCTTCTAGTCTAACCACCTCAAGCATCCAGTTAAACAGGATGTTGACAAAGCAACACAAATAGATGGACTTTGATATGGGAAGTTTATATTCAATACATCATCCAGAGCGACTAACGTGTATCTCACGCAAGGTTAAGGGCCTTGCTCAGGGGCCCAGCGGTGGCAGTCTGGTGATGCTTACAATCGAACCCAGGATCTTCTGATCAGCAGACCAACACATAAATGTAAGTTAAAATGTAAATCTACACGTAAATGTAAGATAAAATGTCCAACTTTGGTTTTCTTTTCCTTTTTTAATATAATTAAAAGCTTTTTATTCCAGAATCAGGTTTACCCAAAATATTAGTAACATTACGGTACTAGTGTTTAAGGTGTTGGATTGCTTAATGGAAGATTGTGTGTTCGATTCCCAGCACCACCAAGTTGCCACTGTTGGACCCCTGAGCAAGGCCCTTAACCCCAGATTGCTCAATTGTATAGAAGAGCTAAATGGATAAGGGCGTCTACCAAATGCCGAAAACGGTGTTTTCTGTTTTGTTGTCATTGTGCACCCAGGACAGCATGGTGGTGGTGTGTTTCACCTCACAGCTCCATGATCCTCAGCTCAAACCCCAGCGGTGGCTCTGTAGACATTAGGATTAACTCCAGGGTTTCTCGATCAGGATGTACTGTATTTCTTAAAATAATAAGACAACAACAAGCACTTTGGCTAAAGGTGGACTCTGTAAGTGTTAAATCAGTTGACTGTATTATCTGATTCTATATAATATCCGATTAGGGTAAATATTATAGAAAAAGAAAAAAATATGGCATGTAAACATTGTTACATCTGATAAAAAAATGTGTGTATATATATATATATATATATATATATATATATATATATATATATATATATATATATATAAGTTTAGGGTGAATATTTTGCAACTAGCAATGCTGCTGTTTCTATTCCAAGCTTTGGCGTTATATTTGTAACTATAATATATACGTTACAAATATAACGTATATCTAACATACACTATGACTAGTTGTGTTCAGTCTGAGCAGGCTGGTGATTTCATAATAAAGTTAATCCAGGCGGGTTTATTTTCTTGTCTAACATTTGGGTGTGTGTTCTGTAATGTGGCAACTTTAGAGCATGCAATGGAAAACGGAGTGTGAATGCTATCATGGCTCGCTGATAATGTTAGTCTTACTTCTTAGCCTGAAGTACAGGAAAGAGCAGAAATCATTTGTTTGCCTGGAGTTTATCACATTTTAGTTTGTGTTTCCAAAGCTGGAAAAATACTAGTAGATATTTTTATTGTTCATAATATATCGTCGATTGTATTAACGATTAACTTCCTGATTGTGGCCTCCACCTCTTGGATATATATGTTGTGTGATGAGTCATGCTATAATGTATTTACACACACCTCTGAAAATGCTTGCAAAGACTTTTAACTAAGAAGTAATTAAACTTTAATCATTTAATTTAACACTAGAACAGATATTTAAATTAGGGCTGCACGATATTGGAATAAAATCACCAGATGACTTGAATAACTCTAGTTGGAAGGAGTTTATTATTTTAGAACGATTGGGGTGATTTTATAAGGAAGTGCATCTGTTTAAAATATATACTAAATATTAAAATACACAAATGATAAGCAAAGATAAATACAATAGAACAAAAATGCAAACGTGATAAACAGCATTTTATCAGGCGAGGTTTTTTGAGCACTAATTAACGGACAACACTTTTCTAAATGCACCGCATAAAATAGGGGCATAATTTTTCCTTACCGCTCTTGCAAGATTCTGCCCTGCAATTTTTTTTTTTTCCTCTTGTTTTTGCCCGCAATATTGAAATGATGTATGTATTCCAGTTTTGGTCCCTAAAAGCCTGCAGGTAAAAGTATTAGTTATTTTTACTTGAATTTTGGATACAAAAATAATAAAAGTTTCTTTTTTTTCCATTAAATTTAATTTAATGGAATGATAAACATAATATCTGTAGCACTAAATGATCCACCTGTGTCTTCATTCCACTCATAAACCACCCACGTGTTACTGTAGCGTTCCAGCTTGCGCACGTAAATTGTTTTTATTTTTATTCATCGTTGTTGCTTCTATGCAGAAGATAATTAATGGTTTATTTATTTTTAGTAATTTAATGTGAAAATTTATCAATTTTTCTCCCGCAACCCTGCACAAACACGAGGATCTTAACTGTCTGCACTCGGGTGTGTGTAGGTCTCTAGCATGAAACAATGATTTTTGTTCTACCATCATGTCAGTTAATTTTTTTATTAATATGTATCACCAGCCACTAGCGCGCTGTAAAAAAAAAATGGCTTTATCAGTGATAGGTTCATATCGGCCGATAAAATATATCAAATAGGCTCTAATCTTTGTTAAAGTGGCAAAAGTAAATGTTTTGTGCGTCTGAATGCTTTAACTTGGTTGAGAGGTTTGCACAGTAACAGATCTTAAAACAATGTCCAAATGCTAAACTTTAACTCCTATTAAACTTAATTAATCAACAGCAATTAACCCACAAATTACATGTTGATATTACCGGTCCTGTAATGTGATTATTGCCGATGCACCCTTTAAACCAGTATTCTGTCTTTTGTTGTGTTTGTACTGCATATTTTAGTGTCTGGATGATATAAATTTAGGCTGTAAGTCAAATAATAGTCCCAGACTGCTACAAATCATTTCCTTTTGATTAGGATAAGACTTTAACACCAGGAATACCTAACATCCACTACTACTTCTGTGTATCCAAAGTTTTTTCTCTTTCTCTCTCTCTCTCTCTCTCTCTCTCGCTCGCGCTTTTTTACTCTCTTTTCTCTCCATTTTTCTTTCTTTGGCTCGCTACCACCGCACATCTCTGCCGCTTCATTGACTAATTAGGAGGCAGTTGCTAAGAGATGGAGGGCAGCAACTATTTCTAAAAGGCTATGTGATGTGGTCGAAACTCTGTGTTCTTTAATTCTCCCATCTAGAGCTAATCCATGTAAGGAGGGAGACCCATGAGCTCCCATTCATACCAATTCCATACACGGACAATACAATGGCAGCTTTCAGTGGCACCTGTGACTCTAAGGTGAGTCGGGCATCCAGGCTCCAGGGAAAGGACACAAAAAGCGAGTCCATCGTGTCTGGGGGTCCTCTTGAGCTGAGTGACTGTAGTGCCATTTTGGAGAAGAGTCAGGAATTCTTCCAGATCTGTGACATTGAGGACAAAGGCTTCATTACTCAACGGGACATGCAGGTGAGACTTAATCCTGCTTATAAGGAAATCTGACACGCTGCCTGCACAAAGGTAGTGTTGCAAAATAGAGTAGATTATTTATATAAATTTAGAAAAGGAACATTTTTTAAAAAGTTTTCTATGGTGATGAAATCTGAGTTTAACAACCAATCAGCTGCTTATAATTACAGTAAAAATTAAAAGTGATATACCCATAATACAGTGGGGAAAATTAACTAGGCAATATTTAATGGATATAAAACTTGTAGAATCACTGTAGTTATGACTAAAACAGTCTCTAAATAGACGAAAGTAAATAGGATTTCAAGCTTCGCACACTGGAGGACTTCAGTAGGTTCTCAGCAGTATCCCAAACTAGTTCCTTTGTGCATTTTATCTCTGGTTGTTGAAGGAAATTGGTTAACACCACCAGTATCTGCGTTGAAATGTAAAGGTTTGCTTACATTTTCCTATGTAATAAAATACATACAATTTATTTCAATAAAATTTATATTAAATATGGAATATAAATTACCACCATGTATATGCGGAAATGTTATTGTAACATATCCTACATAACAAAACCATTATATAAAATTATTTAGTAGCTTATTACTCTGAAACCCAGGGATGTTAGTTATGTCTTGCATTCAGCAACACCAGCAGAATGTGATCTCTATTATAGACTAGTTGGGGGTAGTGGTAGCGCAGTAGTTAAGGATTGGACTGCCTATTGGAAGACTGGGGTTTCACCACCAAGTTACCACTGCTGGGGCCCTGAGCAAGGCCCTTAACCCCAATTCCTCAGTTGTATGGAAGAGATAAATGTAATTCGCTTTGGATAAGGGTGTCTGCCAAATGCTGTAAATGTGAATGTAAATGTAGTTTAAACCTAATAGCCACTAAGAGAATATTTACTAAAAAATAAAGATGACTCTTTCTTGTCTACCTTGAATTTAATATCTGTATGTCAGGTCATGTTTACATACATTACTGGTTGGATATTTCATCATTTCATTCATTATGCTCTATTTATTACAACATAACTAAAAATTCTCAGATTGTATGTTTCCATAGTTGCAGATAGTTAATAGTGCAGCATACAAAAAGAAGCGATGGGGTCCTAAGTACTTTCTATAGAGCAGATTATATAACGCTGGATTTAAATAAGGACGACGCACATGCAGATTAACCAGCAGTTGTTGTTTTTTATGTGTAGAGATGAAGCCTACAATATCCCCACTTCTAATTCAGTGGAGTCTGTAAAACAGCTTGAGGAGCCATGAGCAGAATAAAGGTAGAGGACAGAGCTTTGAGAGACCAGCCCCCTTCGGTTGTATTATTGTGCAGATTGGACTGCCTCGTCGTTTCCCATCTATTGTGGTCATTCTCTTTGATGGCCCACTCATGTGCTCACACTCTGAACCCAGAACAGCTTTGATCAGTGTTTATTGCGATGCAGTGATTTTGATTATATCAACATCTTTTTTACATATACTCGCAAAACATTTATCTGGTCCTTAAAAATGAGAAGGTTTTCACTTCTTTTTGTTTCGTTTTGCTTTATTTATTTATTTTTTTTTTGTGAATGCTGTTTGATTAGACAGCTGGAAAACGAAGGTCATTGAGACTTAACATGTCAGACGTAATTACTGGATCTACTGATTTAGATTTTACTGTGTTTTTAAAAAAAATTATTTTCTATTACTATTATTTAAATAAGGCTTGTATGTTGCTATTCTATAAAGGCTACCAAACCAGACTTTCTCTAGTTTTGTTGCTGATATTTTTTGCTTACATCTTCACACCAGAAAAACAGAAGTGTAAACCACTTGCATTTTACAGCCACACAGCAGTAAAGCTTTCTGACACTCAAGTCTAAGCCCGATAAACACAATTTGTTCAGAATCTTTAGTTTAACATGGTTTAAAGGTTCTTCCAGCATTTTCTGGCAAAAGGAAGTTGCCTAACTTTGTAAAAGTTTATAACTATTATAAGGTTTGTTATTTGCCTTAAGTAATAGGGCTGTTTAAGCATCCTTGGGTTTGAGCACTGAGATGTAAACCCAGTGTAATCATTGAGGTCATTCAGCCTTTAATTTAACATGTAAAAAGGCTGAGTAACAGAATGAGCCACTCAAAAGAGCGCCTGATTAAATTTTAATTAAATGTAATTCCCTTTTTGACATCACATATTAAGCACCACAAATCACATTACCAAATATTATTTCTTCTATCTAAGAAATCTCAAGTTACACAATAGACAATCATTTCAGCCTTATTTAGCTGAAGGTGTTAAATATTATAATATGTAAGGAATGTAGCGGATATGAGATAGCTCAGTGGTTCTAACAGCATGCAATAACCACCTTTCTAACTGATGGGTACTATTTTTATTAAAAAAAGCACTTTTTCGCATTTTATAAAGTTATTATCTTGCAGATTTTCCGATACATAGATTTTTCATTAGCCTTTTTTAACAGTAAATGTAAGTTTATACGTTGTAAATGTGCAGACAAAATAACTTTAGGGGCCGTTTACTTATAGCACCTTTTGCACGCCTAGTTTTTATTGTTTTTAGCAAAGATGCGCAGCCAGCATGTGCAAATAGAGTTTGAAGCGTTCCCAAGGCAAATACTTCAATTTCATGTTTTTTACCTTGTCTTTGTATATAAATTGTGTAGCAGAGGTACCGCACGCTTGGAAATCCACTGCTAAAATTTCCTTGTTGTAATGGAGAGCGCAGCTTATGGTTGCTTAGCAATGACACGCCTCAACGACAAAGAAAAAGAAACTGGAGCCTAAAGTTTTTCCGTGCGTTTTATGCCACCATTTGTAAAAGGCAACTAAGTCAAAACTACTGTTAAAGAAATTAATGTAAAAATCCAGAATTTAGCAAAACTGTGATTTTAATTTTATTTTCAATTATTTAATGCATAGTATTTCTGTGTCGTTATGTGTTTCAGAGGCTGCTTGGAGAATTGCCTCTAAGTGCTGAGGAGCTGGAAAATGTATTTGATACGCTGGATGCTGATGGAAACGGATACCTTACCCCAGAAGAGTTCTCCTCTGGCTTTAGTGGGTCTTTGTTTTATCCATTTAAAAATGTCTATTTTGGTTGATTATGTGTGCTTTTGTTCTATATATAATTTTTTTGTATGTAATATGTTACCTTGACCAGTGGGCTAAGCTGAAGAAGGTAGTAGGTTACCAAAACCTAAAAATTGTGATGTACGGCATATTTCTGCTGCAGGTGAGTTTATATTCGGCCCTGCAGCTACATCAGCAGCCGCGCCACTGCCCGCTACAGAGCATGCCGCAGAGCCGATTTCACCTGATGCACTGTACCAGATTCAGTGGGAAGATAAACTCAACATAGGCAAGGATGACGAGGAAAAACATTTCTGCCTTCTGATGGAGAACCTGGGAGCCAGCAATGTCTTTGAGGAGTACGTGGGAGAACCTTTTCACAAACACGCTCACTAAAGTGTATTCAGACTGACAGCATTTCTCTTTAAGCTTGGTCAAATACAGAACCATTGGTGGAAAAAAAATCATAAAACAATACACAAATAGTAACAGGCAAAAAACTCTCCATCACCTTCACCGCAGGTTTTGTTTTTAGGAATAAAAAAAAAAGTTATGAACGAATATAATTTCCTACTGCGTTCCATTTTATTTTTAGCAATATACAAAAGTCGTACCAGAGGAAAACGCAGTATTAAATCTAAGCCTTACTCGAAAATAATTTTGTAAATGAAAGGTAATTTTCCTAGAAACATGAAACAGATTTTCCCCCTTTAGGCTATACTTGGATATGATCTTGTAAATAGACACTCAGTAGACGTCGTTTAAATAGAGTTGGGCAAATCACAGATCCTTAAAAATGTCACATCGGAACTTTCTATACTAAAACATTTGTATTAGATGTTTCTTATCTTTGACTATAAGAAGCTGATATCATTTGTATTGCATGGCTAGTTTCACCTGTACAACGATACAGTCATTCTTTCATACATGGAAGAGAATTGTAGTAAAAAAAATATCAAGTTAATGAAATATATTCTACTGGTTTATGTTGACCTTCCGGAAGAATCCTGACAGTGCATGTATGTGTCTGTATTTAACTGTCCTGGCATTTCCTCGGCAGTACTATAAATGTCATAAACAGGATATAATAACTTTTTCAGGTTCCTGCTTTAATACAAAACGACTCCTTGTGTATAACATATGAACTTATATAAGGATATATAATTTATCATTTATATATAATTAAATCAGCAAACTATCACCTCAGAAACATTGCCAGAATTTAGGGTTTTTGTTTTCAGTCAGGACCTGGAGACTCTTGTTCATTGTTTTTTTCACGAGAAGACTGGACTATTGTATTACACTTCTGACCGCCTTCCCAAACGACCCTTAGACAGCTGCAGCTCATACAGAACGCTGCCTCCAGGATTCCGACTAAAACCCGAAAATCTGATCACATCACACCGGTGGTCGTTTAGTCGTTTAGGCTGCCAGTTTCAATTAGGATTAGTTTTAAAGCACTGTTACTTGTTTATGAATCACTCAATCGCCTAAAGGACCTAAATACATTTTAGATATGCTCACTTATTATATAAACCAATCAGGATCAAGTCAGTTAAACATACCATACAGCCTGTAGTTGAAATCAGCTACCAGAAAAGATCAGATGTGCTAAATCAGTAGCCATCTTTAAATCCAGACTTAAAACACATCTCTTTAGTTCTGCATTCATTCTTAAGCAATGTTATACATCCCAACTGGCTATAATATATAATATATAATATATATATTATATATAATATATATATATATACAATATAATATACTGTTTTTATTCATTTCAAATCCTTGTATTTATTTATATCTTTACCTTTTTGCTTATGTAAAGCACTTTAAATTACCACGCTGTATGACATGTGCTATATAAATAAACTCTCCTTTCCTTGCAATAATATTAAAATAAAAAGTCGTGTTGAAATTTAACATGGATAAAATTGGGGAATGTATATTAAGTCATTTCAAATTAGTCATTTGAGATTGTTTAATTTTTTTTTTTTAGTCCAGAAGTAGTGCGCAGCCTATGGGCTCAGCTGCGCAGGGATGAGCCTTGTCTGCTGTCTAACTTTGAGGAGTTCCTTGCCAGGGTCACTTATCAAATTAAAGAAGCTTATCAGGAAAAGATGGAAATGGAAACTGCTTTGAAAAGGTCAGTTATCTGTTCCATTTTTTTCTAAGCTTATCAATTCAGTATTAACGAATTGCTTGATTATGTGTACTACATGTATAAGACAATGGAAGCCAGAAATCTTGCTGATTTATTGGGTATCTATTGATGGGGTAACACTAACTTCACTTATGAAAATTTCAATCGATTTCTAACTTTTTTGAATTGTGTTTCCTGGATGTTTTGGTTGGTTTTCTGTCTTTCAATGTTTAACCTATTTTTTACCAGTAGGCAAACGTACAAAATCAGCAGGAGATCAAATAATATTTTTTTCCTTACTGTATATGCAGGATATGCAGTCTGTGGCATAGGTTTTTACTTATTTATTGGCTTTTGAATGAATTTTTAATTCTTTAATGTAGTTGCATAAATGCAAAAACTATAGGTTTATTTCAGTAGATCTGATGGCTAATACACCCTGTACAGGAAAGCGGCTTCTCACGATGATGAAATCCAACGTCTCTATGAGGAAATGGAGCAGCAGATAAAAAATGAAAAAGAAAGAATTATTTTACAGGTAAAATTTGACAAAGACTTTTAGAAGATTTGTAGCAGGAATTCTTTTAGCATGCTAATATTATTATTTCAACCCAACCTGTATTATAACGTGCATATTATATGTTTGGAGCCTTCCTTCTTTTTATAACTTACATGGTTAATGTAATACTGCAGGATTCGGAACGGTTTTTAACTCGCAGCCAAGATCTTGAATTTCAGCTTTCCAGCAAAGAGAAAGAACTTGAACTGCTTTTAAACAGACAGAAACGGGTGAGTGTCTATTGTAGTTTTTGTCCATTTAAAAACATGTGAAAGCATGTGTGTCTAGTAGATGTGGCTGAATGTAATTACATTATGTCCAGTGATACAGGTTCAGTATTCAGCATATTGGTTTAGTCCCAAGTATCAGCATTTATTCTATTTAGAGTGTGATGTCCAATTTTTCTTTTGTCTTTCCATTTAATAAAAAAGGTCCTATTCTCCAATATAGGCATCTAAAAAATTATTCACATTATATAAACAAAAGATGAGCCGTTATTTGTGCCCAAGTTGCTTCAACAAAATATTGAGCGAAGGTTGTGTCTGCTTTTGTACATCGTTTTTTTTTTCTTTTTTTTCCCTTTTTTTTAGAAATTTTTTAGAAGTTTTTAAACCTTTTTTTTTTTTTTCATTTTGTTATAACGGCTTGTTATTTGTAGAATTTTTAATAAAAAAAAATATTTACTCCATTTTGGAAGAAGTCTGTAACATAACCATTGTTGCCAAAGTAAAGTTCTGTTAATACTTTCTGGATGCACTGTAAATACAAGACCGACAAAGATCTGTTCCTGCCTGTTAGTAAGCATTTATATAAGCAGCAAGTGTGTGAAATTTACTCTCTCTATTTAAATTCCCTCTCGTTATTGTTCAAGTAATTAAAAGCAGCAGAGGAGATCCACCAGTTTTGTCTTTGTTTCTCAGAGCATTAACGCCGTCTAATCAGGGCCGCAGCATGGCAGTTTTTCAAGCTCTATTTTTGGCCTTGTGCAGTGCTTGGCACTATTGTACCAGATTTCTTATCAGACAAGTTCCACACATGATCCTCTTTTACTGCACATCACTCGTCTGACAGCACTTAAAACACAGCGCTGTCTAGAGTCCGACCGATATGTTTTTTGGGGGGCCTGTTACAAAATTGATATTATAAAGTAAAAAAAAAAAAAAAAGTCTGATATCGATATATCGGCTGATATTGTTTTTGTGTTTATTAGAGTAAGTAGCATTTAAAAGTTTGGACACACTTCTCATTTCTGTGTATATTGAATGTGACTGGTGTGACATGGCTTAAGGAAAAAGGGGAACTTATGGGGTGATTGTTTATTAGCATTACAGTAAGTTATGTAATTTTAGTTAGTCTGCCGTTGAGTTAGCAGACATTAGTTGGTAAACAAATTAATAGTTCTACACTATTTCAAACATTTTATATGCATTCTGTAAAAGAATGTGTTAAGTGTTTTGCATACATTGGCATCCTTAATAAATATTAGCAGAAATGATTGCATGAAATAAACATTACGCATAACAATTAAAGTTTTAATAAATAAAACATTTTCCTCGAAGCAATAAGCTAAATGATGTATATTTAATTCGACTAAAAATCATTCTTATTACTTTAAATGACTAAAAATGATTTCATAAAAGAAAGTGTCACAATATATTATAAATAATAAATACATGTTTACGCTATATAGTTTTATTGTATTTATTTATTTTTGTTTTATTCTATTTTTTTGTATATTTTGATTTGATAGATTTTTTTTTTTTTTATTCTATTTTTCTTTTATCCCTTTTCTGGTTAGGAAAGTCGTAAAGAACATTTCACTAAATGCTGCACTGTGTATAATCATGTATTTGACAAAAAAATGAATTTGTTTAAATTTTTGGTGAATGAAAACAGGTATAATTTTTGATATCAGGCCGCAGGTACTTGTTCAGTGTCGGAGTATAAACATCCTGATATCAATCTTTTTGTCATCTATTACTGTATTGTTAAAGACAAAAAAAATATATCTGTTTCCTTTAGTATACTTTTTTTTTATACTCAGAAGACGCTGAGGCTTTAAACAAAAATAGTTAAAGCACAAAAGCATAGTATCAAAAAGGGAAATCCACATGCCAAACTAATAATATAAAACATATATAAAATATATTACTTGAAGTTGGTCGAGCTCTCTAGAATATTTTCAACTGTGATTGTAAATGATACGGTAATATGTGTTATCTCCAGGTCATATCACGGTAAATATTTATTGTAATGGTATCAGTTTTTACGTTAATCATTTTTAGAACTAATTCTTAAGGTCATTTGCTTTTAGTTAAATCGTTTTTACTTTCCTATACATGTGTGTTTTAGTTGGAGCAGCAGTGTCAAGAGCTACAAGGCGAGAAAAGGGAGACCGCTGTACAGAATGTCAAACTGAAGCAGTATAATGAAGAGCTGGCTATTGAGCTGGAGCACACCACTCAGGAGCTGAGCTTAGCACAAGAGCAGCTCGGTTTCCTGCAGGAACAAGCCTCTCGTCTGCAGGAGGAGAAAGAGATGTCAGAAATCACTCTCACTCCTTTTCACCCTATACACATCTTACACAGGATCATGAGTCTTGAACTAGGTTGGATCAACATGAGCATGTCCGTGTTGCACTGTTTATTGTGTGTGTGTGTGTGTGTGTGTGTTTGATTTGCAGGGAGATGTACAGAGTTACAGAGAGTTTGCAAAGAGAAAAAGCGAGTCTAATTAAGCAGTTAGATTTGCTAAGGCAAGAACACTACTACCGTAAAAAAAACCAGTTTATGTTTGTACCATGCTAATCATCTACGCTGATATTAAGTAGCTTTTTTAACATTTCTCATTTAGAGAGATGAACAAACACTTACGAGACGAGCAGGATATGTGCTACCAAGTAGGTCAACAAACGTTAGACATTCTTTTGACCTGGTAGTTTGTTCAGACCACAAATTAAATAAGATTATATAATTCTGTTTTGTCCTCTAGAAACCAAAGATCTCTGCTGTTAAAGCATCAAGGACACAAAGCTCTGAATACACAGACAGGAAGCAAACATTTCAAAGGTATGTGCTTTTTTTTATAGAAAGACATATTCAGATAATTGTTGAAGTCAATTCAGGATTTAACCCTGAAAAAGTTATTTTGCTTATTTTTTTGCTTTTCTGCCCACTTCAGTGATGATGAGGACATACTGCCACAGTCTAAGAGGAAGAGTGCGGTAGGTGTAAAGGCACACACCCTGTCTCTGGGGCAGGAGAATCAAGCAGAGGTCTGGCGTTCTCCTACTCACCAGCTACAGAGGATCATCTCCATTGAGGAAGACCACCTCCCCCAGCTTCTACAGAGGGAGTACCAGGTCGAGCTTGGGAACTTAAGCGAGGAAAAGAACGATCTAGAGGAAGACATTGACTTCAAGATGACCAGTATCTTTGCTTCTACTAGTACGCCAATCTCACAGTGTCCTTCAATAGAGAGCAGACACGCACTCCCGCCCACCTCACCCAGGGGGCAACCTGTGGGCAAGGAGACTGTACAACTGGTAAAGGGACCATTTCACCTGAGTTTAAGGTTATAGTTATCATTCACCTTGACTTTTCCAAAAACGTGTGTTATGTTAGTCTTTTGTACAGTTAGGGTACACTTAACAATGTGGAACAATGTAACATGGAGCACCAATATACAAGCTCTGTTTTAGGTTGTTACTTTAGAAGCGCTGGAATGTTAAAATGAGTTCTCTGTATTTTAACCATGCTGTGGTATACTGTAAGCTTCATCACCGGTAAATGTTCTGCTTTCTTATTCAGGAAAAAGAAGCAAGATTCGGACCAGATCGTCTGTTTAAGATTGTTCTGGTGGGAAACTCTAGTGTCGGCAAAACCTCTCTACTGCGTCGCTTCTGTGACCAATGTTTCTACCCAGGAACCTCAGCAACTGTTGGTCAGTCGCCCCGTAATGCATTTCTCATTTACATTTACAGCATTTGGCAGACGTCCTAATCCAGAGCGTCTCACGCTGATCTTATTTATACAACTGAACGATTGGGGGTTAACGGTCTTGCTCAGGGTCCCAGCAGTTTCAACTTAGTGGTGCTGGGAGTCGAACACCAATCTTCCAGTCAGCAGCATCTTAACCACTGCACTACCACCCCCCCCTTAACCTGTGTGGGTGCATCAGATTTTCAGCACATGGTTGTTCTGGGGGTAACTTTGAATAGTTTATCGGAATTGTAGTCCTACCACTTCTTTGTCATAGTTTGATTGTTGTATTGTGGTCATATTAAACTTGAGATATTTCCTAAGATACAGTATTGTGTTTGTAATAGAGTGACATACAGAGACACTATAATATCACTATAAAATATTATCATTTCTTCCTTTTCTTTTCATCAGATTTAAATGTCACGGCAGATGTGAGGACTTATTCCCTGTTACAGTACATCAATATTACAGACTGCCCCAACATCAGATCAATCCTCTCTGCCCTTTACTCACAGCCTACACACTTCACATGCTCATTGATCTGTTATAAATCCACAGGCAGGCAGGAAGCTTCAAAAAGAAATAAAACACATGCTAACAGAGCTGCTCCAAACAATGTGAAACATCCCACATTATTTCCCATTCTGTATTTATATCCAGGTGTTGACTACAGTGTGAAAACACTTATAGTAGATAACAGCCAGGTCGCCCTGCAGATGTGGGATACAGCTGGGCAGGAGAGGTAAGCGCTGTACTGAGTTTTATTTTTTTATTCAATTAAAGCTTTATTTCTCTTATACCACAGCAATGATTTCTAAAATGTATAAACAAAGAAACACATACAGCAAAAAAAAAAGGTTAATTGTCCATCCTCTTGTACTCTGTCCTGACGTTAACAATACAAAATGTCATACTGAGGAAAACGTGCATGTTTGAAAACTCCAAAAAGCAAATCTTTCATTACCAAAAAGCTTTAATGAATTAAAGATCATTAGATTAGATTAGATTAAATTTAACTTTATTGTCATTGTGCAAGGTACATGTACAGAGCCAATGGAGTCTGTGTTTAGCTATTATGCCTCCTGTAGTTGGAACAAACTTTTAGAAGAGATCAGATGTGAGTCTGGTTTCTCTCTCAGGGAGTTTTCCGTGCCATGTTTGCCCCAGGCTTGCGTACTAGGCATGTTTTTGATACCATTTTTTTTCTAACATTACTCGTGGACTTTTGTATTTTTACATATGTCCTGTAAAGCTGCTTAAAGACAATGTCTATTGTTAAAAACGCTATATAAATAAAGCTGAATCGAACTGAATTGAATCATCTAAACTAACGACCTCATTTTATATTCTTAATCGTTTCATTAATTTTAAATGCATTTTTAAATTATTTTTGCTGTGTTTTTAATTTCTCTTATGTAAAACACTTTGAATTACCACTGGATATAAAATTTGCTATATGAAAAAAAACTTGCCTTGACTTATTATTTTTCTTTTTGTTTAATTTTTTTAAATTCCAATTATTATTTGGCATGGACATGCGATTAAGCACACACACATTTTCTTATTAATGTTCCGGCAGGTACCGAAGCATCACTAAGCAGTTTTTCCGCAAAGCAGATGGCGTTGTTGTCATGTATGACATCACATGTGAGCAGTCATTTACAGCAGTGAGATCATGGTTGGCCAGTGTACAGGTAACAGTGTATATATTTTAACGTTAATATTTATGCATATAAGTCATTGAGTGTTTTAAATAATTATGTAAAATGTAAATCTGTTTAGATATTTAGAATATCAATGCACTATCATGAAAATAAAATCACGATAATTAGCTGAATCGATATTTTTACACAGTCCTAATATTTATTGTCCGGCTTCCTGAACTTATTGGGTGGCTCATTCATATTATTTAAATCAGTGACGGGCTGTGCATTTGGTACCCGGGCTTTCAGTGGGGACTTTTAGCAATTATAGAAACCATTAATACTTTACAAAAACACACTATAACAAGGTGTGGCATTACAGAGACAGAGGCATTTTGCATATTGCGGATTAAAATAATTTTTACTAAAGCAAGAAACCTTGTCATCTCCAAACCTCTACACTACAACCGCAACTGTGCCACGTACATCATCTGGAGCAGTTCAGAATCAATATTTATCTAATAACATAAAAAAAACCATAACATTAAATAAAATACATCATACTAAATGTAAACTAAAAGGCTATAAGCCAGCATTACAGATCGTAGGAGCTGGTCTGAAAGTGGTAAACAAACTCTTTTCCAGGCTAAGACAAGCTAGTTATCTTTGGGGTTAACCAAGCTCTCCTCGCAATGTCTACATTTTCCAAATAAGTCCGCCTTAAAATTACCAAGTCAATTTCTCTTTCTTCGTCAACCATTTTGGGCGCAATAATTCTAATTCAACTGTACAGACACGTTTCGCTAGTCGAACTTGGCTGTAACAGTTTTACTCTGATCAACCAATCAGAGGCTGGAAAAATGATAATTATTGTGGGACAGTTAGCTGGCCCTGAGAGGCGAACCTGAAATCTGATTGGTTAAAGAAACAGTCTTCCGTCACTACTAATGTAGTTTAAGTCACATGACCAGCACTGATTCTAAAGGCTTTGGCAGATTATATTAACATGGCAGCACATAGAGGCTGAAATCTGATTGGACAAAAAAATCTAACATCTACATACACGTACCAGAAGCAGTGCAGCAAGAGAAACACTTCGAAGTGAAGAGGGAAGACTGTTTAGGAAACAAATATTGAAAGTGTAAATGGTAAAAAAGGTTGCAAATGTAGGTCAGTGCTTCTGCTAATGTTTAGGCCAACAGAGACGATCTTGCTGGCTCTGACTGCCCACCACTAATTAAATGATAGGTTATACCTCTAAGGTTGCCAGAATTTTATCAGTTAATACATTTTAATATTGTTTTTTTTTTCACTACACCAAATAATTAAATTGTGTAACATTCTACATTTTTTTCCTTTATTTTACCTCAGTGACGATGAGATGTAACCCAAATGCAGCTTTTTGTTGTTTTGTTTTCATTCAGCAAACTTTTAATTCATGTTTCTATCATTTATCTTCTTTTTCTCCATAGGAAGGAGCAGGAGATGACATCCCTGTCATGCTACTGGGAAATAAGACCGATCTAGAGGGACAGAGAGCGATCCAGTTCAGTGTGGGAGAGACATTGGCTAAGGTGTGTGAAGTTTGGTTTTTGTATAATATGACATGTAGGCCAGTGGGCAGATGCACCCCATTGTAAATAGGGGCAGTTATTTATTAAAACGTTTAATACAAAATAGAAAAGGACATAAACCTGTTTACAAGCATGGAGATTATAAATTCTTTAATTATTTTTTGTCCTTAACGCTCCACACTCCAGACTACACTTCCTCTAATGTTTTAAGTGCTTTTGAATTCATTGAATCTTTTTTTTTTTTTTAATTATGAAAAGAAAAGAAAAAGACTGATTGGATGACGTGGTACTGATTGTATTAATTATTATTTAGTGCTGCACGCGCTTAAGCACGAGATCATTGTTCCTGTATTGCAGGAGTCTCGGATGATTTTTTTCGAGTGCAGTGCTTTTTCTGGCTACAACGTGACCGAAACCATGGTGTACTTAGCGAGGTATTCTGGCTCAAATATTTCCTAAAGCTCTAAAAAAATATCTTTTTTCCTCATACAAGCTTTTACGCACAAAAAAAAGAACTTGTTGTGGTCTTTACTTTTAGGATTCTGAAGGAACAAGAGGACCGAGAGAAAGAGAAAACTGTCTCTCTGGTTGATGCCTCTTCAAAAAAGAAGTCCTGCTGCTAGCAGAAAGATCCTCACCGACACACACACACGCACACACACACAATGTCTGTACTCAGAGGCAGCTTATTCACCTTATCTTCATGGATTCATCAGCACAGTATGTTGTACACAGTTTTCACCCTCTACATTTTAGGGTTTTTAATGTCCTATAACCCGTTTAGACGTTTTTAATCTATGATGACGTAATACATGAGCAGTGTTATACGGTTGCTGAAGATTTGCACTAAACTTAACATAGTAGATCACATTTACATATAAAACATAAATAAGCTTGATCGTGATATCTAATGCAACTTATTTTAACTAGTGAGAAAATGAGATGAAGGAAATGGCATGTTTCACTATTGTTATCACTACAACCGTTTACATCTCTACTGCCAACTTGGTGGGGTTTTTTATATATAGAACAATATATATATATATATATATATAGAACAACTTGCTTTTTTGTGATGTACGTGTCAAGAAACACGTCATAATCATGTTAAAGAGCATTATTATCACTTATTGTCTTTATATATGTCAGTTTTTTAGAGTTTTTTGTCAGGTAAGAATCTCCCCGGCGCTGTGGAAAGCCCGGTTTGTGTCTGTATGTTAAATTTGTGTTCTTTGTCACATTTTCTTTGATATGTGTCCTAACTTTTGCTCACGCAATTGAGTGCAATCAGTGTTGACACCACTGCCAAAATTGCAATAGAAGCTTGGAGCTGCTGATGGTGTTTTTTGTCCCTATGACAGCTATTTTTTTTACACATTTATTGCAATCACTTCTGCCGACTTCCGTGCCAGATAAAATTTTCATGGTCTTGCTACGGTGCAGCTATTTTTTTTTTTAATTTACAATTGTATTTGGCTTCCGTATCTGTCAAGGATGAGGAAGGAAGAGTTTGTAACGATAAAGAAGGGATTTTTTCTTTAATAGCATCGAATAAGTTATTTATCTCAGCCATGAAACAAATTAGGATTGGAATCCAAAATGGTTCTTATCACCAAGCAACACCATGCTAACATATCAAGCCAAACCCCCCATTATCGCCTCTTCACACCCCCAAGTGTGTGGATTTTCCATATTCAACCGCAGTCCCCGGTTACGGATATAAACTTTCCATGTTATGTGCCATAAATGTGAGTAGGATTTTTCTTTTTTTTTTTTAAACACAGAAGTAACTCATAAAACTGTTGAAACACTAAAAACATTTAGTGAAAAACACTGCCCATCAAGAGCAACACTGTTGTAATTGTATGTTTATTATTGTAAGTTATTATTGAAATAAAAATAAAATATATTTACATAAATGTTGAAACACTACGTTCTGCACTTTCTGTCAGAACTTGCCGTAAATAAAGATAAACAAAGTATTCCTAATTATAGAAAAAAATGAAACAGTTTAGTGCCCTTTAAACATGCATGAGCATGAGATAGAATGTTGCTGGGAGGGAAAAAACAAAGAACAACCCCTGATAGCTCTGACTGAAATGATGTTTATTTATATATATATATATATATATATATATGCTGCATTTTTATCATTAATAAAAAATAAAATCTGAATTCTATTCCAGTGCTATAAACATCATTTAAATGCCACTATTTTTAGAGCCACTGTAGTCAGACACTGCTTTCTCTGCCCCCTAGTGGACACAGTATGCGTTGCACACAATGTTTTAACATCATTTTTTTTTTTTAATTAAAACATTACATATTAATGACTACAAGATGGTGTTTTCTCCTTAATAAAAACACAACGTGTTTTTTTTCTAACATGCTTTCTTATATCTATAACTCTTTTTAAACATTATTCAAGAGGACTTTTCCCCCTTTAATCCTGTCGGGATGCTTTTATTCATTTTCTTTCTTACAGGGAGGATTTTGATCAAAGTAAATCTAATCGATGCTGTGATCAATTCATTTCCATGTCATTTAAAACAGAATATCTTTGGACTGAAGCAGAACGAAAAGGTCAGGAGGTACCTCGGTGATGTGTTCAGTAAGAGCACATGTGAATACACAAACACACACATCCTGCTATACTGAAAGGCTCCCGCGTCATCCCATAAAATTGTTCTCATCCTCTGTCTGTTGTTCGTTCCCTGATCTTGTTGGTAGATGTAGTTGGATATGTAACAACCTTCACACAAATACTGACACTGAGAAACAAGACCCCTTCACGCTAAATACAATAGAAAGAAAAGTTCCTAAATTTGCTATCAATAGTGTTAACATGTTTAATAGCTATTGTGGCTAATTCTTAAACACTACTGTTAAAAAATAAACCCTTGCATTTAAAAGTTCTGTTTTTTTTTTTATGTGTGCCACTAAATTGTGCATCTAACTCTTGTAAAATATTTTACTGTATTGCAGTAACTTAGTGCTTATAGTAAAATGGCCTAACATACTGTCTTGACTTTACATCACAAACTAAAATACAGCTAAGATAAGCTAACTATCGTTCTTAGACTCTCACTAGATCCAATACTTAATATTCTCTTTTTTTTTTTTCCAAAAGAAACTGTAAACTGACTTTACATTCATGAAAAACATTCTTAAATTGAATTAGCAGTACATTCAAAGTTGCCTTGTGAACAGTCATAGAAAGGGTGAGACTAGTGCACGTTGTTATTATTTGCCCATGGCGCGGCTGCTATTGCTCAGAGAGGCACTCGGCTCCAGAAATTTCTCTCAAAGATGACCAGAGTCTTGGCTATAGTCTGTATGCTATAGTCTGTATGCCTTTGTGCCAGTCTTTGACACCGAGCGTTGGGAGGTGCCACTTTCTCGTTCACTATGGTGGTACACGGGCCCTTTTTCGCCCCCTTCTGGGCGCTTAACGCATCTTAAAGTCATGAGAGATGTCAGCTTCACATAGCTGACCTTTAAAACCCAGCTCGAACGTGAAGTCCAGATCACGCTGACAGAGGACATAAAGAGACAGTAAAAGACTGAGACATTTGGTTATTTTCCTAATCAAACTTTGGAGGCGGCTATTTATACTTACTGCATTATTTTCATTGGGATTCATGGTGATGGTTCCTACAATCTCTTCGCCCTTCTTCACTGTTAGATAGTCCTCAAGGTAAAAAACTGTTTGCTTCCAGTGTGTGTATGGAGAATCTGGTGCTACAAAACAGAAAAACACCAAAGATGAGAAAAACATCTAATTTCTCTTAGGATATACAGTACTACACCACAACATTTTGTTCCTGTGTGTGACTGACTATGTGAACTTGTTCCTCATCAGTTATCTCTTATTAGAGGGTCTCTCACCCTGGCAACAGTGGCCAAATGATAAAATTCCGATTGAAAATTCTGCAAAGGTCAAAAGAACTATAATAAAGTCTATTTACTGCTTCTAAGCTCTTCGTTGGGTTTAGTATATCTCACTGCAGCACTAAAGAGGGAGTATGCACCATATACAGCATTGGTTCCCAATCTGGGGGTGTCTAATGGAGTTATAATGGATGGGGGCAACTAAAAGGCTAGATTAAAGTCAGAGGGTTTTTATAAAGATGCTCTAAAATTTCATAAGAGCTGAGAACATCTGCCATGCTGCACCGTACTGCCCGACAGTGTTCAGCAAGCAGGTTTGGCTCCATCTATAGCCATAATCACTGCATGGTGTGACGCTCCCTCAATATACCACTCTATGAATCTGCTTTTCGTTGAGTTGCTTATGGCCCATACGAACACTTTAATCCTGTACTGCTTATGTAGGCTCAAATAACACGATGACAGAAAAGTTCTAGAATACTTAGAGTACCTTTTGAATAATCAGTTAAACAATAAATACTCTGCAAAAGGGGGTCTGGCAGACAAAGTTTGGAAACCACTGCTAAATAGTATATCAAATTCTGAGGCTGAATATGAGAAATACTAAATAAAAAGTGAAACATAAACCAAAAAGGTTATTCTTATGTGGCATTCCGTAAATTCCACTAGATATTTTGGATTAAGACACTTTGACTTTTCTGTAATGTGAGTATTAAGTTACTAAATCCTTAACACCAGTATAGCCTACAGCCATGTCATGGTCATATGACAGACTATCACATGTAATGTAAAGTAAAACATGCATAACTACACAACCTACAAACAAAATAATAATACTAATAAACAAATCTGTGATTTCTTGATAATGATAATTATCTTTATTCTGACTTTATTCTGCAAAAGCATTTCAGTGATTCAGTAAAATCCACCGCATGTTATAAGATTCAGCCGATAAATTATAAGGTGGTCTAACAATAGACAGTGAGTGTATCTAAAAATGTGGCCGGTATAGACGTAAACATCCACAGTGGATGTCCTACAGGGTCTCGTTCTTCTGCTAGTGAAAGGCTGACCAATAGTTCACATGACCAAATGTGCTTTAATGCTACATTTACCCGGAGAAAATCCTTAATCACTGGTTTTAACACTACATTCTGTATATTACAAATTTTTTGGGAGTAACAGTGTAACTCAAAAAGAACGTCTACCTTTCTGCCACAGAACAGAACTAATTAATAGATTAATTAATTAAATTAATTAATTTATTCTGAAACGTTGGAGCATTTAAGCATAAATAGTAATAAGTGGTGAAGTGTTAGTGCAGGTTTTAAGGTGTTGCACTGCTAACTGGAAGATCAGGGTTTGATTCCCAGCAGTGCCAAAACACCACTGGGCCTCCAAGCAAGGACCTTAATCCCCAGTTGCTCAGATGTATAATGTAAGTCACTCTGGATAAGAGCATCTGCCATGAATGTAGTAAATGTAGGTCTTGGGAATGCTTGAAATAGTTTTGTTTTCTTATATAGAATGGCCACAAGAGGGCAGTCACTATTCATTTTAAAAGGAATTGTTTGGCTTGTAACAACCCTCTTTTGTAGGCATTAAAGAACAGTTAAAGAAAAGCATTTTATAAGTTTAGTTCCTGGTTTGAATATAATATAAGTGAATGCATCGTAATAATAGTATATTGGCAATCCATTAAATAGACTGTAAATTTCTCTGTTTCATGTAAAAAAAAAAAAAGTGTTTAGAGGTTCCTCACCTGTGGAGAAGCCGGTCTTCTTGTGACACTTTGTGAACTCTATGTTGAAGTAGGTGACGAGGGCGTGGACATAATCATTCCTCTGGACCTGCAAACAGATGGCTGAGGTGAAAGACAGGTCTTCTGGCTGCACCGTGTAGATGTCCACCTCCTAAAGAAGACAAAACAGGTTATTGTAATTATACACAACTTAAAGCTTATGTAAAAGATAATTATTTTTATTCAGCCATTAGGTTTAAAACTGCTAATGAATAAATATTAACAGGAAAATAATAATACAAATACATTATTAGTGGGGGGGGGATGTATATCCGATGTAAAGTATAGTCCTTATTTATTATAGGCAAAGCAACTTTTAATATAGCACAGTGGTAATTCCAAGTGATTTACATACGAAAAACAGAGAAATTAAAATAAAAACAAAGATAGCATGTATCAGAGTGCTCATTCAGTGAATGCAGAAATAAACAGATGTGTTTAAAGTCTGGATTTAAAGATGGCTACTGATTTAATACATCTTATCTCCTCTGGTAGCTGGTTCCAACTGCAGGCTGCGTAATAGCTAAAAGCAGATTCCCTTTTGTTTAGCGTGAACCCTTGCTATGTTTAACTGACTTCATCCTAACAATCTAAGTGATGTGATTGGTTTATATTCAGTGAGCATATCTAAAACGTATTTAGATCCAATAGGCCATTGAGTGACTTATAAACAAGTAACTGTTCTTTATCAATCCTAAATGTAACTGGCAGCCAGTGTAAGGACCTAAGGACCACCGGTGTGCTGTGATCAGATCTTTTGGTTCTTATCCTGGTGGCAGCATTCTGCATGAGCTGCAGCTTTCTAATGGTCTTTTTGAAAGGGCCGGTCAGGAGTGTGTTACATTAGTCTAGTCTACTGGTAGAATAATCATAAACAAGAGTCTTCAGGTCCTGACTGCAAACAAAACCCTGAATTCTGGCAATGTGTTTGAGGTGATAGTTTGCTGATTCAGTTATTGAATTGACATGACTACTGGGACTAAGGTCTGACTCTAGCAGGATTCTGTTTGACCCGTAGAAGGTATGCATTCACCCTGAGAACTTCATCTCTTTTCCAAAAGCAATGATGTCAGTTTTCTTGTTGTGTAATTAAAGAAAGTTTTGGCACCCCCAATTTTAATCTTATCTACAAATATTGTAAGACGTTTAAAAAAATAAGGTACAATTTTACTTTTAAAACTTTTAAAACTTGCCGCAAGTTAGGAGGACCAGAACATTTTCAGATACAGGGATCAATTTTGCCAACAAATATTTTCTCGTTTTTTTATACCAACACACCCTGTTGTGTTCCCATCCTTTATTTTAATAAGCTGAATCTGTTATATTGAAAGGTATATAATACCCTATTAAAACACTGCAGATGTCGAGTGAGATAAAAGAAAGAATGAAAGCTTTAATCCTGCTCTTATTCACTATTAGAGCCACTCTAATGCTTCAAAGCATCATGACATTTTACTTTATTATAAAGCTTCATCAGCAGCAGGCTGCACTGGGCTTTTAGATGGAATTAGGGGTAATTGTTGGAGGTGAATTAAACATCAACATTGAGATTGTGGGTTCAATCTCTAACACCAACAAGGTGCTACTATTGGGCCCCTAAGCAAGGCCCTTAAACCTAAACCTGTAAGTGCTCAGTGGGATAAAAAAAATGAGATAAATATAAGTGAGACCGGACACGAGCGACTCGTACTGATCTCTTTTTTATACATCTGAGCAATTGGAGGTTAAGGGCCTTGCTCGGGGGCCCAGCAGTGGCAACTTGGTGATGCGGGAAATCAAACCCTAACCTTCCAATTAACAGTCCAACACCTTAACCATTGCTCTATCACTTCCCCAAGCATTTTTGCAGACCCCATAACCAGAGTGAATTACTGTTTTTTATACAACTGAGCTATTGGAGGTTAAGGGCTTTACTCGGGGACCAGCAGTAGCAACTTGGTGGTGCTGGAAATCAAACCCTGATCTTCCAATTTAGCAGTCCAACACTTTAACCGCTGTGCTACCACCTTTCCTCGAGTGTCGCTGTGAAAGAATATCCTCAAAACAACCCAAAAAAACCCTTGAATTATCTTATCATTAAAGACATAAACTAATAATCAGATGTCATTTAATAAAAATTTACCGTTGTGACTATTTAGTCATGAGAGTTTTGATATCTGGATCTTTGTAGGTCTGGAATTTTATGTAACTGGACCTTTTTATTGAATATTTCTGGTATTTGTTCATAAGCATATATTAATTCACTGCATTTTAAAACTAAAAATAAGTGTAAAAATACATTTAATTATATGTGTATTGCATTATGTTTGTGTGTGTAATCAGTGTTTATACGTCTTTTAAAGTTGGTGAAATGTTAAACAACTCTTCATCCCTACATAAACCTCAGACCTTCCTGCATGCATGTAAAATGAACCCGCTCATCAGCTCCCTCTCTCTCAGTCCATTATCCAGCACTTCACTGTGGAATGAGATTTCATTGCTATGAATCATTAAACAACAGCCATGCCTCATTAGTGAACTAACGATCAGCCCAAAGTCTATAAAGCAGGTCTTTTTCTGGTCAGTTATCGCAAAATCAAACATTGTTATAACTCCTGTCACAAACAAAAAAGGATTAAAAATAGTGGACCAGGATTTACATAAACACACACAAATCTAAAGTTCACGAGGAGAAAACGATAAAAGATTGCTTACTTTGATCAGGCATGCGTTGGTCACCACTTGCTTGGAGTCCACTATATCAACCAGTGGCTCTTTCATTGCTACATTTCTGATGCAAGTCATGTCAAAACCATAGACATTCTCCCACCCTACACACACACACACACACACACACACACACACACACAAATGCATTCAAAGCAGTAATGCACTTAGTTTCCTGCCAAGTTCCAATCTTGGTTAAATTGTATAAAATTGTGATGCTTGCAAGAAAATTCAGGTCTCATCTCATTCACAATCAAACCAAAAATGTTTTCGAGAAAGAACATAAGAGACAAACCTGTGAGGAAATTCTAGTCTGTTTAAGACCATCACAGATAAACCTGAGCGGTCCACATCTAAAAATGTGCACCATGGCCTGTATGTCATTCCCCCTTACTTGCTTTTTGCTTCTATGTAACATGTTTTGACCTTGAAAGGGTCGTTAAAATTTTGTTTTAAAAACCGTAATCTTTTCTGTGTCGTCTAAAGCAGTGGTTCTTTGGACAGACCTTTTTCTGTCTTTCTCCAAAAATATATTTTGGGGCCCCCTTCACATTTAATAATATCATCGCTCTTGCTATGTCTTGCATTTTGTGTTTCCAGTATTGCTAGCACTGCGACCCGAAATTGGTGGGAGCTTCCTCACCTGGGTCCAGTATTCCTGAGGCATTACTATCAGCTGCTGAAGGCGAATCGGTTTTGTGGAGGACAAATTACAAATTTGTCCATTTTTTGTCAACCATTGGATCATAAATAAAATTAGTTATTGCAATATGATTGTTCTTCTTTAAAATTTGAGCTCACTGAGGCCCCCTTGTGGGTCGGGACCCCCCTGTTGGAAACCGCGGGTCTATAGAAATTTTGCAGTGCCTGTGCAAAAAACTGTAGACTTTATAAAAAGGTGATGATAAAAAATCATTGGCATTTACTGATACAGATTGGTGAGCATGTGTGTGACACTTTGGGAAAACATGTTAATGGTTAAAGTCGCTGATTAAAATGTTTACCATTTGTCTGCTGTCATAAATAGCAGCTCCCGTCTGTTTCATTAATGATTTATAGTTGTGAGAGCATCTGGGACAGCTGAAGTGTGAGAAATTTGAGAAAATCAAACTTGGCTAGCCAAAAAACAGATGAATTTACTGAATTTACAAGAAATATTGAATATGAAAACAATACAGACTTGCAATTTTGATAATTTTTAACAATTAAATCTAAACTCTGGTGACGCAAAAAGTTAAGCGAAACATAAAAAGTCTGTGCAATTTATCACAATACTGTATATGCTTAGCGTGTTATTACTCAGCAATAGTTCAAACACAAGGCTTTTATTTTATTTAGTGTAATTTATAAAATGTAACCCTAAATCTAATAAAGGATAAGGATAAGAATGTGTGTGTGTTGAGGAGTTGACAAGCTTGCCTAGGGATTCAGCTTTACTGAGCGATGTCACTCAAATAGAATGTGTGTTGACTTTTCCTGGATTAGTTATCATCACACAGTCTGCAGTCGTGTGACTGTGGAATAAAGATGTGTCAAAGTGTTGCAAACACAAGCCTGTAGTGAGTGCAGTGCTGTCTCAATGCTTCTCGTCCTCAGTGTGTGGGTGTGTGTTTGCACTCACAGTGAATCTTAAAGTCCTTGTACTGCCTGTCCTCAATGGCCACAACATAGAGAGAAGCTCGGTCTGGAAACATCAGGCCACCAGGTTTCTGCCAAGACAGCACAGAGAGTTACTTACAAATCTTTCTAGCGCTATTCTTTTTCTGTCTAACACACACACACACACACATACGCACACACACACTCTTACCAGCCACTTGTCCCTGGCATAGATGACAGTATTGAGCATAGACTCATAGAAAAGGCAGTAGCCCATCCATTCTGAAATAATGATGTCCACCTGGTCCACTGGCAGCTCCGTCTCCTCTACCTTTCCTTTAAAGATGGTGATAACTGCAATATACAGCATGAGATGTAGCAATCCACAAACATGAGTCTCCAGTCAGCGTCTTAACAGATGAGCTCATTTTTGCAGAACAGCTTGAGTGTGTGTGGGCATGTTTTTCTATCCTGCTGTCGACAAATGTTTGCTCCTCAAAAGGAAAACTGCTCTAGATATACCCATCGATCTGTCTTTCTGTCTGTCTGTCTGTCTTTGCCTATGTATCTATCTGTCTGTGTCTCTGTCTGACTATGCATATATCTTCCTGTCTATTCACTATGTTTCTGTCTGTCCATCTGACTGAATGACTGTGAATATATATATATATATATATATATATATATATATATATATATATAATATTATAGTATATATATATATATATATATATATATATATATATATATATATATATATATATATATATATATATATATATATATATATATATATATATTTATACCTATTTGTGTATTTGCCTATCAGTCTGTCTTTCTGTCTGTGTCTCTGTCCTTTTTTTAAAGCTAAATTGATCTGGAATGTCAACAAGGTCATGCTATTGTGGTGTTTTGTACACCCGAGGTTTCTATCCGCTTCCTTGGGGGTTATTGAATTGTTTAGTCAGAAGTAGTCAGACTTTGTCAGCAAGAAACCTGAAACTTTCCCCCGCTGCCCTGCCAGACTGCAGCTCCACTCCAAGGCTTGAATTTTGGTAAAAAGCTAAATTCTTATATAACTCTACTTATTAGTGTCTTATTATTTAGCAACAATTTATTTGCAGAGATGAACAAACATGATAAATGGTTCATGCCATGGTTAGTCAAAGATTTGCAGTAGGATTGATGTTTGTATTGGATTTCCCATTTATGAATATAAAAAACATCTCTAAATGATTGAGCTCTTATTCACATAATTATTCATCTGTAGCCTTTCTTTTAATCATTAAGCATCTACAGTTTACATTTCACAAATCATAATTATTGCAACTTGCTTCTTTACTACATGCAAAAACAGAACCATTTGCACATATTAAAGATTTATCGAGCTCTTACCATTGTCCAGATGATTGGCTTTGATGATTTTCTCAGAGTATTCTGATATGCTGGAGCATTCAATCTGAAATGACAAGATCAGACAGCACAGCGCTATTTTCATTTGGAGTTATGTTGTTTATCGGGTGCTCTTACAAATTGACAAAAATACCTTGCCATCTTGGTGAAAAACAACTACTACTTTAACGTTTTAATTTAACATGCTTAGGAATTGGTGCTTGTTCACTATCAGACCCAAATTAAACTCATTGAACTTTATTTTTTCGTTTCTGGATATCATTTAGGAAACATGTTTTGTACTGTTTGTGTACCTGTACCCATTACTATCTGTATCCATTAGGGGTACCTCTAAGGAAGGGAATGTTAGAATCATTCTAAGGGCCCACATTCTTTGGGAGAAGTACCAGTACTAGCAGTAATGTAATTATTTGGTGCGAAATGCTTGCGGAAGGGGGCCCGACTCCATATTCTTTTATAGGACCCAAAATTGCTAACGGCACTTCTGGTACCCTTTACCATCTGTACTTAATCTCTAGTAAATAATAGGTATAAATATTTACTTTTGCTTAATCAAAGACTAACTTTCGCAAGAGAAAATGTCAAGTTGCTAAGACAATAAGTAGAATGGAAAAAAGAAAAGGAACAATTACTGAGGCTTGTGGTACACCAGTGGAAAATCTGTATGGAGCAACAAGTTGACCTGTTAACTCTAAGGGCCAACAATCAGTATCAATTTTATAAACTATTAAAAGGAGATTTGTAGTCTGCAATATAGCCAGTCAAATCTTTCGCATATTCTTGGAAGGTGGTAGGAACTCAACAAACCCAAAGGAACCCATACAGCCACAGGGAGAACATATAAGCTCCACAAATATGGTGGCGTTAGAGCTGCAGAGCAACATTATATCCTGCTACACTAACATGCCAAGCTCTTTGCTTTTTTATATTTATGTTTCTTTCTTTTTTTTAACCTTCATATTTTAGAAAACCTATTGAGACATAAACAGCTAGCTAGTATATATCTAAGAGAGTTGAGCTGAACTGAAATTACAGAAGAAATTGTAATTTCACCCTCGTTTTACTCTACTCTCCAGGTTCCCTTGTGCTCATTAGTCTAGGTCATGAGCACTCTCCTCAGAATTTAATAGTGACTGACTACACACTCGAAGGACCGAGGTGCATTGTAGAGGATAGGACATTAATGAGAACACTGCATCCTGGCTATTATCAGCACACTGTTCTCATGGGAAGGAAGGTCTAAAAGCAAGGAGGGAGATCCAGTTTGCATTTTTCTATGCACAGACAGTTCACATGGATGTCTGTCTCACTTGCTGAAGAAAAAAGCAATCTGAACTCTAGATGAAAAGTCTCTCCCAGCACATTACCCTCCACTCAATAAGAGAGGTGTTTGACACATTATCAAAAGCAAGTGTAGTCGCTCTGAGACTTCCTTTTGATTTTTGTGTGTTGTTTTGTAACCCATATGAAAAAACACTACATTATTGTAGGTAAACTTTACGATACAGCATGTAGCAAAATTCCTATAGTAAATGCCAAACCATACTATATTATTACATAGCATAATTTGTTGTTGAAATTCTACTACACTTGTTACAGTAACTCTACTATAGTCAAACAAATTACTACATTAATTATTATAGTAATTTTTTACAGCTATATTATACTGTATGTTAACAGCATTTGGCAAACCCCTTATCCAGAGCGACTTATCTCTTTTATTATACAACTGGACGATTGAGGGCCTTGCTCAGGGGCCCAACATTGGCAGCTTGGTGGTGCTGGGAATTAAACCCTGGTCTTTCAATTAGCAGTTCAACACCTTTACCACTGCGCTACCACTTTCCCGTGGTGTGTGATAATCTTCACAGTACAGGTCAGAGCAAAAAAGAGCAGTGGAACACACTGGAACACACTCCGACATTGTTTATCACTTCACTACAGGTCTTTCTATAGTATGTTGTATACATAACAAGGTTTAAATAGAGTAACAAATGAAATACTAGAATAGGTGACAGTATATCACATTCTTCTAGTTTACTCAAAAACCTACTGCACTACAGGCTTGCTGTGATAGTCTGTGTTGACAATGTTACCTGTGTTAGACCGCAGCACCGATTATGTCATTTGGCCACTGCTGCACTTTTCCCCACTGTTCTTTAAGTATTAGATTTTTCTATTTAAATTCGTTAGTATGTGAGTTTCTATTTCTCTGTTTTGTTCCATTCGCCAATTTGTCCATTCGCCAATTTGCCAATTGCCCTTAAATCAAAAGCGAAAGCTGATTGCAAACAGGCTTTAATAAGCTATTTGAAAATAAAGGAAAGTGAGGAAAAGACGGAAAACTCCAACGATACTGACCCCGTAGTCTATAGTACTTTTTTATATGGGAAGCTTGCTGAAATTTTCCCTTTCGTCTCCTTACTTATAGATTCTCATTATTTTTCGTTTCTCTGTTTTTCTCTGCGATCTACACATATCCACCCCTGATTACGCTGTCAGTATTTGAATTACAGAAAATGCTGATGCAGCTGTTTTAAAAAGTAATAGGTTAAAAAAAGCTCTAGCGGTACACTGCGCTCTCAAATATTATAAAGCAAATTGGAAATGACAGATGCAGACTACTGCAGAGTGCAAAATATTTTCTTCAGTAGCGTTGGACATTAATATCTGAATAAGCCCACAGGTTTATCCTTTAACTTAGGTTTGCAGACGTTCAGTGTATCAGTGAATGATGGTCCTTAACGCTTTGGCATTTAACACTTATGTGGCCCTTGGGGACATTCTAATTACCCTGGAATAGCTGCTTCAGAGCAGCAAAATGCAAATCAGGAGAACTCAGCTTCTACATAGCATAGACCCAGAGGAAAGTTGACTCTGCTGACTCTCGTATAATAAGAGCTGGAAGTGTCAGATACCTTTGAACCTGCCAATGAAATGTAAGAGTGCTGGTACAGTAGCAGAGGTAATAATGGGATTCTCTAAAAAAGAGCAGCTATCTATGATGCTATTTCGGTAATCAAGCTCCACAACAGTAGCACCCTGCAGGTTTGTAGAGATCCAACCTTCTTACCCCATACACATGCTTGGCACCGGCCTTGGCAGCAAACATAGACAGGATGCCAGTACCACTCCCTACATCGAGCACAATTTTGTCCTTGAAGACATGTTTATTTTGGTACATGGAGTTCCTGTATGTCAGTGTCCTGACCTCATCTTTCAGCATTTCCTATAATACAAGACAATATACAAATCAATCAATCAATCAATCTATCAATCAATCATTCAATCAATCGTATCAGTTTTTGGGGATTAAAACATAAACATCAAACATCTTGTAAGCACAAAGCACTAGCATAAAATATAGCCATGACACTTTACTAACAAGTCCACAAATAAGATATATATTATTATTTTATTTATGCTAGAGATAAATGAATATGCGTAAAATGAATGTTATGATTTATTTATCAGGACTGCCTTTACACTTGCACATTCATGCAATTATTCTGCATCAGATAAAATGCAACGCATGAAATAATGCAGATGCTGGTTAAGATTATTGAATATTTTACTGCTGTACTATTGTATTTGGCTGGTGTAAATATTTGATTATTTCTGTATGTCATAGGTGATTAAAAAAAGATTAGGTTTGCCAAGTTTGCCATTTTGAGATGCTTTTCTGTTCACCACAGTGGTAAAATGTGGTTATGTGTGTTAGACTGTATTCTCAGCTTTCAGAGGTCTGTGATTATTTCCTAATGAACCCTCTTACCAAGCCTTTCTGCCCAGAGGGCAACTTCTGGTTAATCTATCCAAGAATTTGGGCAGGACTATAACAATTGGAAAGATGATTATAGAACATTTATTATAATTGTATTCACAGTTACATTATTTAGCAGACGCCCTTATCCAGAGCAACTTACATTCATTTCATTTTATATAGTTGAGCAATCTGGGGTTGCTCAGGGGTCCAACATTACTAACTTGGTGGTGCTGGGAATTGAACCCACAAACAGTCTAACACCCTAACCACTGAGCTACCACCTTATATTTCATACCACAGAGGTTCATTTGCATTAAATAATTCGTTTAATTTATAATCACCGTTATAAACTGACTGCAGTTATAGACTATACTTTGGGTTAGTTTATTAAACCTAATAAATCTAATTATTATTATTATTATTATTATTATTAATTCTGAAAGTCATTACAATAATCAAGAGCAGGAGTTAAGTAGATCCTAATTCTTATCAATTATCGTTATACTTGGCTACTCATACTGCATGACTCTTAGTGTGCTAATGTTTACTGCATGCAGTAATTTATCATTTAAATATTAATATGCTAATTATCTATCTATCTATCTATCTATCTATCTATCTATCTATCTATCTATCAAGTTGAAAAAACTACTACACCTTAGAAATATTTCTAGCTCAAAGTCATTGCTACACTTAACCTATGATTTACTAATTCCCACTCTAAATTACTAACATAATACTGTAATCTGAAAGCAACAGGACATCCTGGTGGAATGCTCAGACATTTACAAAACTCAGTCTACCTCATGGATGCCAAAGTGAGCGTAGGAATCAAAGTAGTAGTCTCTGGAGGTCATCTCTTCTGGATTAAGAAATTTAGCCATCTTGCCTCTGCCGGGGCAGTTGGGCAGGGATGCTGCATGGGGAGTGTGCGGGTTGTGTGAGGGGTGTGTGGGCCGTGGAGCGTGATTGACCGAGGGCACTGGTTTAGGTAAAGGAGAAGGTTGCACTGAGTGAGACGGTGCTGAGCTGAGAGGTTGCTGCTGTTAGAGCCAGGGACAGACAGAGAAAGATATAAATGAGAGAAGAAAGATTACTGTGATACTCATGAGCTATTTTTAGACAAGGCACCATAGAGTTATCTTTCATGACCCATTTGAAATGTCTCAGGGTGCTAGTTTTAAATCTACCACCACAATCTATAGCGGCAATAGCATTTCAGACAGGTTCTATAATGAAACCCTGTTTCCTCAAATAACACAGTCATATTTTGCATGCAGGTCATCTAGCATAGCAGGCTGTGTGTGTGACGGTGTGAGTTCATTATTAGGAATGTCAAGGCCAGAAAGTAAGCAGACTGTAAAAGGAGTAGCACATACGGTGAGAGACTCTTGCTCTGATTAACATATCCACCACCTACAGAGAGAACCAGAGACAACACAAAAGAACCAACAGAGACAACAGACCACACTGGCATAATAAACTAATAAAAAAAAATGAAATCAACTCAAATCTGTTTTCTTTATGATGCGCTTTAAAAAAAAAAAGAAGACATTCCTTAGTAACCGTAGCAGAACTGTGGAACTCTACAAACCACTTATGGGTGACACCAAATACATTCACATTCACAGCATTTGGCAGACGCCCTTATCCAAAGTAACTTACATTTATCCTTCTTATACAACTAAGTAATTAGGGGTTAAGGGCCTTGCTCAGGGGCCAACAGTGGCAACTTGGTGGTGTTGGGAACCCCAATCTTCTAATTAGAAGTCCAACACCTCAACCTCTGTGCTACCACTTTCCCCAGCGTCTTTAGTGGAATATACAAAATCCAGATGTACAAGTAAAGGCTCATAAATATCAGCCGAATGTGAATCTTCTTCTCCCTTCAGTTGTTTCCTTTTAGGGGTCGCCACAGCGACAGTCTAACCCTATTCTCTGCATCCTCTTCACTCACTATTCACTAACTTCATGTCCTCATTTATCGCATCCATATACCTCCTCTTCTGGTCTTCCTCTTTGTCTTCTGCCTGGTAGCTTCATTTCTAACATCCTCCTACCAATATATTCACTATCCTTCCTCTGTTCATGTCCAAACCACCTTAATCTGGCTTCCCTGGCTTTTTTCCCCAAAACCTCTAACATGAGCCGTCCCCCTGATGAACTCGTTCCTAATCCTGTCCAACCTCTTCTCTCCCAAAGAAAACCTCAACATCTTTAGCTCTGCTTCTTCCAGCTCTGCCACCTGTTTTCTCCTCAGCGCAACTGACTCACATAAGCCGAATGTGAATATTTTTTTTTTATTATTAAATAATCTCACATGCGCCTTTTGCTGAAAAATTATTAGTATTCTGTAATCAAAACACAATCGGTGGATGGTTTTAGCCTCTTTCGGTACTGCTATTATAATACAATGATTATAATGGTAATGATTTTGAACCAAATGCAGTCATTATGTTGAGACATTGACTCTCTGAGATGTGTGTGAGCAACAAAAGCAACAAAAACCTGTTAGTGTTACTGCTCATTATGATGGCGAATGTTGATTAGATATTTCCGGGGTCTTTGTGTTTTACCTGGACACATCTATTCGAAGAGGGTGAGCTAAGTCTCATTATTTACCAGAGAAAAAAAACCACGAGATATAGAGAGACAGACCAAACTTTTATGTGGATCCGGGACAGTTTCCTTCGAATATAGAAAAATAAAGTATGAGAAAGACGGCAGACATGTTGATGCTGCTAAATAACTAAAATAAAGTCATTTATTTATTTACGAGAGTTTTGTTATTTACCAGAGACAATTGTATCTAATATCTAATACTCTCTCAATATTTACTCTTTATTTCTCGTTATTTCTCATTTTATCACCACTGAAAAAAAAATGTTAGCAGTACATACTTTAGAAATACTTTAGTTATGTGTCTTTATTTAAATATGCTGTCTATTTATTTATTTATTATGGTATAATATTTGTGTGTGAATATTTGGGTTAAAATTCTTCAGTGCTGCCCCTTTAGGTAGTATCGACATGGTTGGGAAGTGGTGGCTCATGGTTAAGGTGTTGGTGAAGTTGTGAAGTGGTGGCTCATGGTTAAGGTGTTTGTTTGCCAATCTGAAGTTGTGGGTTCAATTCCCACTACCACTGCTGGGCCCCTGTGCAAGGCCCTTAACCCCCAATTGCTCACTTGTATTAATTAGGTTAATGGATAAGGGCGTCTGGTAAATGTTACACTTGGCAAAAATTACAGCATATTTACATATTACTGCATTTTGGCAGACGTCCCTAACCAGAGCGGCTTACATTTATCTCTTTTATTACACAACTGAGCAATTAGGAGTTAAGGGCCTTGGTCAGGGGCCCAACAGTGGCAACTTGGTGGAGCTGTGAATCGGACTCTGATCATCCAATTAGCAGTCCAGCACCTTAACCACTGCACTACCACTTCCCACCTGCAGAATGTACAGCATTAAAGAGTAGACATTTCCAAGCTACTCTATTGTGCCTAATGTAAGAATTAAGCCTGACTAATGAGGTGAGAAGCGCACTTAATCAAATCATCATTAGTCCCTGTAGATTACCTCGTGGATGCAAAAAGCTATGTCGACTGTAACAAAGCAATTTTTATTCCAGCTAAGTGTAGAGCCGCATATCGCTAACATTGACCATTAACATTTACAGCATTTGGCAGACACCTTTATCCAGAGCGACTTACATATCTTTTTATACAACTGAGCAGTTAGGGTCTTGCTTAACTGCCCAACAGTGGCAATTTGGTGGTGCTGGAAATCGAACCCCTATCTTCCAGGTATCAGTCGAACACCTTTATCACTGCGCTCCTACCTCCCCTTTATAGACACTATTTTACCAATGATTTTTACCTCTGGTAATGTGCCTGGGGCATGAATATATAAGTGTTTTAGCAAAAGAGGCTAATGCAGCATCTAAAGCCCCTATATCTCTGACCTACACGGTGAGAGCATTTAAACATAAACAGCAGGGAAAGAAGCTAGATCGAGTGGCATCGGTCTGCCAAGATAAAATCTAAACAGCAGCAGGAAAGAGGCGCAAATGTCCTTCACTCTGCAAACAAATTCCATTTCACAGTCTATTTTTAGTCCAGATAATGAAAATAGCCAAGGATTAACACGAACAAGAGTAAATCACATGATAAAGCAATCGTTGTGGGTGTTAAACATTTCCCAGGTGATAAATATTCATTTGGGTCCGTTAGGCTATCTGGGCAAAGTGATTACAGTTTATATCACTGGTTAATTATATAAGCAACTGTTTATTTTTCTAGCGTGTCCAAATTGATGACTTTTTAAACACAGCATAATACTAGCGTAAAAAAGTTTATAAAAGCTACATTTGGGTTAAATCTGCTCTTTTTATCAGTTCTAATTAGGAAAAATTCTGGTTTAGTTTAGTCCAATTTTATAGCTTTTATGTAGAAAAAAATGTACAATAAGCTATTTTTGTAATTGTTAGTGGACGACATGAACCTCTGTCTCTTTCACTCACTCCTTCTCTTCCTTTTTTTTAATCTCAGTAATTTGAAGCCACGTCCTGACGATGCAATCAATGCACTCTAGCACTGTAGGTCATTTGGGAACCACCTGGAACCAACAGTCCGGTTCCTGAATCTATAAACAAAAATACACTGAAGCAACAATGTTGGATTATATTGCCATCGTTTGATGGAGTTGTTACCCTACAGGAAAACGTAACTATAACTTATAATAGTAATAACTGTGTAATAAATGATGGCATGTTGGTCAACCAAAACCACTGAAAACTGTAGGGAATAAAAAGCACTGCCATATTTTGTGACAGAAAAATGTGTTTCAGGACAAAGTGGACATACAGTACGCCCTAAAGTGTGTTTTTTTGCTTATTATGCATATTTGCTAATAATTACTAATCTAGCCACAGGGGTCACAAGCCAGTTACTTCGGAGAGAGGGTTGTGTCAGGAAGGGCTTTCGATGTAAAACTTTGCCAAATGTAAATATGCAAATAATCCGTCAGAATTTCATACCGGATCGGTCGAGGCCCCGGGTTAAAAGCCGCTGTCACCGGCACCGGCGCCGGCGCCGTTGACCTACAGGGTCCTTGGTCAAATGAGGAGAGGAGGAGGACGCGTGAATAGACAGAAAGAGAAAAGGAAAGGCAAGAGGGTAGAACTGAGAATAGGGACCCGATAAACGAGGACATGAAGTGAGTAAAGAGGATGTAGAGAATAGGCTTAGGTGGAGACAGATGATTCGCTCTGGCGACCCTAAAAAGGGAACAGCCGAAAGGAAAAGAAGAAGAATTTGCTAATAAGTATTTGTTAAGGTTTGGCATGTGACCTTCCTTAATTGTTTATTGTCACATTTAACATGGAAAGTGCATGCAACAAGTTCGCACGAACATTATTAAAGCAGGTATTCTGACATCAGGTATCTGTCTGATGGTTTATCGTCCTGAAGAACACACACTATAGAAACTATAGATACAACACACATTACTCTATCTTAAACATATTATTTAACATTCTTGGTTCATGATTCTTATTTAAAAAAGCCATTCTTTATTAGCCTAATAGTATTTTATACCTTGGTGAGGGGTAAATGTCTTCGCAGGGATGAGAAAATGTCCCAGGTTTAACCTTGTGGCAATAGAACTGATCCCCATGTGTAAAAGAATAAATAAAAACTGAAAGCAACTTATATTTCCCATTTTGTCTCAGTTGAGGTTGGGTTAAATCTAACTTAGATTTGATAACTTAGCATAAATTAGCAACAAATGCAAAACGTGTGTGTGTGTGTGTGTGTGTGTGTGTGTGTGTGTGCGCCCGCGCACGCGTGCGCTTAGGACCAAGGACAGCGACCATGAGGGAAAAATGAGGGCTGCTAAAGCATACCACTTGTTAGATTTTAACAAAATAATGTGGACAAAAATAAATATATATATATAAATATTAATATATAAAAGAAATGTGTATGTTTGTAAATGTGTAAATATAATGTTGACGTTTGGCTATTGTAAGCTGCTAACCCCAGTGTGTAAACTGACGTAAAGTAAGACAAAATATTGTGGAAAAAATAAATACAAACATTTTCAATATTTTTATTTGCCTTTACTTTAAAACACCAATAAAATATTTGATTTAAGGTTAATACTTTTTTGGTTTGTGTTTTTATTATTATTAATTTAATCACTTACCTCAGGGCTGTCCGGTTCCGCCATTTTCCTCCGCAGGAGCAAACAGCGGGATGAGTGTTTTATTCCCATAAGAACCACCGGGATGTGTTTTACTCCTAAACTAAACTAAAAAAAATTTCTAATACCCTAACCGAGACTAACACGAGGATGGAGAAGTGTAAGATGGAGGTAAAAAAAAATGTGGATCCAATTCAAAAAGTCCCAGAAAAAACGCACAGCTGCAAACTGGAAATGTTGCTTGAATCCATAGTGTAAAAGTTTGTAGATACCCGAACATATACTGTTGTTTGGAAAAATGGGAAAAAAAGAGAGAGACAGCGTTAAAATGATAAAAAGCACCAAGACCAAGTGTCACGTGTCGTGTCGGATTGACCGGTCCGTTATAATGCGATGGAAACTGCAAGGTGATATTTATGTATTTTATATAGAATTAATAAGCAACACCTCCTGTTGGATAATGCAAACCGCATCGTTTTCCATGAGGAAGGCAACCACGTTTAGATGATAGCACAAGTTTCACCCGGTGAGTTGTAACCGGAATGCCCTTCATGTCTTCTCCTCTGTCCTGATCTCAGGATTTTTTTTTTTAAACAATCGCATCACATAATATTTCCCGCGTTAAACAACGGAAAGTTTCGCGCACAGAAAAATAAAAAATATGTCAAGACCGCGTTTTTCCACCCGAATTCCCGGCGGAAAATCTCAGTTTAGCCGCGCGTGTCGGTGTGTGATGTTCCTTCTTGTCTCATCCTGAAGGACAAATTAGTTGGATTCCTTCAGATTCCTTCCTTTCATCTCGCCATCTGAACAGCTGAGTGCGCGCACACACACGCTTACTCTCTCTCTCACACACACTTACTCTCTCACACACACACACACACACACACGCTTACTCTCTCTCACACACACTTACTCTCTCTCTCTCTCTCACACACACACACACGCTTACTCTCCCTCTCTTCCACTCTCTCTCTCTCTTTCTCTCTCTAACACACACACACACACACACACACACGCTTACTCTCTCTCTCTCTCTCTCTCTCTCTCTCTCTCTCTCTCTCTTTCTTGCTCTCCATATTTCTCGCTGTGTGTGTGTGTGTGTGTGTGTTCACTGTTGCTCATATATCAGTGAAGCGCAGTGAGGTTCCTGGAGAGGATTGAGGCACTGATTCAGATAGTAATATATGAATTCATTAGTGCTGTAGCTTCAGTGTTGGAATAGTAGTGTTTATAAACATTATATTAGTGATGCAATAGTAGTGTTTATAAGCATTATTAGTAAACATAAAGAGAAATAGCAACAGGCACTGACATCTGCTTTTGAGGAATTGCACAATTCAACTCGTGGCTTTCTCATATTGCGCGTTTCCTGTGTATGAAATGATTTTTTCCTGTATATGAAAACATATATGTCTATAATATCACAGAGTTACTTTACTATGGAACATGTAGTAAAATTTCCTGTAGCGTTTTTGGTCTTTACTATAGTAAATATTCCATAGTAAATTGCAATGATGCAGTAATTTGTTGTAATAATTCTATTTCACGGCAGCACGGTGGCTTAGTGGTCATCACCGTTGCCTCACAGCAAGAAGGCCCTGGTTTGATTCCCGTGAGGAGTTTGTATGTTCTTCCCAGGCTTGCATGGTGCGTTGCCTATAGGAGTGAGTATGTGTGGCCCTGTGATGGACTGCCGACCTGTCCAGGGTGTACCCCTCCTGCTTTTCACCCTTTTAGAGACGACTGGAATAGACTCCAACTCATTCTCAACCCGAAATAGAATAGTTACTGAAATGATATGAATGAACTAATACCTAAATTAATGAATGAATAAATTAATAATGTGCTATATTGCATTATTCTCACTCTTTTTCTCTCTTGCTATCTTTGTGCATTTATTTATCCTTACTTTCTTTCTTGCTTATTCTCTATAATTACTATAAACTATGCCACTGATCCTATGACTAGCTTTACTGCAGCTGGAACACTTATACATCTCACCTACAGAAAATTTCCCTCCTAAACACTTTAATTTAGCTACTGTATAATTAATATTAGTAGTTTAATTGGTGATTAAAGGGCGATAAGAAGTGTACCTAAACATAATTAAATGTTTAGCTTATGATGGCTTATAATGAGCCACTCATTTAATGGACCGTCTTCGCAAAGTCCATTACAGCTGTGCTGATGTCAGTTAGGAACCAATCACTAAGAACAGTCAGTGAACCAGGGTTATACTAAGAGTTAGAACAAGTCTAAGAGCAGGTTTGGGGCCCCAGAGATCTGTTTTATTAGTGGTAACAGTGTGCAAGGGGTGTGATAGTGGGGGGCCCTGACTACTACTACTGCTACTACTACTACTAATAATAATAATAATAAACAGCTAAGTTTAAATGAAACATTTAATTGATCAAATCCTAAATCCTTGCCTCCCTAATCCTCTCTATTAACCAGCTGACACATTTTGTTAATCTACATAAGAAAGATTGAGTGCTGCATTCTGCTATTTTTAGCAAATCGTTTCTGTTGTCTGTGGTGTTCAGTGAATGGCAGGACTGATCTCTCCTGTCTTTACCCTCACACATGAGATGCGCCTGTTAACTTCTTAAGCATATAATATCTGGTTATTACTAGAGCCAAAATACAGAAGAATGGAGGTTATTTTGAGACTAGCCTATAGCGGTCCTTTTCTCCACCCAGCCATCATATTCTTGTATAATTCAGCAGGTTACTGACAAGTGATGAAGAGTTCTATGCAGACTACATATGTCAAACCCACACTGTTCTGCTTTAAGCAAATAGAATATAACCAAGGAGAAGTGCACAGCCAAAAATGTCTATGTCTCCAAGTCTAACTCTGTATTTAGCTGCATGATTGTGTTCCAAAACCTTATTTTTCATAAATCAAGCCGTTATTATTGTGTATAAATAACGAAAGTGACAAAAAAAAGCTTTTGTTTAAGCAACTAAGGGAAAAAATGAATTGTCAATCCAAATATATTTGTCATGAGCTATGAACATTTATTGTGCTTTATTAATAGTAACAAGCATAGAAACGTTTATTAAAAAAAAAAAATTTATGATTGTAGGCTAAGTACTGAATATCGCTAAAATATTATTTTAGGATATAACATTCCAGACTTGCAATACGCTTAGTGGCTTAGTGGTTAGCACTGTTTCAATACAGCAAGAAGGTCCCAGGTCTTTCTGTGTGGAGTTTGTATGTTCTCCCTGTGTTTGTGTGGGTTTTACTCTGGGTACTCCGGTTTCCTCCCACAGTCCAAAAACATGTATGTTAGATTGATTGGTTATTCCAAATTAACCATATAGAAGTGAGTGTGTGTGTGTGTGTGTGTGTGTGTGTGTGTGTGTTTGTGGTTGTTTGTCTGTATATGGACTGCCAACCTGTATAGGGTGTACACTTGCCTTTCGCCTATTAAAAGTTGGGATAGACTCTAGCAGATCCCCGTGACCCTGATTAGGAAGAAGCGGGTATAGACAATGGATGGATGGATATCTAACTCAGTCACATAGACACCACCAGACAAGTAAGTCGTGATTCACATACAAGCAGCCTGAAGTATATGTTTTTACAAAAAAATCTTGCTTAGGGGCAGTAAAAAGTGCAGGATGATTCCTTGTTTTACACAAGAGAAGATGCGCTTTTTTTTGCAGTATATGTGAAGCTAAACCGCACAATGAGATAAAGCATGTATCAGTTATTAAATGCAAGGAACCAGATAACATCATAAAGTGCAGCGCTTGTCTGCAGTTTAGTAAAAAATAGGTACCCTGTTCTACCACTGACTACCACTGCATTGATATTTACATATTTTACATCATTTTTTAAATATGTTCTGCCACCTATATCAGTAAAGTAAATTCTGTATCTTCAGTATTTATAATCATACACTGCCAGTCCAACCTGGATTTATCTAAACAAATAGTTAAGATCCTCACAATGGATAATTATTGCATGGATGATTATGTTTATGGCTACAAGTTGTTTAACACTACCTGCTGCAGTGAGTTTCTTAAACAATCATGACACATCCTCCTGTAGTGATGAAAAAGCTGTTAATCTGTTTCAGAAGGGTCAAATTATTGGAATGCATTATTGGAAGCAAAGAAAAAATCTAAATCTAAAATTGAGTTTAAGAACCGTGCAACTCTTTATTAAAAAGTGGAAGGATAGTTTGAAACCATCATCTTCAAGAAAGAAATTTTTTCGGAAAAAATTGTTGAATGATAATGATCCGCAATCACTTAAACTTTTGGTGAAATTAAATCTTAAAAAAACAACAACAACAGTACAACTCACAGCTATGTTTAATATTGAAAAGAAAGAGCATTTCCAAACAGACCATGTGAGGGGAGCACAACGGATTGGGACTAAACAGCTGTGTTGCCTTAAGAAAACCTCTCATCAGTGAGACTAATCCAAAAAATGCTTCAATTTGATTGAAGCAATGGAAGAAGGGCATGTGGTCTAATGAGTCCAGATTTACCCTGTTCCAGACTGATAGGTCATCAGTTTAAAAAGAGAGTTGGATGAAGTGATGCACCCCTCATGCTTAGTGTCTACAGTACCAGTCTATGTGGGGACAGTGCAATGATCTGGGGTTGCTGCAGTTGGTCAGGTTCAGCAACGTTATGTGCCCAAAGAATGAGGTCAGCTGATTACCTGAAAATACTGAATGATCAGGTTATTCCATCAATTCATTTTTTTCTTTCCTGATGGTACGGAAATATTCGAAGATCACAATGCCAGGGTTCATCGGGCTTAAATTGTGCAAGAGTGGTTCAGGGAGCAGGAGTTATCATTTTCACACATCGATTGGCCACCACAGAGTCCAGACCTTAATCCCATTGAAAATTTTTGGTATGTGCTAGAGGAGACTTTGTGCAGCAGTCCGACTCTCCTATCATAAATACAAGATCTCAGCAAAAAATTAATGCAACTCTGGACGAGAATAAATGTCGTGACATTGCAGAAGCTTATCAGAACAATGGCATGGCAAATGCATGCTGTAAACAAAAGCAAAAGCGTTTCAGTGAGTTATTAGTATGTGACTTTTTTTCCTGCACAGGCAGTGTATTATTGTTGTTAGTCTTTTTGTTAATTCTTTAAATCTTTTTGGAAAGCAGAAAATCAACCAAGCAAAAAATCAAACTATGTTGTACTCTGTACGGTATGTGGCATGTGGTAAATAAACTAAAAAAACCGTTACACACACATAACCATATATATATATATATATATATACACACACACACACACATACACATGTTTACTTGTTTGCACCAAAATAAGAGTCACCATTCATGTCATATGAACCCGAAAACTAAATATGCAAACTAGATTTATGAAGAAGATGCACAGTGCTGATCCTGGAGCTGTGAGTTGTCAACTCAACCTTTTGCATCATTTTCAGTCCTCACAAAATGTACAATTCAATGCCTATTTTACAGTAAACTGTTTTTGGTTTTGCCCAGGATTTTTAAAGTATTATTGAAGTGGCCTTTTAGCGTAGGTCACATTCTGAATATATAATTATAGCAATTTTATAATTAAAATTTTTTTTCCGCCATGTAATAAATCATGGAGCATTATGGCTGATAATACAGAGCTAAAATTGTTACCGTGCTTATTTTCATACTGTTTTACATATTTTAAATCATCAACTATGATTATTTTTTTAGCTTTTAAAAAAAACAGGAAAAGGACAAGTTTTAAAGCTCACCACTGAATAGCAAACTTCACTATGAGTCTTTACTATGCTGTATATGTTATATAACCACAGAACTGAGGAAACTGCTGAATTGCATTTGTCATGTGCAAGGATGTGCATGCAACCATTACTGACTTATTTAGCAGAATAACTTGCTGTCTATTTTTTTAGTAATTAGTAATTAAGATCTCACCTATTTATTATTTATCTGTTAATTGTACAGTAATTAAGCAGCTCCAACATTAAGACTTCAAGATAAGAAAAAAGGGTGTCAATCTTGGTATACTTATCGAATGATTGACAGGTAAATGAGGCGTGATTAAAGTGCTAAGAATAACGTGTTTATTCTGTGGATGTCAAATATAAAGCTTATAAACTTTGACTTTGCTACTCAAACTGTGATTGTTAAATCTTTGCTGTTTGTAATTATAAATAATAAAAGTCTTTATTTGTCACTTATACTTTAAAGCACAGTGACATTATTTTTCACATATCCCAGCTTAGCAAGTTGGGGTCAGGGCACAGGGTCAGCTATAATACAGCACCCCTGGAGTAGGAAGGGTTAAGGGTCTTGCTCAAGGACCCAACAGTGATTGGCTTGTCAGGGGTGGGGCTTGAACCCAGGTCTTCAGATCAACACCTCAGCAGCTTAACCATTGAGCCACCACTACTAGTAGCCCACAGCCAGACATTCAGACTTAGGGTGGAAGCTTTAACCTTAACAGTGAGTAACAGGCTTACAGTGTGCAATTTCTACAGCATCCTGTAGAAGCCAACCAACAAAAGTGAATTTTAAAATCCTGCATCAGATGGTTTTGGTTGTAATATTTAGCATTGTGGTGCTGGGGGGTAAAGTTGATACTCTATTCAAAAATGTAATACCCTTTCACTAAAGCACTAAATTTAATCCTGATCTCATTTTACCACTATTTTTATGTAAGTTTTGTTTTTTCTTCCTATTTTCTCATCGCTTTTTCTGGATTTTATTAAACCGTCCTAAAACATGCAGGTAGGTAAAGTGATTATACAAAACTGTCTTGGATATAACTATAAATATTGCCCTGTGATGGACCGCAATCCTATCCGAGTTGAATTCTCTACCCTGCGCTCTTCGCTGCATGTATGAAAAACATTCTAAAAAAAGTCCTCACAGCGGCCATATTGGTTCATAGTGATGTGTAACGGGCACTGGATCTCTGATATGTGGAGGTCATTTAGCCAGTAAGAAGTGATTTGTTAACTAATTGTACAGTATATTAAACCTTAGTTGTAGTTGTAAATTTTCGATACACAATATTTCAGGTTGTTTAGCTAGATTATTGTTTCCCACAAATTGTTCAATTTATTTAAATATATATTTGCATGAAATATTTTCCTTTTTTTTCCAATTAGGAAACTTTTGTTCTCAAACATTTTTGCCTTCTTCTAGTCTCATTAGCAGTGTGTTCTTCACACTTTTAATAAGGTGACATGTCATGGACTTCAAGAAACTTCTTTGCACAACAGCAGATAGCCTGCTCTACTTTAATTAACTCTACACTCTGCTGGTTCCAGTGGTAAACAGCTGGCGCACTATTGCACTCTGCTAATTTTTCATCAGACAGTCTGCTGATTATGCTTTGATCTCATGTGACATTTGAACAGTGGCTGTGATTGTTAAAGAGTCCTTTTTATTTTCATTTTTATGGAAATGAGGCTTTTATCCACAATGCATTATCTTATCTAACAGTAAAAGACAGAATAACAACAAAAACAGTCGGAAAAATGCAATTCAAAAAAGGTATAAATTGATTTGCATTTCAGTCTGGCGCCCAGAAAGGGACCCTTAAAGGGACTGTCTTAAAGGAAGCGCTCCTGATCTCAGCTCATTACCTGTATAAAAGAAACCTGTCCACAGAAGCAATCAATCAATCAGATTCCAAACTCTCCACCATGACCAAGACCAAAAAGCTGTCCAAGGATGTCCCGGAAAGATTGTAAATCTAGACAAGGCTGGAATGGGCTACAAGACCATCGCCAAGCAGCTTGGTGAGAAGGTGAGAACAGTAGGTGTGGTTACTCTATATTATACTGCTATTACTATATTAATATTATATTAATAAATATAGGAAAATAAAAAATACTTCCAATATTAACAGTTTCATCATTGTTTATTTGTCTTAAAGCATCTATTGTCTGTTTAATCCCCAAAACATAAATCATTCTAAAAGGTGTTTGACATTATATAATATATACTGTACATTCTGGGATCTTAGAATGCTCTACTTCCCCATCTAATGCGTTTACCGCTATGTATTTAAAAGCAGCGCCACATAGTTATAAATGTGACCAGTGCCAGAGGTGGGAGACGATGTTAGTGTTTTTTAATGAATCGTCTAGCGACACGTAGAAGGTTATAGCAGCCATTTTTTTATCATTATGCATGTATATACAGTTTCAATGAAATTTGATACACATATACGGAATCCAGCACAAGACATGCAGACTAAATATAATATAATGTAGCAAACTAGCCACCAATTTTGAATATGTATTTGTTTTCATTTGGTTCAACAAAAGGCTGCGACTATGATTTACTAAAAAGAGATAATTGTGGGGAGCACGATAATCCATATTGTAGTAAATAATCATCATCCAAGCTAAGAAAACTTTTTGTTATCTTATAAATAATGCTTTATTAATGACTGCATTCATATTGTCAATGCAGCATGTGATAAACAAAAATGATGTGGGTTCATGTGATTACATTTATATTTGTACATTCAACGCTCTGCAATACACAGCCAATACACACCGCCATAATCGCCCCTGAAATCCTAGAACCGGGGTGGGGACTTCCTAGTAGATCTAAAACTATTTGCAAAAGCTTGCCTATTTTAATTGTCCAGGGATGTGTGTGAATGCTGGAGGTGGTAGTTTGGCAATTACAAATCTAAAACATTTGAAACAAGCTGTTGGAGGCTTATGTAGCTGTAACTTTCCTAATACCTGGTCCAACACGCGATATCATTTAGTAGCATTATTTGAAAAGAAACATTTCAGGCCAAAAGATTAAACAAATATTGTCTAAGCTGGGAGTTCTAACTCTGGTACATCAGGGAAGGCAACACCGATGCACACACAGCAAAGCAGCATTAGGATCTGTGCTGTAAATAACTTTTATCTCTTTTTTTCTCTTGTAGCTGTTTTTGTGTAAATGTGATTAGCAGCACGTGAGTAGTATTTTTATTGCATTATTCCCCCCATCCCAAACATTTTGCATATTAAACTGGAATTTGGTTGGATATTTTTCTTGCAAATGCTCCTCCATCTGAATTAAATCTAAGTCTCATCTCTGAGCTACTCTAACCTGCACGCTTCTCCGTTTCTAATTATGATTCCCTTTTGCTTATCAGCTAAGGTTTCATTTCATGCATGGAATATATGCAAATCGCTGTGACTGTATGCAGATTCGCTGCCAGCTGTTTGCATAGTGAACCTCATCATTTTTGATCTTCATCTCATTAGAGAGGAAATAAGGCGCAGATAGATATGTCCGGAACCTATCGCGTGCTGTCATTGTTCGAACACAGAGCCACAGATATGAACCTTGATACGATGATACAAACCTTCACTCGAGTCAAAGCAGGTTCTTTGTTAAAGTGGTCTTTTATAATACTGAAGCTCTTGGAAGAACATACAATGGCGAGGGGGGGTTCAATACACTTTTATACTTACTGCCTAAATTTATAGGAAAACCTGTACACCTGTTCATAGTCAGCCAGTCATGTGGCTGATACAATTAATACAAAAAATACATACAATTAATGCAGATAAAAGTCTAGACCTATAATTCATATAATTACTATAATTTAAGATTTTTATGAATAAGAGTTTTTACACACAATGCAAAGGAATTTCTTTACAACCATAACAAGCAGAAAAGCATATCAAAACACACACCCTTGAGTACAGGCTTAGCAACACTACATAATCAACAATAAAAAAAATAGAGCTTGAGCTCTTTTATCTGTTTAATTAAGATAAATGAATAAATAAACATTTTTTTTCTCTGTGTGTAAGTGGGTGAGCTCTGTATCAGCACCACAACCCTGACTTTATTGCATATTTTGTAGAGAAAGCATTTCCAAAAGTGTGGGACCTAAAATTTAGAATAGAATGTTCCAAAAACACATACTGGTGCATTGGTCAAGTGTCAGAATATGTTGGTCTATATTGTATTAATCATATATGGTATGTAATCTGAATTCTGATTTTAGAAAATGAGATTTTTTTAATTTGAATAAAATGAAAACTTAAAGACTTTCAAATCACAGGAAACAATATTTTATTCACAATAGAACATATGTGAAGAACAGAATGATTTAACTGAGAAATTTTACACTTTTATCCACTGAATAAGCTCATTTCAAATTTTATGGTCTCAAAAAAGTTGGCAAATAAGCAACAAAAGGTTGAAAAAGTGTAAAATCTTTTAAAAGCTTAAGCTTGGAGAACATTTACCAACTAATTAAGTTAATGGACGTTAGGTCTGTAACACGATTAGCTATAAAAGGGAGGTCTTAGAAAGTCTCTAATCTGTAAAAGATTGTAGAATACTTCAACGTCCTCAAAGTCTTTACAAATCCCATCATCTACAGTGCATAACATCATCAAAAGATTTAGAAAAACTAGAGAAACTGTTGCATAAGGAAAAGTTTCAATCATCTGAGGGCCCGAAGACCCTGGACATCCAACAATAGTCTTCATGTCCTCAGTCAACACTTTATAAATTATCGGCATGATACTTCCAGAAACCGCTGTCAGTAAACACATTCAGCCATGCCATCTGCAGATTTCAACTAAAGCTCTATCATGCAAAGAGAAAGTTATATGTGAACATGGTCCAAAAGTGCCATCATGTCCTGTGGGCCAAGCAGTCATTTAAAATGGATTGATTTAAAGTGGAAATGTGTTCTATGGTCAGACGAGTCCAAATTTGACATTCTTGTTTGACATTCTTGTTCTTTAGATTAAAGAGAATGGAGACCGTCCAGCGTGTTATCAGCTTTCAGTTTAAAAAAATGATGGTATGGGGGTGCAGAAGTGCATACGGTATGGGCAGCATGAATGCTTTGGAAGGCACTATGAATGCTAAAAGATATATAAAGGTTTTAGAGCAACATATATTTTGTAAGGAAATATTACCTACAATTACCCCATTAAGTTCCACTTAATTCATTCCTTCACTAATTTCTATCAAGTTAATTAGTTAAACAGTCGTTTAAGATTGGCCATATCTTGCCCAGGGCTTGTAATTCACTTTTTAAAACCTGTCATTATGGTCTGGCAGACACACCGTCTCATCTATCTACCACAGCAATCCTAACAATACTGTGCTGTACCATGCCACCATAGGCATTAGAAAGACTTATGTAAGACTCAAATCTTCTGCTGGTTGTGTTGTTAAGGAGCAATTTGTCTTGCTGATTTGAAGCACCTTTGGATTGCTGACAAACCCCAGTCAGGCATCCGAATCTAAAATCCGACATTTAGGGCATCAAAACGATTCAGATGCAGAAGGCGTTAGCTTGCAGGACCCCTAGCATGATTACAGACGGTGTAGATCTTTCTGAGTTTGTGAGCTGAAAGACAACCCGAAGTTCCACAGGATGTGATTAATAGCTGTGGACAGAGGGAGGATTTCAGTTTGATAGATGAGTTAGAAGTGGAACACTAACATGTCAGAAGCATCACAGGAAGCCAATATTTTTACTATAAACGCTAGGTTTTATTATATCTGACACCCAGATCATTTTCCTGGAGCTGCTTTAGTCTGAAATGTGTCTGAGTTTAGGACAGGGTGTAGCGAGAAGGAGATCTGAAGAGGGGAGATAACAGAGAAGTTCAATGTTTAGTCAGGTTGACAGCTTTTTTGTGTGTTTTGGCTTGATTTAGAGTCTAGAATTGCCTGACTGAAATCTTAGCCATCTCTATCTAAATAATGTTCTTCACTACGCTAAACAAGGTCTGGTTAGTCAAAGATTTCAGGTTTCCTTGAATGGTGTTATGAGTATATCTTTTGAATATAGATTTGTCTGCTACTGGTGTGGGAAGCAGACTGTGCTGTACTTGCACCTGTGCACAGCTTTGTTTATTCCTGCGCTGACAGTCAGGAAAATTGTAGGAAGCGTATGCTTTTTTTTTCAGTGTGCTCATAGTTACTTCATGTTCCCCGTTAAGAAAACGCATGCAATTCGAATACATTAAGCAAACATCTTTATCAGTTTGACAACACACATGCTGCAAATATCCTCATAATGCAAACACAAAATATAACACGACCAGATACAAAAAACGCACTGCAAATCTTCACAACACGACCAGATACAAAAACGCACTGCAAATAGCACAGACCACAAGAGAAATGTTTTAATGGGAGCCAAAAATGTGACAAACTAATGTTAAATCTTACATACAGTACATTTCACAGTTAATTGTGCGGCTCGACAGATTATTTAAGATAACAATATCCAAAAGACCAAGGATTTATACTATTGGGATTATAAAATAAACAAAAAACTTACCTTTTAAATGACCAATAACAGCCTTAAACAATAGCCATTGAACAATAAGCAGGTCCCAAACGGAGTCTTGATCCCTTGAAACGTTTTCGCTGTGGTCTGCGCTATTTGCAGTGTTTATTTGGAAAATATAAGAAATATAAAGAAAATATTTTTTTTTTCTAATTGCATGTGTTTTCTTGAGTTGCAGCATGTTGACCTCTTTTGGCCACCGTACATTATACAACTTTATCTAATTCCTGTTCACAATTAAGATAAGGAGGTTATTAATTTAGTCTTATAGATAATAAAAAACATATTATATCATTTTTCTAAGGTTAATTGATCATATTGCCTGAAATGTAAATGTGTTCAGAAATCTCCAAGTCATTCTGTTATCACTTCAACAGCTTTCTAAAATAATGCAAATTAAGATGAACCTAATGGCGGTATATGACTTGCAGTCAGCCTAAAAGGGGTTTATGGATTATTTTTCAGGTACTAAATGTGCTTTAGACATTAATGGGGGTCAGGAAGAGTGCAGTCTGGCTCCTAGTGACAAAATGCTTATCATAGATTCTAAAGCACTATAAAAACCTAACAAGACTGCAACAGCTAGCAGTAGTGCTAAACTAAGAAATAGTTTTATTGTTTTTTATCTTTAACTTTTTAACTAATAAACTAAGTATTGTCTTAGTCGCATCTTATTATGTTAAAAGTCCTCCAAACTTTATAGGAAAAAAGATAATATAACCATGACTTATTTTAGCACATCAGTCACACTGACACAGTGAGTGCTACATTATTTAATGATATTTAATTCAATGTTTTAGATAATCTTTTCAGTGGAGTCCTTTTGTTAATAAACAATCAATGTTTATTTTATCTTTCATATCCTACTTTTTTACTGTTTCATTCATTTTTCATACTGAATGTTTAATTTGCATCATAAGTGATTGATACTGAACAGGAAATGTTGCCCAAAGGGAAAAAACTCATTTAGCTTGACGTTTAATGCTTTACAGACTAATAATCCAATCTGAATAACCAAAAACTAGAGATCAATGGATTTCTAAATATTTATAACCGAATAAATATGGGATTTGGGATGACAAGTTCCTTTTTTTGATTAATTTACGGTAGGAGACATTAATGAAATCAATAAGTGATGGTGTGACAACTGGTGAAATGTGGCAAACTGATAACAGGAAGTCGCATAGACATACCACACTATGAAATCCTGTCTGTCCGTCTATCCATCTATCCATCCATCTGTCCATCCATCCACCAATTGTCTATAGGCGCTCATTCCTAATCAGGTTCACGGATTTCTGCTGGAGTCTATTCCAGCTGTCATTGGGTGAAAAGCAGGGGTCACACTCCACACTCCAGTCACCAGTCCATCGCAAAACCACATACAAGACAAACAACCACACACATTCACACTCACTTCTATGAGCAATTTAAAATTACCAATCAATTCAACATACATGTTTTAGACTGTGGGAAACCAGAGTAACTGCACACAGAAAGACCCCTGCAGAGGATAAGAACCTGGGACCTTTTTGCTGTCAGGCAACAGTGCGAACCACTAAGCCACTGAGCTGAGCTAAATATTTATTACATGTATTCTGGGGTTCTCCCCTGTCTAAAAACAGGAATTGTGGCCAGATTAGCATCTTTAAACTGTTTGTGGTGTATGTAATTGTGATTAATTGGCACCCTGTCCAGGGTTCTCTATCACTCTATGTAGTATAAGTGCTACAGAAAATAGATGATGTGACATGGATGTTATATACTGTACCATATTTTTTTATGGCTGCAAATTCTGTCAATCATTAATTCTTAAATATCAAATGAATGCAGTGATAATACATTAGTGTTATACTTTTATTTTTGAGCATTATGACTATGCTTTATGACAGAGTTGTAATAAACTGACACCTCTTTTCTCTGGACTGGGAATTTGTTTTTGTTAAATAAAACTTTATAAAAAAACCTTTTTTATTAGGTTCCCATTTATGACTCTATCTGGGCACCTCGATGCAGCGGTATTTCTCTTTATCACATCTAAACCCTTACTCTGATCCACAGTGCACACAGATCACAGTCATCTTAAAGACAATTGCCACTTTATTCTGTAACACACAGGAGTATTTTTCAAGGTCTTGGATTGTAAGTGGGTTTACGTTTAGTGGCGTACCATGGGCTTCAAGTCAAGGCCTTCTGTAGGCAACTGTAAATCCTATATACTGTTTTAAATATAAAATTTTTTTAGTGATGCCAAATCAATAGAACAATAACACACATACCTATACAAAAGAGGACAAAATACACATTTTTGTTCCAGCCGAAAAAGCTATATAAAAATAATGTTGGTTGATATGATATGGTGCTTGGAGCCATGTTTCTTTATGTATAAGGGGTGACTTGGTGAAGTTGTTCAGACTGTCATAGCCAGAATCATGCCATGTCCCTTATTAAAAAAAGCAAACACATCCAACAAAATAGTCTGTTGCTTTTAGTGCTAGGCATTTTCAGTGGATCCGGTGTAGCAGAAAACACTGAGGGCACGTCAATAGACACAGAGGGCGGGCTGTCACTAAACGTAAAAATTGGATTGGCTGAAGATTTCGTCACTAATACTTGTTTTAAATCAGATGTGATGTCTTTCCACTAAAGGGACGCACCACCTGTTTTTTATGTAGGATATTCCATTTCAACCTCAACAAAAATAATTATAGGCAATTAGGACAATTAGGACAAAATGAATCATTTAATTAATTATTAATTATAGGTAGTGTCATTTTCTTCAAAGATCTTCAACAGTAAAGGTCAGGTTAATCTCTAGTGCACTATTAAATATCCCAATTGTTAAAACGTTTGGGAAGATATAATTGTTTAGTTGCCGAACTTCTCATCTTTTCATCTAAAGCAGTCATTTTATGTTAGAAATGAATGCTGTTTTCCATATATAAAAATAAATATTTAAAATACCAATGGTTTAGTCTAATCAAAATATATTTGTCTGTTCCTCACTTTAGAGCCACGGAATATCTGTTAACTTAAATTATTGTTATTAAAGCTTCATGTGAGCTTTGACCTGGGGACCTGGGGAGTTTATTATCTTCTCAGTTAATTCTAGCCTCGTAAGATTTGACAGGCCTCATAATGAGTTTACAGAGAGCAGGAGCTACGACTCAGGCTGGCTTCGTTAATGTCTTGTCACGTCGGAGGGACTGTAAGTTTCAGTCATGCTCTACGTCTTCTAGACATCTGCTACTGGGAAGCTCTAGGGCAGGACAGGTGGCATCCCAGAACCCGGTGGCATTTTTTCAGGCTATTGTGTCATTTTGATGATGACACATCATTTCACTGGATCCTGCAGACCCTCTACTGAGAATACTGTCCCCACTATTCACTTTTCTAGCTCTGTTTTTTTCCACTCCACAAAGCACAATACCCATCATAGCCGTGACAGGAGTGTGTGTGTGTGTGTGTGTGTGTGTCTGTGGGATGGGATGTCTCCAGCATATCTAAAAAAGCACAATGTGCAGCGAGTAGGAGTAAGAGCGATAAAGTAGCTTCGATGCAAACCTGCCTGCCTTGCATCAGTGAATTAATTATATTGCATTGCATTAAAGTCGCCTGGACAGGGTACATCATCTTGAAAGACAAATAGTTTTAATAAAAATAATAATATAAAAATTATTATTTTAGATTTAAACTGATTGAAAATTGTGTCAAGGGTCTAGTTCTTTGATAATTTTCCCCGTTACTCACTGCTTTTGCATGCTCTACTCAGCATGTACAGCACCCCCTGGAGGCCAGAAAAAGGGCAGCACATTTACCCTCTGTGATGTTGAGATCCTGAAGAACCGTCCTAGATAATCAGGAGCATGCTGCCTTTCGCCTGACAAATGAGCTGGCGACCCTGTTCCCGTCCTCATTTTCTTCTCCAGGGACTCAAGAAAAACACAAAAAAGTGTAATACACGAGGAAAAAATACATAGCAAAACGGCCACTGCAGGTGAGATATATTTAGTAAGACCTTAATGTGATACATCATGCCTGAAAGGAGATGAAGTTAGGGCGAGGGCCAGCTGCTGCTTCGACTAGAATCTAGAATCTGAGGTTAAGATAAAGGGAAAAAATCAAGACCATGATCATGATCATTAATATTAATATGGATGGAATCCTGAGCAAGGCCTTTAACCCCCCCCATTGTAATGTAAGTTGATTTGGATAAGGGCGTCTACCAAATGCTGTATTTTTTTTTTTTTACATTAAGTCTAAAGATAGTATGGTCTTATAGATAAACCATACCGTGGTCATTTGGTAAACCTGACTACACCTCTTTTAGTTTTCTGGAAGTGGAAAAGCATTAACTGAATGGCTTTTTGTTTTCACATAAATTTTTTACCATCTTAAAACTTTTGTGAGAACGAATGCAACAGCATCAGAAATGCTTTTAAAATAATGTGTTTTCTGTCCCGACTAGATTTTGCAGCACCTTGGATGCAACTATGCCTCTAGTAGATTGACCACCCATCTGCTCATCGTCTTTGGTGGCTGTCAGCCCTTTCCTGGGCACCCCAAAGCAGACGAACATTCGGTCCAACTTTTTTCATTGTGTCTTACTGACGTATAAAGCTAGTGTTTGCACAGACCCGGAACTGTTATACCTCTTCTGGTCCACATCTAAAAAAATGGAGGCAAGCATAGAGCCTGCATTTTTATAGGACCACATGTATGTTCGGGGCATATCCTAGCCATGGGTAGAGAAACACACGGCTTAAACTGTTGTTGGGTGTGGCCATTGCTTCCTGACTGTTAGCGTCACCGGCCAGTGACGTTTTACTCTCGAATTGTTTACATGCAAGGTTCTAATTGCAGTCACTGCAAGCGTTCCAAAGGAGAATTTCGTGTAAAAATAAAATAAAATAAATTAATTATTGGACATACTAGACACAGTGTATGCTTTTTTTTTTAATTTAGGTTTGATGGAATAAAAACATTGCGGAAATGACACACTCAAAAAAAAAAACCAAACTATATTTAACTATATGCTAATTTTTGTCAGTCTTCACCGAAAGCACTTCCACATCAACTTAAACTCCAGTTCTAGAAGAAGAAAGTAGGATTAAATAAAACAGACCAGTGTGGCAGATCAGCGAAATACAGGGTCACTATTCACATTAGGGGTTCGGTATTTTTTTTGGATATACATTTACGTCCTTCCATCCTATCCAAACCTGTGTGGTCTGGGTTCAGGGCAATGTTGTCCCTGTATGTGCCTTTTTTTGCTAAACTCTCAGGTTGTGCCGTCTTAAGCTCTGAATACCGTTCTTGTCTTACTGGCATTTTAAATTGCCGCTCTTAATGTGAGGCTATTCACTGTTTGACAACTTTGTGATGCTACTCTTTAAAAGCCTTGGTTTGAAACTACAAGTCACCTTCTGGCCCACAAAGACAGTTCAAGCTATCAAGGTATTGACAAGGATATTATGTGCTATCAAGCTTCATGTCATATATTACAGTCTTTTAATAGCTTTTACAATGCCTGGTTTCCAGTGCATGTCTACAAAGAGCCATACGCCTGTTGGTGTAAGTGGTTTTTTGGCGTTGTCTTGTAAGCTGCTTCCCAGGAGCCGTAATTGGCAATTGATATGGTGTATCTGTATGGTTTGTTCTAGAAAAACACAGACTAACATGTTTCCACATTTAAACAATGTACTGGGAAAGGAAAAATTAAGTGTGAAGGAAAAATATTTTCTGTTTTAATTCAGCTGATGCTAATATCTTTCCAATTAGTGCAAATTGTTTGTCTACTTTTACTTAAAATTGAAATAATTTTTTTAAAGCTTTAGGAGAAAACAAAGACTAAATAAATGTACAGTGACTTAATAAAAGTAAAATTATTTTGGAAACTATAGTTTAAGGTCCCAAAAATGAAATAGCATTGCTTTAAAATTAAAATCCGCTGGTCAACTTTGCTTGCAATAAACTTTAGCCACATGAAATCAGACTTGGTTTTTAACCTCTCATCAATGCTCTTTAGAGATAGATATTAAGTAGTAGGTGACTTCATCTTCTGCATTTTAGGTGAGTTCAATGTAATTTACCTTAAAACATCTTAAATATGTATTTAGACACTTAAAGAACAAAAAAAATTTCAAGAAGCACTGCTTAGACTGACCAACATGCCAGTTTTCTATCAACACTTCTCAGTAGATAGTTTCCTCCAGTTTCTGTCCTCAAGAGTTTTTATTTTACACTGATTCTAAAACTAAATTTAGGAGACTGAATAGGAGCATATTGATTAACCATAAAAAACCTTTCCTTTTTTTTGATGATATTAAGTGATGACTTCAAAATTAGTGTAAACTGATTTATTATTCAATCAAATAAAATTAGATTTGATACTCCAATAATTATGCCAAGTATAAGAACTTGTGTCTGGATGATTTATGTCTGGTTGAACAATTTTTTTTTTGCTTTGGGGGGGCATCTTAAATACTTAACTGGGTGCAAAGTAAAAAGGGCAACCATTATTTAGGGCAATAACCATTATTTTCTTTTTATTAGCTCCTTAATAAACACATTTTGCATTTACACTGTGATTCTTGAATTGTATATTCAATCGTTAGACACACACCAGATTTCTGTCATGTCTGTTTACAAATACAGAAATCTTGACCATTCCTGTCATACAGCATGCATCAGACCAACCTGAAAATTCAACTGCCAGAATTGATTAGACTAAAAACAGGAAGTGTGTAACAGGGGCATGACTCTTATTATAAAAGAGATTATTTTTCTGAAATATGTTAAAAGCATGCTTTATAGCTGTCAACCTCAAAAAGTCGTGGTTTTGACACATTTAACCATGAAGGTCTTTTAATTACTTTCTAAAAAAGTTTTGTGTGACTTTTTTTGCATACATATTTGAGCCATCACTTTTATATACGGAGTATGTTTACATGTACAGCCTGAAAACAGGTTTGTGTAATTGGTGGACTATGTAAATGAAACTATTGTGATATTCCACAGATAATGACACAAGACATGTGCCATATAGAGGCTCTTATTCCATCAACCTCCAACCCCAGAGAGAGAAGCACATATGGAGCTACTCACTGAAACCCAGTTAATTTAGCTTTAAAAGCCTGACTCCCTGTGTTTCTCTATCCTCCAAACCCCCTTGTCATCAACCCCCTTCCAACCCATTGCCACCCAACAGTGAAGTAAAAACACACTGCAATTAAATCCACCTTCTCCTCCTTATATTTCTCCTTTACTCCTTCAATCATCCTCCCAAGCTTCAAGTTGCCTCTAGAGAATTGCCCATGGTCCTGTGTTTCTTATTATTTGTTGTTTTTTTGGAGTTTTTCGATTGCAATAATAGTTTAAACTGACAATACATTTCCAGCATGCTTTTTTCAGTGTTTATAATATTTCTTCATGTCTCCTTTGTTCACAGCTCATATCTAAAAACACTGAAACCAGCACTGCCATCTGTAAAACCCTACTTTCTCTATAAAAATTAAAAAATGATGGATAGCTGGATAATGTTTACTTGAATAATGTAACGAGCACAATTTAATTACCAGCAATGTTTTTTTCTTTAGGAACTTAAAGCTACTTAAAGCACTCTTTAGCCTTTCGCCACTTCCGCATATGTTGAGTGTCGTCTCTCTTGTGGCCTTATGGGATAGTTAATAATTTGTACATCAGAAGCATACTCTTAAAATCTGTGTAGAAGTAGTAGGTCATCCGGGAAGTTTTTGCATACTGTATTACACATACTCTTCTGTATCCTATATTGTATGGAAGTATACAATTGGAATTTTTCTGAAGGCAGAAAATCTTCAAAGATGCAAATATTTAAAAGAAGACTCACACTTCCTTTTGTCAAGGAATGGAAATGATTTGAATGTCCCGCGAAACAGATTTTGGGATCTGTTACCACTTACTTTACGATATCTTCTACCATATATGTTTTAGTGCAGTGGTGTAGCATGTAATATCAAATTCAACTTTTTTTTTGTCACGTACATAATTATACACAGTACAACTTATTTATACACAGTATACTTATAGTCTCATAGTCCACCTTAATTGGTTGAGGTCAAAGCGCAGGGTCAGCTATGATACAGGAAGGAAGGGTTAGGAAGGGAGGGGTAAGGAAGGGTCTTGCTCAAGGACCCGACAGTGGCGGACTTGGCGACAGTTAAGCCTAAACCCAGGTCTTTTTGCTACTTATTTGTTTGTTTGTTTTTTCCTTTATAATATTCTTCTTTTTTTATCTTTCCACTTTTACGAAAGGAATTCCCCCCTGGGCTTAATAAAGTTTTTTGAATCTTGAATCTTGAAATCTTCCTTGTCTTCCAATCAACAGCTCAGCGCCCTAACTATTTAAGACACCACCGCCCCATAATGGTTTCTCTTATTAAAATCCTGCACTTGGTATAGAACCTGTAAAAGCCCCCCCTTGCTGTAGTTGTTTTTTTTTAGGTTGGCAGATTGGCCACCCTAAATTGATTGTAGGTGTGTGGAAAAGGGGGGTGGTTTGTAATAGACTGGTGTCCCGTGTCTGGAGAATGCTCCTGCCTCGTATACAGTGTTCCTAATGAAAATGTTCAACAGTTACTGAAAAAATAACAAAAAAAAAAATACCATCAGAATGTGAAATGTACATTTAATATCATAATATAATAATATAAATGTAAATGTATTGTTATATATGTTAAGTATAAAAGAATTTAACAAAGACATACTTGAATCTCTTTAGACTTATTCATTGCCTCAAGGCATTTTTGCAGTCTCCTTTTTTAGAGTAAGCCAATATTAAACATTTGTTTTCCCCTAACTGTTCTAGTCAAAACGATTAAATCTTTTTTTTTTTTATATATTTTCCAAACAGGAAACCAAACTTTACTGGAATGTTGCCAGAATTCAACCACACTAACATTTGAAAGGTTTCCTTCTGGCCACACAAATCAGTTTAGCTAATGGTTTGCATAGGCAGTCTTATAGTAACAACTGTTTATGCAGTTCCCACTGGAGCAACTCTAAAATAGGAGACTTCGCAACTAGAATCAAATAGTTTGGGTCATATAAGCTGTTCAAGGTTCAGATATCAAATTCAGTTTATGTCAATCTTTATTTATGCAGGTGACACATTTAATACCACAGTGTTACAAATACACTTTTAATTAAATTTAATATTTGTTAGGCAAAAACCTGCAGCCAGCAACGCTTTAGCAGGGGAACAAACCCAGTCTGATGTCTAAAAAATCTCCGCAGGAATCTGTTTCTGTTTACAGCATTTGGCAGACACCCCCTATACAGATCGACTTATATTTATCTCTCTATACAACTGAGAAATTAGGGGTTAAGAGCCTTGTTCAGCGTCCCAGGGGTGTCAGCTTGGTGGTGCTGGGAATCCAGTGGCGGCCGTGCATTTGGTACTTAAGGCTTGAGTGAGGACTTACCTGACTGATACACTTCTTAATACCACCACTTTCATTTAAAGAAACCATCAATACTATATAAAAACGTAATATAACTTAATATTTATCTAATAACATGACAACAATGTCAATAAAATACATCATACATTGAATGGCTTTTAAACAGTGGTACCACTCATAGGCACTGGTCTGGAAGTGGTAGACAAACAATCGGTCTAGTTAGCTTTGGGGTTAGACGATCTCTCCTCATGATGTCTCATTTTACAGTACAGCAGTAATTAGAGCGACATTTTTAGAGCACCATAGATCCTGCACGAATCCACCACAAACACTACACATACACAGCCTCATCAATGTCAAACAATCTTCTTCCCAAAAATGCAAAACAATTAGACTCTACGTTTGACTACACTTTTTTTTTAAAGCAGTTGTGTTATTTTTAAAAATACCTTCAAATTATTTTTTAGAATCTGATTCCTGGAAAATCTAGAACTAAAAATAGATCTTCTTCTAAAATATATTGGAGAAACGGTTTTGGTTTCAGATGGCTCAGGCGTTCTCCTGTGCCTAAGGGCTCACACACAACCTTGTTTTCTTGAAGATCACAACAAAATGTTACGCTCAACAGATAATTATTAGATGTCAAGTTTAGTCAAGTATGAAGTAAACCCTGAGGTAAATATCTCTGGTTAAAGGTGCTCAGACAAAGTAATGGAAATGTTAGTCATAAGTGCTCCTTAGGACATGTTTATAGTTCCTTATGAGAATGAGACATATAATTTTGCTTTATTAGATATAAGAAGGACAGGCAATCCATAGCATGGCATAGATTTTTTTTATCAAGAAACTGTAACATGACTGGACTGATTTTCCTAAAATCAAAAAGGAATTGGTTTTTTTAAGCATTAAGTAGAAAAACCTACTAATTGTGTTTATAACTATATTACCAGAACTGTAAGCAAGTTATAAAATACTTTAAAAATTGCATTTACAACGTACACTAGTGTACTTAAGCACTTAGAGACAATAAGCCCCAGAGGCAGTTTCCTTGTCTTCTAGAAGGCCATCTGGACAAAACCATGGAAACTTTACTGCAGCATGGAATAACCTGCTAGTTTGTTTGGTCAGAGGAGAACTGACCCCCTGACTGAACCTGGTTTCTCCCAAGGTTTTTTTCTCCATTTTGTCACAGATGGAGTTTTGGTTCTTTGCCGCTGTCGCCTCTGGCTTGCTGGTAACTTTTAATTTACAGATATTACTATACTATACTATACTATATACTGAGTGTTTTTAGTGATCATTATTTTTATTATTGTCTTATTTGTTTCTGTAAAGCTGATTTTAACACAATCTCTATTGTTAAAAAGTGCTATAGAAATAAAAGTGGCCTGATTTGAGTTGATTTGACTTAAACTAGCATAACATTAGGTAATAATACAGATGTGTCGGATGTGTGTATGCTGAATATTTGCGGCTATGGTTATTTAAGCATATTTATATCTAGACTAACATTATAAAGGTTTTTTATCTCCTTTTGCTCACATAAACTTAAATTCCTATATAGTATTTTAGCTTGCGTAGAAGGTGAAAAGTGCAGTTTTTTAAATAAAGGCACACTCGATACTAAATGACTAAATGACACAACTAGAAACAAACAATAAGAAAACACAAAAACTCATTTGAAGGTTCTTACAAATTTTCTTCTGCATGTACGCCTTGAGGGATGATTTTTTTTTATATATAGATTTATTTAATAGCAAGAGTTCAGGGAAATCTGTGTTACCTAAAACCCCATGAAAAAGGGGTTGTGTGAAGGCAGTGTTGTAATTTATTTACTCTGAGCTTCATCTGCAAATAACAGGAATTGACTTGAGAGTGAGAAACTCTCATACAGGGGAAATCTCATAAACCAATAATGTGTTTGCAGTTAAAGTGTTGTTACAAAGAGGCTGCTGCATGGATCTCATTAAAGTAGGGAATAAGTAGGCTCCATTTTGAAACTGAGAATAAAGCAGGGCTCAGGGGACAGAATCCGCCTGAAGCAAAGACACTAGAGAAGTCAGTCATACAGAGACATCCCATGGTTTTCCCAATGACATGAAGATAAAATTTTTACACAGAAGTGAAAATAGAAATTTGAAAAGATTTCTGGGAAAGGGTTCACAGTGCAAGGGCTTAGTTTTTAGCACTATTGCCTCACAGCAAGAAGGTCCCGGGTTCGTATCCCTGGCAGGTGTCTTTCTGTTTGGAGTTTGTATGTTCTCGCTGTGCTTGTACTGGTTTACTCTGGGTACTCCGGTATCCTCCCACCATCTAAAAAAATGTATGTTCGGTTGATTAGTGATTCTAAATTGCCTATAGGAATAAGTGTAAGTGTGTGTGGTATGGAGCTTGACATGTTTTTCCCATGTGTGTTTGAGGTTTTATTTGACTTTACATTGAATTGTACTTTAAATTACCCCATGACATAAATAAATGTATGGTAGTCTGGGATAGACTGACATCCTGTCCAAGATTTATTCCAAAATTATAACTGAATGCTTAATAAATAGATGTGTGTAAAACATAATTATATGTTTACAAGTCAAACCAAAGGATAATAAATAAAATAATATATTATAATAATATAAATAATTACAATAAATAAATACGGTAGATGTAGAAGGGATTAATAACATCATTTGGAAGAATTAAGGGTTCTGCTAAAGACCATTATTAGTATATCAGGTCAATAACAAGACACATTGTCCTTACTGCAAATTGTAATATTGTTATGCTTATATAGTGATCATGCTGTTGGGGATCAACGTCTACTTGATTAGTAACGAACGTAAAAGAATATTGGGATAAGGTTTATCCTGCTGTAAGATATCACTGTGTTTATTTTCATTTCCTTACTCTGGAGCTAATGGCCATGGTATCATTTAATGGTTTCCTGTTATAGTGTGCTTTCCGGTTATTCTAGGAGGCCCTTAATTGCTCTTGATTTTTCATCAACTGCAAAACAAAGTTGCAATCACAATTTGCTACTAGACTTAATAAGTTCTGGTTCGCAGAAGGCAAATTCATTTCACCTGATTGGATTGGATTGGATTGGTATTTCGGGAAGAGTGGCTGTTGTTTATTGAAACTTTGAGAACTAATCAATAAGCTTTTTCAAGGATGAATTTATTCATAATTTCCCGCTTAAATACATTTTCTGGTTTCTGTGCATTGCTTACTTTTTATCAGTTTAAAGGCAAACAGGGATTTTGTATTATTTTAATAGCCAGACAGGATTAACGTAGGTATAAAATAAGGTTGTGTTCCCCAATGGCTTCTTCATAACTATTATAGATCAGCAGTGATTGTGTTCGGATTTTATTGTCTAGGAGTGTGCCCTTCATCCAGCACCAGACACCAGTCTCTATACACCCACTGGGAGTGTAGGTTTACACCGTAAAACACTGATCTCCTCTTTACATGTCTTCAGTTTAAGATTTTTATAGACAGGGTTGTCTCCTTTGATCCCTGCAGTCGTTAATGTTTAATATTCATTGGCCATGAGCTCATCCATCAACTCTTCGTCTCCTGCTGAACTGCTTAGCCATTTAGTAATGATAGGAATAATTAGAGTTATGAACATTTACGATTTTCACCATATTATTTAGATTTTCCATCATCTCAATGGACAACATCATTAAAACTCTTACTGGAGAGAATGATGCATTAAATGTACAGAAATTTAACATGCTAAATCGCTTAAAGAGTTTACATCCCATGTTCCCATAATAGGCCTCAGACTCATCACAACCTTGTCTAGAATATTATTAGTAAATAAAAGTTTCTGTACTGCTTTCCTTAGGCTAAAAAGTTGTTGGAAGGACTTAGCTTGGTGTTTCCATATATTATCCATCCATCCATCTCCAAGTCTATAGCCGCTTATTCCTATTCATGGTCACAGGGATCTTCTGGAGTCTATCCCAACTTTCATTGGGTAAAAGACAGAGGTTTACCCTGTACAGGTCACCCACCTATCTCAGGACCATATATAGACATCAAACACACACACACACACACACACACTCAGTCCTATGGGCAATTTAGAATCACCAATCAATATAACATACATGATTTTAGACTGTAGGAGGAAACCAGAGTAATCGGGGTAAACCCACCAAGCACGGGGAGAACATAAAAACTCCACACAGAAAGACCTCTGCAGGGGATACGAACCTGGGACCTTCCTGCTGTAAGGCAACAGTGCGAACCACTAAGCCACCGTGCTGCCCTGCTCAAAACTATTTTCCTGAAAACGGACACACACACATAGGCATGCAATCTAATAGAAAATCCAAACACCAATGCCTGTCAAATAGCGACACACACAAACACACTCCTCAGGGAACTCAAAATGAACATGCTATTTCTGAGCACTCCTCTCAGGCAGAACCTCTGTAGGCTAATAAGGTCTACAATAGTAACAACAACAACACTCACACACTCATACACTTCTCTGTTGATCTTGTTGACAAAATTATACAGTAAATGCAGATTATTGTTATGTCATACCCAAAGCTAAACCCTAACCTAATCTTAGTTTAATCTTAATCTTAAAATTATCAAAAATCAAGTGAACACAAAATGACCATACTATTTCTTTGTACGCATTTCAACCTGAACCTCTGTAGGTTAATAAGGTCTACAATGTCAAAACACCTCTCTCTCTCTCTCTCTCTCTCTTCTCTTCTCTCTCTTCTATTTTCTCTTTTTTTCCTTCTTTTTCTCTTGTTTTCTTCTAGTGCTGAAATTTCATGGGGCACAGGGAACGCGCCAATCAGCCCACACACAAACAAACAACCGCACACCAACTCACAGGCACGAGTAAAAAGCCAAAAGTACACTTGGGTATCGTTCCAAAAATGTGTGCAAGAAAGTCTTAGTAAAAAAGAGAGTATTATACACTGCTGCTAAAACCCAAATGTGCAATCACACCACAGCACTGAATCATCATTAGCTGCACTGCTTACTGCCTACTCGAATAATTCAACCCCATATGCCCTCTGTACCCACATTAGCTTCGCCACGGACATAGACATTATATTTCTAGCTATTTGTATTAAACATAAGATAATTAATGTGTTTTATCACCCAAATAAAACCTAAAAAACGCTAGTACACTGATACAGAATTTAAATATGATTTAATAACATAATTATTTTTAGTTAAAACAGGATAAAATCTCTATTAAAGCTTAATCAATATTTCATGATGCTTTGTTGTATGTACACGGTGTCCCGTAAGTTTCCATACATTAATTTTTTTTATGAATACTATTTTTTATATATATTGTGCTCTACATAACTACTATTGTTTTTTAAAATACATTTCGAGGGGCAGGGTGGCTCAAATGGTTAAGGTGCTGAGTTGTTAATCTGAAGACCAGAAACACCTGGGTTCAAGCCCCACCTCCAGCAAATCAACCACTGTTGGGTCCTTGAGCAAGACCCTTAACCCCTCCTGCTCCAGGGGCACTGTATCATAGCTGACCCTGTGCTTTGACCCCAACTTACTAAGATGGGATATGCCAAAAATGCATTTCATTGGCTCTGTACACGTACCTTACACAATGAATTGAATATTATTTCATTTCGAATATGATTTTAGTTCTTTGTTCTTTTTTTTAATTGCTTTTTAAGGATATCCTAAATATTAAAAATATAATGTTTAATAAAAATAAATAAAAATGGTTTTCATAAAAAAACATTTTATTTTTCCTGTGTATGGAAACATATGGGACACCATGTAGAATAGTTTCAGTTTTTTAGTTCCATCCCAGTTTCTAACTATCCACAAAAACATTCATGAACTTTGTCTTTATTTACTATCTAAAGCTTCTGTAATTCAGTAAATGGCCTTTTAATGTCTCTGAATTCTGCTAAGACGTTAAATCAACTATACTCTGGCTTTTAAGGCGCTGTTTGTTCTAGTCATTGAAGCCTTGCCTCTTCTCATATGCTTCCAATAAGATCCAATCTATCTCGACTTAGATCAAATGAGGTCTCTAAATAAGTTGAATATGAGCTTAAGGGTAAGCCTCACCCTGAGTGGCCTATCTTCCCATCGACTCCTTATTCAACCGAGACGCATATCTGTTTTCTTCAAATAAACTTTGCTTTAATTAAATTTTTATGGTTATGGATTTTTACCTGAGGGTAAATTTTCACTAGTGTTGATTTTATGACCTTATACCAGTAACAGTCACCAGCTAATTGTTTATTTCTTATTTGTCATCTATATATTTATAAAACCAGCTATTAGTCTGTGATATATTGTACATTACATTCTAGATATCCAATATTAAATCAGATTTTTTTTTCTAACACAATTAGTTTTATTGATCTTTATACATTCTGTCCGAAAACACTGTTACGGAAACTACTTTAGTACTTTCAAGTTAAAAACGTCAAAAAGAAAACCTGACTTTGTCAGGTAGTAGAAATCTACAGTTTTCTAGTAAATTTGTTGTATTGTAGAACAAGACATTTACCCTTAAAACCTACATTCTCTTAAAATGCTATTCCAAAACAATGAGCTTTTTCTTTTCTATTTGTAATCCACTCAATGCAATACAATCTATTAGCAGATTCAGATCATTCTTACCCTGCTATTTGTAGTTAAGTACATGTTTCCAAAGATCTAGTGAGCTTAGTAATGTAGTAAAGAGTAATGTTAATGAGTAACGAGTTACCAATGTAATTTAACAGCAAAAATAAATAGTAATTCTTGAATTTTATTTTTGCCATTAAACATCCAAAAAAAGTTTATCTTTCATTTACCAGGTTATTATATTGATTCAACAGAATAAAATACTTGGCAACCAGATTTGATCACCTTCAAAACTTAACAAGCTAACACGCTGCTATACACACTGTTAAGCCGGCATTGGCAAAGAAGCAAATTTTATAAAAGCTCTGCCAATACTGACCCGTACTTGGCAAAGGAGTGCTTTTCATAATACCCAGTAATTCTGGCCCAATTCCGGCCCCATTGTTTGAGCAGACTTTCTAAACAATTGTCAAAGTGGATTTAAAGATAGATGAAAAAAGTCAGCGCTGGTGTCACAATATTTGCAGAGTAAACCATTGGAGTTGGGCCAAAAGAAAGGCTGAATGGGTAATAAAACGATAAAACAATGAGCCACAATGTCTAGCATTAAATAGCTTCATCCCTAATTTTTTTAATATCCACAGTATTTTTAAAACATATTTAGCATTTTCTTTCTTAGCATTTTCACAATGACTTATTGGTTAGCACGGTTGTCTCACAGCAAGAAGGCCCAGGTTTAATTCCTTGGTTGGGGCCATTCTGTGTGGAGTTTGGATGTTCTCCATGTGCTTGCATGGGTTTTACTCTGGGTACTCCAGTTTCCCCCCCACAGTCTAAAAACATGTATGTTAATTGGTGATTCTAAATTGCCCATAGGAGTGAGTGAGTGTGTGTATGTGTGGCCCTGTGATGGACCGACGACCTGTCCAGGGTGTACCTCTCCTGCCTTTCGCCCTTGCAGAGGCGGCTGGGATGGGCTCCAGCAGATCCCTGTGACCCCGAATTAGGGAATAAGCGGGTATAGAAAATGAATTTTCTTTCGTGGGCAGCACAGTGGTTATTGGTTAGCACAGTTGTCTCACAGCAAGAAGGCCCGGGTTTAATTCCTTGGATGGGGCCTTTATGTGTGGAGTTTGGATGTTCTCCATGTGCTTGCATGGGTTTTACTCTAGGTACTCCAGTTTTTCCACACAGTCTAAAAACATGTATGTTAGGTTAATTGGTGATTCTAAATTGCTCATAGGTGTGCCTTGCATTTGCAGTATTTGGCTCTTATCCAGAGCGACATACAATATTCCTTGTTATACAACTAAGCAATTGGGGGTTAAGGGCCTTGCTCAGGGGCCCAGCAGTGGTGGCATGGTGGAGCTGAGAATCGAGCCCTGGTCCTCAAGTTAATAGTCCAACAACTTAACCACTTCCCCAGACATTTCTAGTGAAACAGTACATTTACAGCATTTTGCAGAAGCCCCCTATCCAGAGCAACTTACATTTATACAACTAAGCAATTGGGGGTTAAGGGCCTTGCTTGCTTAGGTGCCCAGCAGTGGTGCCTTGGTGGAGCTGGGAATCGAACCTACAATCTTTAGGTTGGTAGTCCAACACCTTAACCATGAGCCACCACATCCTCTTGGTGTGTGTGTGGCCCTGTGATGGACTGGCGGCCTGTTCCGGATGTACCACTCCTACCTTTTCGCTCCAGCAGATCCCTGTGACCCCGAATTAGGCAATAAGCAGGTATAACAAATGCCAAATCTTGCTTCCCACACTAGAGAAACACATCCAATATCTGAAGGGCAATGCAGTTATTCTCCCTAAGACTCTTTTATATTCATAGTATAAAAAAGCTAAGAAGATTACTTAAAAAGTTTCGAAATCTCTAGCACATTTATTCAATAAAAAGAGTATAGATTGAGGGTTAAAGGTAATTGCACCAGAAAGACTCGTGTCATTAAAATAATGATTTATTGACATTACTGATTGCTGTAAGAACCTCACCTCCCGAGATTATAGCCAGCACTTTTAGCTGATTGCATAATTTATCTCCAGAGCTGCCATGTCAGCAGCTGATGCCCATCTTCTTAGCATGATGGAGATTAGATGTGCGTCAGTGTTTCCTTTATACTGTATATACCTCTTAGAAAGGGGCATAAGGTTACGTTTTGTAGCAAATCATTGCCATGTGAATTGATACCCTGAACTCTTTTCCATGCGTCTGTTCAAAGATGATGTTAGTGAGCAAAAGAAAAGCTATATATCTTTTATTCACATACTTGGAAACTGTGTATAATACATATGAAGAAATGTTACCGGAATGTACACACAGGAACCGAAAAAGACAAGCAGTGTAGCTTTAGACCCTCAGAGAGTTCATGGATCAAGGGCAATCGATGATCCCTATATTTGCTGATTGCTTCCATATGTCACTAACCACACAGGCATGTGTGTGTGTGTGTGTGTGTGTGGTCAAAGTAAAAGACCTTTAAAACTTGTTTATTATGTCTTTTACTTTCAAAAGCAGATGCATGTGAAGCTTTTGACAGTTTTGCTTGACTGAGATTAGAAAATTAGCATGGCATAATTGGCGCTTAACATATTCAACTTAAATTTTTTTTACCTGCAGCAGGAAATTTCACGTCGCGTTCAGTTCTAACTAAATGCCCCTGTCAAAAAGCATTGGTGCTTGAACGACAGCTTAAGTGAAAGAATTTTTTTTTTTTAGAAACTCTTTTTACTCTAGCAACTCTTCAACACTTTTATATAAATATGTTTTTTTTTAAAAATTGATAGCTTTGGAATAATTGTATTTCTAATGATTAGCCAAGCATAAATCTTTTTAATAAGCGATTCTAATAAAAAATGAAATTAATAATAAATACACAGTGAGAAATCACACATTAGCATTAACCAAGACTGCCATCAACAAGGATAAAACATATTATATAGGTATTCAATTTGGGTTTTTGGAGCCTTATCTGTAATTGCAGGGTGGTTACAGAGCTAATGAGATTCTGACAACTCTACAAACACACATCTATTAGTAACATTGGCCTTCAGCTCATGGCTTTTTCACCAATTTCTCCAAGCAAGGACAATCATGCCAAATAAGAGACAGGCGAGAATGAGTCGGTAAGAGGGAATGGGCTAAAATTGGGCATAAAAATCCATTAGAGAACTCACACATGCGTGTTTGTCTTATTATATCTGTCTGGAGTTTCTATTCGCATAATTATTTAATGTAGCTAATGAAAGCTATACCCACATCTAAATATAACCCTATCATTAATCAAGCTGCAATTTTTGCTTAATTTTGGGGATCAGAGTCTTCACGTATTCCAATCAATGTGGGGTCTTTGGTCCCAACCAAAATATACAAACATTTCTACATATACAACATATGTTTATGTTTCATGTTTTTTGTTATGATCATGTAAGGCAACATATTATACAACGTAAAACAGCATAAAACAACATGAAACATAAAACAACATAAAACAACTCGAAACATGAAACAACGTGAAACAACATAAAACAACTACGTTTATTATATTCATGTTTAGGGTAGGTTTATGTTTTGTTCATATAGTTCATGTTCATTGTTCATTCAGTTGTTCCCCATGTGCTCCTGTCACGTGAACCCTTGTCCATGTGTCGTGTTCCCATTGGTTAGGCTTGTGTATATATATATAGCCCTTGTGTTTCTCTTAGTCTTGGTTGTGGATTTCGGGTTGTGTCCCTGTACCACTGTTGTGAGTCTATGTCCAGCTAAAATAAAACTAATCGATATTACCACAATAACGTTGCATTAAAAACACAACAGACAGTATATTCAGTGATAACCTAATAACCTAATAAGAGTTATGTAATGATGCATAGGACGCAAGGTTTATTTTCATAAAAAAATTAACATATACAAGCTGTAATCTTTGTACATTGTATAAACATTTTGGGAAAGTAGTAGCCTAATGTAAACGTAAATAATGGACAAATTTAAACACTGCATCTCAACAGTACATTAAAGTTATAAGGAAGTGGTAGCACAGTGGTTAAGGCGTTGGACTGCTAATTGGAAGATCAAGGTTTGATTCCCAGCACTGCCAAGTTGCAACCCCCAATTGCTCAGTTGTATAAAAAAAAGCTAAATGTAAGTCGCTCTGAATAAGACCAAATGTAAATTTATATTTTATAAACTGGTGAAACATATAATGTATAATTTATTTTCATTATTCTTGATATATTAAATGAGTTAAAAACTGTGTAGGAAGTACAACACCAGTACAATACCTTTTTGGAGGGCAAAGCCCATAAGTGTCCACCCTTGATGCCGTATCCTGCCTTGTTGCTAAACAGAATCTATCATCCAATTATGCAAATCAGTATTTTTTATTATAAGACAGACCTGGTTGTTTAGACAGTACGTGTGTGCCGCAGGAGGTGGTTAGATTCGGAAAAGAGTTGTGAAGGTAACAATGTTGTGTCATTCGAGCCACTGAGAAAGCAATTAATCAATAACCAACCTTCCATTTAAAGAAAATGACTATTTAATCAGTTTGATCTCTCTATAAGGGGACAAAGTAAACTATTAAATGTTAATTTTAAGGATCATATCAAAGCAAATATATGAATATTAATGAATAGCCTAACTAATAGGTTGGTAAACTACTTACACTTACAGCATTTGGCAGACGCCCCTATCCAGAGTGATTTACATTTATCTCTTTATGTAACTGTACAATCGGGGGGTTAAAGGCCCTGCTCAAAAGCCCAGCGATGGTGCTGGGAATTGGACCCTGATCTTTTTATTAACAGTTCAACAACTTAACCACTGAGCTTGTCCTGGGCTTTGAGGTTAATGGTTTGTCCACCCCTTTACTCCTGACTTTTGAACATTTGTGATTAAAGTATTAGGAATTATGTACAGTAATTGTAGCTCTCGTGCTATAATGAATGTCTATGTACTGGAACATTTTTAGTCACTGCTTCACACAACAGCACTTTTTATTTATGCATGCCTTTGGGTGACTTATCGAAGGTATTTTTTTCAAATAATAAGCCGGATATTAAAATTCAGTACACTTTTGTTCCTCGTGAACATTGCTGCCAGCGCCATCATTACTTGTTCTGTCTGGTTTAATTCAAGCATCGCTGTTTAGAGAAGGAGACGCAGTAATCGGTGTACTGTGCTTATCAGAAAGAGAGGGTCAGAAACAGAGCTGGGCTGACATTGTGCATTTGATCACTGGAAGAAAAATAAATGAGTTTCTTTGTTTGGAATAGAGAGGCATATCTCTCACTCCCGTTTTAGAAGGCAAGTCACAGTACATTCATAATGCAACATTATCTCTTTATTTTGAACAAATTCCTGAAACAAAGGAAAACTATAATGTAAATCTAATGAATTTTGTTTGGCTAAAAAACAGTACACTTGTTTACAATGATTTTCTTTCAGGAAATACCAAATGTGAATATTTCACACACACAAAAAAATCTTATATTAAACATGCATTTTTGTACAGAATGCCTTATTTAAATATTACAAATTTCTCTGCGGTAAAAAACTGTTGTTATATAGTGTTAGCTTATGCTCAGTTTATTCAACTGTTTTTCTGAAAATTCAATGTTTCCTTTTACGGAGTGTAAGAAAAAATTGAACTTCAGGAGTATACTTAAAAAAAAAGAAAAGAACCCCAGGATGAAGGTCTGATTAGCATGTTTCGGGTGTCATACTGCCTCACCCTTCAGTGCTCTTTCAATAGATTATATGATTTTTATTTCCTCTATGTATGAGTTTTAGATTTTGTTAATTACATGTTTATTACATGTTAATTGCATGTTAACCTTTCTCCAATCACCATATAGTTAATGTTTAATAACATTCTAAAAAAAATATTTCGTTTTTTATATGAAATTTGAAGTTATTTTCACAGAAATTACACTGGCATAAAAAAACATAATTTCTGAAAGGTAATGTTTAAAACATCACACTTAAAAGTACTTTGTCGGTATATGGCGTACAGTGGGTAATGCTTGGCATATACATCATCTTAAGGTCGTAGACATAACTTGCTTGTGGACGTTTCTTGATCCAATCCCCTTCTTTCTCGCTCTCTCTTTCTCTCTCTCTCTCTCTTTCTCTCTCTCTCTCTCTTTCATGTCACGTCCTAAATAGCTAAAACATATTTTTCAATTAATGTGTAAAAAATTATACAATATCTAAGTGGTGTTTTCCTAAAAGATTTCACATGACTGCCCTTAAGTGTGTGCAATAAAAAGGTAGCAAACTGGTGAATTGGGTTATAAAAAGTTTCTTTACAAACCTCATACAGTCGTAGAGCCTAAATGTAGTACCTACAGTGGATACTTTAACCGACCACTTACTATAATTAGAAAAAGAGCCTGCATCTAACCCCCCTGCATGTTTAAGCAATTCCTAGATGTGCAAATCACATGGCAGTTAGTGCAGCGTGTAGGACTTTCATTCAGCATTTCCATCAAAATGGTAAAATTGGTGTCAGACTGTGGTATGGTTGTTAGTGTCAGATTCACTTACAATAACAACCCTGTATATAAGTGAGGTCAAATGTTTAAACTGATTTTTAGTTAATCTATTGTAATACTAGTATAACAATAACAACTCTTCAGAACTATAAACCAAAAAGCTTCTGAGAATACACACGTCCATCCTGAAGCAGATCAGCTACGGAAGCAGTACAGCGCATCAATTTCCACTCATCCACACTGTACAGATAAAACTGGAAACAAAAGTTTGTGACATTTTTTCATTCTTTAACTCTTCAGCTGGTTCTTGCACATAATCATACTAGAGGCCTAGTGGGGTGTTTTCACTGTTAAAAGCTATTCTGAATTTCCTGTAAATATTCTCCTGCATGCGTAAATAGAAGATTCAAGCTTTTCATTTGTATTCTTTTAATCGTTTAGAATTTTGACTCAAATATGACACGGTTTCACGGTTTTATTGATTTTTAAGCTGATGTATGCATTCATTTTTTAGATCATACAGCTTTACATTACACTAAATGTTTTCCAAGATGAAGTATAGCATAATTTGTCATGAAATGCTTTAAAACTTCCTGTAACCTTCCCTAAGCTTTATATTTTCCAGATTTTTTATATGTGCTGCAGTTGTCATGGCGTCTTTAGTCATTTGATCAGTGACAGCAACATCCGAGTTCCTTTTGAAAAGCAACGAGCAACACAGGAAGATGAATGTAACAACGAAGTCCATCAATCAATGCTGACACTCTCCCAGTGAAACCAGCCCTCAGGACTAGCCGCTTTCAGATGTTGAACCCCTGAGGCTCAAGTCAAAAAAAAATCTTCCAGTCTCTTAGTCCCTCTGCTTCTCTTCCTGTCCGAACCTCTCATACATCATCGTCTCTTTGCTGACCTCAATTACAACCTGAACGTAAGCATTATTTGCTCACTGTTCCCATGGTGACTATGAGATTCGAGTGCTTGTGTTAACGGTCCTTATACTAATCCGCCTACCTCATTTTACAGGGATCCTCTACCTTTCATAGGTCTGTAGTGCAGATCAGGTTTAACAGAGTGTGTGTCCTTCAGATCAGGGCAACTGGCTTTTAATGGGCATTGGATTGCTGTACAAGACTCACGAGTCTCACCTCGCCGTAGGAAAAACACAGCTGACAAAACTAGGAGATTCTTCAGTTTCTGGACATGAATGAACTTAGTCCAGTTTAGCTGTGTACATTGTTGTTTGTCGCTTGTAACGTTAGTAAAAAGGTGAAAGTGGTGGCGCAGTGGCTAAATTGTTGGACTACCAACTTGAAGACCTGAGTTAAATTCCCAGCACCACCATGTCACCACTGCTGGGCTCCTGAGAAAGGTCCTTAACCCCCAATTGCTTAGTTGTATAACAGGGAATAATGTATGTCGCTCTGGATAAAGACGTCTGGCAAATGTAAAAACATTTACACTACAAACAATGATGTTTTAGCAGGTAAATATATTTAATCTGGTCAGATTTAGTTAGTATTTCCTATCATTAAATTACCTATTTTTAGACATTTTACCCATTTTTAAGCATTAGATTTTGATACCTACTGAAGCAAGTTAAAAACGAATAGTGTATTCATTCATTTATTCATTTATTAATTTCACACTTATTTCCTGATTCTCTTAAAGGCAGGAGGGGTATACCCTGGACATCGCAAGAACATCACGGAGCCAAACACACACTCACACTCACTTCTGGGCAATTTAGAGTCACCAATTAACCTAACATATATGTTTTGGGACTGTGGGAGGAAACCGGAGTACCCGGAGTAAAACCCACACAAGCACAGGGAGAACACCGGGAATTGAACCTTGGTCTTCTTGCTGTAAGGCAACAGTGCTAACCACCAAGACGTGCTGCCCGCAAAATGTACAATCACTGAACTTCTCTAGAATCTGAATCTCTAGAGAGATCTGGGTGTGTATAAATGTTGCATGCCACGTTTCTTTGTTGTGGGCTCATACGACCTCGAACTGTGGCAACTGTTAAATGTGTTTATTTGTTTGAAATCACCATATTTGTTTAAAGTGTCCTCATGTTTTATCAAAGTTAATTGATAGAATCTGAGCTCTTTTACTGTTTATTACAATGTGCCTTTGATAGACTTAATAGAAGATGCTTCCTATAAAGCTTTTGTGTTTGAAATAAGCTTCAAAGTCCTGGTTTACTAAATCATATAAAATCATTTCGTTTAAACCATTAACATGTTTTATGTAGCGTAATCAAAAAAACATGGACAGAGTAAATGTTATAAAAGAATAAAAGGATATGGGCAGAGCTGAATACAGCATCAGGAAAATAAGTTCAAATATTATTTCAACATTACTAGGAAAGTTTTGAGAAGAATCTGGTTATTGGGATATTAGCTAAGAATAAAAGTTTGATTCTATTCGTCTTTAAGTTCTCTCTCCAGTGAAAGTATAAGGCCTATTTTCTGGCATAAAATGTCCCTGTGCATAAAGCAACATCCATTAAGACATAGTTTGTCAAGGTTAATGTCCAAGATCTCAACTGTCCTACATAGAGACTTGAGCTGGAACACTGACTGCACCCCAGACCTCCCCATCTGACATTAGTTCCTAATCTCACTAATCCCCGTAGCCTTGCTCTAAAATCATGTAATAAGACGCCCCAGTAGATTGGAAGCTATTATAACCAAAAATGGAGACTAAATCTGGAACAGGATGTTAAAAAACAAACACGTGACTCAGTGAGATGGTCACAACAGTGGTCAAAGTGTTGGACTGCTAACTGAAAGATCGGGGTTTGATTCCCAGCACTACCAAGTTGTCACTGCTGGGCCGCCGAGCAAGGCTTTTAACCCCTAATTGCTCAGTTGTATAAAAGAGATAAAAATGTAATTTGCTTTGGATAAGAGCATCTGCCAAATGCCAGAAATAAAGTGTTCAGGTAACTCAAACTGATTTGTTTGTTGAGTATTAAAAACCTAATTGATCACGATATTCTTTCTTGCTTCACAGTATTTTGTATGACTGGTGCAGCCATAAGACACCATGTCTAAGTCACAACATCGAAACCTTTTTATGATGCATTGTTGAATTACTAAAAATAACAACACACAGTTTTAGTTTGCCTGATGTGATACTTTAGTTTATTATATACATTCTTTTTCTAATGTTTGATAAGAAAAAGCTTCAAGTGTCATTCTAATCAATGAATCTTTTTTTTATCAAAATAATTAAGTTCTCAGACAAAGATATACTCCACTGCTCTCATGTGATTAATACTGGCACATTTTTTTGAATTTCTTTGGGTATTGATTATTTCATAGACAAAATTAAAATAACGCACAAGGTACATGATCAAGGCTGGTGTTTTATCAGCTGCAGAACGGAAGGTTGTTAAAAAACTGATGCTTCAGAGGAAAAAATCGGTAGAACAATATATAACAAGAAATGACACCATGTGACTTTTAAAATACTTGCCGAAGGCTAAATGCTGGACATTTCTATATTTCTGGCATTTGGTAGATGCCCTTATTTAGAACGACTTACATTTTTATCTCTTTTATACAACTGAGCAATTGTAGGTTCAGGGGCCCAGCAGTGGTAATTTGGTGGTGCTGGAAATCAAACCCAAATCTTCCAATTGTAGTCCAACACCTTAACCACTGCGCTACCACTTCCGCTGCTGTAGTGTGTCAGAAGGTTTATAGCAAGCAATTTAACACCATTTCTGTTTTAGTGAGTTCCATCATTCAGCATATTAATTTTACACCCTTGCCTGTGATTTTTAATGCAGGTATTGCGGCTGATCTCCTACCTTCAGTTTTGCATTCCTAGACATTTCACACACCTCATTCTCCTTTAATCTGTTTAGCATGTTGAGCTTTAATGATGCGCCCTCACACTCCGACTGGCACTATCACTGACAGCTATGCTAAGTGGTTTCCTGAAGCAAGCCTGGCTTCCCTAAATAAGCTGTTTGTTATGCAATTTGCACGTTTTATTGGTGTCATGCCTGTCATTAGTGTTTCTTGTTTATTATTTAGTCACACTTCTGTCAGCACCACTGGTATGTGTATAATGTGCCACATATTCAGTCAGTCAGTCAGTTATCATCTGGTCATATGTATTAACTTAATGCTTTTACCAGTAACACTTGTCGAGAACAGGCTTCCGTTGTTCACAAACAGTGTGAAATGTTAAAAACAGGCAAATAGGGCACATTAACCGGGTAATTTAATACGTCTGAAATGATTTCAGAAGCCGTTTTACCATTTGAGAGGATATCCCTGTGGACATCGGAGTAGTTAAACTGAGCTAACACCATACCTGCTGCAGATTTAACACCTCTTAAATACATGGTTTCACTTCTGATTAGTATAGAACTATAGCACTCATCCAACCCAGATAGAAATAATAACCCAAAACCTGAAAAATGGACTAGATAAAAAGATTTATTTTTTAAAGATTAAATAATTAATTTTATGTTTAATTAAATTGAATCTAGAATTAAATGATTTTCTATTAATACATCTTTAAGAACTTTAACCACTTTCATTTGAGTGATAAAGTAGGTTTTCATTAACATGCTCGTACTCATACCACATCATTATTGCCTTGTGGAAGTTCTATAACATTAAATCTATTACATGGACAAAAGAATTTGGACACCTGACCATCACAAGTGTTCTATCCTGTTTTATAATTAGGTCAACACTTGAAGCATGGATGTTGGGAGTCACGCTTGAATAAGACAGTTCAGGCACAAATATTGGATGGAGGTCTGGGGTGCAGTCAATGTTCCGGATTTTTCCACACCTAAGTGCTCTCTGTTAAACATTTCAAGTTCTTTCACTCGAGCTGTAACACACCGTGTCTTCATGGAGCCCAGGGGCTTTATGTACAGCATTTTATTTCATGCTGGAACATTGAGGGAACAGACTGGGTAGCTACATTTATGGGTTTGCTGGTAAGGTGTCTACAACCATTTAGCTAAATACGCATAACTGTAATTAAAAAGGATGATGTGTTATTTATTTAAATGCTTGTGCTGTAAAAGCAATTAAATGTAAAGAACGTTTTAAAATAATTTCCCAGTACACAAGACTTTTTATTTAATAATTCAATTTAATATAACACACAGTATAACACTTGTATTTTCTAAAATTGATGTAGTGCTTTAATGGCTCTACAGTGACTTCATCATCATTATGTGTAATAACCAAGTCAATCTGTAGTTTCATTTCAGAATTAAAGCTATAAATCTGTAACACACATCACACACACCCTACGTTTGATTTCCCTTACACTAGTTTAATGTGAAGTATGAGCTAAGGCTAAGGAAATAAATACAGTAGTTACTGTAATAGCACAAACAGGAACATGTTATATCAAGTCAAGTCCCGTTTATTTTTATTTTTAACATTTAAAATTGTGTCAAAGCAGCTTTACAGAATCAAATCAAATTCAGTAAACACTCACTTAAACACTGAGTTCAGGGGGGGGGGGGATGTTGGGGTCAGTTCTTCTCTGATCAGAGAAACCCTCAGGTTATTCCATGCTGCTGCAAATTTTCCATGGTCTTTTTAGGATGGCTATATAGAAGATAAGGTCAATACTGGGAAACTACCACTGAGGCTTAAATTTCTGTGCTGATCTACCAACTGGGCCGGATACAGACTGGATCTGGTGGCGACGATGAGCTTGGAATACAAAAGAAACAGACAGAGTAATTCTACTTACAATATACAAGTCCACGGTGTGTTATTGGTCGTGTTCCTAGTTCCGGGTTGACCTGGTTATTGCAGCCTAACAATCCTTTAAAAATTTGGATAATGAAAATGTGTGTATGTTTAGGCCAGTTTAAAGAGATGGATGTTTAATCTAACAGTGTTTGTCTGCATCCCAAACAACGTTAGGGTAAAACATGTGTGTTACATTAGACTTTCTAGCCACAATATGTGATAAGTGAGTGCAGAAAAGCCCAATTTATTGGTTATCTCCATCTTCATTTTTCGGCAGCTAGTGCCCTCACACCTTAGTTTTCTTTTGCATTACAGGAAAGTTCAAGCCACAAAGAACAATAAACAGCATTTATAAAAAGCTTCTGGTTTTGGATTAATGCCCATGGCGTAATTAGAGCTGATTAAATGTTGGATGCTAATGTCATTGAGCCTGGAGACCTATTGAAGTGGAGAAAAGGCTTATCACCACGAATTCTAGTACAAAGACCAACGAGTTTCAAGTGTGTGTACTGTTTTAAAGACTTAACCTTTAAATGCACCACTCAATATAGAATATTTTGCCTTTGTTGATGATGCTATGAACTTATTACAAAGACAAGTGCTGCCTTTTTTTGTTACACAAATAATTGTTACATAAGGCTAACTGTCAAACTGGGACGTTTTTGAATAAAAATACACACGCTAAATTTATCTGTGTCTGAACTGGCCCACTTGTGCTTTCACACTCCTACACATAAAAACTCAGGCTTGGTGAGACAAATCTATTGCTACTACAACCTATACTATACACACAAACACACAAACAGAGAACCCTATATCCAGACTAACTGCAAACTACAGGGTGTGTGATATATATTTCATGTGGGATAATATCTTAATTGTTGTATTAACAGTTTGTCATGTTATGGAATATCTCTGTAAGGTTTTCATGTTCTTGTTTTGGGTTTTTCTTGTTATATGTTGATTCATGTTCATTGTTTTTGTTTTGTGTCTAGGCAAAGCTCTGCTAGCTAGCTAAGCTCTGCTAGCTAGCTAAGCGCTGCTAGCTAGCTAGCTAGCTAGCTAAGCTAGCTAGCTAGCTAGCTAGCTAAGCTATGCTAGCTAGCTAAGCTATGCTAGCTAGCTAAGCTATGCTAGCTAGCTAAGCTATGCTAGCTTAATACATACATATGCTTTCTTAATACATTAGCTATGCTAGCTAGCTTAGCTATGCTAGCTAGCTTAGCTAGCCTAGGCAGTGTTTTGTTTACCTCCTTGTTCCTCATGTGTATTTTCATGTGTATTTTCATGTGTATTTTCATGTGTATTTTATGCCAGTGTTTGTTAGGTGAAGTGTTCCTGTGTAGTTTAGTCAGGTCAATCCGGTTTAGTTCATGTTTGTTGTTTTGCTAAGTGTGTCTATGTATTTAAGTTAAGTTTAGTTTATGTTTATGTTCACATTTTGTTAGTAAACTGCACCCGGGTTCTCTTCAGTACGTCTCGCCTCAGTGGACTCTTTTACAATGTCACTCATTTTTATTATCACTTTCATTTTTAACCAAACGAAACGCTTCATGAATTCACTGCCTGCTGTGAACAATAAGAAGGATGACAGATTACGATGTTTGCCAGACGTTAAAATGAGCAAAGAAATTGTGACAACAGGAATCTCTAAATCCAGACGTGAGTTAATTCCTAGACGTAGATCGTTATTACTTGCATGGAAGTGTTTTGGCTTTGAGAGTTTGGATATTAGTCAAAAGACACCAATCTGCAATCTGTGCCGAAAAATGGTTGCAGTCAAAAGCAGCCGGTCATCCAATCTCTTTTACCACCTTCGAACTTCTCACCGCACTGAATTTGATGATTTGGAGCTTCGGGAATCAGTTGAACAGAACTGAAACAAATATGGACATTGTAAAGGAGAGCTAATGTAATATTATACATTTACAACCACATTTTTGAATTATATATCAAAAAATATTGTCTGATTATCGTTATCAGCAAAATCCCAAAAAATATCAAAATATAATTTCTATTTTCAATATCACACAATTACACATCCCTACTGCAAACTCAGTTACCCAGAATGCACATTTTATTAAAGGTGTAAGCGATAACAAATACAGTAAAATTGTGCTTAACACAGATACAAACAAATACAGAATTTTCCAACATTTGCTTTATAGACAGGGATTATAGACTAGTGTGTCTTCCTCGAACTGTTGCAACAAAGTTGGAACCTTAAAGTTGTCTAGAGTATTTTTGTACATTATGTTGTGGCATTACATTATTCCTTTAATGGACCTGAAAATCCATCAGGGCCACAATGCTCCTGTGCACAACTAAAGCAAGTTCTATTAAGATATAGTATGCCAAGCTTTCTGTGAAGGAATCACCGACTGCACCCCAGACTTCCTCACATGACATTCAATAAACTCACCAATGCTATAGTGAGGATGGTATGAAAGTGTGTACAAAACATTAAAAATGTAAATTAAGACACTGCATGATGTATAAAATGTTTATTCATCTTTAAATGAGGAAAGCAAGTAAATTAATAAAGACCCGCTATTGTATGTTAAACTTACCTTTGGGATTTTTCCCAAATATTACGAGCACGAAAGATATAAATACAGATAACAGCATTGTGTTGTGTCGCTTAATTCTTATTGCTGACCTCCACTCAATCTAATATCAGTATTTAAATCATGGCCTGGAATCTGGTAACTTTTTCATTTGGTCATTACCAATGCAGAACATTACTCACAGAGACCTGACTTAGGTGTATTTACTGTAATAGATCTAATGCCGGACATGTAATCAAGCCTGTTTCTTGTCTCTGCTGCAGGTGTAATCCTTTCCGACTCACAACAGTTTAGTACTTAATCCCATGTGTTTGACCTGAACCCCAGTCTGCATGGTAAATCATTAGCACTGTCAAGAAAACTGTACTAGGTCTGAATGCTAATTACTGTGTTGCTCAAACACAGAAAGTCTGGATATGAACAGCTGCTATATGAAATTCATCAAATCATCAATTACGAGCTCTTTTGCATAAATTGGCATTTATTATGTTTTTTATTACAATTGTTTATTTAGGGACCAAATCTGGTGTTTTTTATAATTGCTTAAGGAAAGAAAATGATATACAAACAGAACTGAATTGAATAGATAATATTTGTCACATTATAAATCTATTAGATATGTCATTATTTTATTATACATACTTTGCTAGATATTTGTTCCAAAATAGCCTATATGGGAAATCTATAGATCTTTTTTTTTTTAATGAACATTAACAGATAATATTATGAGATTAAAGTATGCATAATAGCATGTAGTAACGAAATGTTCATACAAACAAATGTAAATTAAATGTAAATTAGATGCTATTCTTATTTCACTTCCTATTTAATTATACAAAAAAATTCTAACATTAACTATGCTGTATTATGTAATAATTTATATTTCGGTCATTATTAAAAAACAAGTAAAACAAATTAAAAAAATAAAAGATGTAGAAATTGTAATTGTAAAAATGGTAAAAAAAAAAAAAGAAGGTCAAAACCACTCTTTGATTCAGGAACCTTGAGGAACCATAAGGCCAAGTCACCCTGTTCTAGATACTCCTTTATTTCTATTCCTATTTACCCATTCCTGTTCCATCTTATTAAATAAGTAGTTGTTGTTATTTATCCTAACTTAGAACCGATTGTTCAGGGAATACAATCCTCTACTCTGTCAACATTAAAAAGGTAAGAATTTTTTCTGTTCACTTGTTTGTTTGAGAAATTTTCATTCCCAGCGCCGCTGCAGAACTCCTAGACATCAGAACCAGATTTTAGTTTTCTGGGGGCTCGTCCGGGATTTCCGGGCGAAAGTAAGAACATTTTTTATTTTCTGCCTTTGTGTGGAAATCCCTGTTATCTCAGTTGACAGTTTGTTTATTCACTTTCAGCTTACAGTGTTTTTGTAAGGGTAATTTCCCAGGAATTGCTAACACATGAACAATATTCAAGTGAGTCAAGGGAAAGAAGCTGATTTCGTATCCTTACTTTTATAAAAGAGGTTCTATTTCTCATTTTGCCTGTTTGTGTTTGTTTGTTAGTTCGTTTTTTAGCATGATATCATTGTAATAATGGTTGAAAGAAGACAGTTTTAAGACCACTTTTACCCCCACAATTTTAGATGTATCAAAAAGTTTTTGGTGTTTTTACACAACCATTCATGGTTAATCTGGCAGGTTGGACTGAGAGTAAAAAACAGTGTCCTAATTCCTGTGAAGGTTTATTTAAGGATGATGATTTAAACATATAGAAACTGTTAGTTTTTAGTGGTAATTGTGACCCAGGATGGGACTATGAGTATATGACAGGGTTTCTTAATAAATGGCTAGAAATGAAATCTGCCTGGACTGTAAACATTCTGAAGAAAAGAGAAAACTTAAATGCTCTTAAAAAGTCCTCACCACATGCTCTTCTGCAAGCACTCCTTATTTAAGTGGCACTGCTACATCTAGTATTACGCCTCCTTATGTATCACTTAAAAAGGCCCAAGTCAGTGTGTCTATACAAAGGAGTTAAAGAGGATTTAACAACTCTACAGGTGGTATATGAATCTACCACAATCTCTGATTCGGCCCAGCTTAAAGCTGATGTCCCTTCTAAACATGTGGACAAAGTTAATGCCCCTGCACGATTTGTATGAGTAGGCAAGTTTTTTTTCCATGTCACTTCCAAGTATAACTAAAAAAAAATATTTGTGACCCCCTCACCCCCGCACAAAGCTCAATCTTTTGTTGATGCCCTAAAACAACTCGACAGATATGCACAATTGACAGGCCCTGATTATTGCTGTGTTCTTCTCCAGGTCAAGGCGAGGCAAGGATGTTACTAAAGACCTTTTGGTGAAAAATAAATACATATATGATAAGCCCAATGAGCTAAATGATTCAAAATACGAAAAATCTTCCACCTATGGGTGGATAAACACAGATCATTTAACGGAATTCTACACACAACTTCAATCTTTTCTGATGCAGCATGTGGAAAGACAGCAGGACATTTCCCATGCTGCCAATGCTAAGCAGGGCCATGATGAGAATCCTACTGTTTTTATTAGCCCTTTCAGGTGGGAATTGGCAGATAATTCTTGCCTCCCAGTTAATGACACTCATGCACCTCTCTTTAACTACAAGGGTACAACAAATTGTCTGTTGATGATTTTTTTGATGAGTTCTTGAATCTACCAGCATTTTTAGTAAGGCTTCAAAAACTAGTAAAACTACACTGGTCTCTGCTGTTTCTAATTCGTTTAAACAGTATCATCCTCCCAGACATGGTGGGAAAAACATTCATCCTTACTGCACTCTGATCTTATACAACACCCGCTGGAAGGTGGTTTCCACATATTTGTGGATGGCTCACGTTCTAAACTCAATAATAACAATAGTTTATATGTCTATTCGGTTCGCTCTCTTCCCAATTTTGTGCATGAAGCACAAATCTGCGTTGACTAGAGCTTGTTGTCTTTTCAAAGATAACATTGTCACTAGTTACCGAGGCTCTAGATATACCTCCGGTGTTGCCCATGACTTTGGTCAAATTTGGCATTCACATGGTTTTAGAGCTGCAAATGGTAAAACTCCAGCTCTTTTTCATGCAAAACTCTTATGCAATACTTCTTTCAGACCTTTTTGAAGACTTGATGTTTAGCGGTTGTGAGGGGATATCAACAGTCACGACACAGCAGACACAGACATTGCTCGTGGAAATTCATTAGCTTGTGAAGTGGCTAAATGGGCTGCTGAAGAGGGCACTCATTCTCCCTTTGTGCATAAAACAGCTGAAGTGTTTTCATTGTTTGCAAACACTCTAACATCCCCTGACATTATTATCTTGTTTTTACAGACTTTTAATTTGGTCCTCTGAAAACTTTTTATCTGAAGATGGGCTCATTTGTTGCCAATAATACATACATACAAGACAGATTTTGTATAATTTAACACTCAGCTAAAAAAACACAGCTTTTGATTTAACAACTTTGGATGGGATTTAAGTTATAGTGCATATAAAATGCATGCAGATCTCCTGCATGCAAAACCTGGAATCGGCGTGCATTATTATGAATATCAAATATAACCTTTAGAAGTCATTATCAGTTTCAATGACACTTTGGTCTACCATAACAAATAGAGTATCATATAGGATATTTAGTGAATTTCGATGCTCTTACAACAGCATTTCATGTTGGAGTAATAGATTCCAGTGAGTTGACATAAACCCAATGGATAAATTATCTATCAGGCACTAAACACTCTTTGTAATGTGCTATGGATATCTACTACTATTTTCTCTTGGATTTACAACGTATGCCCAGCGTATATACCTACAGTTTAACTGACATCATATAAACACATGGATCGCGCTCCTAGGGCCTGTTAAATACTGCTTGATTAGTTTTTAAGTGCAGTTCATAAATACCTTGTTTAATGAGTGGGCACCAGAGCTTAAATCAAATTTCTTTACCAGGTGTTTAATATGGTTCCTGCTGTATAAACCTCTAACGCCCACAAAGTTCTTTATTGCAAAAGACTGATCAGATCTGCCTGCTCTGATTCACCATGTCGTTTAGAAAGAAAACTAACAAAAGTTGATTTTAAGATGGGCTCCACATAATCAGACAATAGCAGAGCCAGAAACATCTTGTAAATAAAAGTCAACTATTTACATCTTTACAGTGGTTTGATTTCCGGGAACACTGATGGAAATAATTAGGGATTTTTGGTTTTTTTGTCGTTTTTCGGTAGTCATTAAAAAACCTTGTTTGTCAAGCATTTTGTGTAACAATTTGTACATTTAAATTTGGTTGCAAGGATTCGGAGAAAGTTCTGTGTATACAACAGAGCAATTGGTGGTTAAGGGTCTTGCTCAGGGGCACAATGGTGGCAACTTGGTGGTGGTGGGAATTAAACTCTGATCTTCCACTTCTCTTTGACTACAAGTCTGTCTATCTATCTATCTATCTATCTATCTATCTATCTATCTATCTATCTATCTATCTATCTATTCATCCATCCATCTATAGTTTTTTCAGGTTCGATTTTGATGTCACTTTGTCAATATTAACATTATATAACATTTTCACCTGTTATTATTAACCTAAAGTTTTCATAACTTTTTAACTAAACTGCAGTATTCAAACTTAAATCAAAATTCAAATCACATGACAACTTTATTATCTAGGAATCAGCATTGGTAGACAGACACAGGCTAATCATCCTGTGGTATCTAAGGTATCTGTGGTATCCTGTGGTAACCACATCAGAGCTGTTTCTGCAGGAACGAATAGAGCAGCCCAAAAAAATGTACATAAATATTTTGCTAATTTTTGTGGGGTTAGTGGGTTACTGCAATCTTATTCCTTTTGAAAACAACAAGTTCCAAACTTGAGCCTTCCTAACAGTTGATGGTTTTAATTGTACATCTTCATTTATTTTAACTTTCTATAACTCACTATAATATGTATAAGTATTTAATTTGCCACGTAACTATAAAGCCATTTTGACAGAAAGTCTTTTTCTTGTTTACAGTCATTAAAATGACTACCATGAATTCACCTTCGCCCTCTCGACTACACTTCAGTAAGTGTTTACAAATAATCAGCATCACAAGCCAGATGCACATCTTTTACTTATTTTACAGCTATTATCATAACAGTGACATAAAACTTTACATGCTGCTCGTTTGGATAAATAATCCTACTCCTGTACATACAGGTAGCTGATAAACTGTTATAAATATACAGTATTTGGTCAAATTATTTATGTGTAGGGGCATATTCGAGCATATATGTGCATATATATATATGTATAATCACAGCATAACAGAGCCAACATACTTACCTTCAAATGGTCTGAAAATGGTAGCGGCACGGTTAAGGTGTTGGACTGCTATTTGGAAGATCGGGGTTCGATACTCAACCAAGTTGCCACTGCCGGTTTCCTGAGCGAGGGCCCTTAACCCCTAATTGCTTAGTTGTATAAAAGAGATGAATGTAAGTCGCTATGAATAAGGGCTTCTGCCAAATGCTGTATATGTAAATGTCTCCCATCTAATGATTCCAAGCCAAGATCACATCCTATTTTTTTTTTATTTACAAACAAAATAATAAAAAGAAACCACAAAAAAATAACAACAAATTGTGCTTGTTTGCTTGTGTGGCATTGGAAAAGAAATGCTGATTTTTTATAGAGTTTATAGAGGTTTTTTTTATGTAGCATGCATTTAGTCATTAGTGTTTGTTGTCTGAGTCACTGACCACACCTCAGATTTCATACTGTACAGTAAACAGACTGTCACATCTCTCAGTCACTGATCCATACAAAAACAGCCACAGATTTGGAAGATTACGCATTAAATCTGGGTCATTAAGCATCCTGCATAAATTCAAGTACATAGGAGAACAATAGAACTGCGGTGCTTTCATTGTTTCTGTGCAGCAGGAAGCAGAGCGAATAGTTATGAATAGGCTTGGAAACACAATAATAAGGAAACAAGACAGAAGGGAAAATCTGATGAAAAAATTCCAGATATAGGCATTTTATAATGTGTGACATATTAATTTGTGCTGATGTTAAAATTGTAGAATGTCATGCTTTATTCCTTTTTATAAAGGGAGAAAAAATAGCCATGTTCTCTGGGTAGAAGCTAGTTTAATTCCTCCTCAGTTCTTCTGTCGAAGACTGGCTTCTTCGAGCTCATGTATGAGAAAGAGGTTGATAGTGATTTTCTTCTAGTGTTAAAATACCGTACTGAATGTTATAAACATGACCGGCGATTTGAAATGATGCTGTTGGACTTGCATTACATCTCTTAGAGAAAACATGTGGTAGTCGTAACCCTAATGCAATGGTTGATGTTGCATGATAGGAGAGAACCCGTTACTGGGAGAGAAAAATATAAGGAAGACCAGAGATTTTAAACTGTGACTTATTGTAATTTCGGTCAGCTTGGTTTAAATTTAAATTACTAAACGTTTATGTAAAGGGCAAGTGGTAGCTCGGTTCTTAAGGCGGTAGGCTGGTGATAGCATGGCTTTAATTACCAGCAACTACCATTGAGCAATGTCCTGGTTATACTAATAAACATGTATGTTAGGTTGATTGGTGATTTTAAATTGCTTATAGGAGTGAGTGTGAGTGTGTGTGTGTGTCCCTGTGATGGACTTGTGACCTGTCCAGGGTGTCCCCCTCCTGCTTTTTGCCCTTTTAGAGATAGACTCCAGCTAGAGTTGGGATAGACTCCAGCAGATTCCTGTGAACCCGAATTAGGGAAAAGCGTGTATAGAAGATGAATTAATGAATGATGATAATAATAACAACAAAAGTAATAATTAATAATTAATAATAATAATAATAATATAATAATGGGTTTTTCCAGAAGTAACTCCATGTCTACATCTCTACTCCATGTCTACTCCATTTCTTTATATATATATATATATATATATATATATATATTCAGAATTTAACTTAAAAAAGTTTTATTAAGTTTAGGTCTGCCGTTTTTGTCTCATACCTTTTGAAGTCTTAAAATACCCGGATTGAAGACCTAGTGCCCTGTAAAGGGTGGAGACTCCGTTATCCTGTTTTCCGAGAAGTGCGCGTAGATAGGACTCCGGGCCTGGTTTAGGATACAGCCGGTTCCCGTCTCCTGTTGCGCTCTTTGATTTCCGCTTCTAAACCCCAGTCCCGATGTCGCAGTTGTGCTCGGAGCGGATTCAGGACGGCGGTGCGGATCAATCCGGTGTTAGTGTGTAAAGAAGCTCCTGCAGTTACTGTCACTACTGATCCGTTATCCCGGGAAGCGCAGGGAAGCTGCAAGCGGATCCTCAACTAGAAACAAAGTGACCAGTGATCCAGATCCTTTATTAAGAACTTTATTAATGTCTAAACAGACTTTTTAAATGACTTTACTTGGCGTTATTTTTGTCTGACCGCAAATCTACATCATCTTTATTTAAAGGAGGTCTGGAAGCAGGTAAGACAACAGTACAGTTATAAATGGTTAAACCATCTCCTTATGCTGACTTTGGAAAAATATTATACAAGTTACCTAAAGATAGAATTCAAAAACGGATGATGTTTATTATGTAATGAAAGAGAATGAGAACTTTAATAGAACTTTATTTTATATAACTTTATTAAACTGTATAAGTTTTCATATTACTGCTGAATATTGTGGATGTTAGTAAGAGCGGTTTGCTGTAGAATAACAGTTCTAACCTGTTTAAAGGAATTCATCAGTTCGAGTACCAGTACCTACTGTATCTGTCTACAGTTCGAGTACCAGTACCTACTGTATCTGTCCACAGTTCGAGTACCAGTACCTACTGTATCTGTCCACAGTTCGAGTACCAGTACCTACTGTATCTGTCCACAGTTCGAGTACCAGTACCTACTGTATCTGTCCACAGTTCGAATACCAGTAATTACTGTATATGTCCACAGTTCGAATACCAGTAATTACTGTATATGTCCACAGTTTGAGTTCCAGTACTTACTTTGTGTCCACAGTTTGAGTACTATTACTTACTGTATCTGTCCAGTTTGAGTACCAGTACTAACTGTATATGTCCACAGTTCCAGTACTATTACTTACTGTATCTGTCCACAGTTCGAGTACCAGTACTTACTGTATCTGTCCACAGTTCGAGTACCAGTACTTACAAGTACATGAACAGCAGTATAATAATTAGAAAACTTTCCTGAACTATTGGTATTATTTTATTATTATTTATGTTATTATAATTATTTTTTTATTATTTAACCAGTTCTCTAGCTGTATTTGCTATTATTACATAGAATTATTTATTATTTAGTCATAATAAAATAATAATAATAATAATAATAATACATTTACATTGCAACATTAACATATTTTCTGAATGTGTAAATATAGTAAGAACACTAGTACGTCCATATTAATGATGTTCATACAGTGCCAGACTATTAAATTATACATGACTCACATTGCTGAATGTATGAAAACAAGTAAGAAATGAATGATATATACCAGGGGTAGTTATTTTTTGTTTGTTTGTTTGTTTGCTTAGTGCAGGGGGGTCCAAACTTGGTCCTGGAGTGTCGGTGTCTTGCAGAGTTTACCTCCAACTTGCCTCAACATACCTACCTGTTAGTTTTAAATAAACCCAGCAATATCTTAATTGGTTTGTTCGGGTGTGTTTGATTAGGGTTGGAGCTAAACTCTGCAGGACACCGGCACTCCAGGACCGAGTTTGGACGACAATCTTAGTTCTTATTACTAATTTGGTTTATTCCTTACAACCATTCTAATGTAGAGCATTTTAGTACTAAATATTATTACTCAGTTATCTTAGTTATCAGTATTAGTTAGCTTTGACTTGCACAGTCTGAGAATTAATTTTGGATACCATGTCGGTCACATGAAACTGTTGAACTGGTCACATGAAAAAGTTATGCCTGCTGTTGTGTTATAAGGGACGTTTTTTATTTAACCCCTTAAATTAATATAGACATCATTTAAAGCTATTATTTACTTCGACTGTACAAGAAGTCATGTAGACAGGAAACTGTTTAAACAGCTAGCACATATCAGAATGTTATTTAATATTTATACCTCTAAAAAATTCATGTTATATTGTATGTGACATTATTTAGTCCAGGCTGCTTAAATATGTTATGATGGGATGTGGAAACTGGTGCCAGACTGTTGCTTAGCCGATTTTTTAGCAACCTTTTTTTAGACACTTGCTGTAATTGTACACCTCTGGTTTAGGCATTTGCAGGTCATTTTTATTGTACACATAATTAAAAAAAAAAGAATTGTTGCAAAATGTGTCCAGTATTTATGGGATGTTTTGATACTTTGTACAAAAACGGTCTAATGGACTGTAAAATGAATATGTTAAGTATTGTGTTGAAAATTCTTTGTAAAATTTTAATGACTAGAAATTAAACACGGTTTCTAATCATGGTGGCTCATGGTTAAGGTGTTAGACTACCAACCTGTAGATTGAGCGTTCGATTCCCAGCTCCACCAAGCCACCACTGCTGGGCCGTTAAGCAATATCAAGCAAAATCCCAACCCTCAATTGCTCAGTTGTAGAAATGAGATAAATTCTGATAATGCAATTTAAAGATCCTCTGTTAGTATCTAAAGGTTCTAGCACATATTTCATTCTATTGTATTGTATTCACTACAAAGTGCCTGCTTGAACATTAGGGCACTTTGTAAAGAGTAGATTGATACTCTCTCCTCATGACCCCACATTCCTGTTTGACTTCCTTCCAGGAGTAAATGGCCTACAGGTTACTGCCCTCTCCGGCCTTTCAGTGACATAAAGCAGCATTCATTTCCTGCCTCTTCCTTATGCCGCTCATGTGCCAGATGTCTGCCGAGTTTTGCTAGATGAGCCCTAGACTTTATATCTGCTTTATCATGCCCCAGCTTAAAAACCGATGCAGCCTATCATTAAACCCACCACACCCGGCGTTAAGCTCAATCAAATCAACCCCCTTGGCTGCTTGCGTTGCAGTTCTTGATTTTGCTTGTTTAAGGGAAATGAATGTGAGCGTGAGTCATCAGGTCACATGGGGCAATATATTACATTTTTTAATGTTTTTATTTCAATTAGGAGTTTTTATTTTAGTGAAATGTATGTATATAAGTTGAAACATACATAGCGTGTATAGCATTTCCGGGTCTCATTCATCAAAATGACTTTTTCTACCACCTTGATGTTTAGGAATGTACTTATTCTATGCTTAAAGGAAACTGTACATTACCACTGATCCAATATCAGGGGACCACAATAACAGAGCTGTGTGTGTTTTATCAACAGTTTTGTTCTCCTTTTGACCTGTTTGTTGCAGTACCAGGCTGTTCAATGCAGTGAACTCAAACAGAAACAAAAGCCTCAGTGTCTTCGGGACAAACCGTGGCCTGGCAGCATGATTAAACGAAAAAAACGGCATGACATAAGAAGCCACACTTGAGTAACAAACTGTCATTGTGGAGCTTAAGCCTGTTGCAGAGGGTTAAGTGTACTCCTTGTAAAATGATGTCACACTGCGGTGGCTTGAAGTGGTCAGTGATTGCTGACTCTGCCTGCTTTGGCATTTTGTAATGATACTACATGCTGTAATGGTGTGTGAAGTGAGTGGCCTGTGATACTCCTTAGACATGTTGATGATGTCTGTAATGCAGACACCTACTGTGACTCTTTGGAATGAATGGTATGGAGCACTTATTCTATTTCAGGAAGTAGTAGATTAGTGGTTAAGGTGTTGGACTGCTAATTTGAGGATCCGGGATCGATTTCTAGCAGCCCCAAGTTGCCCCCACTGGGCCCCTGAGCAAGGCCCTTAACCCCCAATTGCTCAGTTGTGTAAAAGAGATAAATGTAAGTTGCTTTGGCGTCTACCAAAATGCTTTGAATATAAATAAATGTTTACAGGCTGTACGTTTTATGTACATGTATATAAGGGCTGCATGATAATGGCTGAAAGTATTCCTTTTTTACTAATACATTATTTTCACACTAATATATATTATACAGCAAGTAAAAGGTTCAGTAGGAGTGTATGTCCCACCCTCGCCGTCCAAAGCTACGCCTTCTGAGCGTATAAAAGCTCACAGACTATACCACCAGAGACAACATTACTACAATACATCACGTGTTATTCACTAGTTAAAAAAACTTTATAGTATAGTCAGTAACAGTACTAAATAACCAAACATAAAAATAGTCCCTGATCACTCGCTGCTGTAATTGAGCTTATTCGTAAAGGTACACAAACTACATACTTTTAAAACACCAAAATCTAATCACACCATATTCCTACCTGTCCAAAAGAAATACTGCAATCATGCATATCAATTTAGGTTTTACTTTGGTTTTTTAATTTAGCCTTTTATTCTGCAGTACGTATACATGCTGACGGCGTATCTTGTTGCGTAAACAGAGTGTGGAGAGTTGTGGACATACATATGTTGACAGGCAGGAAGGTAAGCCTGTCAACAAGATGGAACATTTTAATTAAACAGACAGTTCTTGGTTCTAAGCCTTTAACAGAATATATAACTACATATAAATACATTAATACCACTCCATCCAAAAAGAAAGTTTCTGTCATTAATTCCTTACCGTTGTGTTGTTTCAAACCATCTTTAAAACACAATATAAGATATTTTTGATAAAATCCAAAGTCCCTCCTATAGACAGCAAGCTACTGTAACGATCACGTTCATGTTGTGTCGAATTTATACAGCGTGCGTTCTTCTCCGACTGTAACCAAGGCATGGCGCATATGTTTAATATTATCAAGCTGATTTTGGGTTAGCATCGTCGCTGCATATCCAGTGTAATGACGTTGAACACATACTGTGATAAACACTCAGATTTAGATGTTCAAGTTTCAATGAGTAAGCTGGAAGGGCTAATTAAAGGAGCTGTACACAAAATGCGGTGAGGAAAACACATCTATATACTATTCGTATAGTTTGGTTGAATATTTATTTATTTATTCATTCATTTAATTGATTCCAGTATGTGGCGGCATATATTATAATACATCAGAGAGGACGAAAATATAGAATAAAGTTATTTTTGTTTTCTTTGCGCAAATTATTCGTAATATTACAGTTGGACCACCAATGTCACTTGGACTACTTTGTCGATTATCTTGGTGGTTTTCTGTGCCTTAAACATGGTAGTTACCTTGCTGTCTATGGGAGGGACAGAGAGTCCTCAGATTTCATCAAAAAGATCTTAAATTGTGTTCCAAAGGTGAAATAAGGTCTTATGGTTTTGGAACAACATAATGGTGAGCAATTAATGACAGGATTTACATTTTTGGGTAAACTATTCTTTTAATGATCACAAATGCCGATGTGAAGAAACATTTAAACAGCAAAACTCCTATTATATCTTTAAAAAAGGATTCTGACTCTGAAGCTGTGCATTATAAACAGACTGCTCCTGGGACACAATACTAGAGTATTCATTTGCATCGTTTTTTGCTAAATAAAATCATATGGCGGCGGAACAGGAAAATGTAAAAACATAGTCAGGAAAAAGTGTTCATAAATAAGCTAAATTTAACTTAATACATTTAAGCTGATAAATTGTATTGAATCAACAAAATCTGTGCATAAAACATCCCTATAGCATCCTGTTGGTTTCATTTCTGAAGCGTGAATGTGTGTGCATTATTCGGTATATGCAATAGAAAGCGGAGCGTCTTAACATTAATCCCTTGTGGTTCATAGCATCTGGTTTACTGATTCCTGCAGTGTGTTTGAAGTATTTTATTTGTCTAATTGTTTTTTCCAGCTGTGCCTGTGCACAGAAACACATTTTTCCTTGAACTTTTCTTAAAAATCTGCAGTGCTGTGATGTCTTAAAGACGCCTCCAGATAACGCTTACAGATATTATATCACACTGTACAAAATAGAGCTGCCCAAATTAACGCAGTTTTATTTTTATGTCGTTATATTCCAGTCATTGTTAAGTGCTGTGCAGGATATTAAAAACATAAAACTTGTACGATCACGTGGCTCGACACCGGTCGACATTTCCTGTAAAACGATTACTATTCGTATAAAACACCCACAGAAATTAGATTGGACAGGATTCTCATGGCACACAATGAAATATTTATTAGAGATCCCACTTGCTCATTCGGATCCTTTGTGAGAATAGTATAAATCAAAGTATAAATAAAAATAAATAAAAGCTGTTTTGTTCATACTAAATATTTGAGTATAAATAAAACAGCTATAGTATAAATAGTTTTGTATTTAGTTTCTGGATTTTAATGAATGTGTTAAACTTGATTTCTTATGTTTAAAAGTTTAGAAATGATATTGTCTATATTGATTCTATCATGGGTTAATCTAACGCTATCATCAGTATAGTAGCGTCCAGAGTAACGAAGTAAAAATACTTTGTTACTGTACTTAAGTAGATTTTTTCTGGTATCAGTACTTACTTCAGTATTTCTTTTTTAATCATTACATTTTTTTACAAAAAATATCTGCACTTTTTACATTTTTAAACCAAACTCATTAAATTAGTTTTGATCTGTTTGGTGACATGATCGATATTATTTCTTTTAATTGTGCAATTTGCACGTTTTTTTTTTCCATCATTTTGATTGCGCATTTTTTATTTTTTTTTGTTATTTCGCATTCAAGAATTTTTTTGATTATTTTTTCTGTTTTAACGTTATATGCGATTTACGTTTGACATAGGACTGTTTAACCTATCATAGGACATAGGCTAGTTAACATAGGCTAGTTTATAACGCTAACATGAGCAAGGTACTCACGCATTAGGCTACAAGAATCTATGTTTGTCAGTAATGTTACCTTAAATTCATACAGGTGCACATTTTGCTATCACATTAACTATAGTTCTGCACATGTGTTTGCTAACATCACTTAGGTTAATTAGTAGACTAGTTCACTTACTAACTAGATATATTTGTAAGGTTAGCCAGCTCTCATTTTTATTTGAAAATAAATAACATCATTTTACCATCAAAAGACCAGAATCTATACCACTTTTGGGTGCATAATACAGAACTGTAATGTAATATTCTAGTAGTTAATTTAAGTGAGTTACTTTTTAAGATAAGGACATGTCAGATCCCATAAGTCTTTACTTTACATTGAGTAAAAAAATGTAGTCATTACTTCAACTTTTACCAGAGTACCAAAAACATGAGTATTTGTACTTTTACTTGAGTGACATATGTGTGTACTTTTGCCATCTCTGGTAGCATTAAATAAATACACAGCTACTGTCTAGCTGAGTGTGCTATATTCGTCAGCTATTCATCCAGCAGTACGTGTGCATGACATCTGAGGATGAGACTAAATTAGGTGCATTTCCCATCACTTGTATTGGCTTTTAATACACAATTTTTATAGTATTTCATAGACCGTTAAGAAGGTTCCCTCATGGTCTAGGGCTTGCAGAGCTAAATGTTTATGAAACCATCATTTCCCATCCTTCTTCCAGCTTACTTTATTTCATAATCTGCTCTATATCTGTTTTTTCAAATCTGAAACAGACCCATCAGATAATTTGACTCCTGTTAAGCTTAATGCTAATATTTGACATGGCCTTATTATTCTTTGCTCGGTCCGTTTAAATGAATGTAAGTCATAAACTTCTTTTGAATATCTCCTGGCCAGTGATTTTGGCATGGAGGATGGAGGGATTGTGGGATTATTTTATAAAACTAGTTGATAAATATTTACAGCATTTGGCAGACGCCTTTATTCAGATTGACTTACATTTATCTCTTTTATACAACTGAGCAATTGGGGGTTAAGGGCCTTGCTCAGGGGCCCAGCAGTGGCACCTTGGTGATGCTGGAAATCAAACCCAGATCTTCCAATTAGCAGTCCAACACCTTAACCACTGAGCTACCACTTCCATCCTTCTTCTTTTCAATCCTTTTGGACGATTATGATTTATTTCTTGTTTTAATTAAATGTTGTTTAAAAAATTGGGACTAATTCTTACTAATTTAAAAGTAAAGTTTATAAAGGTCGAGGTAGGAAATCTCACAGTGCAGTTGAGTAAATTATCCGTCTTTTAATATTGCTTATTAAATTGTGTAGCATCAGAAAGCTGTGAATAGTAAAATAGTGATTTTGATGTGTTTAACAGCTTCATTTTAAGATAAAAAAGATAAAAAGAAAAAAAATACCATTTTCACATGGAAAATATCTTTCACATAGATAGATGCAGATAGATGTGGTTTTTAGAAATACCTAAATCTGGATTAAATCTAAAAGTCTGTACTAAAACGTATCATTAAATTACTTTTTCCCCTAATAGCAGCATATGGTCAAATAAATCCTAACCTTATTTGCCTTTGCAATCTTTTTGTTGCTTCTTTTTTTTCTGCGAAATTTGTGTTGAGTAACCGTCTCGTCATTCTGAAACCGTATCTCTCCTGCCAGGAAGTCCTCCGTCATGGACGGTATTTTGAGTTACGCATGTTGTTTGCTATCAGCAGTCTAAAATCAAGGCTAGGAAATGGCGAGGCATTCAAAACAAACAAGAGTATACATGTCTGTGCACTTACCTAGATTAGGAACGGACGTATAAGTGAAGTTGTAATATTATATCGATACGTTGGTATTGTTACTATTCTAATGTAATGCACCGAAACATGCTTTGATGTAGCCTGAAGCAGTAAGATATATATATATATATAAAGTTGTTTAACACTGGCTAGGAAGATATTCCATGAGCCACCTGGCCTATTTGACACCCATAAGGCTGTATGAATGTGTAATTCAGAACACATGCTTGTACTGATTAGAGAGAAGTGAGACTTTTATAGACCATAAGATTTTCCATCATATGATGGAATGCTGTAAAGGGTGCTGGTTTATAGAGTGGGAATGAGATCATTATAGTGAGGAGCTTGAACAATGAAAACTGAGATACACACTCCTAGGGTCAAAGGTTCCATGGCCTTGTCCTTCTCTGTTTCTTCTCTAAGAGTGCAGGTGAAATCCATGTGACAGTTTATATAGAAGATGTATACTAGTGTGCAGAAAGGGGTGTCCCAGGCAGCAGAATCATTTTAAACAACTCAAGCCAGACTTACAGACCAAAATATCTGCGTTGATATCTGAAAAAACTGCTTGCGTTGGTACAGTTAATCAATTACATGCGTAATTAATTATTCATCATCTTTAAAGTAATTTATATAATAGCAATGTTAAAATTTGATTCTCAACAGAACAGTGATAATATTGATATTGTTTCTGTTACAACAGCTAAGAAAGGAAGGAACCACTTCCTACACTACACTGATTACTCACAAATACGTAAGTGCCCTTTATGACACTACACTATGCTACGACCTGTAAATGGTGTGGATTCAAAGTATTTAATTATAAGTACGGTCAAATTTAAATAATATTGCCAGTATAAGATATTTTGGCTTGGAATTTCAGATCATTATGATGTGTTGTCATGTCATGTTTTCTGTAAATTTGCTGTGTGCCTGCAGTATTCTTTAAAATAGTGGTTCCCAAATAGTGGTCAATCCCAACAATTTTTTGTCTGAGACCCCCTTTTTCCCAAAAAAATATTTTAGAGCCCCTTTCACATATTGCTAGCACTGCAACCCGAACTGGTGGGAGCTTTCTCACCTGGGTCCAGTATTCCTGGGTCATTACTATCAGCTGCTGAAGGCAAATCAGTGAGACTTTTTTTGTGGAGGATGAATTACAAATTTGTTCATTTTTTGGTCAACCAGGGGACCATGAATAAAATTATCTAGAGCAATATGATTGTTCTGATTAATACTCACTGCTCAACATTTTCAAAATATGACACGACCCTCCACAGAGCTTGCTGAGACCCCCGTGTGGGTTTTATGTCCTTAAGTAGATGAAGCTGAGAGCGAGTTCAGTGTACTGATATGCAGTGTACTGCGGCAATATGCTTCACCCCCAGAGAGCCATCTTCACCTGAATGCTCTTTAAATAATGGCACATATGGGGACTCACTGACAAGCCACAATCATCACTCAGCTCCTTTTGTGCTCTGCCGTTAGTCAAAAGCATTTTTTGTCTGAACTAAGCCCTGGCTGTTTTATTAAAATAACTACCCAGCTGCAGTAATCAAACAACTGACTACACTGTTACCTTTGGTTCTTTCCAGGTGCTTTAAAATGTAAGTTCGGCAGCTTTTTTTTAATGTTAAATACTAATAGGTTGGCAGGAATCAGCTTGAAGAAGAAGATTCAGCATGCTAGAGAAGTACATGTTTGAGCCTGCGAGGAACTATTTTTCAAACCAAAAATGAATGCCCTTCAGGACAACAATCGTATTTCACTGACAGTGAGAGCAAATAGCAACAATAGCAAGCCCTGGCATCCCTTCAGTCTGTTGTGAAAGCCAGTAAGCTGCTGAGACCTGATCCTGTCTGTCCTGCTGATATAAACCACATTTGACAGAGCTTTAATAATCCATTAGAGTATGGAAAGGCTGCAGAGTGCCTTTTATTGACGGCTAGTCTTGGGTCATTTACCCTATAATTTTGGGCTTGTATTGTGTTGCGATACTTTAGGCCTTGTTTAATATCTGATTCATAACAAGAATGCATTTCTTTCTCGATATTTAGAGCAGCTGGTGGCCTGGGAACCAAATTGACTAGGCAGAAACGTGGTAGCTGGAATAGTATATTTTTTTAAAACAAGGTAAGCTAGTTGGAAGTTTAATCTATGAATGCATATTGAAAACAAGTAGGGATGCACTAATACCATTTTTAATACCGTGTAGAAGTACCAATATTTTTTTCCTGGTATTTGCTGACACCGATTTGCTTTTATTAGGATGTGGGATTATTTGTATGGCTCTCTGGTTATCTTTTGACATTTCCTCTCATCTTTAATTTGTCATATTGGTGGCACCAAGGAGCCCCCCAAAGCTTGAAATATTTTCACACCACTGAGCCTGAAATTCTGTCAGTGCTGCCGGAGCTTTGTGCACTAAAAGTTCTGTCAATGGTGTCACAATATGCATCAGTCTTTTGGTATCTGAGTGTTTTTACGAGTACGAGCACATGAGGTCGGTATCAGGCCTGACACTGGGTGCATTCCTAAAAACAAGTATACGATCAATATATTCAAACATAGTTTTTAAATTAAGTTAGTTACACAAAACAACAGAACCATCTCATTGTGTTATTTTAATGGAGGTTTTGCTAAGCATTTAACATATTAGCATCCGAATGTTCTGGCATCCTTAAATTTGGAGCTTGTCTGGGAACCCAACTGACTGTTCTACAAAAACGTAGTAGCTTCTAATGTCTGGCCACTTTCCAACCATTGGGTGGACAACTTCGCTAGTTAGGTCACTGGGTTATGGGAATTAAACAAGTAGATCATATAACCTATTTAATAGTAGTTAAAATTGTAGCACAGTGGTTAAGGTGTTGGACTGCTAACCTAAAGGTTGTGGATTTGATTCCTAGCACCACCGAGTTTACATTGCTGGTTTGTATTGCGTGTGTAAGTTATGCCAGCATAGTTAATGTTTTTTTCTCAACAAGTTTAAAAGCAATGTGGCAGTTACACACACTGTGATTAACATGACAGCTTCGGCTGACTGTCATTTATGCCTATTTAGGTGTAATTGGGTAACAATTGTCGATCACCAGCTACCGTGTTTCAACTTGTATGAAAGCCTATAAAAAAATCCTCCAAACCCTTTAACCCTGTAAAAAAAAACACGCAGACACGCGAGCTACCGATTTGCCCCCTTTGTAAATATATCTTTGTAAACCCCTGCTTTGTAGAGTAAATTGATGCCTAGTGTTAAAACCGGTTTTGCCCAGAATGACCTGCGGCAGGTTGTGTATCATTTTCTTATGTAGATTAATGGGTCAGCTTGAAGTATGTACAGGTGTGAAATGTCAATGGCTGCCTTAGCAAACTCAACAACACGCATCATTTAGCAACACTTAAACCTCTCATTTTCTTTTCCTTTATGTAAGTGTTTTCTTTCAAGCTGGGCCTCTGTGTGTGCCTTACAATAACAGTGTGAGGTGGCCGATTGTCAGCGCTGTTAAAGAAACTATCCGAGATTTAACATTTTAGTTAATGTTGTCAGCCACAGCGGGTTCTCAATATGCTTGTGCTTAATTAGCTACATCATGATTATTAAACTTTTCAGTGTCGGTTGTGGAGATTTATCCTACAACAGAGAGGCTGTTATGTTATATCACCTGCTCTGAAGTATTAAACCCTCTCGACATGTCGTGCCAATTAAAAATGATTAGCTTGAGAATAATAAACAGGAAAGCTTGTCATTTACATAGAATTATATCAAATATGTTTGTTAATGTAACAGGAAGTGTATATTAATGGACACGGTAAGGTAGACAGAATGTATAAACAGGAAAATCAGTACAGCCTTTAAACCCCTGTCATTGTGGCAGGTAATGGTGGCACCTGGGAATTCAGCTGAAGGGTTTTGTATTTCACACTGACTGTCAGAAATGAGTTTTAGCAGTTAAGCTTGCCGAGCAAATGAAACTTGGGGCAACAATACAAATCTCCAGCACCTAATAACGTGTCAGGATACACTTTCAGAACTATTTCAATCCAAGACCTTGAAGCATTCATCCTCTGCCAAGTCTGTACATAAAGAAAAAAGAAAGCTTATAGAGCTTATAGGTTGAGCATCAGTCCAAAAAAAAAATCTCAATAGCTAATCCGCTACACTGTTTGCTTTATTTAAAAAAATAATAATCGTCAGAGTTTCGGCACTTTTTATGTAATAAAGCAAAAGATTTGCTGCAAAAATTCACAATAAAATATTTCAAAAGATAAAACATCTTTTTTGCTATAAAAAACATGACAAAACTCAACTATTTCAAGTAAAGTTCAATGTATTATTTAATGTAATGATTCATTCCGTCTTCTATACATTTACTGCATTTGGCAGACATCCTTATCCAGAGCGACTTACATTGAGTCATTTATACAACTGAGCAATTAGGGGTTAAGGGCCTTGCTCGGGGGCCCAGCGGTGGTAGCTTGGTGGAGCTGGGAATTGAGCCCAGAATTTTCGGGTTGGTAGTCCAACACTTTTAATCATGAGCCACCACTTCCCCCTATAATTACTATAATAATTCTATAATTACTTGCAATATTAAGAACAGTTTAAGCTTTAATATTTCCATTTATTATTATTATTATTATTTTTTCATGCATGTAACATTAAAAATAACAGTTACCTTTACATTTGATTTACATTTCTAAAGGAATTAATAGCTAGATGGTAAATAAACGCCTCGGCTGCTAATAAAAGGTGTTTCTACGCTTTAACCACTTTGAGAATTACATTATATATTTAGAAAATAATAACTTAGAATTTAATTTACATTTTAATTTAGAATTACATTTTAATTTAGTCAGAAACGGATTTTTATTTCCTGCTATTTGTGTATTTACAGCTATTTATTTCAAACCTTTACTTTCTCTATGGAGCTACTCGTTTTTCTTATTATCTAGAATTATGCTCAGTTATTTCATCCGAAGTTCTGTCTGTCTGTAAAACCAATAAATTAACAACTTAGTGGTTTTTTAACAGAAGAAAGTCAGAGATGAAAACTTGCTGTAAAAGAAATTCACTAACATTTACATTTAGCATTCATCAGACGTCCTTATCCAGAGCAACTTACATTTCTCTCTTTTATATGACTGAGCAGTCGGGGGTTAAGAGCCCTTCTCAGGGGCCCAGCGGTGGTAACTTAGTTTTGCTTGGAATCGAACCCTGAATTTCCAATAAGCAGTCCAACACCTTAACATGATTTCACATCAATATTTAATTTAAAGCTTTAACACTAAAATTATTTACTATAAAAAGGTTATAAATGTCTAGTATTTCTTTACTCTGAAAAATCAATTCATGCACAAATCCAGACAATTTGAAAAGGGCAGGAAGATTTTTTTTTCATTTTTTTATTTTTAACAACCCCCACTGCTGACGTAACACATAAACACAGGCTTCCTTCCTGAATGCTGGTCATGTCAGTGAAATTTCCGTGTGCAGTGTGATAGCGTTCCTCTTTGACCGAAGAACTGTTGTTCTGAAACTGTTTGAAAGGAAATGCTAATTTAGATGTTTCATTTCTGGTAACACTCACCCTGGTCAGTATGGGATGTCAGAACAATGATAACAGAAGTGACAAGAACATGGTAGACTTTAGGTCAGGCACATCGGATATTAAAATTCTGCATCTGTATTATCTTTATTGATATATTCCAGAGCTCACAGCTGCCCCCGCTGGCCCGGATTATAATTATATAACTGAGTATTAAAAAGCTGGAACATGCGAGTTTGTTGACTGAGAATTGACATTTTTTTTATAAACTGCATCAATATATATTTTATTTGTTTTGCCATTTTTAACAACATACTTTACAGAAATCCGCATGGCAAGGATTCAGAATCAACTGCTTCAGATTCAGAAGCAAGAAGAAACTAGAAAAGGAAACCAGGTTCCACAGGGAATAAAATAGAAAAACGTTCTTGTAACTTTTATTAAATTTTTATGCATAACGAAAACTTTTTTTTACATACATCTGTAGTATGTAAAATATTGCAATACTTTACTGTATATGCAGTTGTATATATAATAAAGGAAACTATAAATTTAAGTAGTATTTTTTTTCTATTTTATTCCCTACCTAGCCATTTACCGCACACAATCACCGGAGTACTGATCACGCCTACCTGACACCCATTACCCAATCACCTCACCCTCACTGCTCTATACACAAACGGTACTAACGCGGGTTCTTCGTCTGGTCTCCATTGTGGGAGAAAGACTCAATCCCGCGATTATTTACATCAGTCCCAAGCTTCCATGTTCTCCTTTGTTTCCTCGTCTCCTAGCCTCCAAGTTCCCCCATCGATACCTCAACGCTTCCCAGACTCCTCGTTTGCCTGTTTCCTGTGATTCCTGGTACCTCCTTTGTTCAGGATAATCCTGTACGATTAAGTTCTTCGTTTATGCTAAAGACTTAAAAGTCCACTAAAATCTTCTGTGGTCTACTTGTTTTTTGCGTTTTGAAACACACAACCTTCTGATCTCCAAATCAACACCACAACCACTATAAGCTACCACAGCTGGCTTAAAAATGTTTTAACTCTTCGCAATTAAAGTGGCAGTAGATTTAATTTAATGCAAACATCAGCAAATACTCAAAGACATTCTTTTACTGGCATCTATATAAACATTGCAGTTGGCATCTTTAAATGCTACAAATGTCTGCTTTAAAATGTAGATCTTTCTGCTTCTCAGGGGACTTTTAACTATATCCATATGCATCATGCCTAAAGTACATCACCTTCCACTCTCCTCATTTCTATTTCTTTTTTTTCGGTGTAGAGTCCAAGTAAACCACAACTCCTTTAATATGATGTTTATTAGTTAGAAAGTGAGGTGGGGGTTAGATTTCCATCACCGGGGAAAACAGATGGGTTAATGTGAGATGGCTGAAGTTGGAAAACGCTTTCTCTCTCCCTCCCTCTCTCTCTCTCTCTTTCTTTCTGTCTTTTTCTGTCTGTCTCTCTCTCTTTCTCTCTGTCTCTCTCTCGCTCTCTCTCTCTCTCTCACCTGTCTCTCCTCTCACTCTACCCCCCTCTCCCACTTTCTCCCCCCCTCTCTTTCTCTCTTTCTGTCTGTCTGTCTCTCTCTCTCTCTCTCTCTCTCTTTGTCTCTCTGTCTGTCTCTTTCCCTCTCTGTCTCTCTCTTGCTCTTCTCTCTCTGTCTCTCTTGCTCTTCTCTCTCTCTCTCTCTCTCTCTCTCTCTCACCTGTCTCTCCCCTCTCTATCCCCCTGTCTTCTCACTCTCTCTCTCTCTCTCTCTCTCTCTCTCTCTCTCACTCTGATTCTCTCTGGCCACTCTCTCCTTATATTCTCTCAATTTTTTATTTTCCTTTTCTTTGTTCTGGATGAAAAGCTGGCTGGAGAAGAGAGTGTAACCATTTATATCTCTGGCTGCTGTAGCTTTCCATGGCCTGCTGCTGAGTGGGAGATCTGCCAGCGGCCCTGCAAAGTGGTCTGGCAGAAAGCCTTTTATTCATGGACCTATTAAGGTTTTTCTGCTCGTGTGGCTCTTATTAGATGTTCAGACAGCAGGCTTTATATCCGTGCTGTAACACAGTCGCTTTCTGACTTATCCCTAATTCAATTTTGGACTTTTATCCACTTTACAATGGCAGTAAGGAACATCCTTTCCCAATTAAATGTGTGTTGTTATGATAAATTTTATAACATGCTCATAAATAAGTTCTTTCAACAGCCCAGCCTAATTCATTGATATTATCATTGTTTCTTTGTTGTTGTTTTTTTTAATAATTGCATAAGGATGGTTTACAGTTGTTCCGGCAGTCTGCTATCTTCATAATCAATGACCCAAATGATTATGAGACCATTGGTTTGTGTGTTTGGGACTGAAACATACCCTCAGCGTGTGTGTGTGTCATAAAAAATGACTAACAAGGAGGAGATACTTGGTTGTTGAATCATTAGGAACAGTAATGTTCAGTTGCTCGTAACCCTGCTGACTCCGAGCAGATGGGTGAGGAGTTTGTGTGACGTTTATGTGTTTAGATTAAGGTTCACTAATCGTATAACTCATTCAACACTAGGGCGTGCTTTCTTTTTCTACGCTCGGTATATTTTTAGGTCATTTTGGCCGCATTTACACTGTATGTATCATTCCGACTTTTTTTTTCCAATGTGGCACAGATAGGATATGACCCGCGTTAGCGTAAGCAGGAAAAATCACATAAATTCTGATATTTTCAGATCAGTTTCAGATTTTATTTGTATGTGTAAATAATTCAGATATGAATCAGACACATGCATTGTAAGCAGACAGAACGGATTTTTACCTGTTCATGCGAGTCGAATGTCACTAAATAAGCGACGGTGGTGCATGACGTCAACTTAGGTAGACACTAAACAGAGATATAAAGTATAAAACTTAACACAACGGTGTATTTTAATATTTATTATTTTGTTCTCTTAAAGTCTGTTTCGTCTGTAAACTTAAGTGCTTTTTTTCTCCACCTAAATAAAGAATTGTTTTGCTGATGCTCAAACATGATTACTTCCTTTTCCTGTCACTACATCCACATTGGGTTGTTTTAATAATAATAATATTCATCTTCATTGTGCAAGGTACGTGTACAGAGCCAATGAAATGCATTTTTTGCATATCCCATTTTAGTAAGTTGGGGGTCAGAGTGCAGGAGGGGTTAAGGGTCTTGCTCAAGGACCCAACAGTGGTTGGCTTGCCGGTGGTGGGGCTTGAACCCAGGTGTTTCTGGTCTACAGATCAGCAACTTAGCACCTTAACCATTTGAGCCCCCTTGCTATTTATAGTGTAAATGCAGATATCATATTCTGGTCAGTTTTAAAAGATGATCAAAAAAAAAACATCTAATACAATCACAAAATCAAAATTGGGCATCTAGACCTGCAGCCGTTGTCTGTCTCTTGTCTATTGTTACAAGTTACATTATAGTTAACTAGAAGAAACCTGAGTGCCTCAATAAGTAATAATTATGCCACCAATTTTAAGTTATTCATTTAATTTGTACAATGATGTTAACATCGATGTTTTCATCAAAATAAGTATTTCTATTTTCGCTCGCTGTACACGGTTTTCTATAAATTGCCTGATTGAGTGTCACGGTGCTTCCAGTGGTTCTGCTTAAGCATCTGTTAGAACTCCAGCAGGGCCACCATGATTGCCTGCTCTCTGCTGTGAGTGATGGTTGTACATTCACACCTCCTTTATTCTTTCCTCCCTCTCAGCATGTGCAACAGCCTGTCTGGTGAATTGATGTGGCTTATCCTTGAATAGGTCACGCCAAAACGGAAAACTGACTTCCAGAACATAGGCATGAGAGCCGGAGTGCTGCATAGACATTTCACGCAATGAGCATTTTATAAACATTTATAGAAGCCTGAAAAAAAACACCTTATTAAACCCTTATAATAAAACCTCATTTTTTCATAGTAAGACTTTTCGCCTATCCGTACTGTTTTTAACAGTGTTTGGCTTTTTACCCTTGCTGAATGCTTACGATGAACTTTTGATGAACTATTTGTCTAAAAGTCTGGATGGTACAGGATGACAGGAAAAAAAAAAATTTTTTTTGCCGATTTACCAGAATTTAGCAACAGCAAGTAAAAATTTTTTTTTCAGTTTCACACATTTAATTGAGAGTCGTAGTTTAATGTTGTCCTAACTATTATATTTAAATTACCATGATGTCAATTATAATTTTGCTAACAATATTTCCACTTATTACTCCTCGGAAATAGGATAGGAACGAGAGCCATATTAAAAGAAGTTGTCCAGGTGTGGGCCGGGAAAACATAGCTCAAAGGCAGACATTTAGATTAGGTTTAACGTCTTCTTCGAATATAATACATATGAAGGTCAGGTTTATTGTTGGTGTTAGATAGAATTCACTCGTTTTACCACTTCTCCAGTCTCGTCCATTTAAATTAAAAGGATAGAAATTTTTTTGCTTTATTTTAGGAAAATTTTTTAGGAAAATTCCCATGAGAACAAAATTCCATCTCTGGAATACTGGAAAATATGCAGTGCATGGGGAAGTGAGGCCTTAATAGTCCTGCCATGCCGTGTTCACGTAATCGAGGAATATGCAGGGTAGAAATTTAACTGATATTGCATTAAATCTGGTCATTTAACCAAGATTATGCTGCAAGATTTCTCCACACCATTGAGGTTCACTTTTATAAGCTTATCATTTACAGTTACAGCATTTGGAAGACACCCTTATACATTCATCTCTTTTTTATACAACTGAGCAATTGCTGGTTAGGGGCCTCGCTAAGGGGCCCACAGTGGTTGGTTGGTGGTGCTGGGAATCGAACCCCAGGCTCTCTGGTATTAGTCTGACAACTTCCACATATAGGCCTGTTAATTCACATAGAAGTTTTCGAGCCTTTAAAATTCCTGGAATTTTCAACCCTTAGCACTTTGCCATATCGATTGTTTGCAGAAGCTAATAATAATATATAAACTAAATATATAGACTCTTTAAAAAGCTCCACTTTAGTGAGTTAGTATAACTAAGTAAAATATATTTGGTTAAACGTACACCTACGCTTATGCTAGTCTATCATTATTACTTTGCTGTAAGACTGAAATAACCTTTAAAGCTTTGTGAGGTTTTAAAAATGGAAATATGTCATAGCCCAACCATCAGTGTTGATGTCTTTCACAGTTATTCTATATTCTTTTTTAATAAAAAAAATATTAAATAATTTAAACCAACAAAATTTTACTAGCTAAATCTTATTTAAACGCTTTTTATTCACAAAAAAAGCTTAAGCACCCAAAGTAGTGTCTTTGACTGAGTTTTACTGTGTCATAAAGCCACAGTCCTGGTTTAACATCAAATGCTTAACTCATAAATGGGTTGGCAAGTTAACTGTATTCAGAAATACAGAACACTTATATATTTCCTCACTGGAACATTATATTACTTACGGAGCCCTTGTTCTTGGAATGACTCTTATTTTGCTATTACACACTGGCATATGGACTGCATTTCACTCAAACCTGGCTACTTTTATCAGACAGGTGATTGAGTGTGTGCAGGTTGATCTGCCTTCTGTTTTCTTTTGTTCTTTTCCCTTCTCGCCCAATGGACCGGCTGTGTTTGGATGCGAATGATCCCCACAGCTATTGTTCACCTCTCAGCCACACGCTAACAAATACGGCATGCTAACACAACTGCATCTCTGTGATGACTAAAAGTTAGTTGAGTAAACAGGACGTGGAATGCGATGGGGCAAGATGGTGATGTTTGCTTTGTCTAGGTGGATATTAGGGTTAAACACATCATAGTATGATGACAGATTTAATGTTTTACTTAGCAGTTTTATTAATCAGTACACTGGCCTTTAACTGTTCGGACCTTTTTAATCAGTAGAAACTAATTTATTATTTTCTTTCCAGAAGTCTGATTGTAATAATTAGTTATCTTTCACAATTAAGGATTATTTTTTTTCGTTATTGACTTTGTTTGACACAAATTAACAAATAATAATAACAGTTTTGTGTAACATATAATAATTTTTTGCAAACATTAACGATAATATCTGGATTTAAGAGTCAACTCCTTTTGGATGTTTGCTGTTAAGAACATTTACATTCAAATTTTTTTCTTTTGCACAGAAATCTGCCAAACTTTACAGTAGGTTTTAGTTGCTACCAAATCAAACTGTCTACCATCCATCCATTTTGTTTTTATACATTTGACGTTATCGTATAGGTTCTATATAATTTGAAAAGCCCTGACACTTCGATACTTACTTAAAGATATTTGTAAAGTATCTGTCTGGCCACCGGAGGGCAATGAAGAGTTATTTATTGTTTATGTTTTAGACCATGTTTGTTTATTTCTTGTCATGTGTTTCCCATGTCAATGTGTCATGTCTTTATTGGTTTGTTTTGGTCATGTGTCGTTTTGTTGATTGTTTCTCCCATTATGTCTAGTTTTTATACCTCTGTGTTTCAGTTTGTCTTGCTTTGTTGTGTGTCACAGTCTGTGTATCGATTTTGCCCTCCCGCCACCAGAAAGCGACATTACCGGAGTATTAGCAGCTCGGTAGTATTTCAAGTGTCACTTCCTGTTCGGCTAGCTACTTAAGCTAGGTTTCTATGTCATGTTTCCAAGTCAAGTTCATGTTCATGTTTTTATTTTAGTCATATCATGTCAGGTATTTGTGTTTAGTTTGTGTTTTTGTGTTTTTTCAAGTTGTTTGGTTGTTTGTTAGTTTATTTGTTATTTCAATAAAAACTGCATATGCATCCAACCTGAATCCTACGACTCATGACAATATTACGTATTATAAATGTGTTTATGTGTTATAACAGCTTCATCGTGCTTTTCCGAAAGTCATAGGTAGCGATAAAATGAATGGGGAAATACATCTAACAACTCACTAGTACAGTAATTTAATAAATGCTATAATGTCATATTGGCTGACCTCTGGATTTATAAGCGACCCAAACTGAAATAATCATGTTTAGAAGGTCACGTCTCTTTTTCTTAGCTTTGTCGCTTTGTTTGTCTATGCTGACTCAGAAAGAAAGGAAGAAAAGTGGTTGAGCTTGTAATTGAAGCATAGCAGGCAGTACTGTGGTTCAGCACAAGCCTGTGGGATGGGCATGGGAATACTTAACAGCCTTAAATAAGGAAAGAAAGAAAAGAAAAAAAAAAAACGACATGAAGTGCAGAACTTTACCAGCATGGAGCTGAGCAGCAGCTGCAGCTGGACCTGCTTCCTGTCTATTCATGTAGCATGAGTTCATGGAGTGGCACCTTGAGCCTGCACCGCTCTGGTTTGGCCATTACAGTCCATTAGAGTACACTGTACATTACACTGGGCAATTTAAACACAGAGAAAGTGGTGTGCAAATGTATCCCAAATGTACGCATAACAGCACTAAGCACCTAAACCTTACCTTATGTTAAGCCCTGCCGCATATTCACCCTTTAACCCTTCACCTTCAGCTACAAGCATTGGCACTAATGCGACATATAAGAACATTTACTGGAGCCTGGTGGGGTATTTTTTTTTTTTTTTGGTCCTCCACGTAAGTGTTTTTTGCATTTAACACTTACTCGTGTGATTAAAGTTACATTTGAGAAATCTGTGATGAAGTTTATAGTTATGTTTTGGCTATTGTTGGGTTTATAGTGGTAAAAGAACAAAATCTTTAATCAAGTCAAAGTATAACTACATGTTATATAGATTTTTATGTCAACACCGAACGTATAAACTTGCATAATTATAAAAGTAGAACGATAAAATTTTAATAAAAGGAAAAAACTTTCAGCCAAGAACCCTAACCCTAATTTATGGGGATTAACTTCATATTTATAATGTTATCTCACATGATAACACAGACTAAGGCTGGGCCATATGATGGTATATTATGTTACTATGGAATAAATTGTCAGCTGTAATAGATTTTTTTATTCCTTGTACGCTTTGACATTTATATAAGTGGGTGTGGCTAACTCAATGCAGCATATGTGAGCCTGAGCAAGGCCATACCTCGCATAATCTCTAATTATTGGGGCATTTTTGGGCATCAGGGAGGGGTATTTAAATTGCGTTTAAACGTATAGGAAGCTGCAGCACTGATTTTTTCTCTGATTTGTCAGTGTTTTTCCAGATCTGTTAAACATTAACTCCTTTAAATGTTAAAATTTTGCGAGCCCTGAAGGAGGGAAATTCTGGAAGTTGGAGAACATGAAGAACGAAAAACAAACAGAAGTAAAGGGATTTAAGTGTTTACATATTTATTATTTCCCTGTTGTTTAAGTGGTTTTTATTTTATACTTGTGAAAAGATGTTAATTAAGAAATGTTTATAATAATAATGTTTGTCCACATAACTGTGACACGTGACATTTCAAGTTCATATTTCATTTACTATATTTATCAAGAACTAAATAAAAAGGATATAATAATAAGTTGAAATGTTTAAGTATTTAAGGTAAGTTTATTTATTATATGAACCCATTTTTTGTGATTAACTACTAATTTAAATAAATATATTAAGAAATGTTACTAGGAAATAAAATTACTCATAGCGTGTAATAGAATTTTGGTCATACGGCCCACGCGTAACTAGTAAATAGTAATTAAAGCTGAAATGAAAGATAATAAATTTCTGATATTATTAATTTAACAGAACGATGTACAGGAAAATCTAGTTTCAAAATCGCTAATTTACTAATTTACCAAATCACTAATTCACTTAATTTACTCGATTTTCAAATTTTTTAAAATGATGTGATAATTTTTTTAAAATTCCCACATTTTCGGTTTGTATTTGTGCAAATTCCATTTTTTATTTGGACAAAATTTTTGTTTTAATTTTATTTTTTCTTATCTTTTTAGTTGATCGGGTTTTATGATCGGTGTTAACTGCATTGCTGTATTTATCGTCAATCAGCATGCGACTAAAAATGTAGTTTTTTTTTATTAACTGCCATTTAAAATGCCCCAATAAGAGGAATAAATATTCATTTTTATGCTTGTTTTTATAAATGTATTTAGAAAAGCTTTCTTTTTTTAACAGGACTGCCCATTGCATCTACTATCTCATCAAAGCTCCCATACTAAAACTGGTAAGAGAAACTTAAACATTAAACACACCTCAAATAAGCATTCAGTTACGCGTCAATCAAATAATTTTTTTGCTTCTATTGTCTGTTCTGGTTGCACATTTTCTTTGTCACAGACGTGTGTTAAGGTTAAGTCACCCGTTTGAATACCTTTTTTTGGATCCAAGGTCACAGACTGATTCAGTGCAAGTTGATAGTCACAGCATGTAGTCCTTAAAAAAGACTGTTTTCAGGGTCAATTAGCTACAATTGGATCAGGGTCATTCTTTATAATGGTTATTTTCAGTCCTCCCACGTGTGAGTTGTGTTAATGACTCACAGCCAGCAGGTTTTCTCTGGAGCTAGTGAGTGAGCATGGTTGGCTGCTTGACATGCCTCTGGTTGGCCAGTCCCTGTGACTCTGTGTCACGAGCAGAAAGAAACAACTGCCCTGCTTTTCAGCATTTAGCCCTCTCCTAAGAGAGCCAATTACATTCAGGACGCAAAAAGAAAAATTTACGGCTGGTCTCAAAGGGGCTAGTAATTATCTGCTTATTAGGCCAACATGGAAACATGCACTGAAATTCTAAAGGTGCCATTTAGTCAAGGGTACTGGGGCAGTTGCAGTCAGTCCTAAACCATTCGTTCAAAGTTTAAAACTAACAATGTGCCAAATTTTGGTTGGATCACAGGTACTTGGTGTACACTGTAACTAGTAGCACATAAGGGGATTATAGAGCAAACCGTGTCATATAAAGTGAAGCATGTTCGAAACACGAAACATAAAAAAGACTTCAATAATGCAATTGCTTAAATAATTTATTGTTTGCATTGACTGTAAATTAGCTAGAATAAATGTTTTTACGACACACACTTATGACATTCATTTTTACGACGTTTGACACGCATTAAAAAAGAGCTCTCTATGATGACTGATATAAAAATGACCAGATATTATAGATATTTTATCTGGTCATTATTCTACTAGGGCTAAGTGTACTATTTCAGTTATAACATAAGGCTACAGTAGGTTGTTGCAACTATTAAGGTCTAGTGTGAACTATTAAGGGCTAGTCCACTGAAGACGAGCAGTAGATAGTTGAAGGTATAGCTCAGTGCTAAAGCATTTGACAGCAGATCAACAGGTCCCTGGTTCAAATCCCAGTGCCATCTTTCCTGGGGGAAGTGATAAGGTGTTGGACTGCTAAGTGGAAGATCAGGATTCGATTTCCAGCACCACCAAGTTCCCCTAAGAAAAAGCCCTTGATTGCTCAGTTCTATAAAAGTCGCTCTGGAAAAGAATGTCTGCAAAATGCCATAAATGTAAATGTAGTAGACGGCCAAAGTGCAGTTTATATATATCAAATGTGACTTAAAACTAGTAAAAAGACTAAACTAAACATAACTTACATTTGCATTTGGTAGATGCTCTTATCCAGAGCGACTTACATTTATATACAACTGAACAATTAAGGGTTAAGGGCCTTGCTCAGAGGCCCAGCAGTGGTAATTTGGTGGTGCCTGGATCGAACACAGATCTTTCAATTGGCAGTCCAACACCTTGCACTAACACTACCACATACAGTGCACTGTTTATGTCTATGTATGTCTACTTGACTCACCAGACAGCGGTTACTGGTAACAAGACATAACAAGAGACAATAGCAATAAAAAGGTAATATATACCAAACAAAAGAGTACACGTGACATGAGTCAACCAATGACAAGATAGGACTGAAAACCACATGACAAAAACAACCAAACACATGGGAAGCACATGACATGAACACAAAACATGAAATAGGAACATAAACTAAAAACACAAAACCCCTATAAGCACCCCGACCCTGGCAACTTGTTAGCTGAACTCAAATGTAGTGTTAATTTCCATTACAACTAATGTCTACTTTTGAAATTGTCTTAAATGGAAAAATACTACGCCTGAGTTACGCCCTTAAAAACACTCGAAGTACTGTGTGATCATTTGTTCTAAGCATTGCAATGAGTTTGTTTCAGTAAATGAAAGCAGGATGAAAATGTTTGGGGGAATTTCTATACACTAAGCTGACTGGTTGCATGACATGTTTATACACTCATATAAACCAACATGTTAGAATAATAAAATGTAAAAAAAAAAACTGTGGGACAAATGAAGGGCGCTTGTCAGTGGCCCACTAACAGTTATACGTCCTCGGGGATGTGCAGTGAGCCGTGCTTGGTATACTTGCCTTGCTCCACTGAGATCAGGTAGGCTGGGTTTGACCTCATGCAGGTACCTTTTCCCCCCAATCAGCTCGGTGGCACAGCAACATCTGGCTTTCACCTTCACTTAGTGCGGAATACACTGGTCCTTATACATAACCTGAACCCAGAGTTTACACCACAGAAAGAGGGTACAGAAAGAATGGAGAGAGAAGGTTACATTCTGTATATTTTTTTAGATTTTTCTTCTAGATTGTTTCATATTCTGTATATTTTTCCTCTTGCTACTTTACAAGCAGTAATTGATATTGAAAAGTACTGGATGGGGGAAATTTTAAGCATCTCGTTTGTTTATTGCTACTAAAAAAATTTGAAGTTCAAATATAATTTTATTTTAATAAACCTTAAAGCATTTAAAAAACTTGACTAGAAAAAAAGATTTACTATTTAGTGTGTACTATTTAGTGATAAACAATATATTTTGGACAAGATACAAGCACAAATTGTTTAGGTTCCCACTCAAGTTCATTCATTTATAAAGCACATTAAAAAAACAGCCACAAGTTTAACCAAAGTGCTGTACCTTAAAATCAAACTATAGACACATAAAAACAATGTGTACTGTACTGTAGGCCAGTAATATGTGACTATGAGATACCGCAGTATAGCGAGTTGCTGTAATCTTAACGTGAGGTAATAAACGCGTGGACGGCCGTCTCCAACGTTGTAGCATTTAAAAGGGGGTTGATTTTGTTTCTTTTATCACAAAGATCTTAGCACACAATGGTCTCGAATGTGTATGTTGTGTAAAACCCTAGCATTTACGAATATTAGAAGAATAACCTGGAGTTAATCAAAATCTTTTTTTTAGGTGCTCAGGCCACTGATTTGAGACGGCTAACATAACTATTATGTTATTTTTAATGTTGTATTAGTTAATAAGATAATACGAGAAGTAAGATAATAGTAAAATAATACGTCTTGGATTAGTCTAGCAATCTATTCTGTAATGGCTTTAGTCACAATTGCTATGCTTGTTGACACGATGTGTTTTGCTTGTCATTGTTCTTATGGCTTCTGGGAGCAAAATGCATAGCATAGAACATCCATTAGCACTCTATTTTCTACAGAGCTAGACTGCTCCGTCGTTAACTGTGTTCTAGAGAGAAATAAAACAGGAAATTGTGTTTTTCTTTGTCAGAAGGAGAAATGTTTTTCTTTCAAATGCCAAAACTCAGGGTAACTGCGCAACCTTGTAGCTGTTTTATTAGGAACATGTAATGGTGGAACAAAACCGAACGTTTCCTGCCGCGCGGGTTTCTGAGTCCAGTTTAAGAAACACGTTTAAATAAACTCGTTTTCAAGATGAATTACTCACATATATCGCTAAAATAGTGCTGGAAGTCGTGTCATTTCCAGGCCGTTTCCTCGGTGTCCTATTAACATTGTTTTCTTTAATCATGTTAAACATACAGTATCTGCTCGTATCAGAGAAGAATAGACGTGTGTGGGGGTTTTCAGGTTCTGAGTGGGCTTTAGGATCCAGGTTTCGGTCTGCATTTTCTTCAGATTAGTTTGAAATGGGTAAAAGGTTTGTTTCCTGCTTTTGCCTGTAAAAATGATTAGGAAGATTTATCATTATTGAAAGATTATATAAAGTGGTGGCTCAGTGGTTAAGGTGTTGGACTGATACCAGAAAGACCAGGGTTCGATTCCCATTACCACCAAGCCACTACTGTGGGCCTCTGAGCAAGGCACTAAACCCCCCAATTGCTCAGTTGTATAAAAGAGATAAATGTTAGTCGCTCTGAATAAGGACGTCTGCCAAATGCTGTAAATGTGAATATATAAAAAATAGACAAAATACAATAAAGATTAAGACATTTTGTTTTGAGTTGTTTTTTTTCCAAACCAAATAATTATAAATAATTAATTAAAATATACAATTACTGAAACAGCAAAAAGTATTTTTATAAAGACAATTAAAATTTTTATTAGTATGTAAGTAAATACTGGTATTGGCTATACTTTAGGGTTGTGCCTGTGCTTGGATGTGTTTCTGAGGATTTTTCGTACTTGCTTTTTTAACATGACGTTCTATGTTTTGTATTTTTTTCATCTTGGTTTAATTACATTAAGAAACACGGCTTAACCTTTAGCCAATATTTAAAATAAATAGGGGCGAATTAAAGGTCTTTTATTTTGTCTACCATGTGTTTAAATTAGACTAGCTTTCACTTTCTTATTGGTTCTCTTTTTCACTTAGTTTACAAAGGCAGAATTGTTCAACTGAATAATAATGACACCATTTTATATTATATCTAGTATGCACCTAGTGTAGTGCACTATTTTTTATAGTGTATTTGCTTAAGGCTTAGGAACCCTTTACACTGAGCTTAGAGAAGCCCAGACAGTGTATTTCCCTAGTGATCAAGCTCATTAGTTAATTACCCAACCTGTCATTAGTGTGAATGCCTTGGTGTTAGAGGAGGGAAAACATACGGCTGTTGTGACTTAACTTTTCACTCATGCTAATTTTATAACACACCAATTAGCACCTGCCTTGTTATTGTTTTCTATCCTTTTTTTTCCGTCTCAGGACTCAGAATTTCACAAAATAAGTTCCCTCGGGGTAAACTGACAACTTGGCATGTGTGGTACATGATAATGTATTAGTCTTATTAAAGAAAGCAATTATCATTCCAACTTCATGACCTGCTCTGTTAAAGCTGAATCCATAATCCCCAAATCTTGATCGACAGACCTCGAGTGTCTGTTGTTAGACACATGATGTGTAGCAGCTGCAGGTCCCATGTCTCCTAATCTTACTACTAAATCTGGTTCTTCAGTCGAGGGCTGAGGGCGGGACAGAGTTCAGCTCACAAGAGCTGATTAGACATGATTATCGTAAGGAAGGAAGCAGGAAAAATAAGGTGGGGATTCGCACAGCAAAACAGTTCTGAGTGAGTCAGTTAAGAAAGCAAAGCTTTACATGCAGATGAATTCAGTTAAATGAGAAAGGCTGTGCTGTGATAACAATATTCCAGCGCTGTAATGACTTTACTGCATTAAATTCTATCATTCATTTCATTCAGTTATTCATCTTCTATACCCGGTTATTCCCTAAATCGGGGTCACATGGATCTAATGGAGTCTATCCCAGCTGTCTCTGAAAGGGCGAAAGGCAGCAGGCTTACACCCTGGACAGGTCGATTCTATTATTCTGTAATGTAAATGCCTGTATTTGTCAATATATATCCCATAATCCCATTTTAGTAAATTGGGGGCGGAGCACATGAGACAGCGCCCAGGAGCAGGAAGGGTTAAGGGTCTTGCTCAAAGACCCAACAGTGGCTAACTGGCAGTAATGGGGCTTGAACCCAGGTCTTCCTGGACATCAGATTAACAACTCAGGCTGGCGGTGGTGGGGCTTGAAATCAGGTCTTCCTGGTCTTTAGATCAACGCCACCGCGCTGTATTTTCTATATTAGCAATTGGATTTATTTACTAAAAAAAACAACAGTAGATTTACATTATGGCATTTGGTAGACCAGAGCCCTTATCCAGAGCAATTTACATTTATTTCGTATACAACTGAACATTTGGGGTTTAAGGGCCTTGATCAGGGCCCCAGCAGTGGTAGCTTGGTGGTGCTGGGAATCAAACCCATAATATTCTTCATAGTTAACATTGTGTTGAAAAGAAAATGCAGTATAGTAGCTATTAACAGTTTGTTATTTTATCTATCTTCTGTCTTTTTATTTTTCTTTAAAGACAAAAAGACATATCATATATTACTATATGTGAGGTTTAAAAACTTAGGACTTGGTGTAACATCGACACTGTTTTTTGGGGTTTTTTTGCGGCTGTTAAACAACCGAAACTTAATCACCATCTTTTGGCTGCTCAGACATGAGAATCCAACAGCACTGTGGTCTTTTTTTTTTTTTTTCATTTTATTACTCTTTTATTGTTAAAATCATATCTGGGCCTGTTTTGTAACTCCAGCGGATCTGAACGGAGAAATACTGAGCATGTCTTGGATTGATTAGGTTTGATTTAAAGAAAGTGTGTGAGTGTGTGTGCTGACTGCTTCTCAGATAAAAGATCTCTCTGCCCTACCACTGACCCCTGCATGGAAGAATGCTAGTCTGTGAAAGAAAAAGTTGATTAGATCAGACCCCAGATTAGGAAAGGCTACTTTTGCTCCACGTGGTCTTGTTTGACCCTCTTCATGCACTGCTTCTATTCCTGTCTCTCCGTGATGACCATTCACTGACCTTTATGCTGTATATAGTAATGTTTTCCTAAGTTGCCACACTGATTCCCAGTGGTTTCTGATCTGGAAAATGGAACTCTTTCCCAGTCTAATGGCTCTATACAGTGGAGTATCTACACTCCACCAATTAATCCACTGTAAAGACTAAGAGCAGCTGGCAGAGCGATTCGGACGGCACAGATCTGTTAGAGAAGGTTGAGTTTAAGGACTTGGACTATGGGTCTATTGTTTGATACAGCTGCCTTCACATATAATACGTAAATGGCTCCATCTAGTGGCTACAGATAATTGAACTATTCTAATATTTCTTTTTCAGTACCTGACAAAGAAAAAACATATATATAGATAGATAGATAGATAGATAGATAGATAGATAGATAGACACACAGATAGTTGGACAGACAGGCGCACAGATAGAAGGACATACAGATAAATAGACACAGTCAGACAGACAGACAGACAGACAGACAGACAGATCGATAGATACATAGATAGATAGATAGATAGATAGATAGATAGATAGATAGACGTACATAGAGTTGGACAGACAGGCACACAGATAGATGGACATACATATAAATAGACAAATAGACAGACAGACAGACAGACAGACAGACAGATAGATAGATAGATAGATAGATAGATAGATAGATAGATAGATAGATAGATAGAAAAAACAAACCCAGCTTAAATATTTCCACATCATAAATGAAATGACAAGTTCAATTCCAGGGTAAAAACAATGGTAGTAAATCAAGTCTTGGTGTCTGATCACTGTTGTATAAGCTGATCACTGTTGTGTAACCTGATCACTGTTGTGTAAGCTGATCACTGTTGTGTAACCTGATCACTGTTTTGTAAGCTGATCACTGTTGTATATCTTGTAAAAAATAATACAGATTTCTCACTTGAAAATTGTGCAACTAAATCGATACAGCAAATATTTGTCAGTGTCGAACCTCTATCTGTACACGGCGTCTGAAAAAAAAACAAAAAAAAACTAGCATCTGATATCTGTGCAGAAGCACATTTACCCCAGGGTCATTTATTTATGTCAGTCATAAGACTGCGCTGTCTGAGTATAAATCAATAAGACTGCACTAGTCTCATATATCCAGACCTTCAGACCACCGGCAGAGGGTCTGGACTACATAACATGTTGTAGAACTTTAATTGTGTAGAATAAAACCAAATATAAAGCGTGGTTTGAATTTTTAAAAAGGGTTTCCAAATGTCTGTGTCAGATGCGTCAGACATTTAGCATTGGCATTTATTAGCATGACTGCTAAGGCTGAGACTAAGACTGTTCCAGCATTTCTTTCACCTGTTTTAGGTTTAAATGCAGCCACTAGGGGGCAGAAAAGGTCTTAATATTATTTAGTGTCTCTCCTGTTCTTTACCACCCTGGAGACTTTTTAAATAGGACATAGGACTAATATATCCCAGGGAAACAAGTAATACTTTAAGTTGACAAGCCTTTTTTTATTTTATAAGTGTATTAAATGGATAACTGCATTTGTAGCAGTTAGGGTTGTGTAAAAATATCGATACAGCTAACTACCACAATAATTTCTTTCACAGTAGTGTGTTATGGTATTCTAACCCTCTTTTATCAATACAGATTACAATTATGTATTAAAATAATTTAGGTTTACATTAGTATTTAATTAAAACCCTTCTCCTCTCTATTCTTCTGAGCTATTATCTCAGAAGAAGCATAGCGGAAAAAATAAGGACACTTCCTGCTTTGTATTTTGTTGTAGTTTTTAATTAATGAATTATTTTTTTAAAATATGGCAACATATCGCAATATGTATTGTATCGCGATATACCGTGTTATACTGTATCGTGACCCATGTGTATTGTATCGTGATCTGAGGCGTTTTGCAAGCCTCTTGCCAACACACAGCCGTAGTAGCAATAAGAAAAAGTGATTTTTGTGGTTGTTTGGCGTGTTTATAAAAGTGCATCGTCCAGCAAGAAGCGCAAGACCTGCGGAAGCCTGTTTTGGTTTGCGTGTTGATCTTCAAACAGCATGGTATTTCTTCCAGTCACTCATTAGACAGTGTATCACTGCCTCCAGCATCTTTTCTTTCTATGATCAAGCCTTTGGGGTATTAGAAAGCGTGTTGGTATCGTTAAACTGGGTGAGGCTGTGAGTGTGTGGCAAGTAACAGAATCTCAGCGTGATGTGCTGCCACACTTTAACAAGGTAAATATAGCTTCAGCAAACAGGACACGGGACCCTCAATGCCCTAGTCGATCAGAGAGAGAGAGAGAGAGAAAGAGAGAGAGAGATATTCAATCCTAATATTAATCGCTTTCCATACCGCCCCGCCTAGCCCAAATGGCAGGATATATCACATTGCAAACGGCTCAGAGGATAATAGGAAGCTTTCTGTGTTGGATATGTAGCATCTGTCTTCCTGCTGCCTCTGCTAAAATTGTATTACAGGCATGATTTTCCATCCTACTCAGAATTCTGCAGAAACCACGCACTGGTGCGAAGACTTGGTCACACCTGTACTGCACTAATTAGCTTAGAGCAGTGCTGATCCTAGAATAGGATCCCTTTTTGCTCCGATGACAGAAAGGAAACGAGGCCATGCGCCATCCGGGCATCAGTCTAGCCAGTAGGTCAAGGCTTACGAGCGCAACCTCGCTGGACGGATTGATTGGCAAGCTTTAAACCAAAACTATGTTGATGATGGGGCTGTAAGTCTATTATTATCAGGCCTGGCAGAATTACCACGCCATTTATGGCCCTATTAAATGTGTTGAGTCTTACGGTCATACATCAAGGTGACACAAGTAAGGGATCATACATTCCGCATACGGTAGCTTAAAGACAGCCCGGTTCTGTCTGCGTGTAGACTTACTTATTTTCTACAGCATTAATGACTAAAAGTTACCAGATCTACATGTAAAATATATTAAAACCGAAGCCTGCTGCCATTCCAGTCTCATTTCTAGAGCTGTTAAAGCATATTTAGTGCCGTAAGTAAGAATCAGGCGAACAACAACATCTGTGTTCTCTTTTATTAGCACACTAATAAAAATTCAAACGATCCTGATTGCTTTTATTCTCTCAGGTAATTTTTTGGAGTCTGAGCTTCATTTCATCTGGAGTATTTAATCATATAAATGTTGTACATTGTTACAGAACATCCCGGCTGCTCCATATTTTAGCTTAACTGCGCAATACGTTAACATTATAGTGTATCAGAGGCTACCATGATTGAAAAAAAATCACGCTACAGCTAGTCAGTATGCAAAACATAACGAATATTGAATCTACTATTAATTATTATCCTAGCCTCAAATAATCACCCCAGAGACGACTGATGATCGTGTTCACTCATAACTTATTCAAAGCTTTACATGGGGGAATATTATTTTATTTTATTTTATTTTACATGGTGAAATTTTTTATTTTACTTGGTGAAATACAGCTTACTTGAAAAAACTAACCCAGCAATACCTAATCCACTTAGAAAATATGACCAAAGACTATTAGATAAGAACTTTTTCAGAGGCCATAAAATGGAATTTCTACCTGTTTTATTGTGCCAATTTTACAGTAAAAATTGAGTTTCTTTGTTATGTCACACTCCGCAGTAAAGGTTAACGGCTCATATAAAAGTGTACACTCAAAGCTGAGTATTAGTAGTTTTCTTAAGTTTTTATTTTTTTCCTAGCCTATTAGAGACAATCGATTTATAAATGTTCCGAAAAAATTTATAAGGTTGGTTTTATTAACACAAATATTATGCTAGGTGCCCCAACAGATGTACAAACTTTATCACACTGAAAGCCAACAGCACCCCAACTCATTTCATATCAGACTTGCAGTGATCAAATATTCAATCTGATTAAAAATTTCTATTCCACCAGCCGAATGGACCACCAGTATACTGGTAAAAAGGGTTTATGTCCTCAAAAATGTCCTTCATTTACAAATATTTTTATTTATTGGTCATATTACAGCATTACATTACATCACACGTGCTTTACAGCACTTCGCATATCCCATCTCAGAAGGTTGGGGTCAGAGCGCAGGGTCAGCTATGATGAAGGTTAAAGGTCTTGCTCAGGAACCCAACCGTCGGTGATAGGGCTTGAATCCTGGTCTTTCATTAAACAACTCAGCATCTTAACTATTGAGCCAACACTTCCTCCTTGGTACCCACATCTCACAATCCACACAGGGACATAGTTAAAAAAAAATAACGGGTCTGCCTATTAGAAGTATAGAGCATTCATTTATTTAGTTTTGGCTGGAATTTTAGAGAAGATCAAGAATAAAATATATGTACATTTGTTTAACTGTTACCTTGTCTGCATTTTGGCATGCATATTTTCCTGAACTGCTGTGGACGAAGCTGGTTTAAATACATGGATGCTTTGCTAGAGGCGGCTCTTTGTGTAGATTTGTAATAATTAAGGACAAACTAATAAATCTAAATACCTTCTATGAGAATTATATTTTGCACTAATTGTACATACCTCTTAATTTGCACTCATCATTTGCACAGTTGTATTCAGCGCCTACTGGTACTCTATCGGTACATTGATAGTTGCATCAGCAGTTTGTCAGTTTTACATTTCATACATTGATAGTTGCATCAGTTCAGTTACCTTTGATCATGTTCATACCTCCGTTACTTGTTGTTACTTTTGTATATCTGTTACATTGCTATGTGCACTTTTTTTTGTTTACATCTACATTATATGTATATGACAATATCTGATTTATTGCTATGTGCACATTCGATAGGCTTACTTCTACATTCAATTCGGTTTCTTTATGTTTATATGATTGTGCGTTTAAAGAGAGAGCCTTAATCTTGTTGTACAACAGTACAATACAAGTCATTCTATTCTATTCTATTCTATTCTATTCTATTCTATTCTATTCTATTCTATTCTATTCTATTTAAAGGTCATGTTGCATCACATTTCTTGAAGAAATGATGTTGGAAACTCATAAATCCGACTTCTTGTTGCTGTATAAACTTTGTACAAATCCATCTGAGGCTAGATGAGATTCACTTTAGCAGATGGACTAGTGTTGTCCTTCACATAATTGGTTATTTGTGCATCTTTTGTACATTTGGGCAGGATGTACAGTAGCAACTTTTTGTGCATGTTATTAAATAAACCGTCACATTCTGAAAAAGTAATTATAAGTCCCATTTTTGGCAGAAATAACAGTAAACACAATGAGGTTTCTTCAATTCAAATGAGTAATTATCAGCTATGGAATAAAATAGAGTACATGACCATCAGAAAAACAAAGCATTTAAATGCAAAGTACATCCAGGGTCCAATTTACCGGCCACTGATTTTATGTGTCTTCTTTATTAAATTCAGTTAAAGATAATGCAATGAAAGACTCGCATGCAATGCAACAGAAGATTGCTTGAACTTAGAGAGAGATATGCAGTATTTATTTTTTTTATCTCTGTGAAGTTGTTTCACATCATGTTTAAAGCCATGTTAATGGAAAAAAAGTGTTGTTTAAAGGTTTCTATATATTTTAGTGTTGCAATTTGTGAAGTAATAACATTTATTATTGAATTTAAATACATGCTCGGTTACACAGATGGTGGACATTGCTTATAATGTAGGATTTAAAAAAAAATCCAGGTTACATATAATATGATCTGCTGAAGGACATGCTAATGTAACATTGAAGGAGTCTTTAGTTTTAAACTTCTGTTCTTTTAGACTTTTACTGTCTTTTAGAAAGAGAAAAAAAAATAGATGAGGGCGTGATCTATACGTTTTGTGAACATACAGGATAACAGAGAGAGGTTGAAAGGAAGAACCTTTTCTCCCTGAGGTCCATGATTGCTGTCGCTGCCTTGCACTGCTATCTTTAGTGGGGTAAAGGCTTTTGCGCCATGCGAAATGAGGTTATAGCTTTGAGGGGATGTTCCTGCCCAGCGTCCCCTTAAACCTGGTAAACAGCAAGGTAGGTACCTCCACAGATCACAGATCTTTTTTTTTCCTCTGGACTTCTCGACTACTGATTAATGACTGGGACGTTCAGCAGGTAAGCCCTGTATTTTTCTTACATACCGAAGAGGAAAAGAGCCTCTCAGTAGCCACTATGGCTTCCATGGAGTGAATGACAGCTCTGGACGTTTCTTTATCGGCCCTGAGAGACAAATCTGTGACCTGACGCAGTTCTTGAATTGCGTCAATTTCTACCTCCCCTCATTTGTCCAGGTTCTTTAGCAGCTCTGCTTGGTAGGCCTGTAGCATAGCCATTGTGTGTAGGTATGCTCTTGCCTGACCTGCTGGCACAAAGGCTTTCCCTACCAAGGTGGATGTTGTTTTTAAAACCTTGGTAGGTAACGTAGGGGCCAACTGAAGACAATGCCGCACCCAGCGACAGGTACCCGGCATCTGTTCAACCCGTGGCATTGATCCTGAAAAAATTGGAGGCTCCTAGGTGGGGGTTGGACTTAAACTTTTAGGAAGCATTCGTCCAGTTTACTACTTTTTTTTGGCTGACCACTATATTTAGTTTACCAGAAGCCCGGGTTCTTCCACCTCCACCAGCTCCTCATAAACTGTAAAGCAGCGACTCCACACTCTTAAAATCTTTACACAACCCTTAAAATTATTATTTTAAGTTAAGTTATTTTCTCTTTCAAGGTTTTTTTCCTTCAAATTCTCACATACAAAAAATAGGTGCTTGTGTTTATATAGCATTACTTCCTGGTTGATTACATCACCTGCCCATGACTTTCTGATTGGCCAGAATAGGCTAAAGGTTATAAAAGGGCATTCCCTCTGAGAAACAGACAAGAGGCAGAGTTGGAGTCAACAGTGCTAAAGATGTCAAGGTTCTCTTTACGAGGTTGGACAGGATTAGAAATGAGCACATCGGAGGGACAGCTTATTATAAGATGGTTTGGACATGTGCAGTGGATGGATAGTGAAAATATTGGTAGCAGGATTTTGGAAATTGAGCTGCCAGGCAGGAGGCAAATAGGAAGACCGAAGAGGAGGGATACGGATGCAATAAACGAGGAAATGAAATTAGTAGGTGTGAATAAAAAAGATACAGAGGACAGGACTAGGGGGAGGCAGATAATTCGGTGTGGCGGCTTATAAAGGGAACAGATGAAAGGAGAATAAAAAAAGAGACTTAAGGATTTAATATAAAATTAACGTATAATGTATACAATGCAATATAAGATATGTGCTATGTACAGTATGTCTTTCAATATAAAAAGTTATACTAACTGGCAAAACAGAGGTAGGACAAATAGAAAAACTAACATGAAGGTTAAAAATGGCTTTGATACAACTCCGATATGTTGTAATTAATTTATTTTTCCTGATGAAGTTTATTTTTAACGCTAAAAAAATTAAGCTTTTTTTGCTACCAGTTTCTCCTCACTTCTCTTCCTCGCCTTTTCACTTATCACTTTCACGCCTACTTGTCTTAACAGCTAATTTTTTTGTCTTAATAATCTACTAACAGCAAAATCACATAGAAAATGTAAATGTAAAAGAGTTTAATACAACATGCATAAAAGCCTCAGCCTCAAAAAGACATTGGTAACATCATCAATCTAGCTGCAATATTACATACCATGTTTGCTTGGCATGGCTCTAGATTGTACTCGTAGCTCATAGGCCAATCGATGCTAAACAGGCAAGATCGTTTTTCTATATAATTTTTGGTAACACACTGTATGTGAGTCCTTAATATAATTCTATATGAACTACAGCTAATGCGGCTGGAGTCTCAGGAAATGATCTCTACCTAAATATTTAATGCTCATAGCAGGATACATTTAAGAAATTACGCTACAAGCATTAACATCAGTGCTGCATTATTGACAAAATGCCAAAAGCTAAACTGTGAGCTAAACTGAACGGGAGCGAGTTTTCTCTGTGTGAATGTCACTGCAACTGCAGTATAAAATGTTGAGTTCTGGACAGCAGAACAAAGATCCGTCTCCGTTTCTCTGCCTCGGCTCAGCTGTATGTTAACTCAGTAACACTGGTCTCTTTCTGCCTGCTGCTCAATTCATGACAAAGTCTAGGCCGGTACACACACACACACACACACACACACACACTCTCATGGCTTCCCAGGCTAAGACGTTCCTGTTCTTTTTTTTTCTTTTTTTATATGCCTTTAACAGTCATGCCATTGAAGCACATATTCCTTTAATAGCCTGTGTATCTGTGGGTGGCTAGAACATACGGTATATTAAATATAAATCCAAACATCATATCTCGGTGTGAAGACAAAGTAAATGACAACATGTATTTGTCAGTAAATACAGGATATATTGTGCGTGGAGGAGTGTAAATGTGTGTTAAACCCATACATGAAGCCGAAACCAGACTGCAGGCTTTGTGAAGCAGCCGGTGATGGATGAGAGGATTGAAGCATCACAGCAGTGCATGCAGATATTGGTTAAGAGTGTAACCAATAACAAGTTTTGAGATGGTTGAGATTTGAGGTGCACATCAGGACTGGGGTCCTAAAGACTGATTTGTGATGATAATGATGATGATGATGAAGCACACGGTTTAAGAAAATGGACAGGCTTCTGAATCGGTGCCCTGTTTTTAAGCAAGGCATATGTAAAGTAAAATTTAGCTCTGCATACTCCTTTATCTATTTATAGATCTATCTATTGCTGTAGAAAAGTATAAATGAATCTTGAGTTAGTTAGTGATAGGTCTTAATTTGTCAAATTGGCTCTACATTACAGTAAAATTTGTTTCTTCACATATCCCAGCTTAGACGATTGAGGTCAGAGTGCAGGGTCAGCCGTGATGCAAGCAGATTGCCTTGTTACTGAGAAATCCTAGGGAATCTCTGAAAAGGTAAAGAATCAGATTTACAGGTTTATTTTATACAATTTTGACAATGGAGACACTTTTGAATATATAGTAAATAACCATTTTAAAAGATTAAACTATTTGTGGACTATACAAGTAATTGAAAATAGTGAAAATATACAGTAAAGATATAAAAAAAAAAAGATTTTTTAACGGTTTTACAGCCATGTAGTAGAAACTGCTGTTTTAAGTAGGGCTGTGTAAAAATATCGATACTATCGCAATATATTTTTTAAAATAGTGTATCGATAATCTTACCTCAAGTATCGATACATATTAACTGATTAGGTTGTTAAGGTGTTGGATTGTTAATTGGAAGGTCAGGTTTCGATTCCCAGCACCACCAAGTTGACACCCCTGGATCTCTGAACAAGGCCCTTAACCTTCAATTGCTCAGTTGTATAAAAGAGATGAATATAAGTTGCTCTGGATAAGAGAGTCTGCCAAATGCTGTGTATGTAATAAATGTAAATTTACGTCTATGTTAATATTTAATTAATACCCTCATTGTGTGTCAGCCGACTTTCTCCTCCGCTCCTGTAGTAGTCGCAGACACATACGGATATTGTCTCAGAAGCAAACATGACGGAAAACATAACAGCGTCTCCGGCTTTGTATTTGTTGTATTTCCAGATATTTGTTGTGCTTTCTATTTAGTATTTCAGTGTGTATTCTATTACAATATATCATGTAATATATATTGTAGAATGTATCGTATCATGAGGCGTGTACCAACACACAATCCTAGTTTTAAGGTTGCTATGTTCAAGTTTGTCCTGGGATTTCACTCTGAACTGATGAAAATAAAGCAGCCTTGGGTTTCTCAGTGATCTTAGTGCTCTAAATTTTGAACCAGATTTAGATGACATTATTTACCGCCATCCTCTGCTACCCTGGAGATATTACACACAACCACCCATTGTTTTATTACTCCTGACATATTTCCCTTTTACGCTGCACTCCGTTGAGTAATGTTGGTTGGTCATTTATCTTTGGGTAAAATAAGACACAGTATACGTGTGTGTGTGTGTGTGTGTTTTTCTAAAGCTCTGATAAGTAAACCTCCAACCTTCCCGTGTTTCTTTGACTGGTTTTGGTATAGGCGGTGGTTGAGACAGGACACTGCTGGCTCTCAGGCATACTGCTTCTAACACCAAAGGGCATCTGTCCCTGTTGTTCGGTGAAGCTCTCTGAAGTCCGGCCTCTTGTTCTGGTGCATTTTAATGTGATCCTGCTGTGGAACCTTTTTAAAAAAGGCTAAGCCTCTTTCCGAAAGGAGAGAGTCCATTACATACCCCTTGAGCTATAGACTTGGGTCATGCTACAGGAGGCCAGGATAAAAGCCCAACTTGGAATAAATGCCAATTCTGCAGCTGACTTCTGGCAAAGGCATCAGTCTCACTTGTGATGTTAATCTGCTGAGTGTTTTTCTGCTCTACCATTCTCCACATTTGGACCTGGCCTGCTTCTTTTATTGCAGTATCACTGCAGGAAGTCCTCATCACACGCTTTGGTCACTAGGACGCATTAAGGACAAACAGTGGATGAGTGCTAGGCATCGGGTGTATCACGTGTGTTTGTGTTAGGCGCCTGACGCATCATCATGACCGCAAGGGTCTACAAAGAGACGACACCATGTAAGCGAATGTGGAGCCAGAGGCCTTGTGGCGCTGCATCGGTGCTAAATATTATGACGCGTTGCTTGGAAAAGCTGGCTCAATCCATATCAGCGTTGATAGGGAGCGGTTAAATAGGAGATATGATACATGGCATTAATAGTCTCCATTTGCAGTCCTTGCCACGTTTCCATACACCCTCCCTTCAAGGCTGGTCTGGACATGGAAATAGAAACTGCATGCCTCAGACCTGGTGTCCCCAATGGCTTGGGGATCAGAGACTGGCATAGAGGATTGAAAGTGATAAAGAGTTATACAATCAAAGATATGCAACTACTATTCTACTGCCAAAATACCCCACCTTGGATTTTCCCTGGTGCATGGGTACATTACTTATATTTGAAAATGCTACAGGTTGCATGGATTGATGCATTATTAATAAAACAGAAAAAGTTTATATGAAGCAAGATCTGACAATGAAAAATAGATTATATACTGTATTAATGTTTTTTAGTTTTACAGACATTAGTTTATTCACTTTTAGTTTCTGCTGAAGTGTCCTAAAAATCATTGTGTGTGAAGTTGAAATACACCCTGTTTGGGATGCCAGTCTATACTCACGCATTCACACGGGCAATTCAGAGTCCATCTATTGATGTTTTTTGTGCTAAGAGGAAACCAGGCAATAGCGCTGTGTAAAAATATCGATATTCTAATTTCTAGTATTGATACATATTTAAATTATGTTTTAAACTGATTTATGTTTACGTTAATTTTTTATTAAAAGCGTCAGTGCATGTAAAACTTCTTCGCTCCCGTAGTTGTTGCTGACACATACGGCCGTTGTCTTAGAAGCAAACATGGCTAAAAATAAGATAAGGGTGCTTTTATATTTGTTGTATTTTTAGCTATTTTTTACATTTTTTTTTATTGCAATTACTGCAAATATATGCAATTTATTGCATATACTGTGATATATTGCATTGTGACCCATGTGGTGTGATTTTGATCATGAGGCTTTAGCCAATACACAACCCCATCAGAGAACCTGGAGAAAATCCATGCAGACATAATAGGAAACTTTACACAATGACTAATCTGGGCTCTGGACTAAATTTAGGAACTGCAGTGACGTCAATTGTCATTAACCAGGAATATTAATTTAGTTAATTTTATTGTATTTAATATGTGTATCGAATGCAATCCAGTATTTAATAAAATATCAAAGATTGAAGAGGCTCCTACATATCAGGTGACTAATGGCTTCACCGAATAACTAAAATATGCACAACTGCTGCATTTGTATGTCTTTGACTGTTTCTTTTTCGAAAGTAAACTTACTTACTTTTAAAAGTATGTGGTATAATAAAAACCGCAACCTTTTTTTTTTTATTTCTTTCCTTTTTTATTCCACACCGGGGCACACTAGTGGGCACTGTCAGTGACTTTGATCATCCTGAAACGGTCAGTGTCTGAAACAGGATCAAATGTAGGGTCCTACTTCTAATAAAGCTATCAGAACCAGAAAGAGAAGACATCTTTGATGATTGGCTCTGCAGTCATCACATAAATAAGGAACAGATAGAGGGGTCGAGAAAATGAGAGAGGGTGAGGACAGCATGATGGACTTTCCGAATACTACATCTCACATTTACTACCTGCAGTAAAATGTAGTAAAAAGTGAAGCAGCAGAGATATATAAAAAAGGAACTAGACTGTAATGGGGCAGTGAGAGTAGGCTTCATCTTTTACAGTGTAGGCTTCATTTTTTCCAGACAGTGGAGGTCATTAAAACACCTACGATGAAAAACACATAGAATAGGACGCCGAGAAACAAATATAAAGAGAAGAAAGCATAAGAAACCTAATCAGCTAATCCAATTACTTTGAAATACCTCCAGCAAATCCTACTTATAGCAGCAACGTTCACTTATTTCCCTACGCTCTCTCCACTTCATCTCTTTGCTTAGTTTCTCTTTAGCCTCTTGTCCGTTAGGTGTTTTCCCATTATTGCAATAAGAGTGTGTTGAACTCTAGCATGCAGCAATCTGAGGAGAAGTTATTTATATCTGTGCCTACTGAGACTCTCACAATCCATCTCTTACTTCAAACACAGCAAGGCCACAGCCTCCCGGTGCCACAAACAAATCCAAGTGGAGCTGTGATCTGAAGTGGACACGTAATTCATCTCGGAAATGCTTTTCCCTGAAGAGTGCACCGCACCAGGAAGCCGAGTGTGTGCATTCTAGTGCAAAGAGTTATTTAACCTATTTTAACTGTGTATAGCGAACAATTAAATGTGCACGTATGGTACGGTTAATAACTAATTATACGTTAATAATCATTGTAGCTACGTTAACAGTATTTCCAATTTTCTATGCTTAACCACCAAATATTCATTTTAAATTGTTTTATAGTCGTGGTTTTATAACTGTGGTATAGCTGTTTAATAACCCATGACCCAATTTCTAATTTTTAAAACTAAAAATAAAATTAAATAGATGCTCGGTATATCTAATATCAGTTAACTTTAGCTATCAGAGATGTCAGTGTTTGAATGCCATCAGCTTCGGCTCTAAGTAACAAATAAAATTGTGTGAAATATTTTTTTCATTAATTGATTAACTTTAAATTAAGTTTCATTAGTGTAATAGCCACAAAATTGCCTTTAATTAGTTTTGTTGTGGTTGAACTGGAATATCCTACATTATAAAGTTCTGGGACAGCACTACAGCGACAGAAGCATCAGCCAATCAAATTTTTGATATTAAGTGGTAGCCAATCCTCTGTGTCTAGTGACGTGCCCAGTGGTACCCCCAATGTTTGCCAAAAATTTCCAAGGTATGAAAGTTCTATCAGTATGTACGTGACGGCCACAGCTACACCAGATATTTTTGCCGATCTACTAAAAAGCACACTTTTTCAAGCCAAAAAAAAATAATCAGGAAAGCAAGATGAATTAGCAGTCCAACACCTTAATCACTGCGCTACCACTTCGCTATTACATTTAGCTCATTCATACAGCTGTATGCCTTGCCAATGGGCCCAATAGTGATAGCTTGGTGTTGCTGGGAATCCAACCCACAATCTTTGGGTTGGCAGTCCAATACCATAACCATTCAGCTACCACTCCGACTTAAAATGCTGTTTGTAGGTTTTGCTCTCTTGCTCTAGACATTTTGAGCAGAAAATCAACAGTAAAAATGACATTTGGAAAGTAATTTGAATCGTTTAGTGCTATATTTGTTTTAGTGCATTTACACTCCTTTGGGGTTATTAAGTCTGCGGTAGTGTAGTGTCCCTATTTTTATGTGGTTTTATTTCATTTTATTACTCAGTTAATAATAGGCAACAAAAACCACAGTCAAATGGGAAAATTCTGCCTTTTTATATGTAATCGCCATCGATGTTTAAGTACCAGGGCAAAAGTTCTTTTAAAAGTAATAGAAAAGCCTGAATATAACTGCTCTAAAGAGACAAATCCAGCAAAGTTCCTTTATTAAAAAACTTATTTAAAGTCCCACTAGGAACTGGGAGTGACCATAAATTAAGCAGGAGTTGGCTCCACTGCTCTCAAAGGTGGTGGGAAAAAAACATATTCAGTCTCTGTAAATGCTAGAACGATCTTACAGCTGATGTGAAAGATGGAAGGATTACAAAAAAAGCGATTTTGCAAGTTTCGCTCACTGGATTTGAGGAAATCACTTAAAGATTTTCTCACTTTATTTGCATTTGTCAAATTAAAGTTAAATGTGTCACTTAAACAAGCAGAAAAAAGGGAGAGTGATAGCACAGTGGTTGAGGTGTTGGACCGCTAATTGGAAGATCGGGGTTTGCTTTCCAGCACCACCAAGTTGTCAATGTTGGGCCCCTGGACAAGGCTCTTAACCACAGTTACTCAGTTGCATCTGCCGAACGCTGTAAACGTAAATTACATTTAAATGTTGAAACATTGACTGATTTACCAAACAGACAATTACACTGCTAAACCCTAAACCCTTTTCAGCAAAAGTACATGATTTGATCGTTTTTTTTCGCCAGTTCGTAAAGTGTCTGGTCAAATGTCAGCTCGGCTCGTTGCTCCTGTAAACTAAAAATATTTTATCTGCTTGAATGTTGTACAGTACATGTTGTACCTAACAAGCATTTACAAAGGACACATAGACACGTCTCAAATATGTCAAATTTGTCCGATTTCATACAACTTAAATGTCTTATTTAATAAATGATTCCCTTTTTTGGTGTTATGAAGAGCGACTATGCGAGTATTGTGCATAGTGATGAAATAGAGTTACTACAACAAAACATAGAAGAAATCCGAATCATTATTGGAACTCCATAAAAAACTCCAATTATTAAGTATCATTTTTATTTTGTCCTATTTTATGGTCCGCACTAGGGGTGTGACAAGATCTCCTGACACAAGATCCAATCTATCTCATGAGACTGGTCTCGTGAGATTGTAATGTTTCCCGGTGGAAATAAGTTTAACCGAGTTTTCGCCACAGGTTCCTAAACACTTGAATTCAACAAAATAAGGATGTTAAAATGTACTGAACTGGTTTATTAGATCCCGACATGCATATACAACTTTTTCTCCTATCTCACTCTTCAGCGCATTCACTCTCACCAAACTACGGCAAGCCCCGAGGGAAAAATTCATCCACACACACAGAATGAGTGCTAACACAAAATTACCACTTCTAAACCCAATAACCGGTTTAGTCTGTTACATAAGAAACGGCGAAAGAATGATAGACAAGACAGAGACAATATGCAAACATTGTAAGAAATGAATACTGTACACCTCACGTTCTGCATGGATACTGTAACAGACAATAGGCGTAATATGCATGTGGCTGTGCGCAAGGCAGGATTTAAGCCGCACATCAAATGCTTTCCACACACAATAAACACACAATAGCAGCCACTCCACAAATCAATTGTGGACCTGGCAGAAAAACGTTTTTTATATGTTGTTAATTACTGCATATAATTTGATTAAATAGAAGTTTTTTGTGCATTTGCATTTTGTGTTTTTCAGTTAAATAAAAGATTATATTTTCATGTATTTCATCATTAAGGATTTCTTTAAAAAAAATCCAATAATGTAGTCTCGTCTTGTTCTCGTGAACTCTTATCTCGTGGGATAAGTGCCTCGTCACACTCCTTATCCCCACATAATACGTAGAATGAGTAAAGAAGAAGGGTCACCGTGTCAGCTGTGTAAATTGCTTGACCTACTACAAAAGCCAGACTACTGCCAAGAGTCTGTCATGACCCTTATGTGCTGTTTCAATAGACACAATCTGATTGGCTACAAGATAAAACATTTTTTAATTAAAGCCCATTGCATTGCGAGTAATGTGCACCCGATTTCTCACTGAACACATTATCAACTGTTAGTTAGAAACACAACAATGAGCTATAACCTGTTCATGCAACTAAATACACAGCATGTGAGGACATTCACACGAAAAGGTTATTAAAATAAAGCACTATTTGCTTTTACCCTTATAAAATTAGAGCATTTTTAGACAGAGGCTTATAAAGTTTCCATTATGCAAATGGATAGTTTATGACCTATGTCTCCTGAAGGTAACGGCATGCTTGGCTAGAGATGTCAGGCCTGTGTGTGTGTGTGTGTGTGTGTGTGTGTGTGTGTGTGTGTGTGTGAGATCAGGAGGGTTCGCAGTTGCCGAAATATCATCCTCCAGCTATTCCGCACTCGCACCCTGTGCACAAAGTGCTTTTCGGCTTGGGCTATAGGGAACAGCGAGGGGGTCACACATCACTCCAGTCACCCCCCCCAATCCCCCCCCCCCCCACCTGCCTTCCCACATGCCATGGCTTAGCAATAAACATTTTTTTGGCTAAGCTCAAGAATCTTGGCTGTGCAGGCTTTACAGATGCCATTGATTGCATGGTGGATCAGGAAGGAAATTCCTCACAAGAACAGATGAATTGTATCACATTGGTCACTGACTTGTGTGTGTGTGTGTGTGTGTGTGTGTATGTGTGCTTGGTAGATATATAGAGTGAATGGAGATGAGACTCAGAATGCGCTGTTTGTCTTTGCCTTCTAAGCTTAGACGGCGCCTTAAAAATAAAGACTCAAACTAAAGAACTCAATTCTAGTTCTAGTTTATCTAAATTCTAATGCCCATGAGACACAAGATAATACTGTGTATTGTGATAGAAAGGCAAATATTTTAACTCAACTTGTTCTCTTTCAAACAACACCTCTCTGTCTGAAGGGCAGATTTTGCACTGTTGCTCATGTTACACTCAGAGGAACACATTCTGCCCTCTTCCACATACATGCCCACTATTGGTTAGTGTTGCTCTGATTGACAATGCCATCATTCTGCCCGTCCAACAGCATAGCCAATATGGACCTCCTAGACCTGGCTATAGATGTCATCCCTCATCAGCACTGGAATTGTCAATTTAATCTTCGGTTTATTCTTTTTACCACTCAGGACATCTGATAATGTTTTATATATAAAATTCAATCTGCACTGAACATGTGAATATTGCCTTTAACATGATTTTATCACAGCTGACTTAATCTATAAGAGCTTTTCTTTTAAACTCAAAGTCTTGAGTATAAAAAGTATAACTGGAGATCAGTTTACTGCCATTGTGACTGAAGATCGACATCAGCCACTGATAGTTTCCAAAGTTTGACTTCTTTCCTTTTTTTATTGTCCCATTTGGGGGCAATTTGTTTTGTAGGAATTGAAACAAATTGATTTGCAAAACAAAGAATTTGCACGAACTAATAAGAAAACATCGGTTACGCATAAAAGGTGCAGTATAGATTAGATAGTAGCAAAGGATACAAATTTTTAAGTAACTAGTTATTTATATAAAGAACAATCTTTATAAATCTTTATAAAAAGATTACAGTAGCTGTATTATTTAGATTTATGCCATTCAAAAGACACTGCTTATCCAGAGCATTTTACATTTATCATATTTATACAAATCAGTTAAAGGCTGAGGGCCTCGTCCAGGGTCCCAGCAGTGGTAGCTTAGTGGACTGGAGAACTTGCAACCCTAAGAACAGCAGTCTAACCACTAAGTTCCCGTTTCTCCTATTGAGTAAATATAATGGGAGTTTGGATTTCGAAGTATCTGCTCAGGAGGAGAATCTGACAACCTGCAGCTTCACTAGATAACCTAGATTTTAAGTCTCCTAGGACATTTGTCTAACAGAGCAAAAGTGGGAGGGTGATAGTATTGTGCTTTGATCACAGGACAGCTACCAATACAGTATTGCCAGAGTGTAATGAACTCTGAAATCTGTAATGAAGTAGTTGAGAACCCAAAGTGCAGTTTATGGAATCAAAAGTGACATAAAACATTAAACATAGCTTGGTATGAATGCTAACATAAACGTTGACATAAACTCACCAGTGGCACCCAGACAATAACTATTACAATATATACCGTAAACTAAAAGAGAACACCTTAAGTAAACAAGAGACACCTTAAAACATGACACATGGACAGGAGGGATCACATGACAAGTAACGCAGGAAACAAGACAGGAAGTAAACAAAACCTAAAACACAAAACACTAAACCTGACAAAGAGGCAAGATTTACTAAATCAATATAATGACGTATCCTCGAATTATGTAACACTTTTTATTTATTTAGCCAATGTTCACATTTCTGGTGGACCCACCACATTATTGGGGTTTTTAATTTTTTAAACACAGCCATAACAATTAATGTAAAAACACTTAAAAGATGATTAATTAAACTGTGTTTGATTCCCAGTACCACCATGTTGCCACTGCTGGGCCCCTGAGCAAGGCCTTTAAACCCCAATTGCTCAGTTGTATAAATGAGATAATTGTAAGTCGCTCTGGATGAGGGCGTCTGACAAAAGCTGTAGATGTAAATGTTTACTTTAGCTTACTTACAAGCAGTATGGGCATTATTTTTTGTTAATATTTGCCTTTGACCCCTATTAGATTACATATAAATATTACATATGAAGTGTTATGGAAAAATGTTGTAAATCCAAAATAAGCCAAGGCCACATTCGTCTGGAGATAAACAAATAATTAATACCATAATTTTTCTATACAAAATGTAATTCAGACCCAAAACTGTATTTATGAAGTGACCTTTAGGTTTATTAAATACTCTATTAATGAATCAACATAAACAGTTTTATTTAATAAAACACAGTTTTAATATATAAAACATTTTTGTTACACTAAAAAAGAACACTTGACCTTCTGCACTTCTGTTCAATTGTAACTACAAGTAGGAATTCAACCCAAAATCTTTCTTTTAGATAAAAGCTGAAATTCTCTCTAGACTTCCTTCTGGTAAATCAGATGAGTTTGGATCAGCTCCCCAATCTCGAGTGATTGGTATGGATGGTGAGTGCAGTAAACCCTCTAGCTGGGATGCTAATCCCTTCATCAAACCTTTAGGGAACTAAAAATAAACCCACCTAATTTCTTATCAGATCTGTTCAGGGTCAGTGGCTAGATGAGAAAACCCACCCAAAAAAAGGGTGGAGCTGAAACATTATAGTTTATAGATGTGATGATGACAAAAAGGACCTTGATTTACTCACTAGGTTTTATAGCAGCCATCAGTGATTTAATAGTCGTATAATGTTACACATAATTAATAGCCTGCCATCAATTTATTTTGCTAGACAATATGAAATATGTCATGTTCTAATGACAAGCATGTAAAATTTAAATTGGAGATCAGATTTAGATGAAATAGAAAATGATCACTATAAATATTCCGGTGGTAAATTTAATCTGAAGAACCCAAGAATCTTTGTAATTGTATTCCCATGTCTCTGTAACATGACCTAAGCTTTGATATTAGCATGTGTCGGTGAGTTGACATTAACTTAAGAAAGTAATATTAAAAGAAATAGCATAACTTAGAATAGCTTGTCTATGGGTCGCTGTATGTTTTATTAATGAAAATAAAGTTAAGGACAAGGAGAAGCGCTGGCCATCTTAAGTTTGATTCGAAATGACTGATAAGGTCATGTTGGGATGTGCCGCACTGTGTGGTTTCCTTTGCCACAATAAAAAGCTAAGGGCAGATAATTACCTAAGCGTTACCTGCAGCTGATGTGATTCATATCTTTCCTGTCTTTCTTTTCAATATTTTTTTTGAGTTTATATTGCATGGTTCATACTCTTCAATCAGCCTCTTTAGGTGCACAGGGAGTGTGTTTTGTCTTGTTGCTTTCCAAGTTTTGCTTCATATATCAGACAGTTGGGTGATCAATCGAAGAACGCACTATTGTTATTCCTTAATGTCTCCGGGCAAATGAAAAGAGTAACAGATCAATCTTTATTAAAAATATCCTTCCTGCTTTGGCTAGTATTCATGATTACTGAATCTGGAATGTGAATTAAAAAACAGGAACCCAGATGGGTGTGTTTATCGACAACAAGGACTGGTAGCAAAATAGCAGGTTTAGCAGACAGACCCAGGATATTAGGGACCAGAGGACATGGCAGGAACGAAAAAGATGAAAAAACAGACCCGGATTTGAAGAACCAGGAATTGAGACACAGGGAACTTGGAGAACATGGACAGTGAGCGTGGTATATAAACGAAGGAAACCAGACTCCAAGTGATGGTGAAGCATGCTCTTAAATAGATGTGAAGTGAAGGAGAGTGAGCGTGATTGGGAAACGAGAAGCAGGTGGAATTAGTTAGTGCTCTGGTAATGATGGAAGGATTAAGTGAGTATATTAGTGTACTGTGACTGTATAAAACCTTTATTGCAATTAACCTTTACTTCCCACTCTATACTCTAAAACATCACCCAGTCTGAATTAGTGCCATAGGCAGTGCATGTAATGCCTTAATGCAATAATAACTCATCACAGTAGACATGTACTTAATGTGCTTAGAAATAGAAAAAAAACCCAAAATTTCTTGCTGACGGTTTGTCACAAATATCTTGGCTTTATCTTAAATCTTAAAGAAACAGCATTACTTATGTCATTCTATGCCTGTTCTCTATACCTATAAATGACAATGGCTATAAAATGACAATTATTGCATCTAGAGAGAAAGTGAATGTCGAACTACAGACTAAAGCACCATTTAGATTTTCCCACATACATTTTTCGGACTTTAAACTTGCTCAATATTATTTTATGAATAGCAATATTAAGTTTAGGTCTGCTTCGGTGGGTAAGTGGGTTGGTTGATGGATGAATAGATAGATGCACGGATAGATAGATAGATAGATAGATAGATAGATAGATAGATTCCAATTCAAATACAGTATTCATGCAGAACCAATACTAAAATGATTGTCTTTTTTTTCTTTTTTTTATTTCACTTTACTAATTACATTTTCAGACATGTTGAAACAAAAAAAGTGGAAAATTTGCAAAATGATGTATTTTCTTTCCCCATTCTATTCCATAACCCTAAACAGAAAATCAACAAATAATGAACCTTAAAAAACAAATAATAATGTAAGTAATTGATTAACCATATTGACAGCATAATGACTATACCAAATAGCAGGATACAATTCGATAATTTATTAGCTAGCAGATATAAAGTCAAATATTAAACAAAAAAAAGGAATTAAATAATAACAAAATACTAATAAAATGATTAATAAGAAAAGAAATTTAAAAAAAAAAAGAAAAAGAAAAAAAAAAAAAAAATAAATAAATATATATATATATATATATATATATATATATATATATATCTATATATATAAGAATTGCATGACGGTATGCTGCAACGGTATGAACAGCTTGATTAAATACAGTACTTACACGCACTAACACTTTTCTCTTTTTGCTAGTCAGGCATCTCACTGTACTTCTAGATCCTCTCCATTATTTCTCATTATATTCTTGTTGGTTCTCCTCCACTCTCTTTGCTGTGTTATCACTATTTTCATCACGTAAATGATCGTGAAAATGATGAAAGAACACTGGGCACACAGTGACATAGACCATAAAGAGCCGCGTGGAGTGGCAGAGGATGGATGGATAAATTAGAATGTTCTTCTAGAGATAAATATTTCATAAGGTGCAAGCTGGCACACTGTGATACCGAGCTGTAATAGGTTGAAGGGCACAGTGTTCTGGGCACAGAGGGGCACTTTCTGCTGAGAGAAGTCTAGCTCTGCCACTGAGCAAAACATCAGAGCTGCACCACATCCCGTGCATGATATTGATATTGACATGCTCCATTATTAAAAGCTTTCAGCATTTATGTCTAGTCACGTCCTGAATAGTTTCCAGATTAAACACACTACATTACAGGGTATCTTTAATGCTATGAAGTAACTGCTCAAAATTTGTTCTCTGGTTGGGAAGAAGTGTGTAAATGTGTGTGAATGCTGATGTTTAATGCACTGGCTTTCCGTTCCATTTGCAGAACAGTTCCTGAAAATAAATGAATAAATAATGTTCTAGCAGGGACTACAGAGGATACTGAGTTTTACCTTAGCAAAATACATGGCAGATGTTGTTTACTGAAGCTTAGGCGTTAGAACTGGAACAGTGTCTACATGTGCAAATGAAGATGACTGAAAGTCGGGTAATAGATTTGCTTTTAATTTCTTTCGCATTTCTAATTGTTATATTTATCAGTTTTCTCTTATTTAAAAGTTTTTTCTTTATTTGGTTTTGAGAAGCTAGGTAGATAGATAGATAGATAGATAGATAGATAGATAGATAGAAGAAAGAAAGATGGACGGACGGACGGACGGACGGACGGACAGACAGACAGATAGATTTACTTTTACTTTAATTTCTTTCGCATTTCTAATTGTTATATTTATCAGTTTTCTCTTATTTAAAAGTTTTTTCTTTATTTGGTTTGTGTGTCATGTTGTGAAAACTTTTGTTTAGAGTGCTCCACATTTAATGTTTAGAGAAAATGTCTACCGTGCTGTATAAAATTTCCTTTATATAACTACCTTCTGTTTTTGACCAGGCAGCCCTATAGTTGCCAATATAGTTTCTTCTTGATGTAAGAAAGAGGCAGAAGATGTCTTGCGTCATTCAGGACAGCGTTTCGGTAGCAGCGAATAGTTGGCTCTTTCTCTACATGGGGGATTATGCACAGAGTGAGGAATGTGCCTTGAACCCTCGTGGAATGTTTCTGATGTAAAGAGACACACTGTAGGACTATAGCAGTAAGGAATTTCTTTTTAATTGTTAAAATGTACTCTAAGATACTTCCATCTTATATTTTATCTCCCAGTTTCTTTTATATGTAAAATGTCATCTTTGGCGGTGCAAAACCTTAATTTTATAATTTTATTCTGACCTTTTTATTGTATTTTTCTGTATTGTATGTATTGTATGTGCCAGTAGGATTCATGTTCCATTCGGCTAACTAGGATATTTTTTCACTTGCTAAACTTATAAGCTTGTATATTATAAGTATAGATTATATAAAGCATACATTATAAATATAAAGCATAAAGCATAAACTGTAGCAGAGCAATTCTAAAATGCTTTTGCTGCTCCACTCCGCTAACACACTCTGCTTACCACCTATAAACACCTAACTACTGCGCGGTCTTCCTGCTTGACTTAATACCATGAAAAAATTATGAGACAGCGTCTTTTCGTAGGATAACAAAACGCAGTCTAAATAATAATAAGACACAGAGGTGTCATCCATGTGCTATAGTCTATTGCCACTTCGCCACATATTTTGGCCCAAAATACGAAATAATCTGAAAAGTAGTTATTTCCCCCCAATAATTTAAGATGACGAATGCTCACATTGTCTCAAATGATGTTCAACACATAAAATCTGTAGAAATTAAAAAAAATTTAGTTTCAGGTGTCATGACCTTTTAACACACTAAACAATACCTGAATTTAAGTTTTTAAAGGCACTTTTAAAGGCAGCTTTCTTTTATGATGAACGGGTGAGTCTGTAACGGAAACCTACACAGGCCGGAGTGACTACCAGTATTATTGTGGGGATTTTATTATGATATATCTATTGTGCCTCCTGATGCTAGATGACAGATGAGCATTACTTTTTAATAGATATATCAAATATTCAAAGATAAAAGATGACAAATGATACAGACAGCCATTTCTTTGAACTAAAAAAATAATAATACTTGTCCATTTTGTAAATTTTCTGTTTTTTGAAACAACTTTCTCACTTTGTAATTGTCCAGTCATTTTGTTGTCTCTTTGAATTGTTTTGCTGCCTGACATGCCGTGGCACCTGATCATCACAATGAAAGTAACGTTGGTCAGGTATTCAACAAATAATAATGTTACCTTAATAACTAAAGCCAAACTTAATTTTAAGATACAGATATAATGTTAGTAAAACATATATTTAAAATAGAATTTCAAAAATATCTCACCTCTGTGCCAAAATATTTACCGGAATCATAAATCTTAATAATAACCTCGCTTCCCTCATGTTCATTGTTTAGCCTAGCCTAGCATTACCGAGCTTTTTTTCCCAGAGTTTCTGTTCCGGTGTACTGACATTTGCATGTTCTTGCTTAATGAATATGAAATAAAATTCTTTTTCTGTACTGTATCCCATTGGAGAATGAAGTTGCATATGGATTCAAACCTGGAAGCCTCTGCCATTGTTTAGAGGGCTGGTCAAAATGTTGGCGCGGGCTGTAGTTTGGGGATTTATGCCAACAATTAGCCAAACCAAGTTCAACTGATTAAAGTTGGGACAGTGGTGGTTCAAATGGGTATGTTGCTGCATTGTTGATTGGTAGAATGGGAAGACTAGGGTTCAAGCCCCACCACTGCCAAATTTGCCACTGTTGGGTCCTTAAGCAAGACCACTAACCCCTTCTGATATAGGGACACTATATCATAGTTGACCCTGTGCTCTGACCCCACTCTTGTACTATGGGATATATGAAGAAACAAATTTCACTCTGCTGGAAAGTTTATGTGATAAAAAAAAAAACATTATTATTATTATTATTATTATTATTATTATTATTATCACAGTGCCACATTTCCGCAATGCATTCTGGTTATTAATATGATCCAAAATTGCTGTTAAAAATATCGTGGAAAAAGACGTGCTGTTCTGTTAGGATATTTTTGTCCTGCACACAAGCACTCAATTCTAATGGAAATAACAGAAAAGCAGCATCGGACATCAAATTAGCACTAAAATGACTTAACTAAAGATAAATGTTAAGAGTATTCCCGCGCCTCGAATTACTCTTATTGCCACTTCTGAGAATTCCGCCCTAGTGTAAATTCTTCATTCGTAAAGCTGTATTCATTTTTATAGCACAATTATTGCTTGCCAAAGGATGCAAAGAAATCACTTGCCAAATTGTCATTTCTGAACAGGTGTATCATCGCCTTATGTCTCGTCTCTTGGCTTCGGATTTAACATCCTGTTCTACAACTCTTTTTCAGCATTCCTAGTCTGTGACATCACTGCCTCATTTTCTGGCTCTGATTGAGTGTAGCCAGAGGACTCTGATGATTCTGCTTGAGGAAGGGATAAATGGATAGAAAAAATTCAGCTGTTGGAGATTTGGTATTTGTAACGTTTCCTCTAGAAGAGGATTAGGAAGAGCATGCTGGGGAAACAGCTCCGAAAACCCTGTAGAGCTGACACCAGTTTCAGTAAAATCATGCCAGTCGTAGATGGTGTGTTTGCGTGCTGGATAAGCACTGCACAGGCTTAGCTAAGTGGTCAGACTGATCAGGACAGCTGTTGACCATGAACATAATTCTGTATGTGTGTGATCATGTACAGTGTCTGACTGCTTTACTGCAAACTTGGACTCAGTGTCGCGAAGCTAAAGTGTTTGTGGCTGTGTGTTTGCACATTCCATTCTTACCTCATTTTATAATCTGGTTGGCACTATTGAATGTTCTGTTCTCTACTGTCCTCTTTGCACTGTCTTTGTAATGTTTGCATTGTTTATTGCACTGTCCGTTCTGCACTGTCTGCACTAGGTTGCACACATGCATTTTATGTCTATTCTGTTCAATGGCTTTTTGTTGTTTTGTGAATTTTGTGTCTTGTGTAACACCAGGGGGTCCTGGGGAAACGTTATCTCATTTCACTGTGTACTGCATCTGCTATATATGGCTGAAATGACAATAAAGCTCCTTGAACTTGAAACACACATAACCCTAGAGAGATTTTTTTAATAAAGAAAAGAAATAAATGTAAATGACTGTGTCCAACTTTGTATTTTCTTTTGACACTATGACAGATTTGCCTTTAATCTTTGAACTATGAACAGGATATTAATTGTATTATACAGTAGGGCTGCACAATATATAGTTCCAGTATCCATGTAACAATGTGTGCATCTGCAATAGTTATATTGCAGGATGTGCAATGTCGGGTGGGGGATTATGTTTGACTGCACCGCATATGCAAAAGTAATGCAACACTGATACTATGTGTAATGATTCCATTAAAGCGAGTAGTATGAAAACCCAAGTGCAGTCTTCAGTTACAGACCTTAATACTTTGCAAAACAACAAACATAAATTTGACTCGTCTTGAAGGGAACACAATAACTAAATGAGAGACACCTGAACACAATGCCAACACATGATTAAACTAACCACTGAGAACTTGACACAAGGACAGGGAAACAAGACAGGAAGTAAACAAAGGCATAAACAATAAAGTCAATTAAATTTTATTGGTATAGCGGTTTTACACAGAATGCAGTAACAGTAAAAGTGTAAGTTTGTCCCTAATGAGCAAGCCGGAGGCGACTGTGGCAAGGAAAAACTCCCTGAGGTAAAGTAGGAAGAAACCTAAAGAGGAACAAGACTTAATCTGGTTAACACTGCATGTTATTGTTAATTACAACCTATTGTAATGCAATAAAATGTAATGTAAAATGTAGTCTTGGGTCAGTGGAGCAGAGTGAATCCCAGTCCATCCTCGAAGCTCCTCGAAATCAAGGAAAGGGGCAGAAATCTGGTCACTGGTGCCTCAGGTTTTTCGCAGGGTTGGAATCTTCTCCTTGAGAGTTTACCTGAGCTGGCACAATCTCTGGATGGATATAAAAATGGAAACAGGTGGAGAGAAGTTATCTAGCTGCTGTTTATAAATTAGCTGGCACCAGCTGATAATGTGCCTTAAGTCAGATATACTGGAGCATATTATTATGGGATATGTTATGTGTATGCCTGGTTGAAGAGATATGTCTTTAATCTATGTTTAAACTGGGAGACTGTGTCTGAATCCCGAACTTTGTCAGGTAGGCCAAAGTTTATAAGCTAAATATGAAAAAGCTTTACCTCCTTTTGTGGACAAACATGAATTTAAAACGCAAAACATAAACTATATAAAACATAAACATGAAGCATGAACGAAACATAAACCTCACAGTATGTTGATTTATTCTATAGATATAATTAGCTATAGATGGTGTGTATTCAGGAGGCGGGACTGTCTGTCACTAATCTAATGTAATAAACTCGAGAGCTTCAGCTTGTCATTAATGCAATAGGATTTACCTGTATATAATTTAAAAAAAGGAAAAAAATATATTTATATAAGTGGATTACTGATGGATTGGATTTTCCTGTGGGATTCAATCTGTGCTGCTTAGTTTCAATACACTCTTGGGAAATCTTTCTAAAAGAAAACCCAGTCCTGTATTTGCTTTTTTTGCTTTTTCTATTAAAATAAGTACATTACACCTACACGCCGTTTCGCACAGGTCAAGGTGCTGCTGAGTCCCTCTTTTAAGTTAGAAATGTTCTCTAAATAACTTCTAATCTATTTTTTTTTCAATTTATAAATGTATGGATACTGTTTTAAAAGCTCTATACAACAGTTTTTAATTTTTATTGTTTATCCTTTCCATATTTTATACTGCACATGCATTCAGCATTACATTTGTCAAGAAGAGAAACAAAAAAGTTATTGCCCCCCCACACCTATATATATATATATATATATATATATATATATATATATACTATATATATATATATATATTGTCAGCGTCATTATATAACTGACTACAGTTTTAGCATTAAATCCAAATCTTTGTCCTTTGAGGGATGGATGAGGGAGGTTCATTGTCCATGACAAACAGTAGAATGAACGTTGTGCAAACTACATGTCTTAATTATCATCATGATTAAAGCCATTAAAGAAGGAATTTATCATTTCTGTTTTCTGTAGGAAAAAAACATGAAAAAAATGCTCAAATGTTAGTTTTTTCCTTTTAAGAAAGACCGACCAGAATGTGCATGTGAGGCTAAAAACAGTTTTAGCACAGTGGGAAGTGGTAGCGCCGTGGTTCAGGTGTTGGACTGCTGATTGGAGGGTGGGGGTTCAATTTCCAGAACCATTAAGTTATAAACGAGTTAAATGTAAGTTGCTATGAATAAGGGCGTCTGCCGAATGGTGTAAATGTAAATCTCGCAGATGCAATTACATTCACAGCATTTGGCAGACTCTCATTTTAATCTCATTTATACAACTGAGCAATTGGGGTTCAAGTGCCTTGCTCAGGGGCCCAGCAGTGGCAAGTTGGTAGTGCTGGGAATCGAACCCACAATCTTCCAGACATGCTTACTGTTGTTATTAGTATACAGGGTGGTTATTATACAAACGGTATGCGTTTTATTATATAGGAAAATGACAGCAAATCTTTAAATTCGACTGAAGGCACCGACGGCGTCAATCAGTTTCGGCCGGAGATGAAATGCACAGTCATCTGAAAGAAGTCGTTTGGGAGATTGCAATAAACATCCTGAATCCATGCCTCCAAATGCTCCAGAGTGTGAAGCTCGAAATCCTATTTATCACCGTCTATTTAGAGACTGTTTTCATTTAGCTGTGATTAGATAAGTTCTATAGCCTTTAAATGTTGCCTAGGAAATGTGAACCCCCCTGTATTTAAATGTCCCTTTAAATATAACCAAACGTGTCTCATTGTTGCCATGTAGCCTAAGCCTAAAAGCCTCTTCCATCTTATCCTTTCTCTACTTTAATGTTCCAGAGGGAGCAAGCGATCAGGCCATGATTCGCCTGAAATTTTACCTCAGCCCCATTTTTTATATTTGCCCTTGAGGCTTTTAATCTAGCTGCACAGCCACTGGTGTAAATGTGATCCACACAAAAGTCTTTGCCCTGCTTTTACCCTAACCCTCTTCAGTGTAATCGAGTCTATGTTGTACATCTCTCAGGATGGCCAGTTATCATGTCGTTACAGAGAGCAGGTCGCCTTTGGAGGGCCACAGACGGTTACAATAACACAATGACCAAGTAATCATGTCCTGAACCACATGCCGCTGTTTATTCTTTCTGGATCACGGACTGATTAAAAGTGCATCACCGCCGCACACATCAGTCTTTGGGGGGAAACAAATAGGAAGAAGACCAGGGTAGCTTTGTTAATTTAATTATACTGCATTCATGAATGTTATTTAATCATGCTTGATCATGGTTTTCTTTTCCAATAGAATAAACTAGGTTAAACTCTTAAATCTGCTTGGTCAGATGGTCTACATTATTTCGGCATTAAAAAACAGCTATAACAAAAGTTCTAACTGTAACTGGCTGTAACATTAACAATGCGTTCTTATACTTCTATTGTAATAGTTATTACAAATGCATCAGAAACTGGTTCTTTAACAAAAATGTTAATCTAGTTAGTGATTTTGTGATATTTTTAACCAGGATATTGTAATAGACTGAGGTTTTTGCCAAAAATGACTGTTTTTTAAGGGAAAGAAAGATAGAGTGTGAGATATTGAGAGAGAAAGAAAGAAAGAAAGAAAGAAAGAGAGAATGTGAAAAAGGAAAAAGCAATCTTTTTTTATTGTACCTTTAATGAAGTTGGACACTCTTCTTTCTAGTAAATTTCATTTTTATTTTAATTTCCACTTTTTATATGTTACCTGCTTAAAAAATAATATCCGTAATGATATCACAGTATTATAGAATGATGAAAAATCTGCCATTAAATCAAAAAGTAGACCTTCCAGACTGTACACCAAGGACTATGTACAGCATACTTCACTATTACACCATTCACTGGACAAGGGCATGCAGGAGCTCACTGTAAATCAAGATAGGGTTAGAGCAGGTAGTTATTGGTGGTGTGTGTGTGTAAATGTGTGTAAATAAGGGCATTTCTTTGTTCTAGCACTCTTAATAATGAAAGCAGCATTGTTGTATCTTATCACAGAGTGAAAAGAGGAGAAGTGGTGGCTCATGGTTAAGGTTTTGGACTACAATCAAAGATTGTGGGTTCGATTCCCGGCTCCACCCTGAGGGAGGCCCTTAACCCCTAATTGCTTAGTTGTATTGAGATAAATGTATGTCGCTCTGGATAAAAGCGTCTGCCAAATGCTGTAAATGTTGGATTTGAAACTTAAATCTGAAGAGTTAGTTTGTGTGTGTAAGTGTGTGTGTGTGTGTGTGTGTGTGTGTGTGTGATCGGTCCTCTAAATCAGCTAGAAGGCATCTATAACACCCCTCATCTCAGCCTGCAAAAGACAAACATCATTCACTCAACATAGCAATCGCAGCTTCCTCCTTCACATCGTATCTCATCACATGGCTGTAAATCTGTCAGGGTAAGGTATGTGTGTGTGTGTGTCTGTCTGCATGTGTGTGTGTGAGAGTGTATGACTAGGTGTGTTTGTGTATGTGCTAGAACTTTTATATTAATAAATATGTTTGTTCGTCCTTGGTAAAGTTATTTACTCTGAGAGGGAAAAGACGCCTGCACTTCCTGACCAAAAAACATTTTAACTACACTTTCCTGAGCAGTGCCCTAAACGTCAGGTGGTTGTTGGTGTTGGTGTGTAAAAGTGCACATTTTAGGTAAAAAAAAAATTTGGAGCTGATGTGCTTTAAATTTTGGTGTTGTACTTCTGCATGGGGAACAGATCTTCCTTCTTAGGTTATGCTTTATGAATGTCTCTTGCTACGAATGGGATTTAAAATAAAAAATCCTATTTATAGGCTAGTGTGTCAAGAGCATGGTTTTGTGTGTATGTGTGTGTTCAGTTTTAAGGTTTCTGTTTCTTGTCTTACGTTATTGTCATGTGATTTACGTGATTTCCCTGTCCGTGTGTCATGTTTCTATTGACTTTCAGTTCTGTCTTGTTATTGGTTCATTGTGGTCATTTGTTTCCCTTATTGTGTTCAGGTGTTTCTTGTTTAGTTGATTGTTTCCCCGCATTAGTTTGTGCATTTATAGCCGTGTTTTAGTTTGGATCGGACCTGCTTTGTTGCTTGTCGCGGTCGGTGTCTGGCACGTTCCGGTTCAGGTTCAGGTTTCAGTTATGTCGGATCAGGTCAAGTCTGGTCAGGTTGTTGTAGAACAGTTTTATGTTTTTGTTTTTTCTTTGTCTTTTCATTTGTTATTTCTATAATAAATTGCACTTGGATTCCAACCTAATCCTAACTCGTAACTTCAGTTTGGGATAAAAGTGATGAATCTATAAGTCTAGAAAGTTTTTTTTTTTAAAACAGATGCCAATTCTTGCCTGAAAAAAAATAATGTAATCAACAATAATTCATCTAATCCGGCAGTATTTAATACAAACTCTTAAAAAATAAGGATTTCATCTTGAAAAATTACCTACCACAATGGATTATAAAATGTATTAGCTTACTTGCTATTTACATTGTAATATAATAAACAAAACGAAAAAGTCTGAATCCTGCACTAAGCTATATGGGGGATTTAATAAATGTTGTTTTCAATCTGGCAACCTAGACCTGAGAGCAAGTCATTACCTTGCATACTTCCCTTGTGCAATCTCTGCATAGATTACATCACTCGATCCATATCAGGCTCGCATAAAGAGTTTATTGCTGGAGCCCATAAGGAAATACTACTCAGGTGGGGTGTGTGGAGGGCTGGAATCTTTCTTTATTTTATTTTCTATTACCTTGTAGAGTTCCGAACCATTTAAAATAACAAATTAGGATGAATGGAGTTGATGTAAAGTAACCATAAAATAAAATAACAGTTTATTGTGTTATAAATATTAATATAAAGGACACAAAGTTGTTGTTTTTTAACTTCCTGTTCCAGATTTGGTCCCACTCATACTGTAGTGTTTTCATCTACGTCATGTTGTGATAAATTATAGGAGGTGTGGATATATAGGAGATACTCAGATGTAAGCAACAGCATGGATTGCATGGTTAATGTATTATAGAGGACAATTTATCAGGTTTAAACTATGGCAAACAAGTCGAAGCTTTGCTTTGAATTATACAGAGTGTAATATTTTAACATTAAAATGAATAGGTGGTAAAGATCTGTTCAACCTGACTCCTTTGTCGTAGACTGATGAATCTTTTCTCGTTTTATCCATTGTTTCTGCTACTCCGTTCTTTCACCAAGCCAATACACAGCTAAAAACTTTATATTACTACTATATTACTACTACAAAGTTTTGAAGGTCTATAACCAGATGGTGTGTGGATGGGTGAGAGAGGCACAGTTTCAGCTCATCAACTAGATGTATATACAATAATAATAAACAGAGCATAATTAACTACGTTAGAAAGTTTAAGAACAAACACGAATCAAGTCAAGATTTTTGCTATGGAAATCCTACTTCAGTTTGGACTTCCACGAACAGCTTCTTTCTTCCAGCCCTTTTTGCACTTTTCTAAATGATTTGTTAGAACTGTTTAGTACCCCATCTGTTTTTCCTGGTCTGACTGATTACTACAGCCCAAAACACCACAATAACTGCCCATTTTTCAGCAGTAATAATTAGCCAAACCTGCAGTATCTGTTCCGTTTAGTGTTATTGTTTACGCTTATTTGCTGCCAATATGGCCGACTTCTGGATTGATGACGTAGCGTGAAAATTCTCTATCACAACCTCTACGCCTCTGGAAAGACTTTTTTGTAATGCATAACTCTATGAAGTTTCAATTGGGTGCAATTGTTTAAAAGGTGTTCAGTGTGGGTTGTGTTAGGGCTTCGCTCAGGAAACTCCACCAACCATAACACACCATATCCTTATGGAGTTTAGGGGCTTTGTGCACAGGGGCATCGTCATGCTGAAACAGTGTTTGCACCTTTAATAGGGAAATTGTAATGCTTCTACCTCTATGACTGCAATACTGACAAGTCCACATGGTGTCCACATGTCTCCTGTCCATACAGTGTATGTGAGAGGATTGGACTAAATATGCCAAATATTTTACTCTATGTCTGGAGGTAGCATGAATTAAATATCAGGTGGTTGTAGTACCTTACATCCAATATGTTCTCAAAGTCCTTGATTGGTTATCAGAACGAAAACAAACTAATTTGATCTTAATCTGTAACAAATATAGGAGGGGACCATGTGGAAATGATTGTGGGCTTCTTGAATCATTGGTTCAGATATTGGATTTTGTGAAGCATAGCCAAATTCGAGTTCAGGAATGAAAATTCCCATTTTCGAAGCTGTTAGATTGATTTAGTTTATGTAGTTAATAGCCTGGTTGATTGTTCGTTCAAACCTCAATAATTACACATTTTCTGCCTATAAATAATGTCTGCTTAAACCTAATGTATTCTGTCAGTAAAAGATTTAAGCATTATAACTCCATGACTTTAATGAAAAGCCATATTATTATTGCACAGTTTCAGATAATGAGCTTTAAGAGTTGAACATGTTCCTGGTAAGAGAAATTTCTAGAACTATTGATGTAAGTTAGTCTTGTTAATGTTGTGTGTCTGTGTCCTGTACTTTGGAAAAAGATGCAAATGCAAAAAAGGATTAGAAGCAAACAAACAAACAAACTAGGAAAACAAAAATAACAACTAAAATAAATAAAAAAAATAGGACAGGGTCAAGATCGAAAACAAGATACACAACCTAGGTAATGTAGAATGTATATAGTATGTGAAGTGATGTGTGATTGGAAAATTGTGGGTTCGGGGCCGTGTAGACCATGATGTGTTTCTGCAAAACAGCTTTTTGACCTGACAATAGGTTGTTTTACAGTTTAAGCATTCTAGCACTTACGCAGCTTTTAAACATGGAGTGGGCAGTTGTGTCAAATGGTTAAGGCTTTGGTTTGTTGTTTAAAGGATCGGGTTCAAGCTGAAGCGTTGCCAAGCTGACCCTGTGATCTGTTCCCAACATCCTAAGCTGAAATATGTAAAAAAAAATATCACTGTAAAGACTTCTTTTTTCTGCCTTTCTTAGGAAAAAAACATGGAATCAATATCAGGATCAACTAATACTGACGTTTTTCAGCATCTGTGCCGCATAAAAATCTTTATGGAGTTTTCTAGTCAAATCTGATTCATTACTGATGTAGGCTTACAGGCTAGTAGACTCCAAACCTCAGAGTTAAATGCGATTCCAGGAAATGGTAAATAACAAACAGGTGACAGGCAGTTAGACAACTGAGCAGTTGAGAAGATAAAACCAACAAAACCGCAACGGATACAAACTGTCCAGTAGGCAAAAAACATTAATCAATAAGTCTAGGTGAATCAGGACAAACAGGGTCAAAAACTCTAATGTTAGAAATGTTATGTCCGCCTGCCAGCAGTGGCAAAATGGCGGTGCTGGGAATCAAAACACGACCTTCCATTTAGTAGTCCAAAACTTTAACCACTTCACTACCATTTTTCCATTCTATGCATACTATTAATTGGAAGATTGGGGTTCGATTCCCAGCACCGCCCTAATTAAAATAATACCAAGCTTCAAATCATCTGTTCTTTGGCTTCTATTTTAGACTTAATATATATATATACACAGGACAGGACCACCAAGGTCATATGTGTTTATAAAGATTCTTTTTTTAGATTCTTTTACTCCCACAATAATCTCCATACCACAGGAAAGACTTTCCAATAGATTGTGGTACAAGGATTTGCTCGCTCAGCCACAAAATTGTTCTTGAGATCAGACACTGATGTTAGGTTAGGAAGTTCCAGCTGCAATTGGAAGTCAAGTTTATCTTTAAGGTGTTCATTGAAGCTGAAGTCAGGGTTTTGTGCAGAACACACCATGTCTTCATGGAGCTCAGGAGCTTTGTGCACAGGTGGACCAGTGTTTGGGTCTCGTAGTTCCAGTAAAAGGAAATCTTAATGATATTAAAGACAAAGACAACCTAGACAATTTGAGACAGAGGCAGTGATGGCTGTGCTGGTAAACTGTCCAGAAACCTTTGGCCATATAATAGACCATCAACCACCGATTGCTCAGTTGTATAAAAGAGATAAATGTCAGTCGCTCTGGATAAGGGTGTATGCCAGATGCTGTAAATGTAAATGTATAAATTACAGACTTCAGAACGAAACACTTCAAATAAAAAAAAATAAATAAAAAAAACGTACCTGGTCTTTTTTCTGGTCATTTTTTGTCCACCCTTTCCTCATATTCCAGTTCTTGGCTAATAGGGTTTGAAACCGGTGTAATTATTTGCTGGTGTAGCCCATCTGTTCAGCATGTTTATAAGGATTGCTTATTAGACGATGTAGAATCACACATATTTTTTTTCTCATTTTTATGTATGCAGTTAACATTAGGTAAAGCTTCTGAACTGTAGTTGTATATCTTACGCGATGCACTCCTGCTATTGTATACACCGGATTCCAAACATATCATAAAAGCGATACTTACAGCCACCCTGTTGCCTATAAACATGTATGCTCACATTATGAATTATGCAGAGATGATTTACAGCCATTCTTCAGCACGGTTCCAGTTCTTTATTACTGCTCGCTCACACTATTAATAGTCAGATGCTCTCTTTCTCTCTCTCTCTCTCTCTCTCTCTCTCTCTCTCTCTTTCTCTTCGTCTCTCTCTCGGATTTGTTCATCTCTCAGTCAGGCCTTAGATTAAGATTGCAGTCTGAGCCCAGCTCTTATATCTGATGACATACCTGCCTTTTTCACTGCAGCAGACGTGCAGTAAAAATAGTGCATTTAATCTTCCGGATGTTGAATCTGGCTTTTTAAGTGTGTATGTGACAGTTCTGATAGGTCTGATAAGCATCGTGACAGTTTTTTCACGCACGGTGGCTACTTCAAAGCTGAGCGTGCCTTAAATGGAAGGTTAAAATTAGCAAGAGGCCCAATAACCTGGACCGACAGATCAAAAGGGATCTGAAGTACAGGCGTCAGCGTGGCCAGGGCTTGTGATTTCATTTACGTCTGAGTGTGTATTTGCATGTGTGTGTGTGTTTGCCCTGGCAATTTTCGGTTTCTTAGCTCTGAAGCGTTTGCGCAGACTACGAAAGGTGACCTAGCGAAGAGCGCGTGTCCATATACAGCGTGTCCGTAATAGCGTACATGTGATCTGAGTATGTGCGAGCGAGTGTGTAAGGACATTAGAGTTCAGCTGGTGGATCATTCAAGTGTATTGACAGAGGAGGTCACTTAAATATCAATGACGCATTGCAATGCTGCCTGCTCACACTGACCACAGGCATGAAGCCCATCAGCCTCCGCGGTGCAGAGAGGTCAAGCGTAACTCAAGCCCACAGAGGGAGAGAGAGATCACCAAACAAGGCTTGCTCATCATGAGGGAAATATCCCTTATCAACCATTTGTATTTAAATTTCCCCATAGCGCACCGCCGTAACATTTAGAGAGAGAACGCCAGTGCACTGGGGTCTTCTTAATTGGCTATTGATTGACTATCACTCGGCAGCGAGAGACGCGAATTGTCCCGCAATGGCAGAAGGTGGTGAAAGAGAAAGAGAGAAAATTAGAGAGAGAAAGGTAGAGAGAGAGCGTGCACAGAAATAATGATCCACTCTGCATTTATTTACATAGTATAATAAATGATGCGACACACGGTGCTTGATTAGACTGAAAATCCTTCAGATGATGTTTATTTGCGCAAGTCATCATACAGAGACATGTGTGACTTACTCGGATCAGGGGAAGGAACTGCTAACGAGCGTGTAGATGTTTTGCGTGTGTTTGTGTGTGTGTGTGTGTACTAAGAAAGTGTAGAAAACTGGTGCGTTGTAAAGAATCTATACACAGCTCAGGGTGACCCACTGCTCTGAGATGATCAATTAATCCTACTGGTTGGTTGGGATTGTCCAGGGAAAGATATTTATTACATATTCATCATTGTACACATTCCAGCACAGGGCAAATTTCACACAAACATCCTAAGAAATATACGTACTGTAAATAGAAATAGCTTTGCTGGAAACATCGTCTTCTTTAAACAGACAAAAAAGAATCTGACAGAAGACTTTAATGAGATACCAGATAAAATTAACATCTGATTTTCTTATTTCGCCTGGATTAATTAGCATGCATTCGGGAGAGCGAGAGCGCCGAGATCTTGTTTTGTGACAAAGACAGATGACCTGCGGCGAGGCTTGTATGGCTAGAGTAGCGCTCGTGGAAAGACCGCAGAAAAAAATAAGCCGCGCTCACACACAGTCTGCTAGAAAGCACTTCGGCTACACACACAGCCCACTATGCCATTCTTCAATGTCATTCCAGCCTCATTTTTCAAAATTATAGGTGTGTAATTTGAGATGAAGTGCTGGGCAACCTTCTATCGCACTTTTTTTGCCCCATTAAAAAGACCGCCAGTATTTAACATCACCCGCCTCCTGCGTCAAATTAAAACAAATGCTGCTAGAAGGCTCAGCTTATTCATTCCTCAGGGTTTTACAGCACAGTAATACAATTTTGTTTGAGGAATAGTCCAGCTTCCATTCCATTCTGGGGGTTACGACAAATGACTCCTGACTACTTAAACATTGTTTACATTTCTATAGTATGTATTGTATATATTATAATGTTGAATTTTCAGTTTGTTACAACATTTGTTATCCAAACCTAATAAACATACACTATATGGTCCAATAGGTTGTGGACACCTGTCTAACACCCTTACACACACATATACATGTCCTGCCCCAGCTGTTGAAAGCCCACGGTTGGTTAGAATGTCTTTGTATGTAGAATTTGATGTAAGAAGCCCAAACACTCTTCCAGCATAACAAGGCCCCTGTGCACTAAGCCCCTAACACACGGACCCATTGTTATATAATTACATTTCGATAGCAAATCGAAATAAATTTGGATGTTAAAGCCTCAGATGACTGCATCTTGAACTTTCACCACACTAATGAATCAGGTATCTTTAGTTCCAGATGTTTCAAAGGAAATAGCATCTAAAAATAATGATCGAAAAAAATACCATAAGCCAAACTCAAGGGGACCTAACATCAAACCTAAAGCAATCAGAACATCACAAAGAGAGGATTATTTTGGTATAGCAGAAGTTGAAAAGGTCTCCTGTGTAAATTTATTCTCTTTGATCCAGGTGTTGTTCTTGTCAATCATTTAGCTTTGTCAGTTAATAAGCTTTATTTCTATTTATTACTAAGCTTTATACTATTCATTGCTAAGCTTTATAAGTAATAGAATTGGCTGATGTTAAATACACGGCTAATAAAGTAGGTTTAAAAACTAATTAAGGCATTTAAAGTGAAGTTAAAATGGAATGATTTTTAATGTATTAATTAATGAAATTAATGTGTTAAATAAATCCAGTTAAGGGAACTAATATATTATAACTGATATATAACATATATATAATAACATTTATTTATTATTTAATATGATATATTTATTACTGATATAAAATAACTGATTAGAAGGTGTTGGACTGCTAACTGAAAGCTCAGGGTTTGATTTCCAGCACTACCGGGTTATCAATTACCCCCAATTGCTCATTTGTTTAAAAAAAAGAGATAAATGGAACTCGCTCTGGATAAGGGAGCATGCTAAGTACCGTAAATGTAAATGATATAAATAGTATATGTATAACATCATTTTCTTTCCAAAACAGGAAACAAACCAATAAGTTATTAAGTAATAAATTAGCTGGTTAACTTAAATCAAGGGACTTATTATTAGTAACGAGACATTGTGGGTACAAAATGTGTGCAATACGTCTATTTGTTGGTTTTATTTATTTAATGTCTATATGAGGATTTGAATAAAGTTTCTTTTTTTTGTGAGTCTTTACCTGATTATTTAATTAGTGACGGAAATGCAGTCAGTTAATGCAGACTGTGGAAGTAAATCATTACTTATAACACACACACACACACACACACACACAACATGTCACCATGTCATTAGGGTTAAGTGTCACATCCTACAGTTTGTCCATGCCAATTAGCAATCTGTGCTCAGCCTGTTTCTCTATTCTTGTCTCCTCCACTGCCCGTGGATTCATGTTACCAGCTGTTGGGACCCCACATCTACATTTAAGAGTTGGGGTTTTTTTTACATTAAAAATGAACACGTAGACGAATCTGTCTTCTGTCAGTGCTTCTTCCCACAGGCTTCACTTACCACCCTGCATGAGCACCTTGGCTTTGATTTAAGCTGCTTCCTCCAGGGTGTGTAAATGTGGGTCTGTGTGTGTGTGAAAATCGTGCTGCCTTGCTACACGTTTGTATTCCTGATCATAGACCAGCCTGGATTACAAGGCTTGTCTTGATTATAGGACAAGGGACATATTACATTTTCACACACAATATGACACAGAAGTCATGTGGCAAATCAAGTGTAATAATAACACCTCCTGCTGTCTTAACGTCTGAGCTCGGGGCAAATGCAGAAGGCAATAGAAGAAATAGCAGAGTATAACCTTTTATTCAGACCACCAGGATGGCGACTCTAATGACCCCATGAGCTATGAGCCCTGCTTTGAGCACTTCCTGCTCTTTTTCTCTTAGTTTATACATCGATTACTGGTTAATAATCTGTCATTTAGGAGCTAAGACACAAAATGGATGATGAGCAGTGAGGTTGGTGTTGTAGGAGGTCATCATGATGTTCGATTCCCAGCACCACCAAGCTACCAGATCTGGGCCCCTGAGCCAGGCCCTAACCCCCAATTGCTTAGTTGTATAAGGAGACATAAATGTAAGTCGCTCTGGATAAGGACATGTGCCAAATGTTGTAAATGTAAATCATGCAAATACTTTTCTTAACTATTATTGTAGTCCTGCTTGTTTATTTTTATTCCTGAAACTGAAGTCAGAACTACCAAATGTTTTTTTGGAAAATTATAAACCAAAGATGTAATGTGTTTTGAGCAGCACCAGCAGTTTCGATTCCCAGCACCACCAAGTTGGGATGTGGTGACTCATAGTTAAGGTGTTGGACTACCAACCCACCACTGTTGGGTCCCTGAGTAAGGCCCTTAACCCCCAATTGCTCAGTAGTATAAATGAGATAAATGTAAGTCACTCTGGATAAGGGCGTCCGGCAAAATGCCATAAATGTAAGTTTCCACTGCTGGACCCCTGAGCTTGGCCTTTAACCCCTAATTACTCAGTTATATAAATGTAAGTCGCTCTGGATAAGAGCGTCTGCCAAATAACGTAAATGTAAATGTAAATATCAGCATGCAGGGCTACCGCATGATTGTTCTATTCACTGTGTTCTTGTCGACTTAAATCTGGTAAAAAGGTCAGAATTTTTGTACTGAGATTATAATTTCAGAGGAAAACCATCCACTTGGTTTAAATGTGACACAGATGCTTTTTCGGGGTCATAGATTTTTCATTTTTTTGTGTCTTTCTTTTTTTTCCTGTCACACTTGCAGGACATTCTTTCTGAGCTGTGCTAGCTCTCACCACTATTCTCTAATTTTAGGCCGGATGTCATTTCCATGTTGCTGAGTCAGATGGTCATGAGTGCACATGCCAACAGCGGGGTAATGGCCGCCACTGTAACTGTTTTACAGCAAGAAAAATGCAATAGTGTAGCTGATGCTTTACTTCCTGTTACATCTCCTATTGACGTCATTTAGCTCTGGCAATGAATATGTTTTACATTTTCTATGATGTATAAACTTAAAAGAGTTTAATGACAGCACCTTTGTGTTGTAGTCATTAAAGCTCATCCTTCAGCTTGAATGAACGGTTTGGCAAGGATCTTGGCATGAAAAACGAATGATTTTAAGTCAATGCTAATACGAAATCCGCTTGGGAATTTTACAGAATTAAATTCAAATTGCAGCGGTTTTAGTCGCCATCTGCCAGCTGAGCGCAGTAATAAATTCCCAGTAAGACGTCACGGGTGCCCAGTGAAACATTCCACAGTGCAGCAAATCTGGTATTTGAGTTGTTTTTAACTCTTTCTAGTTTGAATAGTGTGTGATGTAAGATCAGTGAGACTGAATTTCTTGCACAGAGACGACAGTAATAGGAAGTGAAAAATCAAAGCTATGTTTCGCTGCATGCCTATAGGATTCTTTCAACAAATTCTTTCCATCGTTTCTCTTAGCTGTTTTTCAGATCTTTGATCTTTTTGGCTTTCTTTTTGGATGTAAAACCTATAAAGGTCCATACACAGTACTTTTTTTTTTCTTTTAAGCACCTATAAGCACCCATAGCTGTATTCACATGCCAGTCATTGTATCTTATTGTAGATTGTACAAAACGCAAAGAAAAAAAATCCATTGTTGGGATCAGCTGGCCAATTTTCATCCGCAGCTGATCGACCGAAGGATCATTAGTATTTAATTCAATGTAGATGAATGTAATTACAGTGATTAGTGGAATAAAGAGGCTAATGCTCTATAAACTGAAACTTTTATCCCTGCATTCAGGTTTTTAGTACTTTGGAGTTTTTCAAATAGGAAACCGTTCCCTGATACCTTCTGTATCGTGAAAGTTTTGAGTTCTTCTGCGAGGTTGAGAGCATCTTTGGGGTATATCTTCCATTTAGATCTCCAAAATTTGCACGCAACCTTTCTTTGGTGTCCCTGAATGTCCTGGCATCGATCATAAGAACGAGTCACATTGATCAGGGTTTATTAAGGGCACAATACAGCGATGCACAAATAGAGAAAAAAAATCATTTAGATAAACTCTATTGTCTTTTGCTATTTATATAAAATGCCATTACGTTAGGGTTACAAATTGGTGCAAAACAAAACCAAAAAAAAAATAAGTAAACGTTGTATGATTAATGACTTAATTGAGGTCTGTAGCTTAGCTAGACACAGGTTTCTCTAGAGCCTCTGGCTGCAGATAAACACTATACACAGTAAACACTATTAAAACCTGTCAGAGTGAGTTTGTACAATTTTCGCCTTGGTGAAAAGATTGGCTCTGGGGAAGACAGAAAGAAACATAACCATATGGAAAGTATAGTTTACCCATTATCTCTCCATTCATCGCATTGCAATTCATTTAAATGATTTTTCGCTCAGAGTTCAAAGAAACAATCCACACGTGTGAGCAATGACACTGTAAACTGGATCCAGAGTTAGCATAAGATTGCATAAGATATGTTAATATTTTACTTATTTGTTATTTCCATTCTGATGTCTAAATTAACCCATGTTTATTGTACATTTATCTGGTTGCCAGATAGCATGGTGGCTTACTGGTTAGCACAGTTGCCTCACAGGCTTGCTGTGTGGAGTTTGCATTTTCTCCCCGTGCTGAAGTGGGTTCACTTCAGGTACTTCCTTCCCCCAGTCCAAAAACATGTATGTTAGGTTGATTGGTGATTTTAAATTGCCAATAGGAGTGAGTGTGTGTGTAGTCCTGTAATGGACTGGCGACCTGTCCAGGGTGTCCCTCTCCTGCCTTTCGCCCTTTAAGAGACGGCTGGGATAGACTCCAGCAGATCCCTGTGCCTCCGAATTAGGGAATATGCAGGTATAGAAGATGGATGGATGGATAAATGGATGGATGGATGGTTGGTTGCCAGATTTTTCTTAAGAAATATTTCATCATCAGCATCTCTTGCTGGAACATTCCTAATTAAAATTATAGTATGTTAATTACCGTAGTTTGGTTTCATTGTGTAGATTCATCTTCATTATATATTTACACAATGAAGAGATATGCATGAGTTTTTTAATACTATTTTAAGAGTTAATTATCTATACAGATTACTGTGGCTGTGATACTGAGTCAAGGTAACTGAATTGTAATGCTGAAGTACCAAAGCACTTCAGTTTCACGCCCCAGTGACATCGCTAGTATGACCTAGAGGACATTCTGTCAGGTGCTATTTGGGACAGGATGTAAAAGCACTTGTCAGGGTTACAGCTTTCTGAGTTGCCTTCTTTACCTCTCTAAATCCGGGGCTTGAGGGTAATTCTAAGGTGTCTGATGTCTTGTTCAGCTTTGTTATGTGTCTTTCCATCTATTTTCCTCATCCTTCATTCTGTAGCTCTGCACATCAACTAGTGTTTCGGGCAAATGTAAGTTTGACACCAATTCTTTTGATGCATGAAAATGTCTGTGTGTACAAACCACCTGAGCTCCACGAAGACATTAGCCGGGTTTCTATCCGCAAAGATAGAAAAAAAACTAGAAATGTGAATTAGCTGCGTTTCCGTAAAGTTGTTCAAGCAGTGGCCGGTGTTATTGGTAACCTAGTAACTAACAGTAAATAAATATATATTTTTTTTAATTTGCAGTTTCCATCACTTTTTTCTGATGCAACACTTAAATATGTGCATTAACACACAGTTATAAAAACATAGCAATGGTGTGAACAAGCCCTACTAAACATCTTTGGGATGAAATGAGGAAATGGTAGCACATTGGATAAGGTGTTGGAAAATTGGAAAATCGGGGTTTGATTCCCAGCACCACCAAGCTGCCACTGCTGGGGTTCTGAGCAAGGCCCTTAACCCCTAATCGCTCAGTTGTATTAAAAAAAAGAGATAATTGTAAGTTGCTCTGGATAGGAATGAATAATGACTGATGTAACATAAATGAATGTATAATGACTCTTATTATAACAGCAAACTAGGAATAAATATACACAATCAAATATGGTTGGAATGTGGGCTGTCCGCAAACTTTATCGGCTATATTTTTCCAATTAGTATGTTTTCGAAAGTTGTTACTGGTAGGTTTTTGGTGTATTTATGTGGAACTTAAAAAGGTAAATAAGATTTATGTGGTTTTAAGGAATATCAAGTATGACCCTGGCTGAGATCAAATCTGTAGAGTTTAAACAGCGGGTCTGAGCAGTGGTGTAAACCAGACTATAAGACACTCTTTCTGTTAGCTAAAGGATATGCTGGGAAAATGAAGAATATGCATGAGCGGTGGATTAGAAACAGGAGCTGAAAGAAGAATATTAAAGACAGGTCATGTTAAAAAGAGCACCAATATTTTGAGAAGGAAGGAAGAGTTACAGAATAATGTATGCAAGCCGGGGATTGTGTTTTAATTAAAACTGATCTAAGCAAAAATGACATATGGAGGATTTCCACTGTAGAGATTGGGATTATGGGTAGAAAGAGGAGGGGAAAAATCTTTTTTTTTTACATTTCAGTGCAATATTTTTTTTTTAAATGTTCACATTTTTTTGTTAGGTCTGAGGTGTCTTGATAAAATCCAACAAAAAAACATCATCAATAGAGCTTTCATTTTTGGTCAGTTTGTATAGAAGCAGAGATCAATAAGAGGAGATAATTGTACATAGGTCAACATTATCTGCAGGAGAGTCCACCAAAAGCAAATTGGCCGTGCTCTCAGGCGTGACATTCCCTCTCCCCATATCATTCAGAGCAACACTGGCTAATCATGGTTGTCTATGAGCTCATGCATTTAGAAGTGGGTGTATAACTCATTCCTCTGAGTGCATTATATGCAGTAGTTCCCTGCTTCAAAAAGATGCATGTAAAATAGCCTCTGCATTCCCTTAACATATTCTCAAGTTTGTTTGTTTTTTTTTCCCAGCACCTCCAAGCTGCCACTGCTGGGTTCCAGAGCAAAGCCCTTAACCCCTAATTGCTCAGTTATATAAAAAAGAGATAATTGTAAGTTGCTCTGGATAAGAACGTCTCCCAAGTGCTGCAAATGTAAATGTAAATAGAACAATGACTGCAGCCTAAACTATCTCACCTAACATTATTACCAAATCTTACCAATACTATTGTAGCTAAATAAATGCAAATTTCCACATCCATGCTCCAAATGTTGTGAAAATTCCATCGGGAATAATGACTCTTATTAAGACAGCAAAGTAGGAATAAATATATGCCTGGGATGGTAAGCTGTCCGCAAACTTTATCGGCTATATTTTCCCAATTAAAATGTTGCCTAAAGCTGTTACTGGTGGGTTTTGCTGTATTTATACACCATTTCCTTACCATAGTCTCAAGGTTTATTAATGTGGTGTTCATAGCATTACACAATACATTTACCCTTTAATAAGCCATACGTGAACATTCGTATTGCATTTATATCAGTCGACAGAACAGCCGACACTTTTATGTTATGTTAAGCAAAAGATCTATAATTTACACATGGATTACATCAGATTAACATCAAAAAAGAAATTCTTCACTATGTTGCCAAAAGTTTGTGCAGACCTGCTCATCAGATCTATATGTGGTTCCTCTTGAAAATGTTGCTACAAAATTAGAAGCACACACATATCGTCTCTAATGTCTTTGTAGGTTGTAGCTTTACACTTCAGTGGACCTGAGGTCATTTTTACACCGCATGTATCAAGTGACCCAATTCCAAGTTTTTCCCTCAATGTGGCACAGATGAGATATGGCTGACGACCGTGTAAGCAGGAAAAAAGCACACGGATTCTGATATTTTCAAATCGGAATAAATTATATATTATTAGTTGAGATATACTCTTAGTTGAGAGTTTATTAAGTAAATTTACTGAAATTCTTAGGAGACACATCTATATATTTTTTATAAGTAGTCACATTGTTATTGAATAAAATAATAAATTGAATTAAAAACTTGGGCTTTGACATACTTTAATACGGTTTATGTCCAATTTATAAAATGTGCCGACATGCATTAAGATAAGATTTGTACATCTCGGCATGTTACTGTAATAATTTACTGTGTAATTTGATGAATTGTATCTCTATATGAATGCTTAGATACACACGGACTTTAAATAACACTATAATAAAAGAGGTGCGTATATTTTTTTCCCATTATTGTATTAAAGTAAATTTGCTTTGGTTACGTGCTCCTTTTCGCATATTTTTCACACCTTTTGCTCGAAAAAAAAAAGCTTTTCTTGCGTAAATCTTAAATAAGGAACTTCAGATCCACCACAGCCTTTGATTTATATATATAGATATATATATATATAATAATTTATCCATAATATTTTATTCTGTATGAAATCTCGGTCACAATGTACTGTTATATTCATATTTTAGTACTGTTTAATTCATATTTATATAGTAAAAAAAAACTGGGAAGTGAGTGTGATCAAAATGTTGCCTTAGAGCAGACTCTGATACATGGGGGTTTTTTATTTGCCACTAGAGAAAAAAAGTTGAACAGTGTAACACCGTTATCACAGTCGGGAAAACTGTGTCAGCGACAGCTGTGTGAAAGGAGGCTGAGAAAAACAGTGCCACAGTAAGTTAGTTTTTTTCTGTAGTATTTAAATGTTGTGTTTGATTCACTCCGTAGCTTATAAACCATCCAGTGTCTCTGCTGAACTGCTGAGTACTCTGGCAAACAGCATATAATAACAACATACAGCTCAATCTATTTGTGTATTGGAGCTCTAACTAGAAGCGACGTGATGATGACGGATAAAAAGATACGTTCCTCTTATATGTGTGTAAATCTACTTTTGCTCTATACAGTGTGAGGTTTAATTAGGAGCTGCAATGAGTAAGCTATGTTCCTTAAGTTCATTTTAGCATCTGATTGAGTAAACCTGCCTGATCCAGGTAATCAGCAGTAGGTAGGGTAGAAATAGTTGGAAAACAAGCAGGACCAAAGAACTCAGAAGCCATGAGTTACCTGTCCCTGATTAGGCGATTGTATATTCGGCAGTGAAGAAACCTGCACTCAGTGAAAAACTAGGACACCACTGGCTTTAAAAGGTCAAGAACAGCTCAGAATGTTAGACCACATCCCAGGATACAGGAAAGATGACAGTACCACGTCATCAGAACAAAATGTTTTAGTAACGTGAACTGGTACACTTACATTACTCAGAGCGACTTACATCCATCTCATTTATACAACTGAGGAGTTGTGGGTTAAGGGCCTTGCTTAGGGGCCCAGCAGTTGTTGCTTGGTGGTGCTGGAAATCAAACCCACAATCTTGCAGACAATTAGCAGTCCAACACCTTAACCTTAGCTTAGGAAAAGTTTGAAAAACAACAGTATTTGGCGGACACCCTTATTCCGAGCGACTGACATTTATCTCTTTTATACAACTGAGCAATCGGTGGTTGATGGTCTATTATATGGCCAAAGGTTTCTGGACAGTTTACCAGCACAGCCATCACTGCCTCTGTCTCAGATTGTCTAGGTTGTCTCTGTCTTTAATATCATTAAGATTTCCTTTTACTGGAACTAGGAGACCCAAACACTGGTCCACCTGTGCACAAAGCTCCTGAGCTCCATGAAGACATGATGACTGGAGTGAAAAAAAACTCAAGTGTTCTGCACAAACCCTGATTTCAGCTTTAATGAACACTTTTGAGATAAACTGGACTTTCAATTGCAGCTGGAACTTCCTAACCCAACATCAGTGTCTGATCTCAAGAACAATTTTGTGGCTGAGCGAGCAAATTCTTGTGCCACAATCTATCTATTTCCTGTGGTATGGAGATTATTGTGGGAGTAAAAGAGTATTAAAAAAATCTTTATAAACACATATAAGCTGGATGGTCCTGTTCTATGTATATATATATATATATATATATATATATATATATATATATATATATATATATATACAGTTCATATGTACTTGGATGACATTTTAAGTAGAAGAGCAGAGTAAAAGTAATTTAGTCTGAACCAAATCAAACACCTATGGAGAATTCTGAAGAGAAGAAGTTGAGCATCACTCTTCATCCAGCATCTCTTGAAGAGCTCATTATTGAAAAAAGAAAAAAGACAGATGTTTCAGAATGACACCGAGTTGTTCATTCCATGCCTAGAAGACTTGGTGCTGACATTAAAAATCATGGAGGCCATACAAAGTACCAGATGTAGTAGTTTTTGTTCTGAGGTGTACCCATCTTTGCAACAACATTATATTCGTGTTAAACAGATGTTACCTAAAACTTAGTCTTGTCAACATGTTGGAGATTGTTTTGGAGTTTATTGAGATATTGTTTAAAATGTTACTTTTCAAAGGGGGTGTACTTATTTACGCTAAGCACTGTTTATATAAAGTCTAAAATGGAAGAACAGATGGTTTGAAGCTTGGTAGTATTTTACGCTCATACAGATCACTTAACACTCGCTTCTACATGCAGTTATTCATTCAGATAATCATGTGGTATCGGTGCAATGCTATAAATCATGCGGACACAGCTCAGGAGCTTTTTTTTTTAATATTTTAATTAAATATAAGATTAGCAGGATTTTATACTTGGTGACTGTGGTTAGTATTTTTGAAACTGTTGATCTGGAATTTTTACACTTGGTGCTTTTTTTGTGTACAGAGGTGTTGCTATAAAGCCTTAAAGCACAACACTTAACTAAGAAAAGCAATTAGGAAGTTTACTGCAGGGCACTTAAGTGCACCCCTTATCCTGCGTTAATCTACGGGTTTAGTTTAAATATTTAAAACGTTCTGTGCCAGTGGACTTTAAGTAATTCACACAGGTCACTCGTGGCCAAGTAAGTGCCAGCAGTAATGATGGTGAATGAAAGTGCTTAGACAGCACCCCACAGCTAGGCCATTGAGCTCAAGCTGCTGGAAGAAGAGCTCTCGACCTTGCTGTCAACAGACGCAGTGAACCCAGCATTCCGAAGCACTCGGCCGGAAATGGTCTCGGTTTGATAGGTGCTTTAAAAAAAAAAGACTTTGGCTTCAAAAGGAAAAGGTGTTCATTTATTTCATTTATTCTAATTTAAGTCGTCTATACTGCTAATAGTTTTTCATTAAGTGATGCTGCCTGAAAATTAACTGCGTTTTCTGGCACAGACCACAGTAACTGAGGCGGTCTTTGATTCAGTGCATTCAATCTAAACCAGAGATTTAAATAGGTCCTTGATTTATTGTTTTTGTTAAGGGTAATTTGATATGATGAATCCAAAAGATAGGCTTTGTGTCTGGCATTTATTTGAATTTACTTATTTGCCTTTATTTATAGGATAGAAATGACATGGGGGGGAGGGGGGTGTTGGAACTGGAAGGGACTCAAGCTGGAATCGAACCTGGGTCCCTGGAGCGTGTGGCACAAGTGCCTTATAACCCACCACATTACATCGCCGGCCAGCTTCTTTTTTACATTTACAGTATCTAGCAGACATCCTTATCCAGTGCGACTTATATTTAGCTCATTTATATTTCAAGGTTGAGGGCCTTACTTATGGGCCCAGTAGTGATAACTTGGTGGTGCTGGGAATCCAACCCACAATCTTCCAGTTAGCAGTCCAACACATTAACCACTGAGCTACCATATTTTCTGATAAAAAATAAAACACATTTAGTGTAGATATTAGGGGTGGGGAAAAAAAAACAAGCATCGCGATTCTTTCTCTAACGATTCCTGAATTGATTCTCAAAAATCCAGAATAGATTAGAAATTCAAATAAGCTGGTTCACCTAAACACTTAATAAAGTAAAGAACGAAAGCAGTCCAAAATGTAATGAAGTGGTTTATTAAATACAGACATGTACTCGCAACTTTTTCTTCTGTCTCACACCCCTGTGCGCATGCACTCTCACCAAACTACGGCAAGCCCTGAGGGGACAAATGCATTTACCCACACACACAAAATGACTGCTGACACAAAAATACTTCATCTTAACTTAATAAACAGTTTAGTCTGTTACATAAGCACTGGCTGACACATGTACGTATGCTGGCGAATTTGCGCAATTTGAGCAAAAATGGACAATAAACATCAAATTTATAATCGACTGTATGGCAACACTTTCACCAAATTCTAAAAAAGGCGAAGTGAATTATTTTGGCAGCGGTGGGTATTTTTGCCTGTTCCGATTTTTGCCTGCTTGAGCCGAGGTACAGTGTGTTACTTACGGCGTTATTTAAGAGTTTTTTATAGTTGTTATAATAATCTGAAAGTTTTGATGTTTCATTCAGAGCTTCTTTATCCTGAACACAACTTTGTTAATAAAAGAAAATTTATTAAAACATTTTCTTTTTTAAGATGGCTGATATTATCATACAGAAATTCCAACTATAAACAAAAAGCATAGAAACTCCAATTCTGGTAAAATATATAGATGTAACCATGTATTTACACAGCATAAGGATTAAAAAAGAGTGTAGATTAAGAATCAATTTTAGAATCGGAACTATTGAATATATTTCCCCAAGCTCCTGTTAAAAAAAGTAAAAAAAGTTGCATAACGTGTCTTTTTTTTTTTCTTTTTACTGCAACACATGTGCTAATCGCTTTCATGCCAACGCTAAATGAAGACTTGTTTTTTATTGCCAAGACTGGAGTGGAAGAAACAGAGCATCCTATAGTAACCCCAGATCTCAGCCCCAGTCTCCACCTTTGGAATGAACTAGAACTCGTACAATCAAAGTTATTGATGAAAGTTATGGATCCCCTCTGGAAAACTGTTATAAAGGTTTTTTTACACTCTTGACATCTGATTCTGACTGTATTACGATTCAAAATCTAGTGAAAAGATCGGAGCTTATTATAACAGCACAGGGACTTATTTAAAAAGAGAGGATGTTCAAATATCACATACTTTTGGCCTTTCAGTGTGTACATTTCAATCGAGTAAAACAGTCTAACCAATTTTCACAGTCTTATTGTCCTCCATTTACTCTGTATTGACTGTAACCGAGAGAAGAAGAGATCCGAGTTCTTCTAAATCCAATCCATCTCATCGAAGGCGACAAATTGTTCATTCTGCGCCTCACCCCTCGACCCACTCACTTCATCAGCGCAGGGAGGTCATTCCATTTCGAGCTCTATCAGGGTTAATAGTGGAACATTTTATTGCTGAAAGATTTCATTGAGTCGAGACTTTTATTACTTTATCCTGCTGTAATCACTGTGTGATTTTAATAAGATTATCCTAAATGCACTGATTACCATCTCTTTTCCCCTCTGTTACTATGGCTGTTCTCCATTTTCTCAGATTAAACTGAAGTTCAGAGCTGTAAAGTAACAAAATTATAATATTTCGTTACAGTACTTAAGTATTTTTTGGACTAATGTAAGTGTAAATGTCGTTAGTTTGTCTTATAGACTCTACAACACAGTAAAATTTGTTCCTTCACACATCCCATCTTAGAAAGTTGGGGTCAGAGCACAGGGTTAGTAGGAAGGGTTTAAGGGTCTTGCTCAAGGACCCAACAGTGGCAGATTGGCGGTGGAACTTAAACCCAGGTCTTCCTGGTTTTCCAATCAACAACTCAGCACCTTAACCATTACTTAAGTTTTATATTTCTGTCCACTTTTACTTATACTCCAATACATTTTTTTTAATTGAAAGTCCAGTTTTAGGCCAATACATTTCTTCAAAGTATATTTGTTACTCACATGAATAAATTATTTTGTGTTTTAAATGAATTGTTAGTATTATTATGATTATTATACTTAAAAACGTAACCATTGGCTGGTGCCGTGCTGTGCTCAGTTAAAGCGCCAACACCCACATGCACAAGTTGTTGCGACCGGTTTGATTCTGGTTTGGGTCATTTCTGGCCCCAACTTTCTCTCTGTCTCTCTATCTCATCCCTTTATCCTATCAATCCTGGCAAAAAAACAACTTGTAAGCATTTGCTATTAATTTAAAGAAAAGTTGTGTATGTCACAAGCATGCCAGGCTTCCCCCTGTCCAACGCACTCAAGCACCAAAATTCTTATTAGTAGTTCTAATTAGTCCCACCTGCATCTTGTTTCTTCTGCACCTTTACTTCCGTACTTAAGTTTCCTCTCTTGACTCTGTCCTTCTCTGATCTCATAAGAAGACATGTAGACATTACCTTACGCTACTTAGCTTTCCTTCTCGTGATTTCCTCCTGTCTGAACTTCGTTCACCTCCTCAATCTGCTCCAGCCTCATCTGTCTCCTGGTCTCCACCTTCGTCCGTCTCAGTTTCCCAGCTTGATATCTGTTCCAGCCTGTCTATTCCATTACTACCTTCTTTCCACCCGCTTTCCGAAACTCTTGAAAAAACATGCCCAAAAAGGGTTTCACTTCGAATCTGCCTTCCGTCTGGTTAATATTACAGTGTCTAGTTCATTTATAAAACAATGTTTGTTTTTACTTGTACGTTTACTCTTAATTATTTTACATTAAAGTACATTTAATATAAAAAAATACTTTTTATAATTGAGTACAATAAACATCGCCTACTTTTACTCAAGTAATATTCTAATTATGGTGAATTTAACTTCTACCAAAGTCAATTTACAGTAAAATAACAAAACGTTTAATCAAGTGTTTCTATCGGTTTCTTAACACACCTTTGTTAAATCTCGGTTAGATGAAGCAGGACCCAGGGCTCAGATTGTGACCCTTATGCTTAGTGTTGAATGTAATAAATTAAAAGCTAAAACACACACACACACACACACACACACACAGAGGATAAGAGTGCGATAGCACAGACAATTGTTTTCAGTTCCACATGTGCACAATATTATCTGTGCAGGAGAAAAGAGACGATTAAAAGGCATTACTTTAAAGGGGGAATTGATTTTTCTTGCTTTTCTTTTCTTAGGAGAAGCGGCTGAGTGAATCCTGAAGACGGGAGTAAGAATAGGAGCTCGATCCTTGGCTAGCAGCCCATACCTACGTGAACAGAAGGTAAATCAGAATTAGAGTACAATTTTCTCGTGACTAATGAGCAGATAAATAGATCTCTAACCTTGTTTAGACTTTTTTTAAAGCATTATCAGGTTCAACTTTTTTAATGCAAACCTAAAGTTGTTGTGTTTTTTTTTGTTTCTCTTTCGCTCGCTTGTTACATTCAGCTGTTCAAACTGATAAGTTGAGCTGAAAATGGATGAATCTGTCTGCATTTGATAGCTTTCATTTTTCGTCCCTGCAGCAAAACGCTCTAATCTTTCATCGCTTCCTTATCACTTCTCCACATGTCATTCTATCGCTTTCTCCAGGTTTAAAGTCATCACAAATATTTTTTTTATGCTAGTGTTGCACAACCCAGCTGGGGTCACAAGCATCTGTTAAGTTTGTTGATTTTTGCGAGGCTGAATGCAGATGTTTCATTACTCTCTGTGCTGGTTTATAACTCAACCGTTTGTTAATGGAGAGCTGACAGGAAGTGGCCTTCTTCACACTGACGTATTCCCTCGCTCTCCTTTTGAAGTGGTGTTCAAGGTGATTGAGATCTTGAGCCTATCCTTTCCGCTGCTAGAAATGCATACAGCTTTTTATTACATAAACCCTTAAGTCGAGCACCCTGAGACGGAGGATGCTGCATGTTAATTCCGCTGCTTTTGTCTGGTGGGTCTTGACTCGCCGGAGAAAGGCATAGATGCTAAATAAATGATGCGCCTCAGGCTCCGCTGCATGATCTTTTGGGAGTTTGTGTGCGCTGATATAAGATGGAGGTCTTAAAAAGGCACAGCAAGCTCTTCCCCTGGCCCTATTTGGCTACTGCTGCTCACAGCATGTTTTTTGCATTTCAAGAAGCTTGATGATGTTCTTCCATTTCCTTTGACGCCTCTAATGTTAGGAGGCCAATGGAAACGGGCTGAAAAGAGTTTTGCTGTCCGGGAATAAAATAAAATGATACAGTTCAGAAGTTTTTGTCACATTTTTAAGAACACGAGCATTAAATATCATTATACAATCTCCTACTGGCAAATGTTCAGCAAATGTTGGTTTGTACTGCAGAAACTTGAAAATTATGGCCAAGAGGAACTGTTCGCAATTAAATTTTTTAATGTGTAACCTGCTTATTAAGATTTAAAATTCTTGTGCAGGTAACAAAAGTTATTATTTATGCCAGTCTATTGATAAAAACTTAAAGTTAAAGGAGGGATAGTGTAAAAGGTTATCATTTTGTAAAATGTTTTTGTTGGGGCAGAACGGTGTCGGTATAATTGCCTCACAGCAAGAAGATCCCAGGTTCGTATCCCCTGCAGGGGCCTTTCTGTATTCTTCCCATGTTTGCGTGGGTTTAATCTGGGGACCTTCGGTTTTCACCCACAGTCCAAAAACATGTATGTTAGGTTGATTAGTAATTCTAATTTATCCATGGAAGTGAGTGTGTGTGGTTGTTTGTCTGTATGTGGCCCTGCAATGGACTGGCGACTTGTCCAGGGTGACCCCTGTCTTTCACCCAATGACAGTTGGGATAGACTCCAGCAGATCCCAGTGACACTGGTTAGGAATAAGCTGGTATAGACGATGGATGGATGGATGGATGGATGGATGGATCGTTGGATGTTTTTAATGATAAAAGATGAAACAAGAATTTATTGTGGCCACATATGCTGATCACAATCAAGTTTAAACTTTTCCAACCAGCAGATTTAAACGTTTTAAGATTAAATCTGATCTAATATTTATGGTGTGTGCTAGTGCTTATGCCGCTCAACTACCACATTTTTCTTCTTACTAAAAAGATATTTGCCCTAATAAATAGGATGCAGATCTGCCATACAATTTTTTGGTATCCAGCTTGATAATAAGCTTCATTGTAAATGCAATTGTTTTATACAGTTTTGGATTTATTATTGGATTTGTAATGGATTTATTCTGGTTATATACTGGTCAAATGTGCATTACTGTCCACACAAATTCATAATAAATAATTATAATACCAACCTAACTACCAACTTTTTACAGAAATGAGATTTATACAATAGGAATATATGATACATAAACTCTGAATCCCCCCAAAAACGATTAAAGCAACCGTTTGTGTGTGTGTGTGTCTAGTTGTGGGGAATGTGAAGGCGGTTGCTATAGTAGCCATTAATTGAATGTGGTAGGGGTAGAGATGGAGGATTGATGACTGATAGAAGGAGATATTAGTTTTGGCAGAAAAGAAGAGCATGCTAAGGGGGAAAAGGTTGATGAGGGCTGAAAAGGTCCAGCGAGGTGGAGTAGATATCCAGTCACTGCACGCTGTCATTTTTCAGTCTGCTAAGAATGAGTGAAGTGGACTCGTCTTTTCCATCACTTTAGTCCATTGCTTATTGATCTCTCTCTCTCTCTCTCTCTCTCTCTCTCTTTCTCTCTGCTTCTCTTTCTCGTTCTATCGGACTGCCTCTCAACTGCATGCACGCTGTTTTATCTTTCTTTTTTTTCTGGTGCTGAGCAAAAACAAAAGGGACGCCATGGTAAATGGATTGAGAGCGATATAGAGATTGTATTTTCTTTTTAAAACAGGAAATCAGGGTAATCTTATATTAAAGTTAGTAATTGAGCTAAAAAATATCTATTCGCACTGAAGATATCACACTTTTAGTGAAGCTAAACACATTTTAGTTAGCTTATTAAACTAATGGTGAGTTAGGGTTGTGTATTGGCTAGGACCTCACGATACGATACATATCACGATACATGGTCAAAATACAATATACATTATCACGATATATTGCAATATAATACATATAATACATACTTTAAAAAATGTATAACAAATACAACAAATACAAAGCTGAAGACCGCCTTAGTTTTTTCGCCATGTTTGATTCAACAATGTCCAGATGTGTCAGCGCCAACATCAGGAGTGGAGGAGGAATTGTTTAACACACACTGAGGGTTTTAGTTAAATATTTATGTAAATCAGTTTAAATAATGTAATTCAAATATATGTATTGATTAGAGTTAGAGTATTGTAAATATTGTAAATATGGATAGTGGCCGTATACAAATATTACAATAGTCAGCTGTATCGATATTTTTATACAGCACTTGTGTATATAGACTGTTTCATGTTCTCAACAAGTCTAAGACAGCACAACCTCCTAGCATTGAAATACTTCCAAGTTGGTAAAACACACTAAACTTCCAGAAATGTATCCACAGCGACATTTTTCCCTAAACAAGTTCAAGAGGATGTGCAATATTTATAATAATGGTTTTTTTTTTAATTATTATTTTAATTTTTCAGTCTGTTGATGTTGCTAAATTGAAACAAATAACTGCAGCCACTGCACTGACCCTGTGCAGATAAGACGCTACAGACATGATCAGTAACACACCATCAAATATGTGTTGGAGTATTAAGATATTGTGTTGGCCAGACCGGTAATGCTTATTGTCTGCTGCAATGCCCCTATATTAATATTTAATTAACACTATTTATTTATTTATTAATTAAAACTGTGTTCCGCATAACCTACTGCAGGTAAAGAAAATCATTAATTTATTTTTGAATTTACACAACTGAAACTACACAACTACAAGTTGTGGGCAGAGGGCCAAGTGTGGAGGCTTAGTGTGCTCAATGGGTTCAAACTTACAACCTTTTACAGCCTTTTGAACTGTCTAGCATGCACAGTCACAGGGAGCACAGCTTTGACCCTGTGCTGCCATCTGTTGGTGTGTCTCCAAACTTTTTGATACTCCATTATTCAATTCAATTCAATTCAGTTTTATTTGTATAGCGCTTTTTACAATGGTGATTGTCACAAAGCAGCTTTACAATTGAAGAAATTATAAAACAGAATTAAACATAAATCAGTTTGTCCCTGATGAGCAAGCCGGGGCGACGGTGGCAAGGAAAAACTCCCTGAGATGAGATAGGAAGAAACCTTGAGAGGAACCAGACTCAACAGGGAACCCATCCTCATTTGGGTGAAAAAAACAGGTAGCAGGGATCATGAGGTTACATTGTGTGTGTGTGTAAACAACTATAATCATCATCAGTCCTTAGCGGAGCAGCCGGAACATCTTTATGGCGAAGTGGGTCGTCCTAGATCGCCCGGTGATGCATCATCCGCTGGGCAGGTCACAGGGAAGGGACCCACAGGATGGGTCGGTGGTGGGGACTGGATCACCGGCAGCTCCGTTGTGGCGTATGTAACTCAACAGTGAGAGAGAGAGAGAGAGAGAGAGAGAGAGAGAGAGAGGAGAGGGAAAGGATTATGGCTGTCTATGTTCTAACAAAAGAGTATTTTTTAAATAGAATTTGAAAAGAAAAGAAAAGAAAAGAAGAAGAGAAGAAAAGAAAAGAAAAGAAAAAAAAAAAAAGAAAAGAAAAGGAAATAAAGAAAATAAAGAAAAAAGTAGAAATAAAGAAAATAAAGATGACATGGCACGACAAGATAAGACACAATAAGATATGATACACTAAAAAAAAAAAGAAAAGTAAAGAAAAGAAAAGACGACATGACACGACATGATAAGATGCAATAAGAAATGAAAAGAAATTAAAATACAAATTACCTGTAGAAAACAAAGTGGGGAAAATCTGATAAAATGTATTTTAAGGAAATAAAATGGTTTAACAATAATTTGAAAATTGTGATCTGTTCAGTGTATAAAATATTAATGATAATATTAGAATAATTGGCTTAGCTAACATCTGGCACAACACAAATTCTAGCAAACAGCATCATTTTTTGGTATAGAAAATGACACTCTGAGTTTTTCAATCAAACTAAACCAGATACATTCCATAAGCATCAAATCTTATAAACACCAGTCACAATCCATTTAGAAGCTGAAAAATATCTTAGATTGGCCACCCTGTCCTGCAGTCTGATTTTAATCTTTGTGTTAGATTTGATGTGAATCGATGCTTGAAATAAGCAGTAATGGGTGCAGTGGGTCACTGAACAACATCCTTGATAAAGGCATGTAGGGAGGTAAATGAATATGAGAACTAGCAGTTGTAAATTTAGCATCTTTTTATGATAAAGCTCCACAATGTGTTTTATTATACACTGCAGGACTCCCTGCATGCAGAGCGCAATAATTAGCTCCAGTGAATATAATGGCATAAATACCATGCAAAGCTTGGGGGAGGTGGAAATCAGACGACCTCATAATCCATTGAGTTCTTAGAGGTATGTAGAGCTTTTTAAGAGTATGATGAGATGCAGGAACGGAAGAGAACTGTTAGATATTTTTGGAGTCGTGATTTTAGTTTAGTATGATGTGAATTAGAAAACGCTTCCATGCTTCTGTAGGTCACTGTGATTTCGCAAGGAAATGATGCTCTACATCTACTGCTGACTGATCCCGGGTTTGATTCCGGTTTAATACATCAACGCACTGATTTTTTATTGTATTTGGAAATAGAATGTAAAATCCCATTCTTTTGTACTTATCCTGTGTGAAATATGTAACAGTCGTCAGGTCTGGTAGTACGATTTCTCTGGATACATGCCAGTGTAATATCATATACGAATAATAAAATCGTTATATTGCTATTTTTATACCACAGTTGTTTCATTGTCAGCTTGCAGATTCAAACTTCGAACCTCCCGTATTTTTAAGGACCATAAAATTGTAATATTACACAAAAATCAGATGCACAAATGCAATGCTGATGCAATTCCGAGTGTGAATTGCTCTGGAAAAGATCAATGCAAAGGGCAGCCGAATGTATTTTTCCAATTATTTCTTCCCGGATCTGGTTAACAGTCACTGATGGATTAAGCCAGTAAAGAAAGCGACACGGTTTCTTTTTGTAATCATTCAGATTAATTAATTAAGAGGTCTAGTAGCTCCTTCCTTCCGCTTACATGTACACTGTATTTAGACAGTCAACCTATTAGGATTCCAGCACCTTTTGCACCCCAACCTCATCAGTTGTAATATGTGATTAAAGCTTCAGTGAGTAGAGCTGAAAGGATAACTAGCCATCGCTCGCTCGTTTGGTCAACCGTGACCAGCTTTAATCTCTTGCTTTATAGGTGATCCATCCAAAGCTGATCTTCATTTAAAAATCTTAGACCTTAATTCACTTTTAACAGCTTAAATTGCTTCTGGGTGGTCACACTAGGAGCCTTGTCTAATGATGATATAGAGCACTGGATGGACTGCAGCCGCAGTAGAAGCTCTTAAAAAAAAAAATCCCATTTGTTTTTCCGAGACTGCAGTTTGCCTCTGTTTGCTTTTTCCTGCTGATTTTCTGTAGCTGTACAGAAGAGGACTGGAGAAAATGAGCTTTATGTATAAATAGATGGACAGAGAGATAGAGCGAGAAGGCGAGGGATGAGCTTCATACACACTCTCTAGGCTTTCTGCTTACTGTTTTGCATCATCAATCTTTAATATCAGCTTAGAGGGAATAAATATCTTCTAGCACCCAGTTTCCATTTCTAATATTATCAGTGTACTTACCATAAATCTGTGACTTATACATGATTACAGCTATCAGACTGACATGATTATAATATCTGTTCAGTTGAAATTTCCCACTAACAGAAGCACAGACTTTATTGGTCTGTGTTTAGCGGGAATTTATTTTTCGTATGCAAAAGGTCAGAAATATCATTGAAGACATTTTAATAACTGCTCTAGTTTAAAATCTGGGACATTTTCTGAAAATATGATCAACATGATTCCATAATATGATTAATATGATTCATTTATAAATCATCCATAATATGATTCATTTATAAATCTTCCATAATATGATTCATTTTATAAATCTCCAGGAATGTAAACTGTAAACACCTTTTGATTGGACTTTAATTAATGGATTAATTAAGTGAAAGACTTTTGAATTTGAATACTATAATGATATATTTTAACCACGAATTGACAGAATCCTTTCTGCAACATGAGATAAAAAGAATTAAATTCTTGCCAGATGTGGATGTGGTGACTCGCGTTCATTTTTGTAAAAGGTAAAAGAACAAAATAACTATTCCGCTTTCCATATTAAATTTTTGACAGATTAAATGAATAAAAGAATAAAACTTATAACAACACATTTAAACAGGATACATTGTCAGACTTGACTGAAGTGACAAAATAAAAGCACATTAAATAACACCAGACTGACTTAAAAATGAATTGGTTATTATGTGTATGCAGCTAAATAAATTTGCCCACCGGAATAATTGACTCATTTGCCCATAAACTGCATCCGCATCTCAAAGACAAAGCCATAGCTGCATGAAAGTAGAAAGACCTGTTAAGCAGTTCGATATGTGTATGTAAAGCCATCTAATGTTCTATTTAAAAAAAAAACATTAAAACAAGGAAAGATTAAAAAAAGAAAAACAAGACTTTGCTTTGGGTTTTTTGGCATCTTGACTAATTTTGATCATAATCAAGCAATTAATTATGTCTATTTAAAAGCACAAACCAATGTTAACACCTTTATTACAAAATTAGCCGTCCAAATCTACACCGCTAATCCAATTCAAAGCATTGAAAGACAGAACTGAGTATCAATAGAAACATGACACATGCACAGGGGCGTCACATGACATAAACACACAGAGAACAATGATCACATGACAAGAGTTTTATAGTGTAAATTTAGGTTACACTATAATGGTGTGGACGACAAGACAGGAAGTAAACAAAGGGCATGAACAAGGAACACAAACATAAAACAGGAAATATCAACATAAAACTAAAACACCAAACCTTACACTTATAATTGATATCATTCGTTTACAGTAGGATATGTAAAAAATTTGTAGTGTTAAGTGGTAGCTCAGTTTCTAAGGGGTTGAACTGCTAGCTGGAAGATCGTGGGTTCAGTTTCCAGTACAACCTGAATTACCACTGCTGGGCCCCTGAGCAAGGCTCTTAATCCCCAATTGCTTAGTTGTATTGATGAAATAAATGTAAAGCACTCTGGATAAGGATGTCTGCCAAATTCTGTCAATGTAAATATTAATGTTAATGCAATAGAACACAAAGATTTTTAACTCGATCCTAAACTCAGCTCACACTATAACGGTGTGGACGACAAGACAGGAAGTAAACAAAGGGAATAAAACATCAACATAACATTAACTAAAAAAAAAATGAAACAACAAACCTTTCACTTACAATTGATACCATTTATTGATCAGAAAACAACTGAGAGAATTAACGTGCTGATTTCTAAACAAAATACTGTTGTGAGATATAGCAATCCTTTGTTTATTACTTTCTATAGTCATTAAAAGTGGGTGATGTTTTATTAGCAAAGTTTTCAGGTTCATCCCAAGGGGACGGGTGTTTGTATAGATGAAAGACATGCTAAAAGCTGTCTATATAAAAGTTTAAGATGTTCTACTTGCTATATATATATATATATATATATATATATATATAAAACAGGGTTTAAAGTATGCATTTAATTCAATTCTTACATGTCACTCGTGGGAGTTATTAATGTATTTCTAAAAAAGAAGCGCTCAGGCATAACGCTATTTCTAAAATGTCTTCTCATATACTGCAAATGTTAAACGACATCATGTCAAACATACACAGTGTTTTTTTTCTTTGTAAAGGTTTTTCCAGCTTCAGACAGATTCTTTATTTCAGTCTGATTGGATTATTGTTGGTTTTTTTTTTTTTTTGGTGTCATTCCTTAGCTATCTTTTTTCTCTTTCATTTTAAGATGGACCGCCTTTTTTTGTAACACCAGACACATCATGGTGTAAAAACCCCTAAGAGACGTATGAAACCTGTGCAAAGCAAAGTGAACTTCATTTGTTTTGCAATACAGTAGCAATGGAGAAAGGCTCTCGTTTTCTCAGCTTCACTGTGAGATATAGTTCACCAATAAACCTTGAAATACTACAACAGTAAATTCTGCCTAGATTGATATGGATGTCCCAGTGCTAATATTCAAACGCATCCATTCACAAAACCTAGAGTAGAAGAAAAGATTTATGTGTAGTAATGATCGGGCTATAAACACTTACCGTCATTTTATCTCTGCATTTTTACTGTTATCAGTCTCATGAAACTTGCAGCTCGTAAAACGACTCGTGTATATCTGGCTCATGAATGAACGGGTCAAACTAATCCGAATCTAGAAATCTATTTATTACCGCGCCGCAGCCACAGAACAAACAGATTCCAAACACACAGATACACAGCCCTCGGTTACAGATAGAAGAGGCGGCTAAAGAGGATCAGTGAGGGCACAGACTATCAAAAGCTGATCAAAGACTAAACCGAGACTCTTTGCATTCCGAACCTAACCGTCTGGACGGGTTGGGGGTTAACGGCATTGTGGGTGAGTGAGAAAAGTCCCATCGTAGCACAGTTTTTATGTGAAATTATTCACCTCAAACGGCTGTTACTGTGGTCAGTAGACACTTCCAGGCAATCACAGTATGTCACCCGGTGGTAGTTTATTAACACTAAAAGGGTGCCAGGGGGGGAAAAAAACAGTGCTGCACAGCTGTTCATTAAAATTCAGCCGTGTCAACATTTTGGACGCGCAGTTGATTGCTTGATTTGCACTTCTTAAGCTCTTGGATATGATTAGGCATTTTTTTGATTTGTGTGTCTAATTTTGTAAAAATGGTTAAAATGATTAGTATTTTATAGAGAATGTGCATTTAAATAGCATCCAAATGCACAGTGTATGATGAATATGATGTTGCTGTTTTGACTGTTCTTTGTTTGTTTGTTTTTAGCTGTGGTAATGTTAAGTGGTAGTTCAGTGGTTAAGGTGCTGGGCTGCTAAAGGGAAGATTGTGGGTTCGAATTACCACTGCTGGGCCCCTTAACCCCTAATTGCTCAATTGCATAAATGAGATAAATGTAATTCGCTCTGGATAAGGGCATCCTAATGTAAATGCCTTTATTTGTCACATATACTTTACAGCACAGTGAAAATCTTTCTTCGTGTATCCGATCTTAGAAAGTTGGGGTCAGAGCATCAGCTATAATGCAGCTCCCCTGGAGCAGGAAGGGTTAAGGGTCTTGCTTGAGAACCCAAGAGCAACTGATTGGCGGTGGTGGGGCTTGATTTATCTGCGGCGGTGGGGCCACGTTTTTCAGATCAACAACTCAGTGCCTTAACCATTGAGCCACCACTGCCCCACATTGAAAATGCAAAGGAGCGCAAAGATTTCTGACTCAATCCTAAATTTAGTTTACACCATAAAGATAAGGATAAAGCACCTAGCAAAGATATTGGGTTTTTTTTCCTTTTCTGCATTAGAAAACCGAATTTTAGAACCTCAAACCATTGCAAGTTTTACCATGATGGTTATTTAATGTACTACTGTGTTTAAAGTCACATGACTCCGCCTGGTTCAGTCAGTGGGGCTGAAGTGACATGACTAAAAGCTTAAACATCGAACCAACTGGACAAGATCAGAGGCGTGTGCCTTAAACAATAAAGGCAAAATAAATAAATAAATAAACTATTTTAAAGTATTGTTCATATTGCCCAGCCCTACTATACAGCACATGCTGTTATTTTCTCTTTTTCTCTGTCACTCTTTTGACACCTTGGACCTATTGAGTGTTGTACGAAAGAAAACAACTGTAAAAAGCGACATGGCAAATAGAGGCCACCTGTTCTATCCACATTCCTTTCATGTTTGTGATAATTGGGACTATCATGAAAAGTGCATAGACGACATAGCAAGCCCTCTGGCACGGCTAAGACTTTTACATGTTTTTTGCTCTCGTCTTGTTGCCATCAATTCTACTCACAAAATCACACAAAACATGGCAATGACCTGCGAGTAGAGGCAAGCCATCTCCTATAAGTGAGGTCCTGTGGAGAGAAAGAGTCGCTTTCCCACTGGGAAATTGTGTGTGTGTGTGTACGTGTGTTTGAAAGAGAGCGAAAAAGAATGTGGTGGAGATGGCAATACATGAGAAAAGCTTGAGAGAAAAAGGCTCTTGAAAAAAATGGGGAAGAAAGCTAGCACTTCCATTTCTCTTTTTTTTTTTGCAATATCTTCTATTTTATAGTTACCAATAAATCTGTTATCGATCAATGAAATAACTGATTTCTCTTATTGACTAAATATAAAGTGAAATTGTTCTAATATTAATCTAATATTATAATATGAAATTGAATACGAAATCCATACACTAATCAGCCATAACATTAATAAAGCCCCTGTCAGGCGACATGACTATAATTAATAATCTCACTATAGTGACACATGTCAATGTGTGTGTGATACATATCAGACAGCCAGTGTGCAGTCGGTTCTAAAGGTTTTATATGGTGAAAGGAGATAAAATTTGCAGAGGGACCTGAGCAAAACGGAGGCAGTGCGATGCTCCTGGCAACGTTCTGCAAGGAAAACTTCAATTCCTGCTGACATGCAGACGGCAACGGTATTCCCTAATCACATCCTGCTACACTGCAATAACTTTTCAGGAAGAGTCGAAATGTTGACTTGGCCTCCAAATTGCCTTATACAAACACATGTTGTGCTCAAAGCAAATTCTGACCCTTTGAGCATGTTCTTGTCGGAAAGTTACACAACAATGCTTTACACAATACTACCATATCGCAATTTATTTTAGCTAGTGAGTTTATCAGTGTTGACACTCAATATCCAGATTGACAGAGTTTGATGATATTACACCCAGTAGGACCCCGTAAACCGTCTGCACAGATAAGCGCTTTGACCAAAGTAATTACTGTTCTAAAGTTCTCCGTAAAAAATAAAATGCCTGTGTTGCTGTACAATTTCCACAGTTTTATTGCTTGTAAGTGGCTGTTTGGGTTTGATTTAAACTGCTGTTTTCCAAAATTTAACCAAGCAGCTGTGGGATGTGCTAGACAAACAAGTATAATCCATAATGGTGAACTTACAAGACTTTACGAATTTTGGTGCCGGATACAAATGCACCTTTAGAGGCCTTGTGAAGTCTCAGGTATATTAGTGGCAGGGGGGGGGACCTACATGATATAGTGCAGTATTAAGTCATAAGTTACAACATTTGGAAGACGCTCTTGTCCAGCGCTACTTACATTTATCTCTTTTTATGCAATTGGGGGTTAAGGGCCAGGCTCAGGGGGCCAGCAGTGGAAACTTGGTGGTGCTGGGACTCAAACTCTAATCTATATATATATATATATAAAACAGTTCAACGAGAAATGTTCACAAAAGTTTGGAAATTGATACTGCTGTTTAATTTATTCTAATTATTTTTTTTACTTGTATATCTTAAATTAATCCAGTATTTTTTTTAAATGTCTGTGTTACATAATTACATATAAGTTGTTAATACTTATTCAGCATCTAACAAATTTATTCACCGACGTTCTTTCTTTTTCATTTTTTTCTTGATGTGTTCAGGAACCTTAAACTGAAACGACTGCTGTCAATCACAGAAAACAGAACATTAAAAAAAAAAGTTGGAATTGTAGTTTATTCGTCAGTGACGCGCTTGACTTACTGTGTAACTTTGACAAGCGAACGTATATGAAGAACCTACAGAATTCGATTTAGCAGCCGGTACTTAGCATTGATTAATGTTGTGTTATTAGAGAACAGATCTTGTCTATTTCAATTAAAGGTCCATTTCAATTACAAGCATCAATTTATTAATTACAATCATTAATTACACTAAGAATAATTTATATTACATACACACACATACTTGGTTGTTTGTCATATTCAGTAATAAAACTAATAAATGATATGCCGCACAAACAACCTAGATCTTAATCTTAGTAACGCTTATTAAATGCTGTAGTTTAACTTAATTAATTACAGAGCCAAAGAAAGAAAGAAAGAAAGAAAGAAAGAAAGAAAGAAAGGCAAGAAAGAAAGAAAGAAGTTTTCTTTATAGAGACCAATCAGATGTTGAAATAAAACTATTTATAGCATATCTATACATCCATATGTCTCTATAGAAAATGTGTGTGTGGGCCTCAACAAGCGCTCTTCTCTTTTTTTTTTTTTTTTTTTATAAAGAAAGAATTGTTTTGCTGACATTTAATTATAGTGCAGAAGCAAAATAATGCATTATAATTTGTCTATTGTTTCCATTAATTATCACACCGTATTTACTTCCTTTTCCGGTCAGGACGTCTACCATGGGTTGTTTTTCCATGTATAGTATAAATGCAGACATCAGATATAAACAGTTATAATGGATACAGTCATAAAATCGGAACTGTGCATCAAGACCTGCAGTGCAAATGTGGCCTAAAAGAGGAAGCCATCATGTCTACAATTTTGACAAAAGAAACCTTTAATCGTGTGTAAATGATGTGAATAAATGGTTCATGGTTGCACACCTGTCTGTTTGAGATTAAATTTATATTTTCAAGCCCTGTAACATGATGTTAAATAAAAACAAACTGTGATTGGATGCTTTACATGTCAATCAGACACCCTAAATTAAAGCTATTTTTGCGTTTAAGTAAGTTTGTGGTAGATCCAAAGCCAATCCAGAACACTGGTGTGAGGTGGGAATACACACTGAAAATCACACAAGCGATATCACAGGGCACTGTGTCACACGAATATTCACAGACTTTTTAACGGCTAAGTGTGAATAAGTATATTAGCTGCCATTTTTTAAGTAAGTGGAATAAAGTGAACATTTCACACATCGAGACAGGGGAAGAATGTGTGAAATATCCCACAGACGGTAATCCGAGTCTATAACCGAAATGCAGACTCTTGAGCAGCAATAATAATTGCTGGACAAATATGTAGCCCCGGTTACAGCAATTATGGTAGAAAATGTCAAAACTGCCTCTGCTCTTTCCTAATAATGGCCATATTTTAAAATAAACTTATTTAAACAATTGTTCGGAATTTTTTCCTCCCTCAGGCATTACTAAATGTGCATCAGAAAATACACACCACCATTACAGCTGCACTTACATCACTTTTGGAAATGTTGGCGGTGGCTTCTCTTTGCTTAAAGTCTGTTTGTGAATGTGGGGCATTTTTAAATCTCGGTGGTGATTAAATGTCTCCACATGGATAAGATATTCTAACACTTTTGGCTTTGTGGGTTAATATTTTTTTTCTTACATTTACATTGCTAGCATTTGGTAGACGCTCTTATCCAGGGCGACTCTCATTTTTCTCTTTTATACAATTGGAGATTAAGGGTCTTGCTCAGGGGCCCACCAGTGGCAACTTAGTGTTGCTGGGAATCAAATCCTGGTCCTACAATTAGCAGTCCAACAGCTTAACCACTGAACCACCACTTCCCATAGTGGCACCTGTTAATTGAAAAAAAAAACTAAAATATTTGTCTTTTGCTTGCTAAAACGAGTATGTAACGTACATACCGGTGTGTAAGTGTGTGTGTGAGATTGAGACAGTGTTGGAAAGTGCAAATGTTGCGTGAAGAATTTGTTCTGTCGACTCCAGAGATAAAGAACCCAGAAAGACTAGTCTACACACACACACACACACACACACACACACACACACACACCTTTCTCTCCTTCCTAACTTTCACTTCCCTTTGTTTAAGATCAAGTGAAAGTGATGCAGAGATCAAGATACAGAAAAGCAGTGAGTAAGCCAGTGTCTTAGATTTCCATCCTGCAAGATTTCAGTCGATCCAGGGCTTCTTCTAAGGCTGCAGTTCCTGGACTAGGTGTCTTTTTTGGTCCTTTCACTAAAAGCCGCTTTCCCAAAGCAGCCTGTCAAGCAATCTTCTTCCTGCAACAGCTGCTCTTGACAAAGCCAATAAATCAGTCTCTTAGCACAGCACTGGGAGTAATGCTGTGCTTCACTGCGCCGCAGAAACAGAACACAAGGACGGAGATGTTCTTAACTTTTCTTAGATAAGTCATTCTTTTAAACCTGTTATGAATGTGTGCGTTACTTATTATGTCAATTTGACACGCTATAATCATCCACCAACATAATTTGTGTCTCTTTGCATTGTAAGGTGACCTTGACCTAAAAGAAAAAAATTCCTTGTAATTATTAGCTATTATTTAGCCACAGTGACATTACATTGTATTCTCACACTGTGGAAAATACAAAATTATATGGGTTCCCTGTATAAACACATGCATTAACTGTCAGGAGCCCTGCAGTAGAACGTCATACTAGAAATGTGAGTAGCAATTCAATAATTAAGTAAATTACATGTTGCTTCTACTCTAAGCGTCTCCCACCAATTGATCAAAATAAACTATTTGGCTGTTCCAGAGATCCCAGGTTCCAGAGATAAAACTCAATAAACGAGTTTCACAGATTGTTGGACTATGCAGGAGATTGTGTGTCATCATTTTTCCTGAAGCTCGCACTGCTCTGAGCTGTCAGCAGTCCTTAAAGAGAGAATTTAATTAGGGTTGCGATTCAAATCCCTCATCCAATGTGGTCCTGCCGATTTAGTTGAACGAGATGAGCTTGACTCGCTGTGTCAGAATGCATAATACCAGCAACAATATACGGTACCTTACAACACAACCTCTGTGACCTTTAGCTTTGCGTCATCTGTTTGGGTTTGTACTTTGCCTGTTGAGTACACATGCGTACGACTTGGACATCTCAGGTTCCCGAATCTTGTGACTCATGCTTGGCCTTTGCGTCAGATAAAGTAATTATAAAGTTCAGCTTGTCACCTTTCGACTTGCTGGTTGAGAAAGAGCACCTTTGCACCTGAACACTGGACTGTCTGTGATAATTAAATGCAATGCATGAGATGAATAGAAAAGAAAATGCTTGCAAAATTCAACAAAGCCATGAGCTGATGAGCAGGACTGAGAGAAACAAGATAGATCTGGTCTCTTTTACTGTTTCTGAGTATATATATATATATATATATATATATATATATCTATATATATATATATATACTACTTTTTGAATTCCTGTACCCAGGGGTGCCGCTAGCAATTCAATAATATTAAGGCAGGCCCCCTACCACACCCACTACCGCTGTTACTGCTAATAAAACAGATTGCCGGGGGCCCTCAAAGTGCATGGGCCCTTAGGAAACCAGCCCTGACCCCCCTGTGCAGCGCCACTGGGTGTAACTATACAATAACCATGGACAGACCTAATTTAAACAGAATTGATTAAGAAGGCTAGCAGCAGGCAGGCTTTTCTCATCTATTGGTTTTACCTGGTCAATTTCTGTCAAAAAAATTGTCAAACTATGACTTTCTAAACCGCATACTGTGGTCAGGCTTACAGAAATCTTTAGTGGTACGATGTAGTGCATTAGATCTGTATATCTTTACCTTGAACAATGACAGCAAGCTCAAATCATGGTGTACTTACATTCCTTTATCGCTGTTGCTATCATACTGCTTAACAAAAATAACGAGACGAGTCTGTTTCATGCATTTTGACATCATTTTGTTCAGACAGCAGACCAAACGTTGAAAAGAATAAAGCGGTAAAGCTGGCATTAAAATCCTCACAGACGTTCTATCATCGCCACATAACCCTCAATATGTCAATAGTAAATTTTGACAAAAATCCGCCTTCGGCAATCATAATAAGGAATGTTCTCAAACCTCAGCTGGGCTTAATTCTCATAAACTGTTGGTTTAGTATGAGAGCTTTGCAAGCAAGAGTATAAAATATATGTTTATATTTCAGTAGAATATATAGCTATATAAAAAAAATCCAGCTATACAGCGAAGATCAGAATACTGATTTGGGATTCATTATATCATCAGAGCTACACAAATCTTTCTTTTACTATTTTATTTCATATTATATGTTGGTGATTTTGCACTGTTGACACTGTTAATTACTCGAATAAAATACATAGACGTGACCATGACATCGGTCATACAGTGGCGTTTATGAGGCTTTAAATCTAGCAAACTGTAATGACGCTCACCTAAAAAGAAGGTTGGCAATTATTGTTTTTGCTATATTGCAGTTTGTGTGGTACACAGGGACTCTATATGGTTAATTTGTTGTGTATAACCCACAAGTGTGTCTTCCTCAAACTTGTTGAGGAAGTTGACAGCAGACAATTAGTGCCTGAAGTGGATGTCTAATGTAGTGTATGATGTCGTTTTCCCCTAACTGGAACTATGACAATGCCCCTGTGCACTAAGTTACTAAGCTCCATAAATACATGCTATGGATAAACTAAAAGAACTTTAATCGTTCTCCTCCTTCTCCACTTCCTATTTTTGTAAATGGTATTGTAATGTAAATTTATGGTTATGATGGCCCCAATACTTTGTGACTATTTCTGATTTTTTATGATAATTTTTAAAAAACTGACCCGTATCCGATATTTGCATTTGAACTAAACACAGCATAATAACCCAGTGTGGACGGACTGACCATGTTTCTACCTGAGAGCCTATGTTTCTACCTGAGAGCTGAGAGCCCATGTTTCAATCTTTTCTTAAATGTTTACAGACAAAATAGTTTTTAAGTGAACAAAAAAAAAATAAAAAAAAATCAAAATACATCATTGCGCTACATTATATATATATATATATATATATATATATATATATATATACTGTATATCTCCATTCAGTGTCCACCTGAGTTGACATCCTGTGTCACCATCGTTTATTCAGTGACGTTGATCTGTCTGCTTTCTTAGCAGGCGCTAATGCACGGGTCTGATTTATTTCTGATGTATTTCTACATATAAAATGAGGCCTAAAACTATTGGAATCCATGTGCTTTTTCCTGCTTACACTTTCGTTGGTCATATCCCATCTGCGCATTGGAGAAGAAAATCAGAATTGGTCCATTGATACATACATTGTACATGCAGCCCAAGTGTATAACTTTTTTTACTTTACATACACAGACATAATGCAGACATTGTTGGGTTATTCATTTTTTTTTTACCTAATACAGTTTATTATAACTTTCTCAACCAGAGTGCTGTCTTTAATGACACCATACATTTCTCACCTAGGGTAAAAAGACTATGGTCTACTGGAAACAGAGATATATAAATATGTTAAGCTAGTTAGCAAGTTAAGTGCATAAATATTGACTAGGTAAAACACACTGTTAAATGCAGCATGTTGTGCTTGCAACTAAAACAAGACATTTGTAAATCTGTGTCTTGTGAGGTAACTGCATTTTATGCTACCTTTAAGCTAATTTGGTTTTTTATGAGTAGCCTGCTGCTTTTCTACATTTCATCCCTAAGTCAACAACAAATTGCATCTTCTCCTTATTAATCTTTATAAAATAAGAGCTTAGGGTTGTAAAGCCTGCTGCTTCCGGTATACAAAAACAAACTAATAATAATTTCTGAGGATGGTTGCAGTGATAGCATTGCCGTAACTCTGCCCCACTGATTAAGGGCTGCGTTTTTCTACATGTTAAACTCTGGGAAAGAAAACAATTCATACTTGCCATCATGCTTACATCTCTGTAGGTTATTCTTTTGTGTGTGTTAATTAAAAATAAAAAAAGGCAGACACAGATCTGAAGAGTGTCTCTGATTCTAAAGGGCACACACACACACACACACACACACACACACACACACACACACCTGTGGATCAGCAGTAATAACCAAAAGCAGACATCCTGGAGCCAGGGCCCCCTGTATCAGAGATTCCAGAGTGCGAGAATGGATCTCTGACCTGTACTTTAGTGTACATCAACCCTGCTCCTGCACTCACCCACACACTAGTTTTAAATTTTGAGGAAAAAGGTGCTACTAATAGATGTGGCTGTTGGATCCTGTGCTTTTGTATTCTGCTTTTATCCAGAGTAAAAAGCCATTTCAGAATAAATTTCCAGCAATCTGTAACCATACACGCTATTTTATTTATGTGTTAATGTGGCTTAGAAGGGAGTGGCAGGACGTGTTTCCTTCAAATTGAGGCTCAGATGAGTTGGAAAGGTGGGCAGCTCTTATTTTTATTGGTTAGGATGTAGGAATTCTGGTCTTTATTCCAGCATCACTAGGAAACTGTATCTAGGCTACAACCAGTGATGTGATGAATAATTTTTGCAGCTGTAAATATTTTTACTTCCATCCTTTAAGTCTTACATTTAAATGTAACAAAACTTTGTCTAAGTTTGAACTAAAAGAACGAGTAAGGGGTCTGCTTTTGTGCCTGTTAGCAGAGACTGATGATAGAACCAGATTTCCTAATGAAAGTCCGCCACATACTATCACACTCACAATTTCGAGTGGAGCAATCAAAGAGCAGTAAAAAAGCCAGTCTGAAAGGTGTGCATGTTTTTTTCATAAGGCATGTGATGATTTTTACACATGCAAGGCAGGTCTTGCCATGCATAGCCCATGGGGGGATGATGCTCTTTTTGTCAATGTAAATCATTTTGAGTGAAAAGTCATGGCCTTAAATGAGATTTAAAATAGATGATGTGTCAAAGTGCACTTGCATTTTTTCTTTCTTCTTGTATAAGCTGTTCTCTGAGGTGTTCCTGATGTCACCGAACACACGCTATGTGTTCGGGGGGGAAGGGGGGGTTTTTCCGACGCGTACCTGCAACTACTCAAAGAGCAAAAGCTTTTGTGAACTCGTCATTTACGTCATTTTAAAGACTAATATTTAATGAACTTGACATGCTGCCAGACAGAAAGGTACTCATTTATGACTAATAGTTTTAGATATAGAATTAATAATTACCTTAATTGTGGGTTGAACGGTGGCAATAAGAATATTACCCCCTCCAACATATTGATACACCCATTTCCGTGCCCTAGACAACTCCGACAGTCTTCCAAAAATATTTATATTTTCGTTTTTCTAATGACATTTCAAGCAGTTGATTATTCTTTATATCCGTACTTGGCCTGAACTCTGGAAAAAAAATCCTTCATTTAATAGGATTCACAATGGACTACTCCAAATGGAAGGTACCTGGGGTGTTTTGCAGGGTCCACTGCCTCTTTTCTCTCGACTCCACACCATCTGTGCTCCAATCGCATGGGTCATCCTCAAAAAACTCAGCCAAGCAGGAGCTTAGGCCAAGTGCCAAGACCTTGGCCCGTTCCTGGGTATCTCACTGCCTGCTTGAACCTGAGAGCTTCAAACCAGCTGGTCCGTTTTAGACACTGTTGTTCCACAGAGGTCACTTTCTTGCTGATTAAGACAGAGGGTTGAAAAGACTTGTGCTTTCACATATTGAGGGTTGGAATGAGTTGAAGTGAAATGAGTTAAAGTCCAGAAATTTAAATCAGTTTTCTTGTTAAAGTAATAAAATTATTTTATACAACTTTCTTTCAAAGATAGGCTTCTTTCAAAAGTTTAGTGTTTGGCACAAATGACTGCAAAAGAAACACTGCAAAAATACATCCTAACAGTCATGTTTTGCTATATGAAACCTAATGCATTGTAATTAAGTCATAAGCCTGCTGAACAGGTGTAAACTTTACTGTTCTGCCATGTTTTATGAGTTATTTGCTTGGAGCGAGTTGACGAAACCAAATAGTTGTAGCTAACTAGGGCTGCAGAAAATATCGTTCCAACATCGACATCACAAATGTGCGCAGCTGCTATAGACAAATTACAGGATGTACAGTGTCGAGTCGGGATTATAGTTGACTGCACTATAGTTCAGAACACATGCGAATTTGTGGATTATTTGGAGTTTATTAATCGAGTGAAGGTTTAGCATTTGCACATTGTTTTATGGTTTGGTTTTATAAGTTTAAGGATTTGGGCAGAGGAAACCATCACTTTTGTAGCTTTAACAAACATTTGATTATTCAATTCCCTAAAACTTTAGATCTTTGTTCTATTGTATTTATCTATGCTTATAATTTGTGTATTATATTTTACGCAGATGCTCTTCATTATAAAATCACCTGAATTATTCTAAAATAATAAATTCATAAAGAAAAATCGTTTCATATAGCAATATATAGTGCAGGAAAGAAAATAATCTAAGATGTAGTAATTTGTAGTATAGTGTAGTATATTATGGTATTTACTACATCTTACTGCATTGTACTATAATAACTCTAATGAATTGAATTATACTGTTTTATATTATAGTATTTACTAAAGTATTTAGTTTGATATAGTATTTACACTTGGTTACTGTGTACGCCATAATATAGAAAGAACTGTAGTGAACTGATCAACAATTTTATATATTTTAGAATATAAATATTTTATAAGCTTGCTATATGGGACACAGAGTTGCTAATGGAGAGCAGTGTGTTCCAGTGTGAAAGCCCAGATTCCCATTTCTAATGGACAGCAATGTCAGATCATTGATTCGGCAAAAGTTAAACAATGCAGCAAAGATTTTTAACAAAAACGTGCAATAAAAGTGAACGGTTTGTTAACATGTTTGGTTTTATTCATTTTAGTGATTTTGTGTGTGTGTTGCATTGATCCACTTTTTTGTTTTGAACTGTACTGTCAAGGTTCTAACGCATACATTATAACATAGTTGTTGAAAATAGACCATAGTAGTGTACTTTTAGGTTACGTTATTTTTGCTATATTTGAGTTAATATAACAAGTGTAGTAGAATTATATAGCTAGTAGAATTATATTACTAGCAGAATTATATAACTAGAGTGTAATTATAGTAAGGTTCAAAACACTTCAGTATTTACCACAGAAAATTTTACGAAATTTTCGAAAGTAAACTTACTCAGCATTGCTAAAGTATAGTATTTTTTCCTATGAGTGGACCTAAAATCTGCTTGTCTGATCTAGTGATTTGTTTACCATTGCATCTTTCCTCTCAGATCAAATATCTATTTGCAGTACCTGTCCCTAAAATACATACAATTTCTAACTAATGGAAAAAGAAATCCCAAGCATTATTCTAGTGTAGTGAGCAGCATTGTGTTCATGCTAGTGGAGGTGTTGATGTATAGATTTAATTCCTCTGCCCTCCAAGAGCAATGTCAGCAGTTAAGTCTCATGCTGTGCCCACTTTCAACCATCTTCTCATTTTTCTCCAACTCCTCCTCGTCTGCAGGGCCAGCTGCTGTCTTCGGGATGTTTTGAAGCAGCCTGAGCAACATAGTGTCTATTAATCTTTAAATGGAGGAACATTTATGCTTCTAGCTTAGTTCTAGCTTAGTCTGTATTTATGTCCTGGAAACATCTTCTATGAAATTCTAAAGTGATTAAGTTTATGATTGATTGCCAGAGAAATAGAGAACTCTACTGTATATGCTCGGTTACCTGCTTCATGTCCGGAGGCGAACACTGATCTACGTAATGGCATAGTTTCCATGCTGGAAATAGGCTATAGGTTCACACAGAAAGGTGGAATGACATCACAGGTCACTGTCCCAGTATAAGGCCACAGACTCATAAACCACATCCTTTTCATCCAGCTCTCTTAAATCTTGATCTTTTTAGTGCCTACTTAGTGCCCGTTGTCTAAACCTAGGTCAGTCAGTCTCGGTTACCTTTGATTGCAAGTGGGTTCATAAGTTTTACTATATATTTTTATTAGAAAAATATATAAAATTATGTTTTAAGATGTAAAAATACAAACAGAAAAAAATTCACATTTTGTAGTGTGATATAAACCATTAATAACCCTTAATCCTTTGATGATCCTATGTATGTGTGTGTGTATGAGTAAAAATACAGAAAATGATGGGTTTTTAAAAAATATTTTAAAGAAAAAATATTTTTCAGCCCAAAGCTCATAGAGCATGTTTAAGGAGCTAGTTTTAATACTGGCTCTATGGCAAATTGTTAAGAATAACGCGAGTAAAAAGAGACCAGAAATAGGCTTCCATACCACCTCAGCAGTGTCACATACTGATCACCTCCATACCACCCCGAATTGAGGCAGGAACTGAAGCGAAAGGAGCCCCTAATAAGTAATGAGTACATATCCAGTAAATGAATATACTTTCCAGAAGGCCAACAATTCATCAAAATGTTTTTTTTTATTGGTCTTATGAAGTATTCTAAATTATTTAATATGTTTTTATTACAAACTTTGAAAAAAAAAGTGAAAAACATGTGAATTAGGTGTGTTTTCATCAACTTGTTCAAGCGGCTGACGGTGATATCAATAAACTAGTAACCAACAGTGAATAAAACAAGGCAAGCATAATGGAGCGGAAACAGACGATAAGTCACATGGATTTAAAGGTTCTTTGCTGATGTCTTTGTGGGCCAGGTTTAAAATCTGAAATCTTTGAAATCTGATTGGTTACAGAAACAGTTTTTACCTAATTAGCAATCTGCAATATAGTTTAAATTACATGGGCAGCACTACTGATTCTGAAGGCTCTGGGCGGATTAGATTAACATAGCAATACATAGAAACTGAAATCTGATTAAACGAAACATATAACATCCACATACATGTACTGGAAGCAGTGCAGCAAGAGAAAAGCTATAAAATGAAGAGAAGAAACTGTTAAGAAAAAAAAATACAATTTAAATGACTACAATATGTGTAAATGTAGGTCAGCTTCTGATAGTGTTTACACCAGCAGAGAGGGCCTTGCTGTCCGTGACTGCACTCCACTGCGCTATAGTGAAAAAAAAAAGCTGTATAGATATTTTTCACAGCCCTTTAATTGATTCAGATTGTAATCAGATACAGGCTGTCGGAGATGCTCCTTCACCGCAGTGTTATTTTAGTAATTAAACGCAGTTGTCTTCCTGTTTCACCTTTGGCGTTAACCAGAACCCGATGGTATCTATCTTGTGTGAATGTGCATTAATATTCTTCGCAATAATTGTGTATATGTGTATGTGTTTGTGTGTGTGTAGCTTAAGCACACAAAACATTCAGGGAATTTTGCAGGCATATCCAATATTTTATAATTTGACGCTAATTTCTGTGAATGTTAATTAAACCCGTTGCCGTCAGTAAACCTGCTCCCAGCAGTTTTTCTTAAACGAGGTAATTAATAAGTATGTAAAATGTAGCGATAGTAAGCACAGTCTGCGAATTGAGAACAGTATTGTATTAAAAATTGAAAGGTGTACGGATGTATAGCTGTTTAATGAGATGAATTATGTTAACGAGTGATAATGGTTAACGAGCATTGTGATTTGAGCTGCCAGGACTTTAGATGACTGCCCGGAATTCTAATATATGTAATATATTCTAAAACACACTTGTCCATAAAGTATAAATTGTTGTTCTCCCTCTATGTGGCCTACTACTTGGTCACTGTAGACCTACAGGTGATATAAATGTGCTGAGTGTCTGCCAGGTTATTTCTACCATCTCGGCTCTGAGACTACAGAAGCATAATTTGCTCTGCTAACCTTTCTTTTTTTTAAGATTTTCTAACAGTGTATATTTTAATTTGAGACAAATGACTGAGTACTCAAAGACTAAGCCTTCTGGCAAAATCATTAATTGTGATTTAATGTTTCATCCACATAAGACTTCCTGTCTTATAGGGTTTTACAGTAGATCAACCAGCTTTATTGATTGCTTGTACACTGCTGTGCTGTGCTCTAAAGGGTTTTAATACACAAACCTAATTAGATTTTTAGAAAATGAACCCGTTTGTAAACGTGCTTAAAGATGAGTTGTTTAATAACAATAATCTTGGGGTTTAGAGCAAAGCTGTGCAAAGCTGTCGAAACACATAAACTAAAGCTTTCCATATTACAATATCTACTTTATTGATTAACACCAATATTCCAAACTTTAAATTAAGAATATTAAGTAATTATTATTTTAAACATATCTTTAAATCTTCTCAAAATTGTTAATAACATCAAATAAACATTATTAAAAAAAATAATAATAAAAAGGCAGGAACAACCAGCGCAGCGATGTAGTGGTTTAAGGTGCCAATAAATTATGTTTTTTGGTATTTACTCAGCTAAAGTTTTTCCCAAAGATTTAAGGCGGGTGACACATCAGATGGTTATGATTGGTTGATTGAAATGTTGATTTAGGATCAACAAAGGATCTTAATTCAGGATCACATCCTACTCTGCAAAGTCACATTCAGCTTGCACTGTACTGGTTGTTTTTATTTTTCTTGTTTTTGCAAGTTAACTTGTTGCTGATCATGTGCCCCTCTTCAGGAGTCATATACCCCCCCCTGTTATTATGGCTAGATGCCGATCCTGGCTGTCTAATATACCCCACCTCTTAACAGGTGCTACTGAAACTTCACCTGTCAGTAATTTCAAAGTTATGTCTAATCATTGTAGTATATTAGTGGTTGAAGAGAGAAGTTGTTTGTTGTTTTTTAAGTATAACGAATATATATATATATATATATATATATATATATATATATATATATATATAGGCTATAGGCTGGAATAGGCTCCAGCAGACCCCAAATTAGGGAATAAGCGGGTATAGAAAATGGATGGATGTGTATATATATATATATATGTGTGTGTTTGTGTGTGTGTGTGTGTGTGTGTGTGTGTGTGTGTGTGTGAGCATGCTACATGGCTTTCCCTCATCTCCTTTGTCCATCAAGGTCTTGATTCATTATAGGATTTGGAATCACTGAATCATAGTCAAGGCCAACATCTAAAGCATTTCTGAATCATTTTTAGAAGCAAGCATTTAAAAGCAGCCTGTAAAATATCAAGGTCTATTTTAACCAGCGTTTTTTGCACTGTGGGATGTGACATGACCGTCGCATGCAGGTAGTAAAGGTCATATTTGCTTGAGGTTTTTGAGATCATGCACAATAATTAATCATTAGAATACTTAATCTCCACCATTAATTTAAGGGCAGCAAAAAAGCTACTAACTAAAAATTAACATATAATAAATAATGAATAAATAAATAATACAAGTCATGTTATGGTGACGGTTGCAGGTTTTAAATAAATTTAAATACGTTGCAATTTCAAATAAATATTTCATATAGTGAGACAGTGTGAGCACACCAGGATAACATTATCTCATGAATATTATTATAAATCCACCATAGACTGAAATGAAAGGTCTTTAGCCCCGCCATGACAAGACGTGTTTATAAAAACCGCAAATCCAAATCCAGTTATAGTCTCAGCACAGTGAGCGGCTGCTTAGCCGAATTATAAGGTGCTGTTCTGACTATAATTAGGAAGTGATTGACATTAAATGTTCACCACATCTGTATGTTCGACCTTATCAATCCTCATGCTGACCTTATTAAACATTTTCAGTACATGCTTGAGCCTCTTATTAATCCCACAGAACTTTAATGATATTTATGAGTTACATCTGTCCTGATAATTTCCTGATGTTACTGTAGAAACCTCGCTCCATTCATGTATATTGTATTAATCGTCTTAAAAATTTTTAGCAAAAAAAGGTTAGTTAATTGAGCCAAATGTCTAAGTATATCCAAGCTGGCATGCTCAAAATTGCCAGACTTGGTGGAGTCAAGCTGTTGTTGGCTGCGCTTATTCAGCATGGCCTTGTAACATATGGCCTGGTTGTAAGAAGTGTGTGGTCTAATACTTACAGCCTGTTTTTGCACCTGTACATGTGCACCACAGCAGTCTCCATATTACTAAAATAGCTGTAAATATATCCTATAATACTATATAACGGCCAAAATTTTGAGGACACCTTTCAGACATTCATACAATCTTGTCTTTTCCCAAACTGTTAGCACAAAATTAGAAGCACACAATCAATTATCTGGGATGTTTTGTAGCATTAAGATTTTCCTCCTATGCATGACAAAGCCACTGAGATCTATTAAGGCATGGTGCGTTATGGTTGGCATGGAGAAACTTCTGCATAAATTCCTCAATTCATCCACCACCAGGATTATCCAGAACATTGGCTATATCTCAGATCTCCATACACAAAGCAGTGATTTCCAGGCCTTTTTTCCACCACAACCACAATTTAAACAACTGTACTAGCAATTTTGCTGCTTTTAGTTAGCATTATGCTCAATACTCTTCCAGGACTGTTTTTGAGAAGCGACCTTTCAGCCTCGAGAACACATTAAGAATATGCAAAAACCTCATTTGCATATTTTTTTTTTCTCTTGTTTTCTACATTTTCAGAAATATTTTAAGTAAATAAACCACTCCATGCCCACTAATTACACTTCTAATTTATTCCATTGTTCATGCAAATGAACACTCATGATTTGGGATTTGAGTCATCCTCAGAAGGATGTGTGTCAGGCGAACTGACTTACTGCATATATCTCATGCTCGGTGTCCATTGATCGCTTTCAACATTTCATTGTAATCAGTTCACCCTGTAAAGCATTAGATCAATCCATTTAGGCAGACTCTGAACTTGCTTTTATTACACAGCTACATCCGTGCATAAATTGAGTTATTCTTTACCCCTCGTCAACCGTAGGGTTAAAATTGGACCAGCGGTCCAGTGGCGATTTACAAGAAAGAAGCTATTGCACAATTTGATGGTGCAGTGCTGAGACAGATGTATTGTGGTGCTGCAGTGCAGCTTTAACATGCTCTTATCACAACTAAACAGCAGTGTTAAACTCAGAAAGCAGGCATGCTGCATTATCCTCTTAAGCTGCTCTCTGCTCTTTGCCATTGGGAATCCAGTCAGTGTGCGTGTTGCATGCTGAAGAAAACGGTAAAGCACCGTCACCGAACTATAAGTCCTATAAGACCACACATTACCTACAAAAGTTTATAGTGCCATAAGGTAAGATTTTGAAATATACAAAAGATCGCTCAAAAATATATATTTTTTAAAATTACATACTTTTTATTACAAGCTGAACACCAACAGCCACATTTCACAAATCAAGCAAGGTGCATACTTTAAATGATATATAAAGTTTAGGGCTGTGTAAAAATGTCAATACAGCTTTCTATCGCGATATTTTTTACCATAGTGTATCGATATTCAAAACTTTACTATCGATACATTTTAAATTATGTTTACGTTTACCCTCACGTTGTGTCAAACGACTTCCTCCTCCATTACTGTAGTTGACGCTGACACATTTTGTCAGAAGCAAGCATGGCAGAAAAAATAAGGGTGGCTCCTGCTTTGCCGTTGTTGAATTTTCAGATATTATTTTTACTTTTTTTAAGTGTTGCAATGTATTACAATATGTATTGTACTGCAATGTATCGTGATATCTTTTATCGTGGCCCATGTATCGTGATATGTATCATATCGTGTAGCCCTTGCCAAAACACAGCCGTAATATCGAGTACAGTATAATGTATAGGTGTATAAACCACCCCTTTGAAATATAAGTAAAAAATAGATAGTTTAATATACATATATACTATGTAGCATGTAGTATGTAGCATATATAAAGAATATATATATATATATATATATATATATATATATATATATATATATATATAATACTATTTACATTTTGAATGGGTGCATTACCACATATCTATGCATGGTTGCTTAATGTACGAGGACCATCGTTTCTGGCACATCAAGCAGGTAAACTTTAGTTTATGTTTGCTTATCAAAGGTTATGTTTAAATTAAATATGTTTATACACACTGATTAATTCTGTAATTTTACATATATTTAAAAATTATTTTTGCCAGAAAAAAATACATACTTCAATAGGGTTATTTAGTGATGACTGGTAGAATATTGAATCAAAAGAATAAATAAAATCTACAATGTATCAGTAAATCAGTGTTAATATCAGCAAATCATTATGTCAAACGCTCACAGGGTCACACTTATACTAAATATCTGCATTTTAAGTCAATAATCATGCTGCACACCAAAAACATCGAGCACACAAAAATTACACTTCTGTCATTTTCTTTTCATTGTTTCGCCATAGGTGGCTGTTTTGTCAATATTTTGCATCTGCTCTTGTGTTTCTATATAAAGCCTTTCTAATTACTGTTAATGAGGTGAGCAAAGGCGTGAAATAAAATAGCTGCAATGCACAAATAATGTATGTGAGAGCTTGTGTAGGTCTGCTTATAATCTGCCTAGTGGCAGTGTTGATCGAATATATTTTTTGAACAACTTATTCCACATTTACTCATATTCGTACAATTTTAATAATCTTTTCAATTTCCGTTAGATTTGTAAGTGTAACCATGGGGATTTTAAGATAGAGATCAGGCAGTAATGTCTGGGATGCAGTTGCTGTTCTGGTCTATGCCTCCTGGTCTCTGTGAAGGACACTTGAGTTCTTCCACTCTAACTGTAGTTTGGACCCTGACGGCCAAAGTTCTGCGAACCAACCGAGGCCGATTTGTTTTGTTTTGCACCGCCATGTTCAAGGGCCGTAAAAATGTCCCCACAATAACAGACCAGGAAATCTTTCATTCACAAATGTCTAAAAAATGTATGCAATCAATAATCAATAACACAACAGTTTATTTCTTTAAATAGATGGCTTTGGCTTGTTTCCAGGCAGACCGTTAAACAATGCGTCAACATGTCTCCTAGAAATCCTGTACACTTTAACCAATCAGAAGATGAATTTGAAACTTCTAATTGTGATTTATGCATCAGACGTGGTCCGTGGGGGTGACGTCTGAGGCTTAGCCTGCCCCAACCCTAACATAGCATGAACTCAGAGGGTTTGTGCATCAGGCATTGACATGCTGGAACAGTGTTTGGGCATCTTAGCTCCGGTAAAGCGATTTGTGTCAGCAATTTGAGAAAAACACCTACGTATGTAGGCTGGTAAGGTTTCCCCCTTGCATTTTAAACTCATTTTAATAAATGCTTTTGAATCGCCCACTTGTCCTGTATTTCCTTGTTAATTTTGGGTCTGGGTGGGTGTGTAAATTTACAAATGTGTTGAAGCACAAGATATGCTTTGTCAACAAACCCTATTAGGTCATTGCGCTGTTGGTAGCATTAAGCCCCTGTAGCATCCTAATGAATATCAGTTTGCTGACAAGCAGCATCAAAGCCGACTGTATTGAATCTTAGCGTCAAGGGAGCCCTTAGCTCTGGTCAGACCCTTTTCTTTTTCTCACAGTGTCTTCACAGTGTGGTTCTTAATAGTGTAGACATTACAAAACTGTTAAGTCTTAATAAGTGAAGATTTTTATTAAAACTAATCTTTAACAGAACGTTTCACTTATACAATATTTTAGTTATACATAATTCAGGAGTGTTTTCCATCTGTGGCGACAAATGTTCGAATATTTAATTGGTACATTTTTCAGAATTATCAACTGTTTCCTCCAAATTTTATTAATAATTTAATACAAATCCTGATGATTTTATTAAATCATTAATTCATAACATGTTTCTTTTCATTTTTCCTGTCCCTCTAATATCCAATATGGCTGTGATCAGGGTAAAGCTAGTTACAGATGTGAGCCTAGAACCAAGTAAGCGTGCTTCTATTTTGTCATCTTATTATACGCCGAATCCAGCTGTGAGAAATAAAACCATGATCAAGCGTAGAGTTACAATAATCAGTGTTGTGCTGATAATATGTAACCTGACAGGAATTATTTTTGTATAATTTATTTTCGCTATAATGGCACATCTCGAAGTGTTTATTTTTATCTTAGTGCAAAAGATCATGCTAAAGTCTTACTCGATTTCATCCACACCATCTAACCAATCCTAACTAACGATTCAGCTGTGCTGTGGTGTATTATTTATTCAACAACATAGTTCGAACAGATGTAGAGTAAACGTAATTGGGGTTAGATAAAAAGGTCATCTTAATCCAGGTAGCCTTTCTGTGAGTGTCTATATGAAATGAAATTAAAAAATATTCAACTTTAAACTATCATTCCTTTTTCTCATATGATTTAACCCTAAGGGTTAATTGCATTCTCTTTCAGTGGTAATGTTAATAAACACTATTAATATCGACGTTAGAAAAAAACAGTTTATAAATACAGGTTTTATTTTGTTGCTTGTTTATTTTTAAAGGCGCTTTTTATTTTTGAAAATGCTAACTGTAGCCTGTATCACTAAAGTGTATGTCCCACCCTTCGTCCAGAATGACAGTAGACCACCAGAGTTAACATTACTACTAATATATCATGTGTCAAAATATAAAAATAGTAGCTGATTACACGCTGCTGCTGTAGTTAAGCTAATTCTTAAAGGTACACAAACTACGAGTTACTATCAAAACACACCAAAATCGAATCACACCATATTCCTACCTGCCCAAAAGAAATACTGTTACCATGATGTCATCTTTTAGACCCTTTGACTCCTGTAGTCGACTCTAATGTGTAAAGGCAATATTAACACCGATATTAATTCGTTAGTTCAAAATTAGTTTTTGCTTTGTTTTGATCCCGACTTTTTTTCCGCAGTATGTGAAAATGGTGACGTGTCTGCAGGAACAGGGTGCACATACAGTACATATATTGGCAGGCAGGTAGGAAAGCCTATCATAATGTTCAGACCAAACATTTCTTGGACGTACGACTCCCAAATAATATATAAATACATTTAGATTTAATGTTTGCTAGCAGAATGTAAAGAAACTTTCAACCAGTAGAACGTATTATACCTTTAATAGAATGTTTAGATTAAAGCACTAATGCTAACGCAACTATTTACCGTCTTTCCAAGAATGCAAAAACAAATTGCCGGTAATCCAGACTATGCCGTCTGTGGCTCTTGATAGAAAAGCATTGAATATCTGTAAGGCACTATCTGGTTTCATGCTTGAAATGGTGCTATAATTCCTAAGATGGAGATGCTGCCAATTTATCTGACCTCCTTACAAGGAATTGAAAGCACAAACCGAAGGCAGCGAAGCAATATTCAGTACACGGTCATGCATGCAATCGTTATTATTCCAGCACTAATCATAGCCAAATGCCCCCTATAGCTTAGAGTGAGAGGTCAGGGAAAGTCTGCTTATATGTTTGGTGCAATCTGAATATGAAGAAGATTAGCATCAATGTGGGCTATTTTTTTTTAATTATTATTATTAAAATAGGACTGAATAAAATAAACAACATTTCTCCAGTTCATGGTTTTTTAATCAAGTCGCGTCCTGGGTGGCTGATAGCTAGCTAGAATACCAATGTATTAAGAAGAGTAGTAATGATAAGCTTATTAAAGGCATAGGGGCAGCTGTGGGGATGGGCTACAGACAACACTTGATGCTCTATTGGTTCCTTGACAGAGAGGAGGGACTAGGAGTTGAGAGAGAGGGTAAGCGAGACAGAGAGAGAGCCAGAGAGGGAGAGTGGAAGGAGGGGAAGAAGGAGGAGATAGATAGATGGCTTAGAGCTGAATGGGGACAGTAGGGAATGCCCAGTAAACGAAGCTGCCGATAACAGCACACATCAGCAGCGGCACTGAAATCAGAAGTGCGCGCTCAGTGCAGAGGAGAAGAGAAGGAAGGGGGGGAGAAGAGAAAAGAAAAAAAGAGGGGAAAAAAAGAAAAGTGCATCGGGCTGAGATTCTAAGAGACGAGAAGCAAGATTGTGCCGGCTCAGCAGATACCAGAGAAGAAGAGTGCATGAAGGGAGTGTAAAAGTCTCACACACCCCTCTGGACTCTGATACACACTTTGTGGACACAGGTTGGCTTTCTATCGAGTGATGTGTGAGTGAGTGTAGACTCACACTTTCTGCAGCATCTCTTTCCATCAGACTTTCATTCCTGTTTGGTGTGTAAGAGACACTCTTTTAGGAGACACTCTTTTAGGAAACACTTTTGAAGCTTCTCGCTTGACCACTTTGAGAGACATGGTAGAGTATGATCTAGGTAGAAGAGCTTCAGTCCCAGAGCATGGAGAAGTCAAGTAGTGAGGAGTCAGCTATCCACCGCAGCCCGTCTGTGGACAGTTGCGATTCAGACTTTGCCCGTGCGTCCAGTTCAGGTCGTCCGTTCAGTGGACGAGGCTTTAATGCTGGAGCTTTTTACGGCTCTACGGGGCGCAAACAGAGCGGCACAGACAACAAGGACGACAACAAACCCCGCACTTCTAAAAGCAGCAAATACGTGGTCTTTTACCTGGATCTATCCTTTGTGTTCCTTTTAGAATTCAAGAAGTGCAACATGGCTAGCGGCTTCCTGTGCTGCTTGAAATACACAATGTTCCTCTTCAACCTCATCTTCTGGGTAAGTGATCTCTCTCCCTTTTTTTTTACTTAACTACTGTGTGTACTATCACTTCTCACAATGGTGCTGATGCTACATGTTTGTGTGTGAGTGAGTGTGTGTGTGTGAAGGAGCCTGATCTCAGCTCTTACTCTTGAAATCGTCACTTGCTTGAATTGTGTTGTAAGACAGGTTATAAGGCATATATTAAGAAGTAAGTGATCAGCTAGGCTTTCTTTCAGTTCCATCAGGCTGACTGTGTCATGTACGGTCATTTATGAACGCATGACTATTTCGGTCTGCCACTGAGACCGAGGGCCTCTGGGAAATAAATTTGAGTCACACATAACTTTGCGCAGGGAGCGTGGAGTTTACTGAACTAATTACGAGGAGACTGCAGCTGTGCTCTTATAATCCGAATGTGTTCTTCATTATATTCACTTGAAGTTCTTTTTTTGCTGATATGCAAACTGCTCATGATTAGCATGTTGTAGACATTAGCCTGGTCATTTTTTAATTGCAAATTAAAATTTAATTGCAAAAAACATGTATATATATATAGCAATAGCAATAGTGTTGGTTAGATAAGTATGTATCAGGACCAGAGCAGATTGTTTGCTAGGAGGACAGTAGGCTCTCTTCTTTGTGAAAATGCAGTCATGCATAAACATCAAACTCAAACACACACACATGCCCTCATGGGAATCTATATTTCATGGTTGGATTCTGTTTTAGTCCCACAAGACAATGAAGAGAATGGGGAAAATTGGCATGTGGAGGCTCTCTGATTCATAGTGTGTGTCTGTTGGACGATCACTGGTCCTAAATGTTCCAAGGACACACACCTTTTAGTAGAGAAATTTAATCTGTGATATTACATTTACATTTCTGGCATTTGGCAGACGCAAGAGCAACTTTAGCTCTTTTATACAACTGAGCAATTAGACGGGTATTAAAGGTCTTGATCAGGAGCCCAGCGGATTGGTGCAACGCCACACTAAAGCTGCCTGCATAAATAGCTTCTTCTTATACATTCACATTTTACATGTACAGCATTTGGCAGACGTCTTTATCCAGAGCAACTTACATTTATCTTTTTTATACAACTGAGCAACTGGAAGTTCAAGGACTTGCTCAGGGGACCAAGAGTGACAGCTTGGTGATGCTGGCAATCAAACCGCGATCCTCCAATTAGCAGTCCAGCACCTTCTTCCACCACTTTCCCCCAAAATCGTTTTAGGATTTATGCTAATTTTCTCCATGTGATTCTTTAATTCAACGTCTTTAATAATCTTATATTGTAGTATATTGTAATGATCTTGTAAGGTTTTAAACCAGGGAGGTAGAAGCAAAGATTTAATATCGGCTGCTTGGTGGTTTTCATAGTTTTGTATAAAAGAATTTGCTAATTTGCATATTTGTGTGTATTTATTTTGGTGTAATTGATGTAATTGGTGTCCCACAGTCTATTCTGGGCGAGAGAATGGCGAGAGAACACACCTTGGATAGGACATGACTTTATAAGAGACAAAAACACACACACATTCACATTTAACCAGTCCACTCAGGAACATGTGACAGTGCTATGAACATCATCAAGATGACTTTTAACACTGTTAGAAAGGATAACTAACAGCCAGTTTATGGATATAACGGTTTCTTAAAACAGTTTGTAGCTATAATAACTCAGCAAAGAGGCTAGCAAAGCAAAGATAAACGATGACACTTTTAGGGGAAGTGTGAAATAGAGGACATGTTTCTTTATAATGGTGAAAAGTGGTGTGATTTCTGGGTAAAGTAACTGTGTAAATGACTGTCTGACAGCTAAATCGATTAACCAGTCATGTGACTAGAAACAAGCTAAATTTGGAGATGTCTGGCCCATCATGCACAACCAGCAACAACGAAAAAAGCGATTAAACTTTTATATGTTATATTAAACATTCACATTGCTGAATTTTTTTACAAATTATATTTAATTTAATTAATAAATGCATTATTTAGCCTATTTTTTGCCTAATTTTGCATACAGGTATTGTATATAGTTTATTTATTATGCCTTTTTAAAATCTTTTTTTTTGCATATGTCTTAGATTTTGCTGCTGAAGCTGCACTAATGTGAACTTAAAAAAATTAATTAGCTGTACAGTGAGTAAAAAGAAAGTGAGAAATTAAGTGTGTGTGTAAGAGTGTGTGTGTGTGTGTGTGTGTGTGTGTGATCCCAACTGTTTCTATCATTGTTATTCTGCCACTGTCTGTGAAAGGGATATACCTCAGTAACCCTTCCTCAGGAAGTCGATCATTAAACAGCACAGCTTTAACTCACTTTCAAAGACAAAGCAGCAGTAGACAAATCATAAATCTATTACCCATCTCACCAGGCAAATAAAATCTGCTGTGTGCAATTTGCCTAATTTGCGAGATCAGAGTTCTTACAAGCACGAGACTGGAAATGTTATTCAGATAATAGCCCGCAGAAAGTACCAGAAAGTTTGCTGATTTGCAGCGAAAAAGAAAAAAACTAAATAAAGATCGGAACCAAACCTTAAATTGGAGGGTCTGGGGTGCAGGCAATGTTCCGGATTATCCTGAAGGTGTTCTTGGTTGAGATGAGAGCAAGAGCAGGAGAACAGCACTATTAACACATCGTGTCTTTATGTAAATCGGGGTCTTTGTGCACAGGTGCATTGTCATGCTGGACAAAGTTCAGACCTTTTAGTTACAGTAAAAAAAATCTTATATCTACAGCATATAGAGACATCGTAAACATATGTGTAGTTCAGCAAGGGGTGGACTTTTTAGTTAGATTGTGACATATCGTGTGAAATATATTAAGTACTAAAATATGCACTTATACATGCTCTACTTTTCTGGTTGTTGAAGCTATGTGTCTGCCGGGTACCTTTAGTAGTGACATCGAGTGACCTACAGAGGAAGAGAGAAACAGAGAGAGAGCGAGAAAGAGAGTGAGACAGGCTTAATGACGCTCTACACATTTTAATAACACACCTGAGAACAGTAACTAGCTGTATTATTTCTGCCATTCAATAAGCTCCCTGTCTGTGGTTGACCTGTATGTCTGTGTCCATCTACAAATGACATAATGAGACGGATTTTTAGTGTCCTCAAGCTGTTAGTCTTGCAGAAAAATGCAGCCTTCATGCTAATATTCTTTCTTATATTTTTTTGTATAATATAATAATTTAATATAATGTATAATTTATAATGTTCCTATTGTTAATTCATGATTATACTAGTTTATCGATCTTTAATTATAAACTGTATATTATACACTGTATATACACTGTATATTATCTTTACCACATCTCTATCTATCTATCTATCTATCTATCTATCTATCTATCTATCTATCTATCTATCTATCTATCTATCTATCTATCTATCTATCTATCTATCTATCTATCTATCTATCTATTATCTATCTAATCTATCTATCTATCTGCTCTATCTATCTATCTATCTATCTATCTATCTATCTATCTATCTATCTATCTATCTAAGCTCTATCTATCTATCTATCTAGTAATCTACTATCTATCTATCTATCTATCTATCTATCTATATCTATCTATCTATTCTATCTATACTATCTAATCTGCTGTGTAAGTATCTATCTATCTATCTATCTATCTATCTATCTATCTATCTATCTATCTATCTATCTATCTATCTATCTATCTATCTATCTATCTATCTATCTATTTATCTAGCTCTATCTATTTATCTAGTCTATCTATCTATCGTATCTATCTATCTATCATCTAGTCTATATCATTCTATCTATCTATCTATCTATCTATCTATCTATCTATCTATCTATCTATCTATCTATCTATCTATCTATCTATCTATCTATCTAGCTGTGTAAGTATCTATCTATCTATCTATCTATCTATCTATCTATCTATCTATCTATCTATCTATCTATCTATCTATCTATCTATCTATCTATCTATCTATCTATCTATCTATCTATCTAACTATCTATCTATCTATCTATCTATCTATCTATCTATCTATCTATCTATCTATCTATGTAGCCATATACAACAAGCTAGAAGTTAAGAGAGCGGTGGGTTACTGTATTTTGACACCCCTGGGACTGTGCTGCTCTGGCTACAGCACTCCAGGAATCACAAGTTTCTATCGCAGTGGACTGTGAAGTTTAGACACCTCATCCTGTACAGGGTGCAGTCCTTTAGAACCCTTCTGCCAGGTGCTGGAACTCACTTTGACTCAGCAGTGTAACACGAGCAAGTAGGTAAACAACGGCAGGAGCTACAGGATTTTAGTAGCACTGCTCTGCGCTTCTGCAGCAGTTGGTGCCAACCATCTGGCTCCTCTTTCTACTGGGGATTAGTGTAAGGCTAAGCTGCACCGCTTCAGCCCAGATTAAAGCTTTTAGTGACGATCTAGACCAGGGTTTATTCTGCTTAGCTCCTAGGGCCCGGAGTCCTTCTGCTGTGTAATGCAGCTAGTCTATCAGCTGACTGAACAAATGTGACATGGTGTGCTATTTTGAGTTGACGCATTTCAACAGAAACCTGTAGTTAAAAAAAAAAAAAAAACGCAGACTTTGTCTCAAAGGGAATGGAATTTTTTAAAAAAAGGAATTGAGAACTTTACTGTCGAATGATGTCCTTTCTTTTTTAATAAGAAAGCTGCTCTTAGCTACAAAGACTAGCGGGGTACACCCACTGTCTCTTTTTTCACAAGATTTATCCACTCAGGGTCGCAATCTGAAGAACAATTGGCTAAATTAAATGTTTTCCTTCCCGTTATATCTTTCAGTCAGTTATAAAGTAGGAACACGTGTCCTGGAAGGATAAAAAGAGAAAATGTGATATCGGGTATTCTGTATCCTGTTCTGACGAAAGTAAAATAATGTTAAAACAATGACATAATATTTAAAATAACCGTACGTGTTCCTAATAATGTGGCCAGTAAGTGAATATCAATTTGAATAAATATGCTGATTGTCCAGCATATTAAAGGAAATGGATAATAAAATTAAATAATTAAGGCAGATTTATAATTAAATTATTATTATTATAATTTTTTTTAATAGCCATCTATTTTGGAAGAGTACGTTATAAAGCTTCCACTTTACAGCAGTGCAGACCAAACAGTGTTGTTCTTTGTGTCAACATGACTAAGAAGAATCGAGACAGTCACTAATAGTGTTCCTCCACCAACTGGTTTTGTTTAATTAACTGTTGTTGTTTTTTTAACAGGGGTAAATAATGACTTCCTGAATGGTGGCAGTCGGACTAAACCACTCTATTTATCCAGACGCTGAGCCGATCTGATAACTGTTCAATTAAATATTGCTGCAGTGTTTGGGTCTCTCTGTGGACTTCTTATTCTTTTCACATATTCTAATCAGGCTTAAAATTCAGCAGAATGGGTACCTGTCGTGCTCGCTGCTATTATCATCCCGCTATCAGATCAAAAGAGTGAACTCTTTTTCTTTTGACGTTCTGATTCAGAATATAGCATGACCTTAGCATTGTGCTCTAAAATTATATCGCTTAGGGTCTGTATTAAAACCATTTTTTCATGGTAGCTGCTTTGTAGGATTAAATCATCAACAGTACTGCATGTATTTACGCATGAACTGCAACTAAGGCAACAAATCCTAAAACCCTGTTCTTTTAATCACACTATCTGATGATTTTACCTAAATAATAAGGTCAATTAGGGCTGCATGATATTAAGGAAAGATGACATATGCAATAGCATGCTAAATAATGTGATTTCCGATAAGCAATACGATATTTTTTTAAATGATATAACTAGCATACGTTGAAGATAAATTATTTTTCTGTCGAGAATAGCTGCTAAAAATTGTCGTGTTGCATGTGGTCATCTTTTTTAAAAACAGAAATACAGCCACATTTTTGCTGCTTCGTTTAAGCACCTAATCGACGGCAGCAGCTGCGGGTGCGCAGACTAATCAAGATTAGCTCGCTATAAAAGCTTCAATGCAATTTGTACTGTCTCGCATTAAAGCATGCACACGCCAGATATTTTACTCTCCGCACCTTAAACTTTGACCATAGATCATTATTTAAAGTATTAAATCGCTCATTTATCGCAAACCATCCCGATATGCACTTTTGCGATATTTTAATAATTTCGATATATATTGTGCAGCCCCAATGTCAACTGCTTGATAGAAAAGTAGAGAAAGTAAAAAAATCGCAGGCAGTGGTGAAGCTGTTGAACGACAGTCTTGCTAGACTTGCAATTTATTTTCTTCCCATCACCACTGCTGGGTTTTTTTTTGCTACAGGGCTTCTCTGCAAGAAGTCACTTTGCTAGTTTTGTCTCCTCAATCTTTCTTTGCACTGTTTTCCCGCCTCTCAAGAGGACATGTTGTCTAATGTTGTTTAATGTTTTTAGCTGTGGGGGATTTAACTTTATAACAAAATATCACTAGCCTACTTTTACCATTAGCTCTGTCAGAGACACTTTTGATCAACGTGATACTTGACTGATAATCTGTAGAGAATAGGAATGCTGAGGGGAAATTGGACAGACTTTCTCTGATCACTTGGAAGCAAATGCAAATTGGATTCTGGAAAAGAAAAATAACCCTAAAATGCTTGCTTTAACTGTTCCTCAAAGGAGAGCGTGTAGAGTACATCATCTACATCTATGAGCATCTTACCTTCCTGTAATAATCCTACTACCCCAATGGCACGCACCCAAAGGAGAATGGGTTTAATGTTCACACAATAAGAGCGCATGAACCAAATGCTACGTCCATTTAACAGAATAAGAAGCTAACTTACTGTCCTAAAAAACTGATTTCGAATTATTAACCAAAAAGCGTTGAGTAATAATTGAAAGAGGCAATTATGACAAAGGGTAAGAATAAACTTTCCAAGATTCACAACACCAGAATGTCCATTAAAGAAAGTTTTGATGAATCATGAAAGTAAAATGGGGAGGAGTTCAAAGTCTTAGCTTCAAAATTAGGTAACCTGGAAAGAAGTTAGTACGCGGGTATTGGGTGGTCCACACCAAAACTTTTGGTGGTGTAGCGTGGAAATCATCAGCTGATCCCCTTACATTGCCTGGTGCCTCTCAAGTGTTGTAATTATCACTTCTACCTGCTTGTTAGGGATCCATATCTGAATCCTCCAAAGCGGAAAAACAGAATCATATCACTCAGATCTTGATTAAATAATTAAGCATTTTTCTAAAAAAAATTACATAATTTCTATAATTATTTTCATTTCTCGAAAGTTTCTGAATAACTTTCATTTTTGTTAAGGTCACTATATGATAAACAATTCTTTTGCCCCATGTCTGCTTGACTTGCCTTTATAACCCTGCAGCAGACCTCATTATCTTATAGGCTCTTGAGATATGTTTGACTCCCACAGGCTTTGTGCAGTATAATGGCTTATGCTCATTTCGATCACCTCGGTGCACCTATTACATCCAGAATTTGTCCACCGAGATGCCACCGAGATCAGGCAGTATTGTTGGAAAAAACTAACTGAAACTAAGTGTGCATTTTGCAATAACAAAAGTTATTTTTACATTTATTTTTTTTATTTTTAGTATATTTAGTATATTTTTTTAAAGTGACACCTCGGTGGAAAAGTAGCACCAACAATGCACTACAGTTAACACAATTGCATCATAAATGCACATTCAGTTTGCTCAGTGAAGCACCAGTTCCTCAGTGTCACAAAAGAGATGTTCAGAGGGGTTTTTTATTACTTTTTTCATTGCTATCACTGCCTCAGGCTTGCTTATTAGGGATAAATACATTTTGTCATTTTGATTCTGAACTTTTATCATTCTGTAGTGCTTCACTAATAAAATAAAATTAATTTGATCTATATAGTGATGTAGTTCAATTTAATTAGTTGTTATTTCTCTCATCTAATAAAATCTGAATAGCTGACCTAATATTATAGTTTTTTTGGATAAATATTTGCTTGTCTATAGGGATAGAATATTTTAGCTACAGACAAGATTTGGGACCCTTTTACAAACCATTATCTCATCATTCCCAGTGTAAGGCAGTGATGCAGCTAAGCTCATGTTATAAGGGAATTTATCTTTGTTTTTGGTGTGTAATTTCTAAAGAATAAAAGAAAAAAAAACAATAAACTATGTCTTGTTAAATATATATATTTATCAAGAGCAAATATATATATATAAATACATATATAATGCATATATGTACCATGTATATAATCAAACATTTCTTTCAATTAGAATTATTTCTATTAGCATATCTATCTTTTGCTAATTACTGCATATAGATTCATTTTTAATAAATGCAAAAAAAAATCCTAAAACTTTTGCAAAACTTTTACATTTAAAATGCATCTTTATTTTCAGAATTTTCATCAAATTTGGGGGGGGGGGGGGGGGGGGGGGGGGGGTTCCTGCATCTTTGATCGGTAAAGATTCTTTTGCCATTCATCACTATGTGGAAAACCAAAAAAAGTATTCAAGTATTCAGGTCAATTAAAAAAGATTCCTATAGATTCGATTATGTGATCTATCTATGAAAAAAAGAATCTAACAACACTACCACTATCTAAAATCGGGTCCATAATGAAATATTTGACCAGTCTAAATTAGTAACAGAAATGTGGAGGAAGAACTGAGGAGAACGATGAGGGAGGTAAAAAACTGCAGTTTGGCAAAAAAAAAAGAAATCCCCTATCAGACCGGTCCCTTTAACAAGCTGTTGAAACAGCTGTACAAAACAAGCCATTCCTGAGAGCAGTCCTCCAAATGCAGACCCTGAACTTTATTACAACTGCAATCTGAGAGAGAAGCATGCAAGAAAAAAGCCTTGATCTAAAATATGACTATAAAATGTTGGTTATTTATGGCTGTTTTGCTTCTTATAATCTAACTGCTCTTTTAGAGATTGAAAGCAAATTGCTGACATACAGGAGCACTAGGATACTTCTGCTGCTTGTCTTTGGCAGAAGAATCAAATCCTAATGAGTCGTTTAATGGCGTCATTTGAAGAATTCCAAACCTTAAAAATGAAAAGCTTCTTTTCGGGGGGGGTAAAAAAGGAGCTTATTTGTTACTATTACTCTACAGCACAGTAATTCTTTTCTTTGCATATGGGGTCAGAGCACAGGGTCAGCTATGATACAGCGTCCCTGGAGCAGGAAGGATTAAGGGTCTTGCTCAAGGAGCCAACAGCGGTGAAGCTTACGTTTACATTTACGGCATTTGGCAGACACCTTTATCCAGAGCGACTTACGTTTGACCAGAAGAACATAATTCAAATATTGTTCTGTTCACTAAACGCTATTAATTAAAAAAAAGTCAAATAAATAACTGTGTTCCAAAAATATCTTAAAATAAAAAAAGACTCTTTTTGCATGTTATCTGAATATTGATATCATTTATCATTTTCATCTTTTGTACTAGTAAATCAGGAATTTTTGTTCCTGCTAGACTCTTTTAAATGTGCCACCAGAGTGACAGGAGCCTTTTTGTATTGTGCCCTCTCAGCTTTCTCCTGGCAGACAAAATCAATGCAAATCTGCCCCTTACCCAGTGAATTAATGTAAATTCTTAAAATATCACCCTGGCATTCACTGCTCAGCACTTTTCGTTCTTACCCAAAACAGATACTCAGGAAATCAATGCCTACATTTCAAGGTCTCTGTATATCTTCTGAGTGTCTTGTCAGGTTTAGCCTTTTACCATCAGATTAATAAGGGCAGGGTCTTTAATTACACATTACCAGCAGGGCACTGCAGTACCTTATCTCTAACACTGATGGCCAGAGTCATTTTGGTCCGAGAGGATTTAATGGTGATCATGTGAGACCCTGATGCGCTTTATTTAAGTTTATAAAAAGCCTGTCTTCTTAGTCTGGCCTTTATCCAAGGACTTCAGGGACCAATCCTACAAAAGGGCTATCCAGTGTCTGTCGCTGACAGGATCTATACGCCATATTTTTCAGGCGCCAACCGAAACTGATGTGATTAGATTGGATTGAATACCCATCAATCCTGACGAACCCAGATACCACTTTAAATGTTTCTCATTTACGACCATGACATTTCTGGAGCTTAAGGTGTCAACAGCTGTCTGATCTGGCCTTTAATTATACTGTAATACGAATGCACAATGGCCATCTTTTCTTTAAAGCTGGAAAGGAAAAAGTCCATTTCGATTATTATAAGAGGATCATAAGAGACCATGAACAAGGTCTCCTGGTAAAAATCCTTACAAAAAGCACAGTCTAGTGACCATTACTGACATTTTGCACAGAAAGTCACTGCCCCCCTTAAATAAAAACTGTTTTGGTTTGAGCAAATTCTAATAAAGTCCATTTTTTATGATTTTCTCTTTGATTTTTTACCAATTATAGGATCTAATTTAGTAGCTTATTTTAGCCATTTTTACATAGCACATTTTTGGATTATACCGCATATAAGGGGGAAGTGGTGGCTTAGTGGTTAAGGTGATAAACTGCAACACCAAGCAACCGCCGTGGGCCCCTGAGCAAGGCCCTTAACCCCAAGTTGCTCGTTTGTATAAAAGAGAAAAATGTAAGTCGCTCTGGATAGGGCGTCTAACAAATGATGTAAATGTAAATATTAATCATTTATAAACTTTTCCTTTCAGCAAAATCTTGCAAAAAATGATCTGTTGACCTGATTTATAACATAATTTAGTAAAAAAAGCTAAAAACCAAAGATCATAAAAAATAATTGTAGAAAAATATTATTTAGGCCACGGACATGTGATATTGTCATATTTTTTGGCCAGATTTGACTAAATTACTTGTAACCCTGTCAGAATGAGGCAATAAAATCACCATGGCAACCACTGAATATTGTCTTTAATGTCAGGATTTTTTTATCTTTATGGCGATAATCTAAATCTCTGATGAGTTGAATTTGTGAAGCTCTGACTTCAGAGAGCTTTGGTTTTGAGCATTTAAACAGAATACCAATGAAAACTTTATACACACTCTATCAGCATCTCACCTTCTGCGTCCTTTACAATATAAGATGACCATATTTTTTTTTTCACTTCATTCCAAGATGCTATTACCATCAATAAAACTGTAGATAAAATGAGCGGTTTGTTCCTGCACTTTGGATAACACACATTATCCAATTGAGTGATGGGTAAAAAAAAAAAAAACTCTCATTAACAAGTTGTTGACCATCAGTCAATATCAGAGTCAATATCAGAACTTTCTGATCTAAAAAAGCAAACAGAAAGAACAACCGATACAGACATTAACGTTGCAAAAAATAAAGGGACATATGGTGCACACCTATTAATGCGGAATCTCATCCTCCCACAGATACCTTATATCAAACATGTCCATATTTATCTAGCACCGAGCTTATTATAACCTTGAAGGTTGCAGAACCTTCCTTTGAAAAGCCAATACACACCCTGGGGCTTATATATTGGATATGTCCTGGGAAGTCTGTCTCATTTTATTCCTGTTGCCTGCATTTATTGCTTACTTTAATAACTGACAACTGATATTGCACCTGTCCTAACATTGATGCTGGAACACCAGTAAATGCTGTACAAATTTCCTTCTGTCCCTTCCAGGTCAATAAAATACATTTTCTAGTGTCTTTGTATATTCCGAAGGTCTTTTTGTAAGTTTACTTCACAATGTCTTTAATTTTCCTTTAACTCACCGTAAATCCATATTGTTCCATCCATTTACCACGAGACATCAGGTCTGTCTGACAGCAGTCTTGTTCATTGTTGTATCTTCTAAAGAGCCAATCAGAAGCATACCTGCGTATAATTTTTTTATATACCGTGCTTAATGGATTGTTGTTTATTAGGAAGTAATTTTCCACAAACATTTATGATGCATTCCCAACTAGCAACTGACTTTGATTAAACGCAGATGAAATTTGCTCTGTGTGCAGGCACCATGTCGATTAAATGATGTTGCTGTAAAAAGCAACACTGGGCTCTTGATTAACTATTCGCAGCCTTAAGCTTTTAGAATCATGTATAAGGCCGAACTTTGCTGACTCCGATTAACTTTACTGTCAGACAGACAATTTGAAAAATTATCATAAGTGCAGACTTTCTTTTATATGCAGCGTAATGTTTCTGTATGTCTCTCGGGCCTACTATTGAGCTTGTTAAATCTTTTATTTATGTGTTTATTCGATATTAGTAAAAAGTAAATTTAGTTCTCGGTTTATCTGTGTCCGATTTTGTGATACAGAAATAAACCTTACATTTACATTTACATTTACATTTACAGCATTTAGCAGACGCTTTCATCCAGAGCGAAGTACAAAAGTGCTTTGAGTCACATCACTGAACAGCTTAATACTGGTTATATGGTTATAGTTCACAAATCAACCACAAAAACTGTTGAAAGAGAAGCATATATATATATATTATTTGTATATGTATTCAATCGTCTCTTGAAGTATAAGGAAAAACTTCCTCTTACGGTGTCTTATTACATTTGCTTTGTACCGATAAGCATGAACAAGACTTTCCCAAGTTTTATTACTAGCACATAGCACAAGTTAACTCATTTCAAGTATGCTATGACTTCCTAGGAGCACTGAGCAGCCCACAAAGTAAATGCATACCTGTCAACATTGAGCAGGGGACCATCTTATAGACACATCTTGAAGACATCTAATAAAATCATAAAAACATAAAACACTGTTTATTTCCATTGACTTTTTGTTCTATAGTATTTGTGTGTGATTATATTTTGTTATATTTTATGCAGATTCCCTCCCTTATAAACTCACCTTCAATCAGTCTAAAATAATGACTTCTTTCCAAATCATCAGGTGATTTTGTTTTTCATATTGTAATATATATCGTAAAAAAAAAAAAATCACAATGTCAGTTATTTTCAATATCGTGCAGCCCTAACTGTAACTAATATCCCGGGTTCGATTTCCAGACCGGGGCCTTTCCTTGTGGAGTTTACAGGGGGCAGGGTGGCTCAAATGGTTAAGGTGCTGAGTTGTTAATCTGAAGACCAGAAACACCTGGGTTCGAGCCCCACCTCCGGCAAGCCAACCACTGTTCTTGAGCAAGACCCTTAACCCCTCCTGCTCCAGGGGCGCTGTATCATAGCTGACCCTGCGCTCTGACCCCAACTTACTAAAGATGGGATACGCGAAAAATGCCTTTCATTGGCTCTGTACATGTACCTTGCACAATGACAATGAATTGAATATACTTATACTTATACATGTTCTCCCTAGGATTGGTGGTTCTAAATTTCCCATAGGAGTGAGTGTGAGTGTGTGTGGCCTTGTGATGAACTGGTGACCTGTCCAGGTTGTATCCCTCTTGCCTTTTGCCCTTTCATAGACAGCTGGGATAGACTCCAGTAGATCCTGTGACCCTGAATTAGGGTATAGAAGATAAATGAATAAATAAACGGGATAATAGTAGGATAGAATGGTCAAATGCGGGAGAATTGCAGTGAAAAACGGGAGGTATGACAGGTATTGATGTATGTCAGAGTTAATCATATTAAATTACATTAACATAGTCTGCGTTGTCACTTAATTATGGTCAATTATGTCCACATTATGGTTATGATAAAATAATAATAGGGTCTTTAAGCAAGAGGAAAAGAGGAAAATACCCATTTTAGTCTTTTAAGCATTTCAAATGAAAATGTAGAAAGACAGTATGTCCTAAAAAGGGGATTTTTTAAAAGAGTAATGGTGCTGTTAGTTTTCTATGTTTGGTAATGTTATACCATTACCTTATCTATTTATCTGTAAAATGTACTTTTATATTACCTTAATTATCTGTATGTCTTAATTAAATAATCATTTTAAACATGTGACGATTTAGAATTAAAAATTAAAATTAAATTTAAAGTCTTTATAACACATTCATGCAAGAATTGTTAAATAATAGTGAATTAGGATAGACCTTAACATACACCGTAAGGTTGGATAATTAAGGCGTTGGTAATTTAGGAAGCCATTTCCCAGAAATAAGTATGGACAGCTGGGAAGGGGCTGTAACCAAAGAGGCTACAGGAAAAAGGGGGACTGCAGCTGAAAGCAGTGTGGTCAGAATTACTCAGCGAATCGTTTGCCTATATGTGTTAAAGGAAGGTTTTTTAAATCATTCTGCCATTCCGGGTTTTTCTCAGCACAACTAATGTGCTTTGTTTAAACTCAATTTTAGTATCTTAGTATCTCCGAAATTTCATAGCTGACAATAAAGAAAGAAAGTCTTTTGAGTGCTTAGACAACACGTGATAAGAAACTGATTTTCTGCTGCTTTTATGTCTTAAGTGAACATTTCACTTCTGCACTTCTGTTAGCTTTTTGTTAAAACACATTCACCTGCATTATATATTTGAAATCAGCGGTCCCTAGAGATTGCTTTAATGAAATATCTATTATGAATGTTGGTTTACATCTTCTGGCCATATTTCTAGCTACCAACTGGACACCTACTGATTTAAAGGCACATAAAATCAGCTAACCTGCAAAAAAAAGCTAATTTTATTCAAATTGTATTTAAAAGCATTATTCGCCTTCTCCCACTTACAGCACATGACTTCCATCATTAGCTGATTAAATGCGAAACATGAACATGATGTGATGAAAAAAGACCAAAGTCTATTTTTTGACTAGTAATGGCTTTCCTCAAGTTTCTTTAATGCATTGGCACGGTAAGACTTATATGTGTTACCCTTAAGTACCAACACTCCAAGTTTTACTATGGTTCCTAAATACTACGCTTTATATTTGAAAGGGGGCTATAACTAATCTCGGATTGACCTAATAATTAAATGTGGGATACTTGTGGTGTAAGGCGGTAATCCTGAACAGGGATTTTACCAATCCACTGCACCAAAATGTGGCTATAATCACATTAAAGTTTTTGGCATTTGACAGACACGCATATCCAGAGCAATTTAGACTTACTTATTTTTATACAACTGTGCAATTGAGAGTTAAGGGCCTTGCTTAGGGGCCAAGCGATGCTGGAAATAAACTCAACAACCCCCACTTTTCCCTTATCAAAACTCATTTTTGTACCACCATCCACAGTAACGGAGAAAATACCACCACAATCATCAATCTTTTTAAGAGCTTTCAATTGCATAATGTAAATCAGAATCCGAAAGAGTTTCAATCATCGGAATTATTTAAATGCTCTTGAATTTGTAATATGGCTTCACTATCTAATACTTAGGATTTATGGATCAGGGCGTGGTAGTATTTCCTTGTTCATGATAAGACTCTTGAATAATTTACTTGAATGACCCACATGCTTTGTCGACTGTTAGACTGTTAATGGTAGACAGCAATGTGTCTACCATTAGCCAAGGCATGTTTTCGATACATCATCTGCCTGGTTTCTTGTCTTCCTTTTTTTTATTACAAGTAAATTCATGTAAATTTTTTTGCAATAATTCTACAAAACTTTAAACTGGGTCAATTTGTCCTAAGGAGGACACATAAAAAAGTTAAGAGATGCGATATGAAGCGAACTTGTGTTCTTATTTAGGTAACATTTATATTTGTATTAAGTTCCCCATGGACGTGCGCTTAGCAGTGTCTAATTTATTTGGAGTATGCCTGCATTTAACACATGGAGACAGGCTTTAGTCTTTCGGGACGTGTATTCTTTATGTACATAGTAATAAAGGTTGACAAAATCCACTGAGGCTATAAGAGAGAGCTGGACTTTACATAAAATATTGCATATTTTTAGGATCAAAGAGATGTTTTTTAGGTCTTTTATAGCCTTTGTTGAAAGGGACCGAAAAAGCCTCAAGCGCGAATGGAACCCGGTTCACCACAGTATTATGTATGTACCAGCACCTTAACCCACTACACCACGGCACCAGGTAATTGCTAAGTTTTACTTCATCATCACTGACCGTAAAGTGACCTGCCTAACACCGGACTGTGGTTTTAATAGATATCTGATATTTTCTTTTTGATCTTACATTGTGCTATAGGATAGAGTGTTTGTGGTCTGACTCTCTGCCAAAACCCTTCATCCTTTCATAAACACCATAGATTCCGCACAGGAGTCCAGCACAGAACGACGTAACTTAATCAGCAAACGCAGAACATATGGCCTCATCAGCTTAACAGCTGCAAAAATATCTACTCCTGCTTTCAGCAGTGGAATGGGAAGCAAGAGACTTGGATTACGGGTTAAGAATATGCAACAGGAAGTTTCATCTCTATATCACCAGACAAGGAAGTAGTGAGACAAAGTATGCATGATGAGAAGTGATGAGGACAGGGATCAGGGTGACACGTATCTAATGACTAGTAAAGGCTTACTAGATTCAGCAGTCATATTCCGAAACCTAAAATACAGTGGCTGCTTTACACCTAGCTGCAGAGTTAAGAACAGACATCTATAAATGTTCTGTAGGACAGGATGCCTTCACTACTCAATGAAGATAGCAACCGATTATAAAGAGTGGCAGATCAACGTGTGAAATGAACATGATCTTTTCCGGCTTAACATAGAATCTTAAACTTAGTCCAATTTAGTTGCCCTTTTTAGAGAATAACAGTACTTTTCTTGTCTAAACATAGAACCCACCAGAATCATTTAACCGCCGGGATCCTCTGGTGTTATGTGAATTTGCATTTAAAGACAGAACTTGCTTGTCGTGACAGCAGTGTGGGACCACTTTGTGCCTTTCTGAACATTAGCACTGCTGGGATATACTGTCAGCACAGTGCTCGTTTTCAGCCTCTTGAGGAAAGATTACACTGAACTATAGATCATCTATTCTTCCTCAGCATGACCAATTCCCCTATATTTAAAACGAGCACGTCACACTGGTCATTTCTATTATTCAACTTAAAAATCGAGACAGAGGACAACTAAAGTGAAATGCTTTCTGCGACTTTCCGGCACGTAAACATGATAGTAAAAGTGTGTAAAAAAAATAAATAAACAAATAAAATACAAACATAAAAAAAATACATACCCAACTAATACACCTCCAAATACCACCACTATCACGTCCAATTATAACACGGCATATTCACGTATTAAGTATGAAAAGCATTTCTACTCAAGCAAGAAACTTGAAGGCTGTAAGCCAGCGGTACCGATCGATGGCACTAGTCTGGAAGTGGTGAAAAAACTCTTTCACTTTCTAATTCATTTGTACAGACGCATTTTGCTAGTCTGTGCTAGGCTGTAAGAATTTACTCTGATCAACGAATCAGAAGACAGAAAAATGCAAATATCGTTGTGCGCCAGCTAGACGGGCTTTGGGAGGGGGGGTTAAAAATCTGATAGGTTGAAGAAACAGTCTTTAATAATGTTAAGATAAGCGATATTAATATATACTAATATGGCAGATAATCGATCTGCCACTGCTAATATAGTTTAAGTTACATGGGCAGCACTACTGATTCTGGAGGCACTGTGCGGATTATATTTACATGGCGACACATAGAAACTGAAATCTGATTGTACAAAAAAATCGAACAGCCACATACACGTATTTGAAGTAGTGCAGCAAGAGAAATATGAAGAGAATAAACTGTTGGGAATAAATTAATACAATTTAATAGAACAAATATTGGAATTTATGTCATAAATGTAGATAAACTCGCAGGTTGTTCCCTAAAAATAGGTTGTTGTGCCCCCCTACTAAGTTTTTCTTAATTTATTTAATAATTAAAATAAATGAACCATTTCACTATTTTATTGTAATAAAAATGAAATTACAGTTATTATGTGTTTTATTGTTCAGTAAAAATAAACCTGTATCTCTGATTGGTTGTATTGCGTGGAGTAAAGAATTCAGCTTTCTTAATTTAATCTATGATTAAGCGTGAATCTTGGCTATTGGAACATTATCACAGCGTTTAATTGTCAATCTGTTTTGTTTTTGTTGGGATTGTGATGGTAATGAATGTGCGCTTGCACTAAATTATATTTTTACAAGTTATCAGTGCTGATTTTGTGCCCCATTCCTGCCCCCCTGTTAGTTATGGTCTGGCGCCGACTCTGAGTCAGGTGATAAGTGTGTAATTTACATTGTGTTTTTGGATTTAATATATTCTCCAATTCATTTATTCCTCTGTTATGGTCTCGGGTCTGTGTCTTTTCATTAAATGAGCCATGAAATAGTATAAAGTTATGTGATAAAAAGCGATTTATGAAGCAGAAGAATTTGTGTCTGACATTAAAACAGCTTAACCACTGCTTTGTAGAACTAACCCCATCTGGTGTCATTCATCTCTCTTGCTGTCTCTCTTTTCTTCTCGCTTGCTGTCTCTCTTTCTTTGTGTCTCTCTTTCCCATATCTTTTCCTGTTTCCCTCTCTCTCCTTCGCTTCCTGTCTCTTTTCTTCTCTCTCTGTCTCTCTTTCTCTGTTTCTTTTCCCGTCCCTCTCTCTCTCTCTCTCTCTCTCTCTCTCTCTCTCTCTCTCTCTCTCCCAAACGATCTAAATCCCGCGACTCTCTCTCTCTCTCTCTCTCTCTCTCTCTCATTACTTATGTTTGACCTAATTTATTGACATTATTTAAAGCGTATTTATTTATTAATTTAATCACTGTTTTGAAGATATGTGACTTGTGTAAATAAAGTTGTGTAAAAAGTAACACAACTTTATTTATCTCTCTTATCCCCCCCCTCCAAATCTGTCAGTATCAAGAGAATTGTTATGTATTAATAGCCAGAGAGCTACAATAGCTGATATTTTGGGCTCTTTAGGCATTTCATAGCAAACTACCCACTTTAAACCCCACTTTAAACTACAACCTTTAAACTACCCACTTTAAACTACCCATTTTAAACTACCCAAATAACCCCTAATATTGAAATCTGAATTTAAGGAACCTAAAGTGGGCATGAAATGAACCAGAATACTATGTTTAAAAAGTTATTCCACTATGCAAGGTGACAAGACCGATTTTTTCTCAATTTATTTGTTATTGCTGGTTCTTTTTTTTAATTTTTCTGCATTTTTTTTAAATGATTTAATTGGTTTTATTCAACAAAATGTAAACCAACCTCACAGTTTAAACCACTGCAACCCCTGTTTACAATCTTATACACTTTTAACGAGGATTGTAATGGATCAAATAGGATTGGTATAAACTTCACTCTTTGTTGTTTGATCTGTTCTGTTTTTTTTAAGCCAACCCTTTATTCCTCTTCAGTCCCTTTAGAGTTTTATCCTGGTTTATCCTGTCTTTTGTTGTCCATCTTTTTTTGTCTTTTTCGTTTTTTTTTTTTTTTTTGCTTAGATCTCAAAAGTACACATTGCAAGAGCTAAACTCTTACAAAATACTTGAAATACTTGATTTAGTATTTTTTATAAAAGGACCAGTTCTGCAAACCGTCCGGATATCCTTATCACCATCCCACTGCACACCAACTGGGAAGTAAAATTATTTTTGACTCTAGATTTTTCCCACTACAAGATTTTACATTTGCAGTACTTGGCAGATGCCCTTATCCAGAGTGACAGACAATATTCGTTGTTATACATCTGAGCAATTGGGGGTTGAGGGCCTTGCTCGGGGGCCCGGTGGTGGTGGCATGGTGGAGCTGGGTATTGAGTCCGGGTTCTCAAGTTAATGGTCCAACAACTTAACCACTGCGCTACCACTTCCTCCCTTCTTTACCAACCATCATATCATTGGTGTTTGATACATCAGCCACCACACCACGTTCTTCACTAGTGCCCCTTGCATTAGATCTTCCGCCAATTATGACCAAATACGATTTTTATAAGTACATCAGAGTATACATGGTATTGTATTACCTTCTAATGTGGAACACAGTGACATTTATGATAAATAAGCGTCCACTTAAGTGCAGAGTATAATTGAGTCAGCCTATGAGCTATCTGTGTTCGTTCACTAACTCTGTAAGTAAACAAACACACCCCAGGTAGTGTGGTAGATCAGATAGATCTATTGCTATGCAGTGACCCATTGCAAAGGAGACTGAAGCTTCCATTTCCCCATCCTATAAACAGAAATTTGCACTATGCCGCAATATTAGACGAGATATCTCATCTCAACAGCTATGGGATCCGGCAGAATAGTGACACACACCTCCCCTTCTGGGTGATGAGTGAATTTCTGTCGGCCCTCAGGGACAGCTGTGTATACGGTGTCAATTCTTTTCAATCTATTATACCCCTTTACCTCTACTGATTTCTTACCGACTTCCTGACTTCTAAAGATAATTTCTCATATTCTCATATTATAAAGAAATTGTCCAGGCTACTATTAAATTAGCTGGCAGCAATAATTCTCAATAATAATCATGTGACTGACTATATTGCTATTACCCTTTCCATTACATACCTTTGGGTGTGGGGAAGTAGATCTACATTATTCTGAGATTGAGATTGAGTTTGTTATAGGAAATTGCCAGTGGTAGGGGTAAATATCCAGAAACATGCGTCTCTTGCTATATTTAGTTATTAATTTAAGCCTATATCCTGGAACAACTGAGACCTTTTTTTTGGTGTCGGCAGTTTCCAGTCATTTTTTTCTTTAGTTTAGTGTCCACAAAATTGCCTAGTTTGCTTAGTTTTGTTGTGGTTCAACTGGAATATCCTACGATAGAAATGCTTGGGTAGTGCAAGCCTTTTGTTAAAAGATCTGATTTGTAACAGGAATTAGCCAATTAAATTTAGGGAAAGTGCTAGTGCAGTAGTAAAGGTGTTGGACTGCTAATTGGAAGATCAGGGTTCGATACCCAGCACCACCAAGAACGTCTGCCAAATGCCATAAATGTAAATGAAAATGAATGCTCAGTGACGGCATGTCCTCTGAGTCTAGCAATGTGTCCAATGTTACTTCCAGTTTTCCAAAGTATGAAAGTAAAAGTCAAAGAAATGTAAATGAAAGCTGCAGTTACCAGCACCGCTACACCAAATCTTGTTGCCAATCTACTGAAAACACATTAATCAATGCGCCCTTTGGAAGACCAGGAGAAATAATTGTAAGAGGAAAAATTTCACCCAAACTGGATTCACTACCAAAGGCCAACAAAGTTTTTGTGCGCTATTTTTAAAGATTGCAACTATGAGCGATATAAGTGGCTAACAGCTAGCACCAGGCAATTTTGTTGGCTGTGTTTACTTTTGGATACGTTTAAAAAGACACGAAACGATTCTGGATTCGACAGTTCTTATTTGCATATACTGGAGCTGTGACAGAAGGGTGTAAGATGTGTGTATGGTTTAGAGTTTCTTACTAAAGGCCACGGTACGCTCACTGAGTATAGAGAGCATTTTAACACATTCAACAATAGGTCAAACACTTTAATGTTGCAGTTTAAATTAACTTAATAATTTCTAAGCTATGTAGTTAAACTGCAGCTCTGCTAAATGCTGTGTTGTTTTGCTTTCTAAAGATTTCCAAGCCTAACATAAGCATAGGTTTATATCTAAATTCCAAGTCGTTACTGTTAGACATCAACTTCAATCTTTATCACTTTATCACTAACATGTTGTAGACTTTCTGTAGTACCACAGCTTTTGGAACACAATTTTGTTCCTTTTTAGCACAATTGCTTTTTTTGGCAGGATTGACACTGACCATATTAACACAAATTGATTTCATAACTGCACTGGCTTGGGTTTTTGTCTTTATTCAGTTTTTTTTATTATTTTTATTCTCTGCTGAGTTTCAACTATAGAGTAAATATATTAGCAAAGTATATTAATAATCTCAGTTGTGGTACTTTTATTCAAAAGGAAAGGGCAACACGGTGGCTTAGTGGTGAGCACTGTTGCCTTACTGCAAGAAGGTCCCAGGTTTGATTCTCTGGCAGGAGCTTTCTGTGTGAAGTGTGTGGGTTTTACTCCAGGTACTCCGCTTTCCTCCCACAGTCCAGAAACATGTATGTTTGGTTGATTGGTGATTCGAAATTGCCCAAAGGAGTGAGTGTGAGTGTGTGTGGCCCTGTTATGGACTGGTGACCTGCCCAGGGTCAGGTGACCTTCCTGTCTTTCAACCTTTCAGAGATGGCTGGGATAGACTCCAGCAGATCCCTGTGACCCCAAATTAGGAAATTAGCAGGTATAGAAGATAAATGAATTAAATAATTAATAAATAAAAAGGACCAGTATTACAAATTAATTAATTTTAATACAAATTTTAAATCAGAATATAGAAGTTCCCGTAAGAAAGCCAGTGTGTCGATTAAACTTGATTGACTGAGGTACAATTACAAAACAAGCCTTTCACTATGTATACTTTTATTTTCTGAAAATAAAGTATATATAGGTGAAAATCACTATGGGGTAGATTTTTTTTAGGCTGCCCCACATCTAGTTTCTGATTAGAAATAGCTGGATACTTCAAAGAATGATGACTCTGGTGCTGAACACTCGACACACACTGCTTTAATATACTGCAGACCTCTTTTTCATCAGTGTTACAATTTGTTTTAGACATGTCTGACACCTGTCACTGTGTGTTCTCTCACATATTCTGCCATATGCTGCTAACACAAGTGCCAGATAATTAATTCACTGGCAGTGTCAGTAAAGATGATACTGGGGAATTGTTGCTCTATCATGGGGCTTCAAAAATCAAAGAAAAAGACATGTATAGCAGTCATGTATGCTGTGTAAATGATATGGACTAACCTAATAACATCTTGTAGGGGTGTTTTTCAAATGATCTCGGTAGATTAAATTAGTTTATGGGTGATTCTGGAGGATCCAGTACATGAAATTATAATATTATAATATGAATTTAAGACTTATTTCTATGCGTGTGTTGTGAGTATTAGTATCAGTGTTCCCTAGCATACTAATTATAACTCTCAACCCACTCAAGCAGAGTATTTAAAGGCTAATAGTCTCATTTAAAAAAAAACCACTCAAAGGCACAGATAAGCAAAGGTAGTGTGATTACACACTAATAAGAGGATAACACGGCTATTAATGACGGTTTAAGCAACTATACAACGTTTTTTCACTTCATTAAAGTAATTAGTGTAATATAACCAGACTACATGCCGGGCACATCATAACTCTCAAACCTACCTCACATGCTAATAACCAAAAACTATATTTATTACTCAAACTATCTTAAAGAATCTACTGTACCTTCAACTTTCTTCCAGGTAAAATATTGCAAAATAGAATTGCGTCTTGGGTTTATTTTCCAGCAAAGATTCCATTGCTAAAGTTATAGGAATCTGGTCCTTTTCCTTTATCACAGCATCTTCATCATATCATTCGACATTGAGAAAGTACATCATCACAGTCTGTTAGAGACTGTTATTTTTTTTTTCTTTCAACGTGACAGTAAAGTGATAGTTTTGTCAAATGTAGCAAGTAGTAATCTTAAGAGACCAGCTGAAAATGATTGAATGTGCAGTCCGTGCTGCTCTAGTTTTTCCTCGTCTGTTTAAATTGAATGTGCAAGACAGACAGACAGACAGACAAAAAGGTCAGTTCTCAAGACAGGTTCTATATTTCTCTACTCACTGGGAACCGGATGTTCTCCCAATGATAGAATAGTCTTATAATGGTAGAATAGTCTCGGAAGTGGTAGCGCAGTGGTTAAGGTGTTGATCTGCTAATTAAAAGATCAGGGTTCAATTTCCAGTACAGCCAAATTGCCACTGCTGGGTTCCTGAGTAAGGCCCTTAACCCCTAATTGCTCAGTTCTATAAAATAGATAAATGCTAGTTGCTTTGAATAAGGGCGTCTGCCAAACGCTGTAAATGTAAATGTCTCAAAGTCAGTAAAATGTGTCAGAGTATATGAGTGTGAGTATTATGGTTAGCGCTTGCGTTAGTCACTGGTATACCAACCGATTGTCTTTAGAAACAGATAGCTAATCAAAATGTGAGTGTATGTTTGTCTGTGGCTTCCTAAATGCCGTATAAGCTTATTAGCTCATGGACTGTATCTCTGGTCTACGTACCCTTTAAGGGAAAAGGGAAGTGGTGGCTTAGTGGTTAAGGACTGATACCAGAAAGACCGGGTTTCGATTCCCAGCACCACCAAGCCACCACTGTGGGGCCCCTGAGCTTTAGCCCCCAATTGCAATTGCTTAGTTGTATAAAAAAAGAGATCTGGATAAGGGCATCTGCCAATCCTGTGAATGTACCGTTTACAGACGTGTTTAATAATGATATATATGTTTCAGTAAGACAGCTAAACTAAACTAAAATATTAATTAATTAAAATAAAGTATATTTAAGTAAAAGTCTTTGTCTAAATTCCTTACATACTTTCTAGCATACAGGATATCTTGCTCTACACACTATTTACAGAAATGTATTTAATGATCAGTACAAGCATCAGGGTAAGGAAAATGCAACAAAATCCTGGGCTAGGCAATGTTTGCGAGTATGTTTGGTCAGTCATGTGAGACATTAAACAGTGCGTGTCCTAAAGGCTGTTGTGTAGATTGTGCAGTATTTAATGGATTCAGATAAATAAGGCCCCTTATTTTTCTAGTGGATGTACACAGCAGGCATGTTCACAGTGTTCACTTCGTCACAGCATCTTGACTGCCTTCATTTGGTTTGGTTCGGTCGCATCAGCAATGCAGACCTGAGAAAACGACCTCAGTTTATCTTCGGGTTTTGTTTTATCTACATACATACAATTTATATGGAATCTCTGTGTTTGCAGAGATTTACATTTATTCCTGTGGCAGAGTTAAAGAGTTAAAGGTGAAAGGTCTTCCACACATGCAACTTGGCAATGACCCTATTCAAACTTTCCCCAAAAAACATTTCTATGCTCGGAGGCACCTCTGGCCATGTGTAGGCGTAGAATTTATTCTTTTAGCATTTAGTGAATGTATAATAAAAGCCTAAAACTGAATTAAAAGAATTAAAATGCAGTGTTATATAAAATAAAACACAAAGAGGCAAACAATCAACAACAAGGTGGTGTAATTATATTTTATGCTTTCACTTACATTATAACAGTCATTTACACCAATATTCTCACCAGCATCACATTTTATTCTTAGTAAAATCAAGACTCGCAGGTTGTCATGGTACTGTGTAATCCCGAAAAACCTCCATCTGGACTTTCCCCCTGTGGTAAAATGTACAGTTACAGCTTTACCTCCGACTGTAACACAACACTGACAGCTGACAGCAAGTTGAAGAGTTTTGTTTATAGTCAGATGTTTCCTGGAATTTCAGAAAGAAAAATTCAATAATAATACTTTATTATTAATCTTTTTTTTTTATTTTTCTTATTCCAGCAGATCATTTTATGGTTTGTAGAAATGAATTCTTAGAGCAAATACAAAAAAATATTTTCCCATGGAACAAGACTCATAATCTTAGAATAGACAATGCAAATAGCACTCAGAACCACTGCATTTATTCAACCAACCAGATTACAGAATTGAAATAGTATAAATTGCACAGTATAAATGTCAGGGTTGGATTTGGGGCTTTTTTTGTTGTTTGTTCGTATTTCTTCCTCGTGTGCTTCCCTTGCCTGTGTGTCATATTGGCATTGGTTGTCTTTAGCCTTTGGTTTTCAATCTTGTTTTTCCTATTGTTAATGTCATGTTTTTTTATTATACATACATATACAATAAATGTTGTGTATTATTTCCTGTAACCTCTGTTGGGAGAGTGTATGCAAGGTAAGTAGTATGTCCGAATTGACAAGCTGCCTTCTCGCCTCCTCTTCCCCGGATTTTTAAAGTATGCATACGTTGTACACTTTACAATTTCACGAGACCAGGAGAGAGACGACTCGTCATGTGCGAAAAGTGGCGGAAAACGGCGACACGAAACCTTTCAAGTGCTTTTAGTTTCTTTAAGTGCTTAAAGAAAAAAAACATTCTGTCTTAAATAGTTACATTCTCGTTTAACATCATTCAAGTTAAACATTATCAGGCTTTAAATTCACGCTGGATGTAGTACATTTTATTTTTCATTTATTTATATACACTATAACAGTCATTAACACCAATATTCTCACTAGCATCACATTTTATTCTTTGTATAATGAAGATTTGCAGCTTGTCACGGTACTGTGTAATCCCTAAAGCCTTAATCTGGACTTTCTCTTGTGGGAAATGTACACTTACAGCTTTACCTCTGACAGATGACAGCAAGTTGAAATGTCTTGATTAAAGAAGAGAAAGAAAAAAAAAATGTTTTTTGTAGTTAAATTGCATTCGTTTACCATCATTCAAGTTAAAAATTATCCCACTTTACATCATCCAAACTTATTCACTACCCGTAATCCTTATATAAGGTTTTTTAAACAGTCAGGAAGTACGTACTTACTTAAATGTAGTATATACTTGAGTGTAATGTGATTTCAAATGGAGCCTTTGTTTGTTTTTTTTCCATTTTTTAGATAAAATAAAGCTGCACTTCGCCCTTAGTGGATCTACTATAGAAAGTTAAATGTTATCCTTCCTCATATTCTTTTCTAGCCACTATAGATCTAAAGATGAGCCTTAGGTATTCTCACTGTTTTAAGCCATAACCATCCTGTTATTACCACACTGGCTCATCATAGCATTAATGTAAACCTCAGCATAAACCAGTACACCTTTGGGACAGATAAAGGGAAGACTAAAAATTGGAATGAAAATGCATCTTTGTATCTTTTCATCAAAAATGCAGGGGCAGTACATTTACCTCAAAAAAACTCTGTCCCTTTTTAGTGCTTAGAAGGAAGTTAAGCTTGGAAGGTGTCTCATGGGCCTCATCACTAAACCTCCTTATGTCCCTCCTGTTATGTCATATTCTGTGTGTGTGTGTGTGTGTGTGAAATAAAAAGATAAGGAGGAAAAAGAGACTAAACACAAAGGATAAAGAAATTCTTGGTTCCTGCTAAACCCATTTCATGAATTTTATGCAACCCCCATAGTAGGTAGCATTTATCTTTTATTCATGAGTTGAATGCACTCTGTCCCAGTATAATTTCTATCATGGGTAAAGCTGCAGTTCATAGTTGGTGAAAATATCTGACCGATGAAACTTCTAAAGAGAAAGAAAGAAATAAGAGTGGGCAGTTTTTCAGGTGGTTTCATGAAGGGCATATTAGCTATCTTATGTAGATGTCGCCTTATTGCCATGCATTGTAATATATTCAAAGTGCACTTGTGTTAGATAGACTGATTGGATCGACTGGAATTGTTTGATCTGCTTAGTTAACGTTCACATCTCATGCACAAATGTTTTTCTTTTTTTGTCTACTACTCATAACTTCAAGAAAATTTCTTTTTTTGTCCAGAAACAATCTGCCATCTTATTATTATCATAATAAAGATTAAGAAATTTCCCCAATGTGGGATGAATAAAGGTATCTTATCTTGTCTTATCTTATCTTATCTTGCCTTATCTTGTCTTGTCTTGTCTTGCCTTGTCCTGCCTTATCATATCTTATTCTGTCTTGTCTTGTCTTGCCTTATCTTATCTTATCTTATCTTATCTTATCTTATCTTATCTTATCCTATCTTGTCTTGTCTTGTCCTGCCTTATCTTATCATATCATATCTTGTCTTGTCTTGTCTTATCTTGCCTTATCTTGTCTTGTCTTATCTTATCTTATCTTATCTTATCTTATCTTATCTTATCTTATCTTGTCTTGTCTTGTCTTGTCTTGTCTTATCATTGGTCGGTATTACTGTATTCTAGCTAAATGCACAAAATTTAGACCTTGTATTCCAGAAAAGTATCATTTTATAACAGTCAACAGAAACATGAAAGCGTGATGATAATTATTAACTACAGTTTGGTGAATTCGCTCTTCTCTTAACTTATTACCGTGTCATGTAATGGGATCGTATACAGATACATCATTTAGGATGACATTTCTGTAGACAGTTTACACATTGAATGCATTAAGACTAAACGATATTACAAATATAATAGAAAATATATTCTATAATTTACATGTTGTAACACATGTTATGAAAGCAATTTGCTTGACTTTTTTTCTCCGCCTCCGGCTGACATGCAGCACAAGCTGTGCTTCGGGTTCTAACAAAAGATTGTCACGCATGCAAAGAGAATAACAAATAGAATTAAAAATAAAAACACCGGTCAAAATTTATTGCATTTCGTAGTTACTTTCATTTTTATTTAAAAAGTAAAATTTATTATTTTTATAGTTAATTATTATAGTTGACAGATTTAGGGGGGCTTAAATAACAATCTAGGGTATAGAACTGCCCCTGCAAGGTTAGATGATAATTTGTGTTGGACAGTGTTAGCGCAGGTTAGCATCAAATAGTAAACTGTATTACTGAACAGCTGTGAGATTACATTAGTCAGGTACAGTATGTTATTTATTCAAAAATATGTGGACACCTGATTATACACCCCATACAAAGATACCAAAACATCTCACAGTTGTATTCATCCTTTGCAGGTATAATAGAATATTTCTCTTCATGAAATATTTTTTTCCAGTGTGGATTTTGTTTGAGTGGATTTGTGGGGGGGGGGTTTTCAGCCATCAGATCATTAGTAATTATAGACATTAATTTTGGCTGTGGATGACTGGTCTGAAATTGGCGTTTTCTAGTTGTTTCCCAAAGTATTCAGTGTGTTTGAGACCAGGGCTGGGGCAGGACACACACATGTGCCACTCCAAACTGTATAAAAATCATGTTTTCACAGAGCTTGCTTTGTGCATTTTGTCATAAATGTCATGAATATTAAAGAAACACTTTTGTTCCTAAAACAATGTCAAAATAAGTGTGACAGGTCACATTATAGCTCACTATTATCTATATAATATATACTATTATATAGCCTCACATAGACACAGGAAACCTCACCTACAAATGCAAAATAGTGTTTCGGTGTAGCTCCAGTTACACTCCAGTACGAGCTAAAAAAAAGATTAATTTATCGCTAAAGTGTAATAGAAACATATGAACCATATCCTATATTTGTTTTTTTATACTTCAATGTATACATTTTCTGATGTTTTGCTCAGTTTGGAAATTAGGCAGGTTCAGATAGAATCATTACATTTTTTTTTTACCAAGAGTCTTCAAAAAACCATTAAGGAAGAGAAAAGGGTCTATGTTCTATAACTAGATATGGTTTATAATCTCAATAATCATGAATCATAATATATAGTATATAATGATTCTACATATAACCATAAAGGTGTAATTCATGTAGCACATTTCTCATAACAATGGCTTCTTTTTAATAAAGTGAAAATAGCACAATGAAAACACAATTAAAAAAACAAAAAACAGACAAGTCAGGAAAGACCTTTACAGGCAGGCGCTGGGGGTGAAGTATACCAGCTAGTCATAAGCTCACGTTAATGCCACCTCTCTGAACACTGTAACAAGAAGGCGGAAAGCTGCATAAGCAAAACACACAGCAGGAACAAGCAAAAGCAGCTTACAACAAGTGCACCAATCAGCAGAAATTAAGAGCCAAGAAAGCCCAGCACAAAATAAACTTCATTGAATTTACAGATCAGGTGCTGGGACCTGTCCAGAGCTGTCAGGGACAGGAGATTAGAGCATACAATCATACATGAGACAAAGATGACTAAAAAAGACACAAGAAAAATAGTAATCTTACTGTTTGCTTGTGAGAAACATACAGTATAATCTATAAAAGCAGTACACACACAAGTTTTCCTTACAGCAATTAACAATTGTATTTGGTTAGTTTCGTTAGAGTCGGTATTAAATGTGTAAATATAAAGCTGCAAAATGCTTTAAGAACAGAATTAAACCGTCATTGAAGACTCAATTTTCTGTGCATTTTTCCACAATATTATGTAAAATAAGTAAATTTTACATGTTTAAAAATCAGCCTGCATAAGAAGTTGATCACAGTCATATGTTTTATTCATATGTATTAATTTCTGTCCGGCAAAAGGTATAATAAGGAGAAAGGACTAACTTATCAGTATGGCTACCCCAAGGTTTTTTACAGTAATTTATTTGTCTTAAAAATAATTTTCACCGGCAGCTTATCAAGAATAGTTGCAGAGAAACCGGGGTTGAAATCAGATTTGGTTGAATGTAGTGCCGATCGGTTGTTTGTCTCTTGTAAGCCAGCAGGATGTCTGTCACAAACAGAAAAGGAGACAATTCAGGTGCAAATGAAAGACAGGGGGAACAGCATGTAAGGGTCTAAGACAGATCATTTAAGTCTGTTTTCCCTCAGGTAAACAAAATCAATAGAGCGTGATTTAAGCCTTTGGAGAGAGATGAAAAAAGAGGTAGTGTAAATAATAATTGAGTTTTCGGGCATTGAGTTTGTGTGTCTGTATGTCTTTGTGTGACAACAGGAAAGTGGTACAGGTGTCTCTAATTAATTGGGCTTTCGGATATATAAGAAAAACATTGTGGAGTACCTTGAAAGACATCAGGAGCCACTTTAAAAATACTTTATTTGTAGCCCACCTATGGGGCCTTATGAAAGAATATAAGGTTGGGCCCTTTACCACACCTATTCCACACCAAACATACTATTATATTACTGCTAATACTGTTACTACTAATAAAACAGATTCCGGAAGCCCCCCCGTGGCTACGTACATGGACACTTCGAATCGTCCTAACTTTCCCCTCCTTCATGGTGCCCCTGGTTAGCAGTTATTATACATCATTACCATCAGCTATTTACAGTCATGCAGTAGTAACAGTTTGATTGTTCTGTTTGTTTGCGCCTCTCCAATTTTTTTTTGTACCAGCCGCCACCGTGCTGGTCTAGTGAGATGCTAATACAGTAACAGCTTTACTGAAGACAGTACAATTTAGTAATTTCAGTTTAAGACATTTCTTTTTTTTAACTTAAATAATCTTTTAAGGTGATTAAGATAAGCTTATCACAGTATAGTGACAATTTCTTTTTTTATAACAAGTTTTATTTTTATTTGTAAAATGCTTTAAGATTGGTTAACAAGGCAGTGGTGGCTTAGCATGTTTAGCTAGTTGTTATGTTTCCCTCATGACACTGGGTTTCAGGGTTGGATTTCTGTTTCCACCTCACATGCATAGAATTTAAACTTATAAAAAAGACACATAAATTCCAAAATATTACTATAATTACCTACTTTTTACAAGCGGACAGTAGATTACTGTAAAAAATAATACTTAAATTAGCGCAAGACAGCTTTATGATTTAAGTATGATTCCGTCATTGCTGGAAACACATTGAATCAGAATTATTTGAATGTCTGTTATGTTTGTGGACTTTAATCCTAATTGAATGCTGGTCTAGGGTTCTAAAATGATTTATTTATTAGACTAGATTACATTTACAGCATTTGGCAGACACCCTTATCCAGAGCGACTTACCCTTATCTCATTTATACAACTGAGCAATTGGGGGTTAAGGGACTTGCTCAGGGGTCCAGTGGTGGTGGTTTGATGAAGTTGGGAATCGAACCCACAATCTTCAGGTTGGCAGTCCAACACCTTAACCATGAGCCACCACTTTCCCAGATTAGAATGTCGTTTGTTAATTCTACAAAATGTTTTTTTTTTTGCCGTAAACTGATGTTTCGGCTCACATGGCTTTAAAGGCAAAAACATGTAAGAGTTAAAGGAAAAATTTACTTGCAATCTATATTATAGTTGTTCTAGTTTTAAAATAGACACATTTCTGAATGTGTAGAGATTTTTTGAAAGAATATTTGAAGGTCCTAATTTTATAACCATGAATAAAGATCTTTTTTCAACATTTTTGCCATTAAATTAGGAAGAAGCATTGAAAAAATGTATAAATATGAATTAGCAGCTGTAATTATGTTCCTTAAAATGACATAATAACTCTTAAGCCATATATGTGATATATGTGATAATCATTCTCCTAAATAAGACACAGTAATGTCATATTATATGCAATCGAGTGCGGTTCTGTCTTTTACATGCAAATATGTTGCAGTGGCTCATTATGAAAAAAAAGGAAACCGAAATAGAACATGCTTTAATCACCTTTCTGTTCTCCGGCTTTATTAAAATTGCCACACATATCAGGGGGATCCGCACACACTAAAAGCAAAAAAAAAAATAAAATGAATTAATGGCTAAAGCTAGGCAGATTTGTTGGGGTCTTAGTATTTCACTTTTACTCATCTGTGTGCTCTTTATTTCCTGCTCTGGCAGATGGTGTTCGGAGTACACCGGGGTTTTATTTCACTTTTCAAAAATGATGTCTATGTTTAGAATACAAATATATATGCAGCGACATCTGGTTATACCTGCTTAATTATGGCTAATGACCTGTTTGTGATGTGTCAGCAAATCGGGCTGAGAAATGCCGTCCCCTGAGAGCATTTAATTCACTGTAATTACCTGACATAATTTGAGGAATTGACAGTTTTGGCTGGAACGATAGCCATCTTTATGTCACTTCTTCATACTATTCTATGTATGTTACTTTCTGCCATGGAATACCAGATGAAGACAGATGACTTGAACCTAGATGGGTGTGTTTATAGATATTAGGAGGGAGCGGATTAGATGGAAGATAAAAATAAATGGATATGGGAAGTTGGAGGAATTGCAGAAGACAAGGGAGAGCTGGAGGATCATAGGGCAAAGGGGAGAACAGGGGCATGCAAACGAGAACTGGAAAGCACGGAATTAGCCGGGCAAGTAGCGAGTCTAGTATAGACCATGGAGTTAAGCATCAACTCGTAATCTAGCATACATACCAACCAGACTATTTTATAGGGAGGTGAAGGAGTGTGATCGTTATTGGGAAATGACTAACAGGTGGTTATAATTAGTATTCTGGTGATGGTGTGATTTGTGTGGTGAAAGGATTTGGTGAGGAGACGGGTGTTACAGTGACACTTCCAGCCATGATATTGATGTCTTTTCATCATTAAAAGGGTGTTTAACCCTTGCAAACAATGATTTGCTAGCAATCTAAATAGGTATTATGTTGCTAAGCTTTTTTTAAAATCTAGCTGATGAAGGAGAGTGCAAAGTTAATGTGTTGCTCATGCTGAGCAAGAATACAGAATGAATGTACAAACTTCTTCAGCTCTAATCATTTTTCCGATTTTTTTCATACAAAGCTGCCATCCGCTTATGCCTGTTTGCATAAGAAGCTGAAAATATTTATAGAAATTACCAAAAATGATATGATTTTTATGCTTTTCAGTGCCAAAGTGTCGTTACATACAGCACCGACCTGCTTCTAAATCTTAATCATTTCAATTTAGTGGAACAAATGTTGCTAATTAAGCATTCAAATGGCTGCTATATTTGATGACTTTAAGCCTTTGTTTGCATTGGTATGCATGGTTTTGCAGCCCAACAATCAACAGCCTTGAACTGATTAAAAAGCTGTATTGTGCAGCCATTACTGAATCTGCCGTCTCCAAAGAATTTAAAGTAAAATCTACAAATCTACCTACAGGAAACCAAGCAATAACTTTTTATGTATTTAATTATACAGTAAAGACTTTATTCTGCACACCAGAGTTACATTCTGTTCCTCTTAGGCATCGCACACTGTCCATATGATGTACTTTCAGCACCAAGTCCAGGCACTTTAAGAAGGTCAATGTTTTGCACACCTAAGGCAGTTTTTAGATGAGTGGCGACATAGTCTGAAGCAAAGGCAAGCGTGAAGCGTCATGTCAGTCTGCAAATATAGCTCTGAAATGCGCTTGTCCACTTGGAAGTGATACGTCCGTGTCAAAATGTACGCCAGACGTGATGAATGAGGCGAACACACTAATCAATCATAGGAGTTCCAGTTTCCCATAATAGATCAACATCCATCCTGTCATTGCTGCCCCAAGTTAAAGGTGCAATTAGGCCAACAGTGTCACAGCAAAGTCTGAGATCAGGGCTGCTGACCTGTGAATACGTATTCACTTAACAGTCAGGACCAAAATGAAGAATAATGTAGAATTTGCTGTTCTCCAGGCACAGCCTGCAAGAACTCTGGTGTGTTCAAATAATGTAAAATGGAAATGTCTTTATTTGTCATATACAGTGTTAATTGGAAGACCGGGAAGATTTCAAGCCCCACCACTGTCAGTCAGCCACTGTTGCGTCCTTGAGCAAGAGCCTTAACCCTTCCTGCTCCGGGGTGCTGTATCATAGCTGACCCTGTGCTTTGACCCCAACTTTCTAAGATGGGACTGTGTGAAGAAACAAATGTAGCTGTGATGATTAAAAATATTAACATTTTATTTACAGCACAGAAATAGAAAGGGGCTCATTGCACAGGGTTCCTGGAGCAGGATGGGTTAAGGGTCTTGCTCAACAACCCAACAGCGGCTGGCTGGCAGGTTTGAACCTAGATTTTCCTGGTCTTCGTGTCAAGAACTCAGTGCCTTAACCATTTGAGCCACCACTACCTCAGCGTGCTTGGAGGTACTGTAATACCAAGCCGATGCATGGAGAGGACGGAGCAGCCTCTTTTCTGCCTCCATGCTCAAAAAATCTGTTGACTATATAGTCCTCATATGAAGAATAAATCAGATATTACACTAATAAGAACAGATACTACACTTGATTGTAGCCAAAAGGCAGAGAAGTGATATATAAAACAATTACATTATAAATATATATATAAAATGACTCAGGGTCAGTGGACTTATGCTGCCATATGTAGCTCTTGGATAAAGTTTGGCTCTAAAATGGTCTGTATCTCACTGAAACAGATGTCTAAACTAACCCAAGCGGAAACACTTCATTTCTCACTGTGCCGATAGAATGCCCTGCTGTGACTGGCCATATGGTCACACAAGCAGCTACGGAAATTTGGGAATCAAAAGTGTGCTTTAAGAATTTGCTCAATTCGAGCTTTTTCATCACTGTTCACTGCCTGTGGCACTGCTGGTAATCCTTTCATAATGTGTCGTTATTCCCTAATATTTATGAGTAGTTATGAACACAGAAATGCAAATGCGCCTCGCTTGAAGAGAACTCACGTCATTCGGAGTGTTATAGAACATTCTCCTCTTTGATGAACTTGCCCGAAGGTACCTTATTCTGTTATATGGTTCTGTTAATTCAAGACTATTCATTTAGGACTCTTCTGCCTTTTTTTTTTTTTTTGGCGGTGCAAAATATCCTTGTGATTTCTTGATGAGGTCTTTTATGTTTTTTTTAACAAAAGTACAATGTAGAAAGATTATTAATTATCGTAAGGAAGAACCACAGATAATAGGTTCCGCCGATGTTCCCTGTATTGTCAAGAGCACACTTAGGTTTAAAGGTCTTGTTTTTGCAACTGTACCCTTGCTTGTTATTTCATCCAGGTCCCCTTTTTATTACTCCGTTCCAGATGCTCTGTGGTTATTTTTTAATTGTTATTACAATAATAATAATAACTCCTACATCTTGTTAAATATTTTATGCAGTTGTTAAGTTTGTGTGTTTTTTGGACATTTTTTTGTTGTTTTCCCATAATGATGTGGCAGTGTTGTGGACTTGATCTATTGTGTATTCAGGTAGAACAGAGGTGAGGGTTTTGGGCCTGTAAAGGTGGGAAGGGACACAAATTTGAAATAACAAAATAAAGTTTTGGAAGCAGGCATCTACTGTGATTTTTTTCATGGAAGTAAAAGGTCACAAAAACAGAATGCAGCCAAACAACCATGCAATTTCTTATTCTGAATTAAGTCAAGGTCATAAATTTGGATTTACAACATCTATGTATGGTTGTGGTGTCAAAATAGGGATATACAGATCAATCTTACACAGTGAAGCAGGTACTTTGGGGAACGATAGGAAAAATATGTATAATTGATGCTGAGATTACTCAGATAGTAGATTCATGCTTCTTTTTAACTGCTTCAGAAAGAATAATTTGTCTACCATCATTCCTATATTAATGGCATTTGGCAGACTCCCTTATCCAGAGCGACTTACATTTATCTCTTTTATACAACTGAGCAACTGGGGATTAAGGGCCTTGCTCAGGTGCCCAACAGTGTCAACATGGTAATGCTGGGAATCAAACCCCGATCTTCCAATTTGCAGTCCAACACCTTAACCACTGCAGTACCAACCAACTATTCTTCTTAATAATAAAATGCTAGGAACACATTTCTAAGAACACAAGAACCACCAGACAGTGAAATGTCTGTATGTCAGCTGGTTTAATAATTGTCATGCTATCAGTCACTGCTTTGGCCCTTTGAGTGCTGGATGAGCACATGGGCACATCCTCTCTCTCCAGGCTTTGGCCACTCCAGGCTTTTTGTTTGGAAATTGGCATTATTATGTTAGCTTTCTGTCTCTAAACTAAATATTTCCTGTTTGTCATGCTGGTGAAAAAGGGGAACATGTGTCCACTGAGCCTGTGTTTTGGTTCAGTGAAACGATGGAGGCAATAACAGACTGGCTGTGACTATCTGCGATGGGTATCTGTAGGATTAAAAGGAAAGACAGATGGGAACTGCAGAGGAGATTTTTGGAAAGAAAATGTCAAATGTGTAAATTCAGGCTTTCTAAGAAACAGGGAAAATATTTGGCTGATCAGTAAAAGAGATTAAGGATGAGAACATTGGACACACAGTTCCGATCCGTGATTTTGACTTAGACATCATGTTTATCGGTTCATTTAAAAAAATTCAATGTGTTGAATATGTATTAGCGTCTGAAACATTAGCCTATGTCCTCTGTGGGTAAAGGTGAAATCGGGGGCAATGTAAGCTAAAAGAGTAGCGACGTTGGGCTTTATCTTTAATCTGATATTTATACAATTTCTGCATAAAACATTCAGAGATATTAAACCTTCAGCGACGGAACATAATATGTTATGCATCTTTATTGGAAAAAAAGAAAGAAAGAACTATTAATACATGAATTACCTTAACCTTTACAACAAATAAAATGTTAATAGTAATAATATTAATAGTAATAATAATAATAATAATAATTAAGGGCTGTGTAAAATAATGATATTTTTAGTTTGAATATTCAAGTAAGATTTTTTTTCCCATGTAAATTTATTGATATTCTAAGCTTCAGTATTAATACATATTGTTTACAAAATTTTGCACAATTAACATTTACATAATATTTCAATTAACACCCCTCAGCGTGTGTCAAACGACTTCCTCTTCCGTTCTTGTGGTTGTCGCTCACACATACGACCTGCTTATTTATGCAGATGGACTGGGTTGAGTATTTCAAAGACTGCTGATCTCCTGGGACATTTACACACAAGATTTTATAGAATGGTGTGGTAAAAAAAAAAACCCAAGTGCAGGAACACCTTCTTAAGAGAGAGGAGGATGAGGAGACTGTTTTGACCTGACAGAGAGGCTATAGAAACCTAAATAAGCACTTTCCACCTCTGTGAGTAGTAGTGCGTAGTAAAGCATCTCGGAACACATTCAATTACCTTCCTGTCAGCCGGGAATAGATACCTGAGGTTCTCAGGTGAATTTTGTTTCTCTAATACTCAACTGGCCAAGTAGTCTGTGCCCATGAGTACCTAAGAATTCTGATTTGATGTGTTCCACTATATTTTTTGATGTTTTATACTGGTTTTTATGCTTTTATGATCAGTGTAGTTGTAAAAAAAAAAATTATACATGTTACTAGTTCCTTCTTGGCATCTTAAACCAATTTTTTCTCCAATCCCTATTATCAACAGTCTAACAGAGCTTTCAATAACCTAACGTTTTCCCATCATTCTATGGACAATTTTAAGACAGTTGTGTGTGGAAATCCTAAAGGATCAGCAGGTGCTGTAATACGCACAAAGTTTCCACTTTTTCCATATCCTGATGTTTGATGTAATATTAACTGAAATGTTTGAGTCGTATCTGCATAATTTTATACATTGCATTGCCACCGGGCGGCACAGTAGCTTAGTGGTTAGCACTGTCGAATTCCTGGGCAGGGGCCTTTCTGTGTGGAGTTTGCACGTTCTCCCTGTGCTTGTGTGGGTTTACTCCAGGTTACAGTCCAAAAACATGTACGTTAAGTTGATTGGTGATTCTGAATTGCCCATAGGAGTGAGTGTGCGTGTGTGTGTGACTGTAATAGGCTGGCAGCCTGTCCAGGGTGTACCCCTCCTGCCTTCTATACCTGCCTATTCCCTAGTTCGCGGTCACAGGGATCGGCTGGGATAGACTCCAGCAGATCCCTGTGACACCGAACTAGGAAATAGGCAGGTATAAAAGATGAATGAATTAATGAATGAATGCATTGCCACCACATGATTGGCTGATTGGATAGCCACATAAATCGTGGGCATACATGCACTTCTAAAAGAGTGGATGGTGATGATACATATGGAAAACAAACAGAGTAGCGCAATTATAGGCATATAACGAGCTAATATCAGCACCTGGTTGAAGCATATTGTGTAGTTCTGCTGCCAGCATTCTCTCCCCCCTTATCTTTCTCCCGTTCTTAGACACACACACACACACACACACACACACACATTCATTATCAGAGAGATGGGATCAATTTTTTATTTTCCTTGCACATATAGACAATACTAATCCCAAAGTCATTTAAAGCAGCTTCAGATCAAATGCACTTTAATCAGGGTAGATCAGACACCGACTGCTGCTGCTTCCAAAGCTTTCTGATTTCTCTGTTTAAGCTTGCTTTTTCTGTACAAGCTCTAGTTGCCCCATCCTCCCTATTTATTCCCCTTTTATCAGCCTATTAATGAGGAATTAACAGAATTTAATACAGATGAAAGAAATTGTTCATTAAACTAATCCTTTGATTTATTTAGCATTCATCATGTTAATCTAAAAGATCCCTCAGGATGACAATCATGGAGTAAAAAATAGAATTTGAACTATGTACTGGAAAATAGCCATACTTAAAAAAAAAAACCTCCTAGAACCATGAAAAAGCAAAGCAGTTTAGACCCCATTGTATAAATCTTTCAATCATTCTTTCGTTTTGAATGAATCGCATCAAATCTGGAGTCTATCCCAAGAGCATTGAGCATAAGGCAGGAATGTAATCTAAATGGGATTCCAGTCCAATGCAAGGCAGCATACATACATACATGTACACACATGAATTTACATCTTGGGGCAATTTCTCCTAGTCAATACCCTGAATAAGTGTTTTCAGACCTTTACCTTCCCGGTGTCAGTAAGCCTGTGCTCAACGTAGGCTCAGATTTCTGCTCTAAACCAACAGAAATGAAAGCAAATGTGCCATTTTTCAGCATGTTTTTGTTCTAAAATACCGTTTTGCTGAAAGAGGTTGTGAAAAGGTTGTTTTGAATCATCCTGACCTTCCTGTCGGCTTTTTTCATCTCCTTCATTAACAAGGCATTACTGTCCTCATAGCTGTTTCCCACTGACGTTTTTATGGTTGTTGTTTTGCACAAACATTTCTGTGTAAATTCTGTGCACTGTAAAACCTGATGTTTTATTTACTTAAATGATCAAGTTATTTTGACTGAACCTTTGTATTATGGACCTTAATAATATATGAATTTAAAAATTGAAGCATCATGAACTCATAATCAGGAGTCCTCCTTTTTGGCTTAAAAGAAGTTACCAGGTTTGTGTCCCCAGCAGGGGTCTTTCTGTGTGGAGTTTGCATGTTCTCTGCGTGATTGCGTGCTCCAGTTTCCTCCCACAGTTCCTCCCACAGTTCCTCCCACGGTCGATTGATAATTCTAAATTGCCCATAGGAGTGAGTGTGAGTGTGTGTAGTTGTTTGTCTGTGTGTGGCCCTGCGATGGACTGGCGACTTGTCCAGGCCGGTATAGACTCCTGTGAACCTGATTAGGAATAAACAGGTGTAGACAATACGGATGGTCTTCCTTTAATGTAATTGGACACACTGAACAAGAAAAATAATGCTCTGATTGGTGGATTGTTACAAAAGGCAGAGCTTAACATTTCTTCTGTTACTGTGAAAGAGAGAATAGAAGTTTTCTATTTTGTGTTTTATGTGTTTTATTATGGAGGCTACATTTTTACTCATCAATTTTATTCAACTTATTAGGGTTTTCAGTGTGTAAGTCTGCTAAGTGTAAAATCGCAGTAGTTAATCCAGCATGTCTGATACTAATATTTATGCCACAGTCACTGAGATCAAATTTTCACAGTTTTGATGTTTGTTGTGAACATTAACTGAAGCTCATCCTATTTTTGCATATGGTTAAAGTGGTAGCACAGTGGTTAACTGCTAATTGGACGATAGGTGGGTTTGATTCCCACCCACACCAAGTTGCCACTGTTGGGCTTTCGAGCAAGGACTTTAACCCCTAACTGCTTAGTTGTATAAAATAAATAGACAAAAGTAAGTTGTGCTGAATAAGGGTTTCTGTGTAGAGTAACTATTGTAATTTCATTAATATGAATTCCTGCTGTGGATTATTTTGTCCATGACTCTGCAATGACCTCTAGCATAGCAGTGCATCAGCTGCTCTGATTTTTAAAATGATAATGAGAACAGTTGCTATGTACTGGTACTGTATTGGTTTGGATTGATGCCCCACAAAGGGTGTCTCTGTAGACCCCTTTTTTTCTAGAGGCCATGTCATGTATCTAAATATACCCACCATCAGCTGAGGGCCTGGCTGGACTTTATCTGACCTTACAGTGGGATGTAGTTTAAAGAGGCCCCCTACCTTTACATGCCCAGATACGGACTGTGCAGTGAAGCTTGTAAAATAGCTGTAGCACTCAGCTAATCTGTCATGACACTGTTCACAGCTTCTTGCTTGAGAGTGTCTTTCAAGCAGGATGTACTAATGGCAGATTGGTAAAAGAATAGAAAAAAACAGGCCACACTTCCTCCATTACTCTGCTCATTAAATTCTACACCTAGTCAGGTAGGGTGGTCCTCTGGGGCTAAAACAATGAATGTGCAGTTTGAACATGATTAATAACCACAATGCACTGCAGTGTCGGTCTTGATTAACATATAACGCTTTGTTCCAGCATAGGGGTAGTATCCATGTTAATGCCAAGCTGTCAGTCTTGATTGGATCTCTAGACTTTCATGTGTATGCATATTTGTGCAGCATTTTCTAATGGGGAAAAAAAAAACCCTTTGAAACAACCTGGCACAATCAGCGTGAGGGAAACAAAATGCTGTCAGTGGCTTTTGCAGACAGCTCAAATTCAAAAAGCAAGTCTTTAATAAGCATTCCTTTAAACGTTTTTGACGCAATAAGTGGAGAAGATTGGTAAAATGGTAGAGCAATGGAAGCTTAATGCTTTTGAACTATTGATTGGAAGGTCATGAGTTTAGGTGCGCTTGAGCGAGACCCCGAACCCTGTAAATGCTAAGTTGTAAGTCACGCTGGATAAGAGTGTCTGTTAAAAGCGAGAAATGATATTATAGTCTGTTTAGGTATCCTTGCCCTGATTAGCAGCCTACAATTCGCCTCCATTTTTGTCTCATTTTTTTGAACTACTGCACAGTAAATGATCAAATCCACCATAAATTAAGCACTAACGAAACATACTTATTTTTTTTCTATATTATATTACGTTTAAACCTCAGTATAACACTCTAACTTGTGAAGCAGGAGTTCTAAGTTACTAGTTACCATTTGTAACAGCAGTGTAAGTTCTGGCAACCTGTATTTATGGCAGTGAAACATGAGCACCATACATCAACCAGAAAAGACGCCTCAACTATTTTCACCTTCATTGCTTTGGATGTTTTCCAAATGATTCCATTTGATCATTTGACAAGACTATGACCTCAACAATTGTGACCTAGCCTAAGTAATTTGTAGCATGTATGCTGTCATATCTAAGCCGAACCTCTGCTGTATGGAAACCTGGCCAGGTACGAACGGAGGTGCATGGCAATGACAGACCTGCTCAGCAGATAGTAATGCGAGAGTTAAGGATTAGGAAACATCTTAGACAGCGAATAGCTTTGCTATATCCATTTCAGCTGGGCACGTTTGTAACAAATACACCCGGATAAGGAAAACGAATTAAATCCAGAATTGACCGGTACAAACAAAACCAGGCTATTCAGCTAACATCTATTGACCTTCAAGACATGTACAGTTATAAATCCATTGTATAAGTTTGGGAACATTTCGATACCAATTCTATTTTATTGCGCCTAAGTCATTTATTATGATGCCGATTATCTTTGAAGTTATTGTTTTGTCGTGGCACATACTTGAACTGCAGAGTCATAGCTATCTGTGGTATCTCCCACCAAATATATATGCAGGAAGCTGTTCGCTGACCTCTCCATTCTGATGCTGAAACATGTGGTGAGTGTGACCTGACGTGAACTGTCATGTCTGCTCAATACATGTAGGCATACTAGCTTTTAGCATTAGCGAGTTGTCTTCTACAGAGGTTAGATTGGATTTGTTTATACATGTCGTTGGATATACTGATTTTACTGTGCTTATAAATTGTAAAATATATATATATATATCAGATGCCAGCAAAAAAGCATCTGTGTTTGACCCTGTATTTCTTAAATAGCATGGACTATGCACACCCACATGCATTCAATACCAATAAAGCAACCATGCTCAAGGTGATTGTAAGCCTGGTATGCAACACCATGCTTCTAGCTATGAGTTTTTAAAGCTCTCATTCCCACCAGGCTTCACATTAACCAAGCCCACCTTTGAATTTCCTCTCTTACCAGCCTTCCTGTTTTGAAAGCAAACCGGGATTATTATACATTATACCTCAGTGGAGGTTGCATAAGGCTGATGGATCTCGGGCTCTCTCACCTTGGCTTTGCTTCCAGTTAGAACAGAAAACCTGGCCTATCAAGTTTATCAGTTCATGTCTGGAAATGAGCACACTGCAGAGGCGCTCCGCATGCAGTATTCAATATCTGTGTAATGCCATGGTTTGCCGCTCTTTCATCCTGCTGGAATGAACAGGCACAGGCTATGCAGATGGCATCAGAATGGATCATCCTCATGGCAAAAATAACAGCAGAGAAGCTTGGCGTTCCCACACCACGTTTTTTTTTTCCCACCGGTTAGATGCCTCTCCAAAAGATAGCACCAAGGGTTTTCAAGAGGGGTGGGAGGATTTTCCATACTGGATTTCAAAAAGAAGCAGCTCAGAGTGCAGTGTTGGCCAAAGAGCTGAGGCATAGTGCAGTGCTGGCAGTTTATATCTGTTAGAGCATATCGAAATATTGGCAGCATTTAATGACTGGGTTGTGTCTCAGCATGAATAGCTTTTTCTTTGCTTCCTGTAAATATTTTTACAACCTGCATCCAGGCTGATTTGAATTGTCTGATGTTTAACCAACCCTGCTTGGGAATCTAAAGATTTTAGATCTCACTGATCGGTTGTAGAAATGAAAGGACCAATTGGCTTATTTTTTATAACAAAAAAGGAATGAGCCTTCAATAATTATCTATATCTGTTTAATACATTGAACTGATTATTGCTGTGAAAAAAAATGTAAAAGAAAGCACAAAAAGTGCACAGCGAGGCACTTGATACAACATTTAGGAGTACATCATGCACCCAGATTTAAAAAATATTACATTTAGCAGAACTAACAGAGATGAATCTAATAACACAGCAGAACCACCTTACAACAATGATCCAAAGGCTATAGAAAGCCTTTAGTAATGGAACTTACTGTAACCATGCTCGGTTGGTCAGGATGATTCTGTTGAATATTTTATTTTAAATGCTTTTTAGAAGGAAATACTTTTCCTACTCCTACTTGAGCTCAATTGTAGTTGTATGCCTCCTGAACCTCGTCATGCTTGTCTATATTAAGCTTAAGATCCGAGCGAATTGATTTGCTGTCAATGCTGTAAGCTCTAAATCATTTACACACCTATGTTCTAACGCACCTTGTTCTGTAGGCCTTTGTGCAAATGATTTGCCTTAATAACAGCTTTAGCAAAATAAGGAACATTTGATCTGAAGCAAAGATAAATGCTGATGATGGATAAAAATTATCTCCTGATCTGAATGAAGGTAGATTTTTTTAATACACAGTAGGGTTGGGAATCTCTAGGTACCTCACAATTCCATTCAATTCCAATTTAGAGTGCTACGATGCGATGATTAATCGATTATCGATGCATCGCTGCAATTTTTCTTTTTTCTTACTGTCTGACTATCAAAGCAAAGTATCCAAAATTTTCCTTTGAATGAATAAAATTTTTCTTTATTCATTTTAAGATATTTAATGCACTTGAATAATGTCGTGTCGCCGTTCTTTGCCAATTCGACATATGACAAGTCGTCTCTCCCTCATGGGACAACATTCAGGCGCGATCACTTTTTAAGTGCTTTAAATAACTACTTAAAAAAAAAAAAAGTTACTTAAAGTTAAATTGCACTCGTTTAATTGTATAACTTAAATGTATTACAATGCAAGTAGTATGTAATACACTAAATCTTTTTCAGTGATCTGCTTTTGCTGCCATTATACATCTGTTATGAGTACGGCACAGACTGTACAGGCACTACACTTGCACATTTTGCAGGACCACCTTTCGTGTCCCATTATTTTGTTATCAATTGTTTTTCAAAAACAGAAATCAATTTTTGACATTTGTGTTTTGATTCAGAATCTTGAATGTCCGCATCGTGATAAATCTATAAATTGAAATTTCTTTCTGGCCCCTAAAAGGTATGATATATGTTTTCTCCTACTTTAATGTGCAAAGGGCACAGCGATAAAAAAGGTTGAAAATCCTGTGAGACTGCCATAATTTATAAATTCCTTCGAGCCTCCTGACATACCAGTCACGGTTCGCTGCTGCTGGGTCATGGCACCAACAAAAAAGTCACAAAGAGTACAAGCACTTGGTCACAGTAATAGTGACAAGCCTGATTAATCACCCATTCCGTGCTTGCTGCTGTGAGTCATGGATTGTGTTTAAAAAGCCTCGGTGCAGAAAAAAACAGAAGAAATATTTCTTTTATGTCATCTAGCTGTGAACTGTATGTGTATGTGTGTGTCGGAGTAGGTGTGTATTGATTTTGTGCTAATAAAAGGGCAAACAACCTTCTCTTGCCCGGTTTATCAAATCTGTGCCAATGCCTAAGAAAGTAAATATAACTATAGTGTTAAACAGGAAGTCCAAAAAACACCATCAGAAAAAGCTAATATATAATAAAACGTGTTACCTCAATAGCTTTTTGCATAAATGTTTAGTATTAATTTATTTCGATTTAGGGTCAGAAAGTGACATCAATACAATTATTCTTTAGTCTTTCTTCTGTTGACCACAAGAGAATAGAAATTTCTGCATTCTAACCTTGCCAGGTGCACATGCGTGTGAGTATCAACCTAGCCAGAGGCTGCCAAAATAACCAGGTGCCAAATTAAGTCGTCTCTTTAGCATTCATTTCTTTTTCCTCAGCCCTTCCGATTAATCTCTGTGAAACGTGTGTGAGCATCTGGTAAGGGAGTTAAAAAAGCTACTCGCTTTATACACCATGGCTTTTAATCTACATCTAATCTACAATTGACAGAGCTGAAACTTCCAACCTTACTGCATGCCTTACCTTGCTGCCTCAGGACCTTTCCTTGCCCAGTCGCTATTAGTGGTCACTTGTCATTGTTACCATTGATAAACCGTAAGGGAACGCTAAAGCATTAAATAGCCCCAGTGCGGGATAAACTAGAAGAATTAATGAGAGGCTGTGGTTAATGGCTGTATCACTGACAGTCAATCATGACCTTTACCCAGGTTGAAGGTTAGCACGAAGCACCCCGTCATGGAATGTCCAGTGAAAGAGGTAAAGAGGTGTCTGTAATTACCCATATAAACTCAGAGTATTGAAGAAGTCATACCGTGTATAGACCACAATCTATTTTTCTTCGATTATGTGTCTCTGCCACTATTATTGATACCCCCATCCACACACACACACACACACATACTATTTATCATGTCCTCTTTTTTGTCAAAATGTGAACCTGAAAGAATCAGGAGAATTAGTAGTTTGTATAAAACCAATATTGGTCTAAAAACAGAGAAAACATTGTGGTTTTTGGAAAAAAAAATATGTATGTTTTATAATTTACTCATTGGTAATTTATGTCTATTTTTATTTGATTATTATCAGATTAAGAGGCAATTTTATTTTGTAAATTTTTTTAATGACCGTTTAGGGCTGGACGATATGACCTTAAATCAAAACCTTGAATAATTGAACATTCAACCTCGATTACGATTAATATTTTTTGCCTTGCTTTCTTCCTATTTATTTATTTATTTTACTATTATAGTTCACTGTAATAGTAAAATAACTACTATTATTTTTTGGTACAAGCTTCTCTGGTTGTCCTGTTGGTCAGTTCTTCACCATGACGCTTCAGCACCACTGACTGGACCAGGCAAAGTCACATGACTTCACATGCAGTAGAAAAAAAATAAATAAAAAAAATAACCAACATGGAAAAAAATATGTAAGTTGGTTTCGATTTTGATTAATCGTCCAGCCCTATGAGCAATAACCAATAAAAATGTATCTGTATGTTTGTACTGACAGTGACTAGTAACAAGTTTATAGCTTGTGTTTCAGCTAAAGGCTCAATTTTGTGGGAATAGTTAAAGCGTAGCATCTCAAGGTCATGCATGAAAGTAGCTTGATTAGACAATCGATGGTATTATTTATTCTTTTAGCTTGTAGACGAATTAAAATCCTGCTATTTATGTTGACTTTGGATAAATGAAGAGGTCTGTTTATGTTAAAATAAACAGGAGGAAATCTATGAAACATAGTAGTAGTAAGAAATAAAATTAAATTCCAGTCCTGATACTTATACTTGATACCGCTGGCATTGCAACACTACTTTACACTCAAGCATGCTTGACACACAGAGCCACACAACATAAAAATCCTGACATGAACTTGCATGGAAACAGCACAAAAAAAAAAAACAACAACTCTGCAGTGGACTTGTAAAAGCCCTAACAAATAACTGCTGTGTGTACTTATGAAGCCTGGCTGAAGAACACTGATCGCCAGCACCAAAGAGGGGACAGAAATAAAGAGAACACAAAGAATGTGGTGCTGCATGTCAAACAGCAGTGTGTGAATGTGAACACGCACCTGAGCCTAGATGTGCTGAAACAGAAAAAGGAACTGGGACTAAGGGAAAGACTGCTTTATTAATATTAGAGGTCGACCGATTTTACATACACCGATATCTAGGTTGGCCCATACTTGCCAAAAACCAATTTTTCAATTCGTTTTTAAAATGTATACTGGAAAAAACATAAAACTCCATGTTCATTCATTTATTCATTCATTCATTTATCTTCTATAGCTGCTTATTACCTAATTCGGGGTCACAGGGATCTGCTGGAGCCTACACACAAAAAATTAACAGATAAAATGAAAAGGCTTAATTTTAAAATTTATTTAGTAAAAGTTTTATAAAAGTACCAGTTTATTATAGCAAAAGAAGATTGTTATAACGCACACATTGAAATATTTCAGAGTTAAACATTATACATTAAAACACTAATTTTCTAATATATTGTTATTAAATTTTAACTCTGGCTTGGCAAAGTTTTAAAAAAATTCCAGCTTCCAGATTTAGTCATTTGCAAGCCTCTGTTTACACAAAACAAATTAGGCATTTTTTTTTTTAGGCAAGTCTTTGCCAGTGATTCTGACCAAACACATGCATGTACTCTAAATCGTTCAAGAACAGCATTTAGTTTACTCTGTGTATGCCTGTTTTGGGCAAATTTTAACAAATAACAATCTGAATTTCCAAAGTGTTTATTAACTTTAATTAGTTATAAATGGAATCTTACTGTAAAACATTAACCATTTTACATAAACCAAAAGACTTGCTTAAAGCGGCTGTCTTTAGATGTCTCCACAAAGGCCAGAGTACTGAATCAATGTTACATAATTACAGAAGCAACAGTTGCAATCCGGAAAAACTATCGGCTGAGATTTTTGCCGAAAACCGTCTCTGAATCACTTATTGGTGAAGACTAATCGGCAAAACTGATAAATCGGTAGCCCCTTAATTAATATCACACTAAAAGCTTGATACTACGGTAAATTAAACTTAAGTGTTTAAGCATGTTGTCTCTAATGTAATTGTAGCAAAGGGCTCATCACTTTACCTTTAAATTCAATTGGCTTTCTTCTTTCATATATACATTTTTGGCCATTATCAGTTGCAGTTCAGACTGTTAAGTGCAGACTTGGCTTCCTTCCTGTAGATCATGTTGTTTAAGGAGTCAGTTTAACACTCAGCCTGCTAATAAATGTCCGAAACTGAGCTAGCTAACAGGATGTAACATACACTGTGACTATCATTTACATTCACGGCATTTGGCGGACGCCCTTAATTCAGACCGACTTGCATTTCTGTCATTTTGTTTATCTAAATGGGGGTTAAGGGCCTTGCTCAGCAGCCCAAGAGCAGCAGATTGGTGGTGCTGAGAATTATACCCACATCTTATGAATAGCAGAGCAACACCCTAACCACTGTGCTACATTTCTCCATAGAATTTACTAAAAAAAAGACAAATTGTAAAATTACAAATTTTACAACTCTAAATCTCAACTTACCAAACAATTAAATAAGAAAATGTTAATTTATTTTTTTAATTGTCTTTGCTGGATATTTTACTTTTTTTTAAATAACACACTACAAATATAAATGTTTCCAGCCCCTAAACTGGGCAAAAGAATCCTCTTGCTCTCATAATAACCTCGACTCTTCTGGGAAGCTTTTGCTTTATTTTGGAGCATAGATGTGGGTATTTGCAAGTTCTGATGTCAAACGAAGAGACCTGGGACATGGTCTGAATTCTAATTCATGTCAAAGGTGGTAAGTGCTCCATGCAGTCCCCTTGTGTTCTTCCACTCCAACTAATCCATTCGCCTTAATCGACCACACTTTGTGCGCAGAAGTAGTGTAAGGAGATCCTGGGAAGGCTTCCTATTTTAGGTAAAATAAATAATTTGACTGCTACAGCACAGAAACATATTCTTTGCTTCCACCTTTTTGTCAGAAATTTCATATGGAGATCTGGTGTCCATAAACATGTTGACAAGAAGAAGGAACACAGTGTTCCTTCTTACACAGTAGATATTTTTTCTTTTTTTTCGGAACAGTACTTTTCAGTTATTGACTGTACTTTTAGCCTATTAGGACTTAATTATGTTATATTTTTCCCTAATTTAATTCAGGAGTCTCGAACAAAACTGAATATTTTTATTAATGTTAGCCGCTTACTGGAAACCACACTTTAGGGAAAGCTGGAGAACTACTAATTTATTAATATTAATTAAGACATTAATACATTAAAAATAATCGCTTTATTTCCTCATATGCAGGCTAAGAATGAAAAATACAGAATAGTATTGTACTGCCTGAAGAATGCTTGGGCTGCAGGGTAAGCCAGGAAAATGTAGGTAAGCTCAGGGGATCAGACTGAACCGCAACGCTATGACTCCTATACATCCATTCGTTTTTTTTGGTGTGATCTGATTTGACTGGGGATCAAATCTGCTATAAGTCTGCTTTCTGCAGAGCAAAGTTCACTTACACTTCCTTCATCTTAAGTAGAATGTGTCTAACCTCTAACATTTACTGAAAATAGTTTAGTCTAAAATAGATTAGTCACTATAAATGGTCAGCACATTTTTTTTATCCCTATAGCCACAAATTTTCGTTCTTTCCTTAGACATTCCCAAGACAACTGTAAGATATAATCGCCTCAGCAGGAGTCTCGGTCCTGGGGTGTATGCCTGATACAAGTTAGATCTTTGTACTGTGTCCAATCGGCTCATCTTAATCCACATGGGACTATTCTGGATTATTCCACTTCCAATGGCGGAGGTGTTCAACAGTGGTGGCTCAAGTGGTTAAGGTGCTGAGTTGCTGACCCACTGTTGGGTCCTTGAGCAAGACCCTTAACCCTTCCTACTCCAGGAGTGCTGTATCATAGCTGACCCTGTGCTCTGACCCCAACTTACTAAGATAGAATATGTAAAAAAAAATTATTTACATTTTTTAACTGGCTAGACATTTGTGGACACCCTTTCCAGCACACTCTTAAACTGCTGTTACAAAACTGAAAGCACATGATTGTCCTGGATGTTTCTATATGCTGTAAAGATTTTCTTTCAGCTGATCTAAAAGACTCAAACACTGTTTTATGTCCCTGTACACAAAGCCCCTGAGATCTATAAAGACATGGTGTAAAGAAAATCGAGTGTCCTGCTCTGACCCTAACCCCACTGAACACCTTTGGAATAAACTGGAACTTCAATTGCACCACAAACACCCTTACATAACATCAGTGCCTGATATCGATAATCAATAAGCACATCCCAAAGTTCTCACTCCACAATCTAGATAAACAAAGTTTGAAGTATATATATATATATATATATATATATATATATATATATATATATATATATACCATGAGAGCATACTTTAACATGGTCTGAATATAGATCATGGAAGAGGATATGGGAATGTGTCCATTTAAAGTGCTTATGAATACATCCATCCACCCATCCATCGCTTCATCTATTGTCTGTACCTGCTTATTCGTCATGGGGATCTGCTGGAGCCTATCCCAGCTCTCATTGAGCAGAAGACAGGGGACGGGTTGCCAGTCTATCACAGCTCACTCACTCCTATGGGCAATTTAGAATCACTAATCGACATAAGCTACATGTTGTTGATGAGTGTGGGAGGAAACCGGAGTACCCGGAGTAAAGCACAAGCATAAAGCACAAATATGGGGAGAACATGCAAACTCCACACTGAAAAGACCCTTGCAGGGAAACGAACCTGTAACCTTCCTGCTGTAAGGCAACAGTACTTAGCTACCAATGCAATTATACTAATTGGATTTAATTTAATATACAGGTTGTAAGAGTGAAACTAAATCTGAAAAACACATATTGATGTCTAAATTCTTTTTAGTATATCTGTGGTCACTACCCATGTCTAGGTAGTGGTTAGTTTTTTTGTTTCTTGGAGTAATTAAGTTGAATTATTATAGTTAAAAGCATCATTTTTCAGAAGAGATATGTATTAGTACTTCCATGTGATTAAAAAGAATAGTGCTGTTGCTGTGGTTTAAATTAGTTCTGTTGCTGGAAAAGTTGAAAAAAATGCTTCAATAAATTAGATATAATGATATATATTTGCCTAATGCGCTTGGCAATCGAGTACTTAAGTATATTATGCTCATAAAAGTAATCGTAAGAATGATGATCCATGAATAATTAAAAATAGAACAACATTAGTGTCTGATAGTACAAGCAGTAATGTTCGTTGATATTAAAAAGCTAGCCGCTTGCCTGAAGTTATGCCTTTCCCTCCTTTTACACTCTCTGATTCTTATAACCACTGTTATGAGTCATTTCCTCATCTTTAAGCCGAGGGGAATCAGATGTACGACACAATTTAAAACGTCTAAAAAATGCGGTTCACACTGGTGTGTGGTTAATATGCCACCAATCGGAGCATAATATATTAATGGGGTAATGGGGTGATCGGAGGGCCATTTTTTTTCCGCACGTTGATATGATTCTTTAGAGTCTTGATGAAAAGTTTATAATATACTTTGATTTGAATCACTCTTTTTACCTTTTAACTCCGCCTCTCTGTTCTATGGGTCTGTGATTTAACATTATACAGTAAACACTATTTTGCATTGACGCCTATTTCTGAACACACACCCCCCGATTAAAAAAGTCAAAATTATGACTTTAAAAGTCAAAATTATGAGATGAAAAATTAAAAATTATGAAATTTAAAAAGTCTAAATTATGAAAGTCTAAATTATAGTCCTGCTGTACATACAACAATGTTCATTCATGTCCCATCTTTTTATATTTTTATTATTGAAATAAAATAATTTTATGGTGCAAACCAGTTCAAAAATTAATGGTATGTTGGTTCAGTGACAACCTGCTACTTGGGATGAGTCTGCAATTTATAATTTCGACTTTTTTATTTCATAACTATGACTTTTAAAGTTTTGGATTTTTTTTTGTGGTGGGGAAAAATGGGCCTCATAATTTTTCAAGTATTACACTAAAATTACCATTTATCTTCATGCAGTTATAACTGCTCCAAAACTATTTAAAATAATTTTTATTAATGACATATTAATCATTAATAAAAATGACAAAGATAATGTTAATGTAGTTTACAGACAACATACAGATTTCATAATGACAGTCAGCTTAATGCATTTTTCATTATAAATGTAACCCTAGAAATAATATTAAGAAAGTTTTATATAGAAAAGATGACATTATTACCCTTTATTCTGAAAATTTACACTTTATCAATTATAAAACTTGCTAACTGTAGCACGTTATTAGAAAAGACAATTTGCAAAGATTCATAAAAAAAAATGACACACATTGCTTTAGGAACACGAATAATTGGTGCAGATCCATTTCTCTGACCGTTACCTTAAAAAACAAACTGTGTCTTCAGCAGCTTAGATGTCAGGAGTAGAGGCTGCTGTGTTCGTTATTACACCCAACAACTGCACAGTACAATTGCTTAGGGAGGCAGACATTCGGGGGCGGGTCTGAAGCAGCAGTGTCAATCAACAACCATGGAAGCGAAAAAAAGCACTGGTTGGATCTGCATTATTATAGGGTGGTTGTGTACATACACTGTCAACATACATTTCAGTTCAATGTCTCATGTTGCATTAAGGTCCTGGTGGCATCCAGTGACAAAGGAGTCCTGCTGGGCTTCCAGAGATCTACAGAGCTGCAGAAATGAGCTGAAACTGGTGAAAAGTTTGTAATAGATTTCTGTTTTACTGCCCTTCCAAGCACAATAAACACATAAACACAGACACTCACACTGTCCTCTTTCCTTCCTTGTCCTCCCCCTTCTGTCTCTCTTTCCCCCAGAAAGGCAGGTGACAGCTGAGACAGCTGCCTCTTAGCACAGACACTCTGATTGATTCTGAATCACTAAACAGCCTTTTCATCACCTCAAAGCGTTGGTCTGATACCCACAGAAAAGCTAAACACCCCAGAGACTGACGACTGTGTGAGAAGGTTGTGTATCTTTGGCCTTAGTACAACTACTCACTATATAGCATGCTAGATTTCGATTTCTTTAATAATGAAAAGCTTTGCTATCTAGAAATAAGCCAGTGGCTGGACATGTTAGACAAAGAAGACGTTTATTTCAAACCACTGCTGTTAAGCTTTCAGAAATATGTCTGATCAGTTCCTCATATCGCTTGTAAATGTATACAGCCTTTTAAATGTTTATCTGTGTTTCTGCCACTGTGTCACTGTGTGGTTTTTGGCACATTTCTTTCATCAGCACGATTCAGGTAGTAATCTGTCTTTATTCGCCAGGTCACCACAGGGATCAGCTGTTCCATTTCGAGGGTTAAACATTAGCGCATGGTTTTTTTAATTTTCCATCACACATCTGTCTGAATTTTGAAGGATTCCTATTTAATAAGAGTCTGCTGCTTTCCATTTCCCAGAGACATGCTGAATAATTCAAGGACAGCTTGCTTTCTAAAGCAGCGAAGAGTCAGGCATGGGAAATTGAACCCCAGCGTGTGCCAAGCACATTCTATGGAAAGGCTTTAGGGTAGGACAGGTTCACTTGAGAGCTGAGACAAGGTACATTCATCATCATGTTACATAGTTTTGGGACAGTCAGTGAACTTTTGGTACTTTGCTGATGTAAAGTACATGAGATGTGTTTTGGTAGGTGTTCTGGTGGCTAGTGATGTCTGAAGATCCAACAGACATTAGCGTAAGGTTTTTATTTGGATTATTTACTGATTATTTGGATCAATTTGTCTTAAAATTGTTTTACTAGTAGCCCTGATAAAAGAAGGGACTCTGGGGATGATTTCCTTTTAGCTTAAACTGTAGTGAAAGTCTTATCAGGGAGTTACAGAGGAAAGTGAAGAAGTAAACGACATGTTTGATGCTATTTTATTCTATCTGTAATAGTTTGGTCTGCATTTAGATGATATTGTATGATGTAAATGTAGTTTTAACAATCTGAATAATTTTATTGTCTGACTATTGATGGATGTTAGATTTCAGCTCTCATCATCAGCCTATAATAATAGACTGAAAGAAATCTTTATGATTTTATTGATTTTTTACTTTTTCTAACTTATGTGTATGTTACATTTCCCTACATTTAAGTTTCTGGCACTTAGCAGACATTGTTATCCAGAGAAAATTATAATCATCTTATTTTTTTGTCCAATTAAGGAGTTTAGGGTTAAGATCCTTGATCAAGGCCCCAGCAGAGGCATTTCTATCATTAAGCCTATATAATACGCTTCACCTGAGACTGAGGAAACAATGGGAGTTTAACAAAAACATGGAGAACAAAATACAAATATATGAAGATTTTTTGAAACGTTTACATATTTTCATATTTAAGATATTGTCCTGTTGTTTAAGAGGTATTTATTTTATACCTGTAAATAGTTGTTAAGAGGAAATAATGAGGTTTGTACACAGAACTGTGAAATGGAAGTGGTAGCTCAGTGGCTAAGATGTTGGACTGCTAATTAGATAATCACGGTTCGATTACCTGCATCCCAAAGTTGCCACTGTGGGCCCCTGAGCAAGACATTTAAATTGTCTTCAAGGCCCTTAACCCCTAATTGCTTAGTTGTATAAAGAGATCAATATAAGTCGCACTGGTTAAGGGCAAATGGGACATACAGTGGAGTTTGTTGTTAGGTGTAGTAGGGTTAATCCAAGTTCATATTTCACCCATTTATTCATCCATTGTCTATACCCACTTATTCCTAAACGCTGGACAGGTCACCAGTCTATCACAGGGTCACAGTTCATATTTCATTTACTTTATTATATTAAGGTCCAAAGTAAAGAAAAGAAATCATAAAATAAGATAAAGTCCTTTTCATTTCTAAAGTATTTCACTTATTTATTATATGAAGCTCTTTTTGTTGATTTTTTTTTTTAGAATAACTACTTTAGTGTGAAAAATATCGTTACCGTAATATAATTTACTTATACCGTAAAAAAAGAATTAATTTGATCTTCCAGCAGGAAAACACGGACCAACGGTAATGTCAATAACAGCATTTACAGCCTAAGTAAAAAACTAACTCAATGTTTATAGATCTTCTAAACCTTGTTACTGAAAAAAACAAAAATAATTGTGCAAAACCAGAGCTGCTATTAAAAATCCATATTTCGTCTTTAATTTAAGATCTATCCTCTGCACACTTTTATCCACTGGTAGATTTCTGATTTGTTTATAAATGGTATTTCTGTTCTTTGGCAGAAATGAGAAACCGCCAGCATTTTATTGAGTTCGATGGGAAGCTAAAAGCAAAGTTTTGTTCGGTCAGCATAAACCTTTTAATATTCAGGCACTTTATTAGACAAGACATTTAAATTAAATAAGTTTTAGTCATTATGTAGGTTAGAAATGTAACATTATTTCATATAGCTTCATACGGCAAATCTAATTTTAAACCTGTAGACTAATTAAGTGCTAAGGAAAGTAGCACTTTAGTCTCTCCCAAGGCGCCATCACGTCTCAGACTAGCAGTAATATTGGCTTAGTGATTGTATGACCCAGAATTTTGCGGCTAATGGACGCGGCTAATGTTATTTTTTTCTCTTTTTGGAGTTTCCTGTTCGGCAATTGTTCTTGGATAAAACTATTAATGGACAACCGTAAGTCATCATAAAAGCCTGCCAATTCTGCTCTTCTAACAAAAGAAGTTACACCAACAAAAGACTATATTTTTAGTATTTTGATGTTGTAAAAATCTGTTGTGCGTCCATCTCTTAAGATTGTTACACCGGTGCAGGTCCAGGAACTATAGTAAGGCTTAATTGCTGTAAGAAAAGAATTTAGCCTGGAATAAACCCAACTGTTGCATGTGAACATAATGTGTGTTTTGGGGTGAGTTTTTTTTAGATGCAAGCTTGTGGGGTGCAACCTTATCCAAAAGGACAGAGCTGTAGCATTACAGAATGTTGACATAGAAACAGCTGTTTTAAACCCCTGACCCCACATGCTTTTTTAGCTTGTTCGGTTACGTATGAATGAAGGTTTTACGAGATTCACACACCGTTAAGATGGCTTATCTTTCAACCTTTAAGACGTTTGACTTAAGGTTTAAGAAAAGGTGTCTTGATTACACCAGTTTTAGAAAACAGACACAATGTAACTTGCTATGGATAAAAGCATCTACTAAATTTACAGCTTTTGGCAGACGCCCTTATTCAAAGCGACTTACATTTATCTCTTTTAAACATCTGAGCAATTGGGGGTTAAGGGTCTTGCTCACGGGTCCAGTAGTGGGGGTTTGGTGGAGCTGGGAAACGAACCCACAAACTTCAGGTTAATAATTCAACACCTTAATCATGAGCCACCACTTTTCACAAATGCTATAAATGTAACCAATTTCAGCCTTTTGATTCATTTGACCAGTGTAGTCTTAAAAAAGTTCAAACTTTGCAAAATCTATAAAAAATAGTTCAGTCTCAGCTTTATCATCAGTCTGGTTAAGCTTTTGTGACCACACATGCTTCAGGGGTTTTAGCAAAAGTTTGGTTTGTGCTTCCTCCACTTTTCAGAGGATTATTATTTTTTTATTATCTTTTGATAGTGAAGCCCATTTCAAAAGTTCAAGGAATGCTAGGAATGGGCAGACGCTCAGCGGTCAAGGGGTTGGATAACCAGTCGGAAGGTTGTGGGTTTGATTCCCACAGGATAACCAAACTGATACCAGTGGGCCCCTGAGAAAAGGCCTTAAAGTCTCAGATAGATAAATGAAATACTTTAAGTTGCGCTAAATAAGCACATCTGCCTACGTGTAGAAAGTGAATATGAGTGAGGATGAAAAAAAAAAAAGTTTGATTTAATTTATAGTTTCTGACCTCGTTTCAGGTAAGGAAATAAAAAACCTTCCCACTGTTTTGACTGACATTTGCTGCTCTGATATTTACTCACTTTCAGGAAGGTTAAAGTGACTTTTCTTCTCAGGTGGCTGCATTGTGACAGTGCAGACTACTGAAGCAGTGGATAAGACGGCTAGTAGACAGCCAGTGAATTCTTTTATCTCTCTCTTGTGCTTTACTAGCGTCTTTAGCTTCAATTAAACTGACCTTGAGTGGAAAGCCTCGCTCCTGTAATGGTCCATTTACCTGGTCCGATTTAGCTGTCTTTTCTGCACCTGCACCTCTTTGCTTACAAGCCCACTTCTGCAGTCTCTACACACTCCTCTCGGTTGTTTTTTCCTCTTTATCTTCCAAGAACAAACAGCTTTTCTTTTGTTTGTTCTTGGCTCTGTCATAACTCCATTCTTCAAACATCAAGAGGCCGGCGCAGGAGGAGAGACAGACAGAGGAAGAGCGCTGTTTCTGCTGTTTATTAGTTGACTTTGTGGATGGGGTTTTGCTGACGTCTGCTCTCTTTTACTATGCGGGGTACATTATTATTTTACAGTTGATATTATCTGTAATTTTTAATGGAATGTAGATTTGTTAGGTTTTTTTGACTTTATTCTTTAGTTAAAACCTCAGGTCTCAGAAGAAACCAGGATAAGATGGAATGCACCCTACTGTATGTGAGATTTGAGAACCGGCACATATTCATACCTGGGGACATTTTAGAGTTTACCTATCAGCATGTGTTTGGGAGGACACGTGTATGCAGAGAACATGTGACACTTCACATATAAAGAACCACGATTATTAGATTTATATGTGGGGAAATATGAATCATTAAGATTTCCATTTATTTCCATCTCTGACCCTAACACTCAAATGCATACTAGTCCTCCTTATCTGACATCAGTGATCAACCATATTATTACCCTCATAGTCACATTTTATCTGAGAGTTCTATCAAAAAAGTGAGAGAAAAGAGACCAAATTTGAAATAGGTTGTTGAAGAAGCAGAGATCTGAAGATCAACTGGGAATTGGTAGTGGTTAGGGTGTCAGACTCCCAACTGGATGATTGTGGGTTTGATTCCCAGTACCACAGATTTACCACTGCTGGTCCCCTAAGCATAGCCCTTAACCCCTAATTTCTTTGTTGTATAAATGAGATAAATGTAAGTCTCTCTGGATAAGGGTGACTGCTATATGCCAGAAATGTAAATGTAAATGGCCACATACTGTTGGTCAGGAAGTGTATGGACTCGTACACACGTGTAAGATATTTGTTAGTCACCACTATGAAAAACATGAAAAAAAAGCTTTGACAGAGAAAGACAGTGGATTCACATTATTCAATTCCATCCAAAAATAACATAAACAAGAAGAAAGAGAAATAAGAGAAATAAGCACAAAGTGGGGAATCAAGTGAGTGTGACTGAGTGTTGTATTATTCAACTTGTCCATAGCTAGCGACGTTCCGTAATTTGTATTTCTCTTTTTTTTGTCCTCTTTTTCTCCCCTACCTTAAAGACTCAACCAAAAAGAACAACATGTCCGTTGAGGTCCCCATCACAACATGCAGCTAATCTTCCTGAAAGAGAGTCATAAAGCATTTACTCAATTCTTCTACTCATATTTACTCTTTTTATTGCCCCTCATCCCCGTCTTTTTGGGCTTTCTCTTCAGCATCCATACCATTTCCTCATTCTGTTTTTCTCCTACTTACATCCGTTACTTTGCACTTGTTAACTTGCAGGCTTGCCAATCAGATTTGAGTGTCAAATGTGACATATTTCTTTGTTTTTTTCTGATCTAAGGAGCTTGTAAAAAATAGATGTGTTCCGACTATTAAAGGGAGCCTAAGGATCTGTAATTAATATGCATTTTGTATGATTGCACACTGTAGGGTACAGGGTTTGAAAGAGGAAGCAAACATTACCCAATCATTCATTTTTGGATTAATTAACAGAGAAAGCAATCAAATTTGAAGGCGCGGGCATGTGCTGGGCATGTCAAACAGTCGAGAATTGATGAATGTTAGCTATGTAAACGTAAGAGTTGAGCCGGAGGTCTCGTGTAATTGCTGATGCACGCTAACTCTGTAGTTCATTAAAGGCCAAGCCATTTTTCTTAGTCTCAACCAAACTTGCTAAAGTGCTCCTTCGACCAAACATCGCATCAGCACCCACTTTCAGCTGTCAAAAGTAAAATTAACAAAGGTTTTAATCACTAAATCTGTAAGAAGCAAAGTATAAAGGGTGACGGATTACCGTAAAAAGGATCACTAAAGGTGTTTGTTATAGCATGATTTAAATAAAGAGTTCTTTTTATGCTTAACTGCACTGATCACTGATAAGAAGAGTACAGAACCTGCCAGCTCAATTACAGTGCTTGGGAAGGCAATATGTGGGCGCTATTACTTATTCATTGTGTCTAAAAGAGTTGGAAATCAGCTTGAGGGCTTGCCGATTAGCTGCGGGTTTGTTAGCATTTAGCGGTAATGTGCCGTAACGGTCTGCTGAACAGCGGATACTGAGACAGACATCTTAGTGCTGTGATTTACTGCCTGGTGTCTAATCGTGTCAGTACTGCATAGGAATTCTTATACACAAAGGCAATCGTGTTGGATATCAATTCATTAGTGGCCAGCGAAATGTTTTCCTTCTTGTACGACTGAACGGTTTGTTCACAGAGAAACAAGCTCAGGATGAGCTGAGGCTGTCAGTCACTGCTTCCCATGCACACACTTTTCATGTTTTTACACACACATCCACTGTCACTACTCTCAAACTCCTATGCATTTAGTCGATCTCTCTCTCGCTCTCTCTCAGTGGAATATTTATCCACACTATATTTCAGGTAAAAAAGCTAAAGCTGGCTGGTGAGCATGCACAAATAGAGATTGGTGGTAGACAGATTTTCACCTTACTAATAAATCCATTTCCGCAGAACAAAATTTTCATTATTTGTGTCTGAATTGATTATTTTTCCTTTTTTTTTTTCTTTGAACTTCCCACTTGCAACAGGGAACTATTCTGTATTAAACTTCAAGTTTAATCGCTTTTGGCAGAGCTGAAATGTTTTTCTTACCTCGCTGAAAGTGCTGCGCAGGTGTTGTCTCGTGATAAAAATTAATTCTCGAAAAGTAGAAATTGTCTAGAAATAAAAATGAGTTTAATAGGGATCCGCAAAGGCTTAAGTTCTAAATTTTAGCATGTTAACCAACATTCTCTCTCTTCCTCTCTCTCTCGTTTTCTCTCTGTTTTTCTTCTCTTTCTCTTTCTCGCTGTTTCAATCTCTCTCTCTTCTCTCTCTCTCCATCAATAGTTGTGTGGCTGTGGACTGCTGGGCGTAGGGATCTGGTTGGCAGTGTCTCAAGGCAGCTTTGCCACCTTCTCGCCCTCCTTTCCCTCCCTCTCCGCTGCCAACCTTGTCATCGCAATAGGTGCCATCGTCATGGTGACTGGCTTCCTTGGTTGCCTGGGTGCCATCAAAGAAAATAAGTGCCTGCTCCTGAGTGTGAGTATATCCCTGACCCTATACACAGACACACACAACACTATTTCTACCTTCATACCCTCACTATCTAACATGGAGGAAGTTGGGCAGTGTCAGTCTTTATTGGAGATGTAATAGCTGTACATATGACTGTGTTTTTTAAATAAACAAATGTGATGCCACCAAATACAAATACAGATATAATTTTTGACAATATTTTATTTTAGTCAAGTATTTGCTCAAGAACTTTTTTTTTGCATATGAGCAGGACAGAGAAACAAAGAAACTGTCCTCAACTCTGCTGTCTTCTTGAAAAGTAATCACTAATCCATCCCCTACCTGCCTATCAAATCCTATCCCAGCAAGCCTTGCTCTTCTAATCTGCCAGCAAGTGTTAACAAGAGGGTTTCTCCGCACTTCTATATCACTCATTCAATTATGCAGTATTACTTCAACTTTTTTTTTTTTTTACTTTGGCAGGCCATTTTCTCACATTTTAACAAGTGCAAAGCTAATAGTCCTGGTCAGACTTTAATTCTTACACACAGATGACTTTTGTATAAATTACAGGCTTGGGTAATATATTGGTCGAAGTAATATTGTAATATAGGACAAGTATGTTGCATGTCTGAAGACCTTATTCTTACCTTATTCGGTGTGATAACTGCACCTGTTTCTGAAAGGACAACATGCCTATCTGAGTCATTCCTTCTTTTTTTTGGTCAGACGGTTTACCTGTTTATTTTTTTTCTGGTATGAATCCACCCTTTTTATTCTACTTTACTTTTTGACGATCTGCTCTAATGGCTGCCTTATAATTAGCTGCGGGACTTAGTTAGATTGCCTCTAGTGGATGCCTAAAAATTGCTAGCTCATATTTATTATTACTTGAGTGTACACCTCTGAATTATAAGGTTCTCGAGCCCCTCTTAACAGGTGATGGCACAGGGGACAACAACAGCTTTGGTGTATGTATCATTGCAGTCGATGTGTAAATTAAGAGACTCTCACAAAGGACATCTTAAAGTTTATTATAATATATTTCAGTTCCCTTTCTGTTGCTCACTCCGACGTTGTGTTGAATGACTCGACACATTGTCTCCGTTCCCTCCATCAGGGAACAAGAGTTAACATACATAACCGAGACGTTTTCTTAGTGGTCAAGGTGTACGTAATTAAGTAGACCAAGTGTGGCTGTAACCTTAAAAAAATGAACTTTTGAACCCTTTATTTTGTCACATATATATTACAGCTCAGTGAATTTCTTTTCACTAGGAAAGCTGGTGTCAGAGTGCAGGTATAGCTAACATGCAGTGCCCTTTAAGTAAAGATGGTAAATGGCCTTGCTTGAGGGCCCAACAGCGGTGGCCCAGCAGTTTTGTGGTTTAAAACCCACTCGACAACCCAAATGTAAGGACACTTCTGGTGTCACTTCCAGTGTTTAGCATATTTAAACTAGCTGTTTGCTAGTTAGTATTGTTTACTCATGCGACATACCAAGCGTTTCTCCTCTAGTCTGGTTTGTGCTTACGGTTTTGTTTATTGCCTGTTTTTTTCTGATTACGTCTTTGCCTGTCGATTTGGATTTTTTTTGCCTTTTCTTGGATTTACTGTGTCCCGACCTTTTGCCCGCTTTCCTCACTACCTACTGTTTCCTCCTTTTCTAAATAAACGCTATAGCTGCATTATGGATCCCAACCCGACTCCATCATTACACCAAAGCTCAAACCGATGAGCCTCCACGGCCTAAATAATTTTTTGATAAAGCTGTAATGCCCAAGTCTCAGTTCAAATTCAAGGAATAGTCTTATCTAAATATCATTTAAACATACTTTCACTGTGATTTATAATAAAATGGACAGCGAGTAAAGAACTAATTTGGCTCAGCACTGTACGTTCACGTAGGCGTGCGCTTCCTCTTATGTACTGAATTTCAGTTTATAGGAAAAAAATTTCGATGCATATAATTTGACAAAGCAGGACATGAATAATGTGACTGAGAAACCAAACAGAAAAACGACACTGTCAAGAATGCAGTTTATTTCAACCATTAACTAATGCATTCACAGGCAAATTAGCATTTTCTTTCATTAGAGTCGATGGAATGGAGTAAACCAATCAAGTTAACCTGTCAGTACAAACATTCAGTAAACAAACATTTTACAGATGTCCAGCTGGGCTAAAGCTGCTTCTTGCTTGCCCTGGACCAGCCATAATCAGCAGAACGATGAATAAGAAATGAATCAAGTTCCCCGGGTTAATACTTACTGCCTGGCAGCGGCATCCTGTGTGGATGATTTTATAAATATTTAGCAGAAAGACAGTGAGAGGGAGTCATTGTGTGTGTTTAGAGGATGATTTATTTAAATTAAACTTCCATTTGACCTGCATTTCTTGTTTCAGTCATTTATTTCTGTTTATCTGCTTGCAGTTCTTCATTGTCTTGCTGATTATTTTGCTGGCCGAGCTGATTTTGCTCATCCTCTTCTTCACATTCTCTGATAAGGTAAGCTCCTGTCCTGAATTCTTTCCCAGCCTTCCTCTTATCAACCACACTTAGTCCACAGACTTACAAATAAGGACACACAGCCTGTCTGAACATATTGAGATTAGTGTCTTTCAACCTGTTGCTCCAGTTGTCCACCTGTTGAGCTTTCAGACCTTATCTGCTCTTTATTTCAAAGGTCGGAAGGCTTTAGGACCATTAAACCTTAAATCATTTTAAAGGTCACTGATCACCTGCACAAGGCGTAAGCAGTTGAGGTTAAGCTGTCCCACTCTTACCGGTGAAGCTGGAATTTACAGGGAAAAACTTTCTAACCTTTTTGACATAAGGATTGTTCATGAAAAACTCTCTAGATAAAGCAAGTGTCAAAGAACACTCAAAATGCACTTCACTGAAGTGCCCCAGACTCCTGATAGTGGTATTTTTAAGGTATTGCTGAAACCAGTTTTGACTGAAGAGAACATTGAATCTACTAAAGACTCGCTGTGAGGTTATTGTTCACAAACTTCACCAGCCCGGCTAAAGTAAATAGCCTACCCACAATCCATTTAGACTTGGCGGTGTGTTTGTCTCTGAGGCATTCTCTGTCAGTGGGAAATACTTTATAGCTTATTTCTGTTAAAAGTCTACCAAACATCCTAGTTTCATTGTTCTGCTTCTGCATAATTGTTTTAGCAGGAGCAAAATGTTAATTTTATAGCATAGCCACTCGATTGTCATATGGTAGCAAGTGTGCATTATTAAGACACTGCTAAATAGTAATGTATTTATAATTGAATTCAATCTGTGATACGTTTAGTGACCCGCGTGCTCTCGCTAAATGGTAGCTAACAGCAATTTTTAGCTGTAATTTTGCTCATGACCTACCTCAAGTTTCATTTCATTGCTGTTCTGTCCACCGCATTCGCTTCAACCCCCAATTACTCAGTTGTATAAATAGGAGATAAATGAATCGCTCTCGGATAAGTGCTGTAAATGTAAAACTGTTTGCAACGGTCATAAATTGGGCTGTCGAAGGACATGTCAAACTAGCTATCAAAGACAACATTTTTTAGTGCAGGATTGTAGGATTCTTTTAGGATGTCAAAAATTGTCTCAGATGACCAAATCATGGCTAAAATTGCACAGTGTAAACCCAGATTAAGATTCTTCATGATGTCGAACATTGAGGCAAACAACAGCAGAAGAGCTTGTCAGCATCCACTACTGTCAGCCAGAAAGAGAAAGCTGAGCTGCAGTGGGTAAAGGCTTATCAAAGTCGGATAGCTGAAGCTTGGAAAAGGGCTCAGTCTGATGAATCTTGATTTCTGTTGAGGCACCCTGGAAGGGCCAGAATTTGGTGTCAACTGCATAAATCCATGGACCTAATCTGACTTGTATCAGCAGTCCAGGCTAATAGAGTTCATTTGATTGTGTGTGGGATTATTTCCTTATTACACTTTGGGCTGTTTGTACCCATATCTTATCCCCTCAGGTACATCCTATTATTTCCACAATTTACCTATTTTTTGTTGGTTAATATGATGCACCATGTCACAAAGCAAAAATCACATCAAACCTGGTTACATAAACATGATGAATCAACGTCTAATAGAACGCCTTTGGAATATGGCTGAAAATGAGATTCACAGCATGAAGGAACATGAAAGGACAAAAGTGCATAATGTTCCTTCTAAAGTGCACAGTGAGGGTATAGCTCTCAGGGTGTGTTGTGTGTTGCTATAGCCGTACAGCGGGATATCAAGATCAAGTAAGTGAATAGTGATTCAGAATGCCTCAGTGCAGATAATGTTCATATCTTGGGCTCCACATAATAAAAGTTAACACGATAACAGCGCGTCTTTATTTTTCATTAGCTATTAAATGCCACTAAGCCGCATTCCCGCAAACACTATTCATGCCTTATCTCTCATGTCAGTCACTGATGTCAGACTCTAGAATAATCGTGATAGATACGATGACCACAAAAGGTCATATTAGAAAAGATAAGGCGTGTGCTGGAAGGATTTTAGAATGCATTCATTTCCCTTCTGTCCTTTCAGAGGTTCAGCTCCGGCCTCTATTCAGCCATCATCATTTGTTTTGTGATTTGACATCGCAAGTCATTTATTTAAATTTATAGCTGAGATGAAGCAAAGGCTGCCGGCATATGAAAAGTAATTAATAGGAGCAATCGATGGTGTGCCTCACACTTTTAAACTGAAGTACTGATTGTTTAAATTAGAACTGCTTTACTTTGTAATCACAAAACCACCAAAATACCTGAAGCAACAAAATGACTGACAGGTAGAGAGTCATTTTGTTTATGCTGTCATTAGGTGAGGTTAAAACAGTTGGGTACAGACGCTCTGTGGATTACAGTGGGATGTTACACACACCTACATGCAGTCGTGACCCTGTGGTGACCTGCCATCTGACTGCAGCAGATGGTGGAGTCTAGGCACCTGATTAGTGCATCCATCTTTACGCCTGCGACCTCGTTCCAATATGCGTGACACTGCAGCCTGGCCAAATAAAGCCGTATTAGCCGATTTTAACGGAAACATGCTAGAGAAGTGCTTTCTGCCACAGCTTTACAGACAAATGAGAGATATTACTCAAGCAGTTCGCTTACAGCTGTTAGACCAGAATGGCACATGGGGTAATGCGTGGGTTAGCAATTTTTTTAGACACTTTTGGTGTACCCTTAATTTAGAAAAAGCAATTGAATTTCGAAATGTGTAGCCTGCTTAGGTATATACACATAATATTGTGTGACGATGAGACTTCTTAGTAGGCACTAGGTAATAATAATCATAGCTTAGGTTAATAGAGGAAGAGACCTACAGTGATATATTTGGTTGTGGTTTACGGTACTGTCTTGACTCAGTGCACTCCTAATGCTGGTCACTAATCTGAGCTAATTTTCTGCATCTCCAGTTCAGGAAAGGATTTTAAACGATTACTGTTCTTGTACTTCTGGGAATCATCTCATCTTTCTCATGTTTCTAAGGACACAATAAAACAGATCAGTGACCAAATCCTGAACTAATTAAATGATATGCCTGATGCCGGCCAAATTTCTGCAATGTCCTGATATCAAAATAGGGTGTTGCATTACATAAATTATGTAAACCACGGTCGAATCAGAGAGAAGCGCTGAACCTCAGAGCTCCCCACAGTGTCTCAGTAGGACATCGCTTATAGTGTATGAAGAAATCAGCTTATAAAACAACAGCAGTGGAAATGAAAGGAGCAGATGGAAAAATATGATGAAAAATAGAAGAAATCAAATCAGTGGGTTTTAAATCTCTTCGCAAGCAATGCTACCAATGCTAACATTCATTTATAAGCATTTTTTTTTATTATTTAGTCCAAATATAGCTAAGTTTTATGTTTGGTTTTTGCCTATTTATTTTTTTTAACTAACTTATAATTGCCTGTTTAGTTATGTACATCTTGTCTACTGTGTGGGCTGTTGTTGCAAATTGTAAACTTTATTTTTTTGTAATAACTGTATTAGCATGTAGTCTGCCAGAGTTAAAATGACATCATTATTTCACACAAAATATATTTGGTTGGACCACTAACTAGAAGTTTGTGGTTCGATTCTCAGCACCACCAAATTGTCACTGCTGGGCCCCTAAGCAAGGCCCTTAATCCCCAATTGCTCCTTTGTATAAAATAAGATAACTGTAAGATGTTCTGAAAGGGTGTCTGCCAAATATATACAGATTGGCTTAGCAAGGGTGTCCTTTTTTAAGAATTATCCACTTTAGGACCCGTTTTTAAAAAATAGCGGTTTCACTCTCACAAAGCGTCGGATCCGTCTGGACAAACGACTTTTTTGGACAAAAGATTTTTGCAAATACTGTATAGCAAAAAAGCGTCTCCGTGTGGACAGGGCCTTCAAACAAATTGATGTGACCATAACATGAAATATTATTAAATCATAAAAAAGGATATTAAGTTTGAGTCCTGTGATATGGTACACGATTAGCATAAATCCTCTCTCTGCTAACACAACCACCTCCCAGCTCACTCCTGTTGGATCAAGACCGCGGCTCTAATTAAAGACTAACGACATTTTGAATTAGGTAGACGTAGCAGGTGTGACAAGCCTGACATAAGCTTTATTTAAGAGCAGACAGAGACATAGTACAAAGTCAGAGCCCTATTAATGAGCTGTAGAAACCATTGCACTGTCCAAACGCTTCTTAACTCTAACATCTGCAGAAAGTGTACCCCAACTTTACCGTGAGAAATGAAGACAATGCAAACACACAGCAATCACAAACAGGTGTCTCTCCCATTTTATTTTCCGGATTTCGTTTGGAGTGTGTGCTGGAGTTCAGTTCCACCAAGCAAACAAAGGTCAAGCAAATAAACTCCTAATGATTAATGCATTTGTTCAAGTCAATAAACTACCCTAATTAACGCCATAGTATTGTTCTTGCTAAAAGTAAAAGGTGAGAAATCGGCTTTCCTGTCTTAGTGTAGTGAACCACAATATGATTACAGATAGCAAAATTAGGTAGATTTTATTCTAATAGCAGACCGTTTTCACGATTGTAACTCATTTTGCTATCTTTAAATGACTGTTTATAGACTAATGTATTGGGACATGTGACCATCATATCTATATTTGTTTTTCAAACATCCTGTTCCAGATTTAGTCTCAATCTTACTCTTAAAATAACCTCCAAACTTCTTTAAATGCTTTTCATTTAATTTAAAACCACAATGTAGGAGCTTTCCTATTTAGCCACACCAGTATTAGTGAGATCAGATATTAAATGTTATGTAAGGAGGTCTTGGGTGTGGCAAGTGTGTCAATTTATTCCAAAATATTCAGTAGAGTTAAGGTCAGGGTTATGTTATGTTGAAACAGTAGCTCCGTTTCCTGACATGCATACAGCTCTGTCACATCATAAATTTTATTATTTCCTGTGTTTTAAGTCCTGTAAGGATTAGCGGCATCGCTTAATCACGCTAGTTTTGGGCATCGTGTTGCTCTTTAGCATGCTAGTGCATGAGGACACACTGTTGCCAAAAACCTTTATGAAAAATGTGGTGCAAGAAGCGGAGTTTTGCTGTAGCTGTGCTTTGTGTCGATTTTCTAAATCTCCCCTTTCCGAAAAGCAAAAGCCTGTGAATGAAAGTCTGTGGTAAAGATTAGCGCTACGGAAATTTAGCGACAAAACAAAACTTTTGCGTAACACACCTTTCATTTCCTGGAAAAGATCAGACATGTGTAAAAGGGCGTAAAGTCAGAGTACCCTAAAGACGGTTTACCCCACCCCTTCTAACCAGATTATAATTTTATTCCGATTGATGTGCTTACATGAGGAATTCTCATTCTGATTAAACTTTTAAACTGTAATCAGAATGCAGTGCTCCATGTAAAAAAGGGTTCTCTTAGTCTACAGTCTGTAGTTTCGGATTCCGTCAGCTATTATTAAATTAAACAAAAATGCAAATAATCTCTAACTGTTCGGAAATGGTTACACTGAAGTCTTCCAAAAAAAAAATCATCATTTCTTTACAAAAAAAACTTGCTACTTACAAACCATTTATTTTATTTACTCTAGTGTCGAAAACTAAGCCATATTGCAGCCTTTGACTAATTAAGAATTCAGCAGTCTGTCGTTATTTTGGTTTATTTTCCAGCTCTGTTGCAGCATGTTTTTCACAGATATGATACTACAAGTATAATCTTCATGGCTCCAGGATAATTGTTAATAGGTCATATTAGAGCAGAGTGATTGTGCAGAGCATGCTAGGGTAATTGGGTCGCCTCTTTTCAGTGGTGTAGCAGAAGTCATTATAATATATTATAGGCCAGTACCGCTATTCAGATCTGCTGTGAGTGCAGTTATACCGTGTTCACTGACAAATAAGAGCAAGGCGTGCGAGTGTGTGTTTGTGTGTGATAGATAGACAAACAGAAAAAGAGAGAGAGAGTGTGTCTATGCTGTGTGTATGCTTTTCTCCTCTAACACTATTTCGTGTATAATGAGAATAAGAATTGTCAGAGGTTTTGAGATCTTTCTGTGGGAGAGCTGGTTGATGTGTCTCCTTCTCTCATTTTTCTTTTACCTTCCAGCTGAATCAGGTTTGATGGAGTCTGCAGGGTTCACGGGGAGCCAAGACATAACATACAAACACCAAAATATCTTCTCAAAAACAAAATGTCTTCCTCCTGTCTAAGAGCTCTACTGCGAAGTTTCTTCTCGATCTGATGACTGATTATCATTGTTGACGTTCTGCATTGCATCATCAACGCAGTTAATCTGTAACTTTTTCTACATTGTTATGCGTTGTGAGATTTCTAGTGCGTTTGTGTCTGGGGTTTCCTTTTTTTTTTTTTTTCTTTTGGATTAGAACTCACTTGATTAATGATGATGACATTAAAAATGTACAGTAGGTCAATCCCGGGGTCATAGTTGCTATATAATCAGGAAATTTTGTACTAATAGCATTAATACATCATTCTGTGTCACTCCACAATGTTATAACTTTACTACCAGATCTATTTTGTACGTATTTTTTTTTTTTTAATGTGATTGTGCACCAGTTGCTAAATGCTTGTGCATCTGATACCCAATGAGAAGTTCGACGGCTGAGGGAATTCGGAACATCTGTTATATAGTCATTAAAAATTCTTAGATGAGGTCTTTATCTAAGCCAAATCAGTGACTGGAGCTGGTGCAGCTTCTAGAACACACTTTATATCTACATGCTCTCTAAGCCACCTAAAATAGCGTCATGAATCTTTAGCGAAATGTATGTTGCATCTGTGTGTCAAAGGTGGTTTTCTTTTCTGTTACATAAATTATAGATTTTTACACATGGCTTTGTTGCTATTTTTAGGTGAGTGAGAATGCCAAACAGGATCTGAAAGACGGTCTGTCTTTGTATTACTCTGAAAACAATGTCGGACTGAAGAACGCCTGGAATATCATCCAAGCTGAGGTACACGCTTACACATTATACAACCTTACAATTTTGGATCTGTTGCATCAGCACATTATTTCCCTAACCAGAGATTTGTCATATTTAATTGTCTCTTTTTTACTAAACGTACTTAAAAGCAAGAAATGATTAAAAGCAGTTGAATTGGAAAAGACTAAAAACAAGCCTCTGGTATCTTCTGATGATTTTTTTCTGTAGCAAGTGAGACTAGCTGATGTAAAATTGCTGGATAAGACAGAAGGAATAGTGGAGAACTGCAGCCAGGCTGTCTGCCCTTTCGTCCGCTGGGTAATTTTGACTTTGTGCTGTTTGTTTTTGCACAGTGGAAGTGCTGCGGTGTGACCGGGTTCACAGACTGGCACGAGGCTTTGAAAGAGAAGGTGGTCCCAGACCGCTGCTGCCAGGAACACTACCAGGAATGTGGCCGCAACGTCACCAATGAGTTTTGGAAGCGGGTGAGGAAGTGTGCATGGTATAATGCATGATGTTGTTTTTGTTTTGTCATATACCAAAACCCGAAGCTTAGTTTTATGCTAAGAATGATTTAATTGTAGCTCAATTAGATAATAATAAAACATCATTTTGTTACTTGCTACGAATCAATAAGCTCGCCATGGATTTTCTGATTAGTTCAAAATAAAGGCAATTAAACAAAATTTTAGCCACAAAGCTGCAACTTACTGCTTATCTTCACTTTTACTGCAACAGTCTATCTAAATAAACCATGAAAATGTCACACCACGTAATAAATATATAAAGAATAAAAAGGAATGACAGTTTAATACTAAATTAATGATGTTTCCCGAACGCTGCACTGGGTTATTTTAATAGATAATCTTCTGCCAACTTTTTATTGCATAATTCTGTCCAACTTTCACGGTGTTGTAAACGTAAAAATGGAAACAGCATTAAAAGTGATTTGATGTTGCCGAGCTGGCTAATAAGCCTGTGGTCTCCATGTGCCAGTAATGTGGGCTGTTAAACAAGATGACATTGCAGCTCATTTGCAATCGTTTGACCTAATGCATGCTTCATCTGTGTGGCTGCAGTGTAGCTGTAATTACGTGGTTGAATCTGCACAAACCACCTTATTTTCACTGCTGTCCACATGTTTCTGGGACAATACACCACTACCCCACTCAGGACCTTCAGTGCTTGTAAGAACAAACCCTCTGTGTGAGCTCTAGTCTGGTATTTTTACAGGCTTTTCCAGCACAAGTGCTGCACAAGAGTTCATGTTGCCAGGGAACAATTTTGGAAAAAAAAGAAAAGGATGTTTTGTAGCTTTCTATCATCAAAATTGTAGTTTCAGAATATATGTTTCTTGACCCTAGTATTAGAAAACCTTATTAAATAATAGAACTTCAGTGTCACAAGAAATTGATACCTTTACAAACCCTGTTTGTTGCCCAAGACTCAAAGGTCAAAACATTTCAGCTGAGGATTATTTGAAAAAAAAAGAAGAAGAAATGTGACTGGAGAAATGTAAAAGACAGACAGATACACTGACTGTCTGACAAATAGATAGATAGATAGATAGATAGATAGATAGATAGACAGACAGATTGACTGACAGATAGACAGACTGATCAACTGACGGACTGACTGACTAACAGACAGACAGACAGACAAATAGATCGATATATAGATAGACAGACAGACACACAGACTGTGTCGAGTGATTGACTTACAGACAGACTGATTGACTGACAGACAAACAGGTAGACAGATAGGCAGACAGACAGGCGGCCAGACAGAAAGAGACACATATATAGCTAGATTTCCCAGTGGTAAATGTATCTATTACAGCAGCACAGAGAGGTAAAAGTATGGGCAAAGTAATTTAACATTATTTATAAAACAAAAAACCTAAAAAAAATTGACAGACCAAATCAAAGATTGACAAGTCAAAGATTGTTTGAGTGCACATGGGAACCGCAGGAGCCAATATGTTGCGAGTGTATTGGAGCCGAAAAAAGGTGAACTTACACATAACTTTAAACAAATACAAATTGAAGTGCATTTTAAACCCTATGAGGAAACAGTTAAGTACCTAAACAAATAAAGTGCTTTCTGGTTACTCAAACAGTCGTCTAAATCTCGTCTACAAGCTGTGACCCATTCTACAAGCATATAAAAGTATCTTCAATATATTTCAGCTTGACTTATTTGCATTTGATGTGGCGGGAAGGATTTAGAGGACAGGCTGGTTGGGATGGCTGATTTTTTTTACCAACTGTTAAAGCATCTTATTCACAGAATATTAATTGCCCACTGGTAAAAGTGTAAAACTGTCAGTTACTCTGGGAAACAACCTACTAACCCTAGCTTTGGAATTTTTCACTTCATTCACATGAGCACACTTGAAAGCAGATTAGCATACGAATAAAACCAGCAGCAAATAGAACAGAAATGAATCATTTCTCTTGTTAGAATTTCTAATATTATCGATTTTATTAATTAATAATAAAAGATGGATTTAGGTGGTTTTAATCTATTCTTTTAGGAAAAACCATCAAGGGTAGGTATATTTTTTGAGACATATGTTTTAACATCCTAACATGTTTTAACCAAAAGCTAAATCCTGAACCTCTGAGACTTTTTCTGTTGCCCTCTATTGTCCACTACATTGCAGACAAAGAACTTCTGCTTTATTACAACTCTGGTGTTCTATCACCACATTGACTAGCTCAAAGGTCATCCGGAATAGACACTTTTTTCTGATAAATTTAGTTCAGCCCAAGAGCTTAACTGTAGATGTCATCATAAAATCATGATAGGTTAAGCCAGTCTTCCCTGTTCAGTAAAAAATATTAATTACTAAGCCCCATTTACTCGCCGTCTCGTATAACGGCTATAAATTCAAGCAATAGAGTGTTTAAATGAGCTAGAGAATGCTCACACTAGCAGATCGATATATGGATGATGCACACCAGTGGCATGCTATGTTTTAAAATGTCTGTATATTCGAAAAGTCAATATTGTGTATATGTGTGTATTTTCTGCAGGGATGCTTTGAGAAGGTGGAGGAGTGGCTGGATGATAACAAGCACCTACTTGGAACTATAGCCATGTGTATACTGGTTGTCCAGGTAATATTTTTGCCAGTAAGCAGATGATTGTATTTGTAAATGTGTGTGTGTGTGTGTGTGTGTGTGTGTGTGGTGGGGGTCATTCGGCAAATCAGGCAGAGGCATATGTATGTGGGTGTTTGAGTTCCAGTCTCATTGTGTTTAAACTAATAAGTGTGGTCAGTTCCCACTGCCTGACTGTGCGGAGCTGAAGTGTCGATAGTGTTTAGAAGCAGTAGCACACACTGTATGTTTGTTTTATGACCATATATTTTAGTGTCTAGGAGGTGTTAAGAGTTCAAACTCAGGAGAAGTTTATCTTCACTTTTGACTCCTGGACACACACACTTATTTGCACAGAACTCCTAACTTTTTGTTAACCACGTGATAGTGGTTATGGTGCTGGACCGCTAACTGGAAGATCTTGGTGGAAGGTTTGATTCCCAGCACCACCAAGTCGCCACCACTGGGCCCCTGAGCAAGACCCTTAACCCACAATTTGCTCAGTTGTATATAAGAGATGTTGCTCTTTATAAGGGCGTCTGCTAAATGCTGTAAATGTTAATGAAATCACAGATAGATAAAATCTGATTTCATAGAAACACCTGTTCACCTGCTACTTTTTGGTAGTTTTACGATCCACTTCAGATAATGTTCACGTTGTACATCTAAATAATGAAATGAAAGTTTTATTTTATTATTTGTATAATAGTTGGTGCTAGATTGAGTGCAAGTATTTCAGAACTTAAGGATTTCCAAGGATTTCTCCAGAGTTTACACAGAAAAGTGCACTCGTTATATTGTCAGCAATGACATACAGAAACTAAGTGTAGGCCATTGCTGACAACATAACGAGTTTTTAAAAAGTGTTATCAATTATTTTTATGTGTGTGTGTGTGTGTGTGTGTGTGTGTGTCCCACTTCTTTAAAAACATTCCTTATTATATGGTTTTTGAATTTCATTTTACAGCATGTTGACTGTAGTCAATCACAAGTTCATTTTAGTTTAAAAAGACACTCCTGTCCATAAAATGTGCCTCTGCCTATGATGGCCATATTAGATGAAGTGTAAAAACTAGTTCCTAGCATCAAATGACATCACTAGGGAGACCAGGACATCCTCTGTACAATACACCAGAAATTAATAGAGTGGTTAAAAAAAAACATTTCAATTCAATAGATAAGGTTTCAGGAGAATAACCTCAAGTATCACATATTTATGCTTTCTGTAATCAGTGATCTTAAACTCCTAGTAATCATATTGAATATGCTAATTAATTATCAAAGGTGTCATTTAACAAAGTAATATTTTATTTGTTCATTTTAAACGAATCCTTAATATAACTCGTCATGGAGATCCATTTATTTTGGATCAGCTGCGCATATGAAAATGCTACATTCTGTACAGGAAACATTAGTTTATTTCCCAATTCTTAAGGACCGTGTTGTCGTCATGGACTTAAGGTATGTAATCTGTAGCAGGCCATGAAATACTGTAACATAAATGATACCATTACCTGGTCATTACCAGACCAATCAGGCCACCGTACATACTTCCTTAGTCATTTCTGTTCTTACACTTTAGCCTAGTTAGGTTTCAGCAGTGTCTCTCTTACATCTAGTTCATTTCTATCAAAAGTACTAAATACGTGGTAAAGTTAATACCAGATGATGTGTTTGATCTTTCGCAGAGGAAACAGGAAACCGGAATATATCTAACTGCTTTTTTTGTGGTGGTTTGCTATAATAAAAAATTCATAATTATCATATCAAGCTTAAATATATTTATAAATATATTAGACGTAAAATCAAATTAGACAAATACGGCGAAAAATGTTTCCCTACTGAGATCCTAAATAAAACCTACAAGAAATTTGAGTGAAAACACACACTGCTTCTTTAAGATAATGGCTGCTGGAAGACCGTGGACGTTGTTTGATGTGTAAATACGGAACGATTTGAAATGGAAACTTCAAAGAGGCTCCATGTTTTCTAGCGCATCTCAAATTTTCCCCTAATTAGTATAATGTTTCCCTACATCACACATTACTTCATCTGAAGACAGGAAAATGGCATGAATGCAAAATTCTAATGCGCGGGAACACCGGGTTCCTCAGCGATGTGTGTCCAAGCTGTGTGTATGATGACTGTGATGGAACTGTGTGTTGATTGTGTTTAGTTAGTTAGTTAGTTCTAAAGCACATTTAAAAACAACCTAAAACAGGGGTGTCCAAATTCGGTCCTGGAGGGCCTACAGAGTTTAGCTTCAATCCTAATCAAACACACCTGAACCAACTAATCAAGACTTACAGGTAGGTCTGTTGAGACAAGTTGAAGCTCAACTCAGGACATCAGCCCGCCACGACCGAGTTTAGACACCCCTGACCTAAAGATTGACCAAAATGCTGTAAAGAACATTAGAAACAATACATAAAATAACAAGGTAAAATACATACAGTATAAATTCATTTGTTGTTAAACACCATAGCTAAAAAATAAGATCTAAGCTTAGATATGAACATGGAGAGAGAAGATATGTTCGAATTGACAGTGGAAAGCTGTTCCATAATTTAGAGCCAACCCTTGCAAAGACTTTGCCTTTTTTGCCATGATCCCCAGTTGGGTTATAAGAGAGTACTAAGACAGAAATGTAACCATGTAAAGATTTATTAACCTGTCAGACCCTTCCCTGTGACCCGCTCCAGTTAATGATCACATCACCAGGGTGACCGAGGACGTTCCACTCTGCCATAAAGACCTTCCTGCTGTTCTTTAAGGACTTATGATTTAAGTTGCTCACGCACACAGTGTAACTATATAACTCCTGCTACCTGTTTTTCACCCAAATGAGGATCGGTTCCTCTTAACATTTCTTCATACTCCATCTCAGGGGGTTTTGTCCTTGCCACCGTCACCCCCGGCTTGCTCATCAGTTTGCTCACAAACGGATTTCTGTTTCATTTTCATCTTATAATTTCTTTAATTGTGTAAAGCTGCTTTGTGACAATCACCATTGTAAAAAGCGCTATAGAAATAAAATAGAATAGAATAGAATAGAATTGAATTGAATTCAATTGACGAAGACTTAGATTTGAAACCAGTAGCCAGCGCAGAAACATCAGGACGGGAGTGATGCCATCAAATTGTTTATTACGGTCAACAGTCTAGCAACAACGAGAACAAATTGTAAACGCCTAATAGATAAACTATTAACGCCGTAATAAAGTGACACCCTAATCCAGAGCATCGTATGTTTTAATCTTATTTATACAGCTGAGCATTTAGAGATGAGGAGCCTCGCTCAGGGGCCCAGCAGTGGTAACTTGTTAGTGGGAATCAAACCCACAATCTTCATTTAGCAGTCCAATTCCTTAACCACTGAGCTACCAGTTCCCAAACTGCGGGAATTTATACGGTGTGTTTTTGACCTTGACCTATTTGTGATTAAGCTGTGCATTTAAATTGTGTGTGTTTGCGCAGTGTGTGTTTAAGAAGTCTGTGTTTGAGCTCTAAGAGCCGACTGTGCTTGAGCTCTGTGTGTGTGTGTGCGTGTGTTTGCTGGAGGTTTGAGTTGTGTAATTGCTACCTGTATCTCACTTCACTTTCCTCAGAAGATCACTCCTGCCTGCAGCTATCAAATGATATAACTCCTTGCTCTGAGTGTACTTAAAACACAATATTGTATAGGTTTTGATGACACTTTATAGATTTGTATACCTTTTATATAATAGATACACTGTACAGATTTTCATGCCACTTTATATATTGTTCACATAATTTCAGTGCAACAACTGTATAACTTGTATTATACTATAATCACAGTGGCGTACCGTAGGGTTTCAGTCAGGGCCTTCAGTAAGCAACTGTTAACTACTTACACACATCCCTATTACAGCTAACGCAACATATGCTAATAATGCGCTTATTATGCAGAACTGACATTATATGGCTCTTAGCGCCTTGGTAATTAAGAGTTGCCTTAGTGAAGCTGTTTATACTGCCAAAGCCAGAATTACTTTATTTCCTTTTTCTTATATTAAAAAGTAACAAAACAACAAAATAGTTTGTTGTGCTCTGTGCTAGCTGTTAGCCACTCACAGCACTCTTAGTTGCAATCTTTGAAATGGCGCACAAGTTAGTAAAGCCAGTTTGGGTGTACGTCTTTTTTCTCTGACCTTTTTTTCTTATGTATGACTTAAAAAGGCCCTTTTTTTAATAGATCGGCAACAAGATCTGGTGTAAAGATGCAAAAAACTGTGGCCCTCATTTACTATTCTCACTTTTATTTTGGGGAAATTCCTAGCACATCGCTAGACCCAAACGGTGGGCTGTCACTGAACATCAAAATTCGATTGACTGATGATTCTGTCACAAATACTTGTTACAAATCAGTTGTGACATCTTTCAACTGAAGGCTAACGCTATCTGTAGAGCGGCCCACACCTTTATAACGTAAGATATTTCAGTTCAACCACAACAAAACTAATCCTAGGCAATTTTTAACTAAACAATTTTTTACTATATTTTTTTAGATATATTTGATGTTTATTATAACTTGAATGCTAATATTTTAATTTACATATTTACTCTGATTAACTTCAAAAACAATTTCCCTGAGGAGATTTAATAAAATATTCTAATTCTGATTCCTGGTGTGTGTTTTGTGTTGCAGCTTCTGGGTATGGCCTTTTCCATGACGCTGTTTCATCAGATCCACAGAACGGGAAAGAAGTACAATGCCTAGCTAAGCTCCAATACAGACAAAACATCTCTCGACCTTATCGCCTGTTCTCTCTAAACTACTCTGTACAGACATCAGCCATGCGTCCTTTATCTACGTCTTTCTCACTCGTGACATCACTCATCTGCCAGAAGAGAAACAAGAAAGACTTAAAGCAAAGAGTTCAATCTCTTTTGGCCATGTAGCTCTGTACTGGCATTTTTTTCTTCCCTTACCCTCTTTAGAACCCTTTTTTTAATGTATGCTTGGACTAACAAACAATTGCAGGATGGCAGACTTGATGAAAACATTAAACTGCATCGCTCTACTAATGTATAATTCCAACCCTGCAAGAAAATGGAAAAATATCTAGAAGACTAACCATGCCATCTATTTTGGGCGGTGTGATTTTTAAATGTTATTTCCTTGACAATGAAAAATGACATATGGTCTATCCTGTGCTAGGTAAAAACAGCTGTCATGTCAATGGACGATTTTTTGTTTTGTGTCTTTTGGTTTTTTGTACCCCGCTCCTTATATTCTCATTTTTATTCATCAGAGGAGTTAAATGTTTTCTGGGAATATGGTATGCTATGAATGGTCAAAAAAAAAAAAAGCTTGGTGTGTTCTACCTACTCATAAGCACACAATTATACTGAACGATTCAAGTAAGTGGATGCGAAAACGTTGGAAACTCAAGTGCGAGACTTTGTGTTACATCGAGACATGTGGAACTGCAGATTTTTTACTTATCTCCTGATACACAGTCTAAATACAGATGAACAGCAATCGGTTTAATATTTTACCGTAATATTTTAGAGCTACTGCTATACATCTCATCGGAGGAAAAAAAAGGAAGCGTTATTTTATCTTTCTTACAGTTACACTGCATTTAGATGCATAATAGCGTGCAAAGAGGCATGTTAGCCGAAGCAGCCTAAGAGTCAGGCATTCTTACTCTTTCTTTATTACTGAACTTTCCATCCAATGTTTTTATTTCTTTACTCTTATCATCTATTCATTTTATCCTCCAAGCACTTCAAGGCTACAATCTGCCACAGACGTTATAATAGTTATTATTTTATTCGGCAGTCCTGTTAGATAAGCTTGTTTTGTATTCATACCTTCAGCACGAACGCAACTCCCGACCACTAAAACTTTTCTGCCATCTTTACCTGCTTTGCCTTAGAGAAGAGTAAATGATCAAAGACAGTGCTGTCATCATAAGGTTTTCTAGAGTTTAATTGCCGTCCATTTGACCGTCAATTATTTGGCCCAGATTGCAACTTTTTTCTGACATTCAGACAAGAAACAAGTCATCAGCCATCTTTTATGATAGCGTATGTTTCTCCCTTAAATCGAAAAAGTGCAGATTGTGCTGAAAAAATGCCACGTATCTAATTGGGCATCAATTGAGACATGCTATTTTACTGTAGTTTCGGAAAATTGATTTTATACAATCAGGGACCAGAGGTGGTCAGCAGTTCCGATTTTCGTCCTAGCTATGCAGAAGATTGGACAACATTGGTATTCTGCTTGGGATGAGTAAAGAACTGCTGTCACTAGGCATTGCTGCTATGTGAGATGTTATTTGAAGTTCTATAGAGAATAAAGACGTGAGGGAATTGCTAAGAGACAACTATTGAAAAGAAACATGGTGGAATGTTAACACACTAACTTCTGCTACCGGATACCGGTGCTGATTGGAATTGGTGCTGAAACGGAGCTAAAATCGGTGCAGTTTAAAAGCCGCAGAGAGAAAAACAGTAAAACACAAGCTTCCTTTAGCCTCAAGTCACAGTTTTATATAAAAGAAAAACATTAGTTGGAGCATGTGTGGCTTTTAGGTTTTATAGTAAAAAATAAACTGTCAACATGCTCAGCCTTTACTGCGGTATATTGCTATTGTGTCCTGCTGTTGGGGTGTAAAGGAGGTTTTTTTTTTTGTGTATTTCCTATCCTAAGAATCCCTCAAAGTTTTTTTTACAGAATGTCAGTGACTCAGTAAGACTGGAGCCACATATTAAAACAGAAGACCACCAAATTCCATAAACCAATTGATCCTTAACAGAAACTGGCAGTATGTCTAAAGTATGGACACATACACACACACACACCAAACAGCAGCATAGGAAAGATGCACATTAAAACTAGCATACAATAGGGTAAACACCTCACAAAATGCTTGCTACGGATATGAAAAACGGATGTGTAAACGTGATTGACACAATGTGAGGTTGCATTTATTTTTTATTATGCGAAAATTTTGAACTCAGTGTGCAAACATTTTAACTCTTATTGTAATTTTACCTCCACAACAGTACACATCATTATAAACACAAATTAGACTGTAGTCAGATTGTAAAGGTCAGCCACTTTTAATGACGTTTGACATCAGGCAGTAAATGAAATCCACACTGTGGCCACAAGATGTTCAATTTGTCTTAATTCAATGTGTTTTCATCTGCATATCATCTCAGTTCCAACTCTGGAAAATTGGTGCATGTTGATTTTCTTTATCTTTGGTTTGCTTTAAGGCATCAGAAAGACTGAACAAGGGGTACAAAATGTGTTTGTATATTGTTGTCATTTTTGTCTTTATTCCATATGCAGTTTTTATTATGCTTTTCTGTCCTGTATTTGTTTTCTATAAATTCGGAGATCAGCACTATGTTAAAAAAAATTGGCATAATTGAAATTTTATAAAAGTGCCAGTTTAACTGCTTCAATATCAGTTCCATTAAATGATGTTTTTTTTCTGGCTTTCCTACATCAGGTTATATTTTTGATGGACTAAAACTGGCTGCACAAGTGTTGCTAAGTGACTGTGTTTTCAAAGTTTGGCATTTATGAATGTACAATATGATTTAAAGCCAATACACACATTCTAATCTTTTCTGAACAAAGGTTCTGGACTGATTATTACTGGTTTAACGCAACACTATCAACTACACAAAAGGTTTGGCTTTTATGATTGTGTATTCTGTTTCAAATGCCAATGAAACTAACTTTATTTTTATTTCTCTGTTGGTTTATTTCTATTAGTCTTTTTTTACTTGTCATTTTGAGGGCAGTCGGTTATTCTGTTTGTCTGTGTTGCCGTTTGTACAAAAGAAAAAAAAAAAAAAGCAGATTTTAATAATCGTTCTATATCTACTTATCCACATGTTCCACTCTTTCTTTGAGGCACTGCCAGTAAATGATCAATTTGATTAGAAATAAGGGATTTTGGACAATTCATTTCCGTCATATTTATATTTTTATATTACTGTCCTGACCCAGCGCTAGGCTATGTATCAGACTTTAAGCTCCTGACTGAGGTGTTTAATGTCATGGCGTCCTGGCATTTCTAATTTCATGGCAACCTAATTTTGTCCCGTAGAGGGTTTTTTTTTTTTGCTACATGTAAAGCACTATAGATATCTATGTTAGGTGGTGCACTAAATGTCATTCTTTAAATCCTAGTATTTTTTAAAATAAAGAGTGCAACGCAAAATTCTGCCGTTGTCTTTTTTTCTCATTGACTTCCTTAAATCTTTAAATGTGATAATGTGGTTTAATTAATTCATAATCCAGCCGTCTCTCTCATCCTACTTTTCACTTTATTCAGTACATCATACCGAATGTACACAATATAAAACGCAGCAGCACAGCAGCTTGTAACATCGGCTACAGCAACAGGTTTCCTGTGTCTCAGCTGAGGATGTCTTCATTTCACTGCTACAGTTTTGTACAAGACAACAAACCCCTATCTTTAAGCATCACTCCAAATCATTTCTCAGTTGAGAGTTAGCTGCTCTGCACAGATGTGCGAATTACATTCATGTTATTTGCCTTCAAGCTCCCAAAAAAAAAAAAAAACAAGTGAACATATGGGCCTGTTTCATTGTCCATTCACTAGAAAGAGGTTTGTTGTCCCACAGGCTCCTAATAGGCATCTCATAAAATGCTATTTTATCAGATGGTGCCTAAATAGTACTCCCACCACCAAAGAGATCCATGGAACATAGAGGTCTGGAGGACAACATGCTTTACAAGCAAAATAATCAATTCAATGGTCCTGATAGCAACTAACTTTTTAGTGTCTTAAAGCCTCCAAGCAAAGATAATGTTCTGACCCAAGAAGTCAACCTATTTTCTCGTTCTAAAGGTCGGTGGTTCTTGAATATTTCTTTATTTAAATAGCTGAAAATGTTTTTTTTAAGGTTTTTTTGTTTAAAAATGTTCATTTTTTGTCAAGTTTAAACCAAGCCATGCAACCTCAGGCTTGAGACTCTAATTCTAATTTAATAGTTTCTAATGATGTTTTCTCATAAAAGACATTCACTCAGGAACAGATTTGATGTTCAACCTGGATGCTTCCCAGATATGCAACCTGCTGGAGACTGAAGTGATGGACCAGGCACAGGATCCCTGCCCAGGATGATATCAATTAATTTTATGAACTGATTTTAGAACATTTCACACAGCTGAACCTGCAGAGGTTGTGGAACCTGGTTTCTCTAATATTATGCAACATTTTAGTCATGTTCAGACCAAATGCTTACCTGTGTAGGAAAATAGAATAAAATATGTCATAGTCTTAAGCCAGAGTAGCCTATTAAAACTGCTCTGTAAAAAAATGTTGTTTTGCTGCTATGACTATGTATTTTTTCCAGGTTCTAAAAGATCAACATCACTTCTTGGAGTAATCAATGCTGGTTCTTTAATTACCCTTCGAATTCTTCCAAGTGTGAGTCTTGTTCCTCAGGACATTTTTTGGCACAAAATGATGCTCAAAAAGAGGATTCTCAAGGCACTGTGTTGAGAAAGTGCCGAACTGAATCCTAACCATGTCATTTAAAACTAAGAATGACCCAGAAAGAAAAGTTCAGTAAAGAAATAGCAACATGAGCCCTTCCAAAGCTCCAAAATGGTGCAACAAAAAAGCATCCATTTGTGAATTTTCTCAGCTGCCCCATAACAAAGCATGAATACCAGTTCGGAAAGATGCAGTGGCAGAATTATATGTCTCGGAAGAAGCTTAAGACCTGACCAGGGGTTAGCTGTGGTATGACAGGCAGAATCAACAGAAGCTAGTGACTGGGATCTGGAAAGAAAAAAGCCAAGTCAGGTCAGGTCACCTTTATTTATATAGAACTTTTTACCAATAGAGATTGTGTCAAAGCAGCTTTAAAGAATCGAATTGAATAAGACAATACAGTGAACACTCACTAAAACACTTAGTTTACTCTAATTAATATCTGTAAAAATTAAGAGTCCCCAACTAAGCAAGCCAGAGGTGAAAGCGGAAAGAAACCAAAACTCCATTAGTGACAAAATGGAAGAAACCAAACTCAGTCTAGGGGGTCAGTTCTTTTTTGACCAGACAAACCAGCAGGTTAATCCATGCTGCAGTAAAGTTTACGTGGTCTTGTCCAGATGGCCATCTAGAAGACAATAATGCCTCTGGAGGCCTATTGTTTCTGTGCTGATCCACCAACTGGGCTGAATACAGACTAGATCTGGAGACTGTGTGCTCGGAATACAAAAGAAACAGCCTTATATTAGTGTATATGCCAATCTACCTACGATAGACAAATATATTGTGTTGTAAGTCTTGACCTGATTATTGCAGCCTAACAATTCTTTAATACCGAAAAAGTGTGTGTTATGTGTAAGCCAGGTTAAAGAGATGGCTTTTAAATCTAGTGTGTGTCTGCCTCCCCGAACAATGTAGGGTAAATTATTCCAGACTTTGGGCTCTAGATAGGGAAAGAAATATACAGGAATTTCCCAGAACCAGATAAATGTCGATATATCATTTTAAAATCTTTTGTCCAGTGTTGAAGATAAAATGTGTTGCTATTTAAAAGCCTGTGGATTTTATTTTTGTCAATTACATGGACAATTCCAAACAGATCTGGAGAGACCAGCTGCAAATGAAGTGCAGCATCATTAATAGTCCATGTTCATAAGGGACATTACACATTTTAAATTAAATGGTAGCTTGTTGTAATAGCTTATTATAACAGTACACAATAACATGGTTTAACATGTTTTCTCATAGGAATGCATCTGATTGTGTTTACGAACAAGTGCGGCATTTTTAACCGATAATTATGTTTATCTTTTCTTATATGTGCAAAAGTCCTAATTTAAAGCTCTGGACCTTAACATTAACAATCAGTATCAGTCTATTAAATTTCATTTATTGGATGATGTATTTATTTATTCCGTCTGTTTGCCAAGTGATAAACACATCAGCGCATCGTTATAGGATGACATTGTGGGAAAAAACTTGCCTAAATGCCCTTTAATCTAGCACAGAAAAATGGAAATCAAACAACTGTTGGATGTTTTTTTAATAAACTGTGGCAAAATGTGTTTGAGCAGTAAACAGTTTTTGTAATAAGGGTGCATAATATGGAAGTTGTCTTATTATGCATATTGTTGTCAGTTTTGGTTGGGTGGACCTCTCGCTTTCTCTTTCTTTCTTTCTCTCTCTCTCACCCTCTTTCTTTCTCTATCTTTTTCTTTCTTTCTCTCTCTCTTTCTCTTTTTTTATATTTTGTATTGTAATTTATTAAATCTGAGTTAAAAAATCAAAATCTCTCTCTCTCTCTCTCTCTCTCTCTCTATATCTATCTATCTATCTATATATATATATATATGTTTCTGTCTATCTGTCAGTCTGTCTCTTTCTTTCTCTCTCTTTCTCTCTCTCTCTCTCTCTCTCTCTGTCTCATATAATGTCATCTGTTTTATTGATGAGGGGGAAACTAGTTTTTAGCACTCTTTTAAACTAATCTTATTTTAACTTTATTTTTTCTTTTTATCTTTTGTGAAGCTTTGATATAAAGTAATGCTTGTATTGTAATTTATTTATTTGCTATTTATTTGTAATTTATTAAAGCTGAGTTAAAAATCAAAATCTCTCTCTCTTTTATATATATATATATATATATATATGTGTGTGTGTGTTTCTCTCTGTCTATCTGTCTGTCTCTCTCTCTCTCTCAATATTCAAAACTCAATATTTTATGAACCCTAGAAATATGACCGCTACACTGTGTATGATTTGTCAGATTCATTTCTTAGGATTTTGAGTCTGGCTCAAGGTCATTTTCATGGCGAAACAGACGATTGTGTCATGTTTACAAAAGCCCAGTGACAGATAATAAAGCTGAAAAGATACAGCGCCAACGGGAGTTTCATTTGATGTTCAACTTTAAACAGTGTTATTTTGCTTCCAGTGTGATTATTGGAAGCGGTCCTCAACTGTTCAGTCTGTGTTAATTTGTCTGTCTGCCGTACTGGGCACATTAGTCTGTCCTGGTGACAGTATAACAATAGAGCAAAGCTTCAGGATTAATTCCCCAGCAGTCCAGGCACGTTGTGTAAAGTAATTCTCTGGCCTGCATCAATGGATTCAAAGTGTTAGATCCTTTACCTATTATATATCTCTGGCTCGTTGCATGTTGTGCACATCATCTTTTCACACTCGTAATTTAAGTCTCAATAGGGTGAAAAAACGTTTGCGTTATGTTTTTATGCATGCATTATTTTTGTTTCTCTTCAGCTTTTTATTTAGGGTAAGTGAAGCTCGTCTTCTGCTAAACACAAGCAGCAAATGTGGTTTTGTACAACGAAATAATTTAGATTTAGGTTTATGTACAAAAGCGACAGTTCTGTTGTAGGTTTTGTATGTGTGGGTGTGTGTGTGTGTTTGTGTGCATTGACAAATGTATTTCTAACGTTTTAATATTTTAAACCATTACAAATCGTGCAGTAAACAGTGGTGCGATGTAAACCAAAGAGAACAGAAAACACACACAAAACACTCCAAACAGACTCCGTTATTTTTCACTCGGCTAACTCGTTGTTGTGTTTGGGTGCATGCGCAGTACCAGACTGCTGCTTATTTGTCATTACAAATCCACCACAAATTCATATCTGACTGACGATTGGTTAAAAACTCCGATTAACTAAGTGTGACTGACTTCAACTCTGTAGTTAAAGCTTGTTTCACTAGCAGCAAACCGTCCATGTGCTTTAGTGTTGGACTGAAGATATAACAGCATGTGACAGTGGAGAGACCCAGCCCCTGAGCTACCCAGGCCTGCCACCATTAAATCACCCACGATCTGTTATTTACTGCAGCCAGGCCTCAGGACACAATCCTACAACGTAATCCATCAATACTCTGTCCCAGTCGGCACCAGCTTACCGGCTCATTCAGCCACACAACTATGCTTTTGGACACCAAAAAAAAGAACAAACCCTTCTAAAAGCAAACACTCCAACACTGCTGGAGGTTCAGAAGCCAGCTGTCTCCATCAGGGATTATTTCCTTCTCATTATTTAGGGTTATCAATACATATTAAGCACCTTGTATACAAATTGTATTTTGAAAATCTGTTCTATTTTTGCTGTTGCCGTCAAATCATATCTTGTGATTGCAGATCTATAATAATATTTTTTAATTCCCACCTAATATATGTTGATAATTCTCATTAACCGCACATGGTGTAAACAATAATATTGTATAATGTATTCCTATGATTAGTGTGCCCAGATTCTCTGACTAAAATTCTAAATTATGTTCTGTGTCAGGCAGTTCTGTATCAGTATCTGTATCTGGATGGGATCTACCGATCTACCGATCCGGAGTAAATTTATTTCAGCATTTATTAAAACACTGCAACAGTATTGCTAATATACGAACATAGGAAACAATAGCAAAGCTTGTTTTTTTGTTAATAGTTAAGAGGTAATAGAGTTGGGGTTTTTTTTTGCCCAGTAAAGATTCAGTTTGTTTTATTTCTATTTGTATAGCACCTTTAACAATGGATATAGTCTCAAAGCAGCTTTACACAGAATGCAGTAACAGTGATAAAGTGTAAGTCTGAGCAAGCCGGTGGGGACTGTGGCAAGGACAAACTCCCTAAGACTGAGTAGAAAGAAACCTTGAGAGGAACCAGATCTAAGAGGAAACCCATCCTCTTATTCTTCCAACCCATCCTTATTTGGGTGACACCGCATGTCTGCTAATTACAGCTAATGGTAATGTTGATCGAATGATAAGCTGAGATAAGCATCTCATGGTAAGACCAGATGACACCACCACCACCAAAAGACTGGAACGTCACCATTGACCTGGAAATGTCAGTTTATATCTCCTTTTACCTGTCTGTCTGTCTGTCTGTCTGTCTGTCTATCTATCTATCTATCTATCTATCTATCTATCTCTCTCTCTCTCTATCTCTCTATCTCTCTCTCTCTCTCTCTCTCTCTCTCTCTCTCTCTCTCTCTCTCATCTCTCTCTCTCTATCCTCTCCTCTCTCTCTCTCTCTCTCTCTCTCTCTCTGCTCTCTCTCTCTCATCTCTCTCTCTATCTCTCATATATATATATATATATATATATATATATATATATATATATATATATATATATATATATATATATATATATATATATAGATATATATATATATATATATATATATAGATTTGACTGCACCACAGTCCAGAACACATTTAATTGCAGACTAAGTTTAATAATAGACTTAAAGTGAACATTGTCTTAATTTTTGTTACTGTGCAAACATTTCAAGAAAGTTTTAAGCATTCAGTCATAATAAACTAAGTTTTTCAGCTTTAACTAAGATTAAATATAGTTAATTCATACAGTGTGACTTTACATTTACCAGACATTCTTATCCAGAGCGACTTTTATATATATATATATCTCATTTATACAACTGACCAGTTAAGGGCCTTGCTCAGGGGCCCAGCAGTGGTGGCTTGGTGAAGCTGGGAATCAAACTCACAATCTTTGGGTTGGTAGTCCAACACCTTAACCATGAGCCACCTTTGAATCTGAATCCCTTGAATCTGATTTGTTCATTTGGTCATTTCATCTTTGTCCTACTGTATTTAATCCAATTATCTAATATAAAATAAACAGAAATAAAATAAAATAAAATAAAACAATTTGTTACACAGATTCACTCACTTACAAAATCATTCTAAAATAATGAATTCCTTCCAAATCATCTTTTAAGTCATATGGTAAAATATTTTTATATTACAATATCTATCGCGGGAAAAACTACATTTTACAACATAAATGTATATATTGTAACTCAAAGGCTTTTTTTTTTAAACATTTTGATTTAATACAACTATAAAGAGTTTCTACACATATGACAATAAAATGTTATAATCCTTATCTAACCAGGAGCTGCAGTATAATTGCACAGTTCCTGAGCCCCTTTTTACTCCAATCAATTAGAAAAACTAGTCCACCACAGAACCACCACTGGGCAATATTACTGAAATATGATTATTATTACTGAAAAAATAACACTACCAGTGTAATAATAATTTAATTTAAATTCCTCTGATGTGTAGACCTAGTTTTGGTTTCTTGGCGCTGTCGCCTCTGGATTACTAGTAATATACAGATACTAGTTAAACTGTTTTAGTGAGTGTTCACTATTGTTCTTGTATTACAGAAGCTCTATATAAATAAAGGGGACTTGACTGCTATTCCTTTGGGCAAGTATCTTTATTACCACCATTACAACTACTATTACAACTCTTATTACTATTCATTTCTGGCAGAAGCCCTAGGTGATTGTCTTTACAAACAGTTTTTGTTCTGCTGGCTGAAGGTTTCCTAATAGCAGTCATTGAGTTAAGTGTCTTAATGTATTTATTTGTATTTATATATTTTGTGGAAGTCGTAGGACCAAGAAATGTTTTGTCCGAACATTCCGATAAGCTTTTCTACCTGCCTGTCAACATATCTATGAGCATAACTTTGCGCACCCTGTTCATGCAGACAGGGTATGTCATCAGAACCGTCATGTACTGCTGTAAAAAAAAAAAGCTGTGGGGAGAAACCGGAGTTCTCTCACGCAAGCACGGGAAGAACATGCAAACTCCACACAGAAAGGCTCCTCGCCAGGAATCCAACCCAGGACGTTCTTGCTGTGAGGTAATAGTGCGCAGCACTAAGCCACCATGCTGCCAATTTAATAATCATATTTATAAAATCCACTATAGCAAAAACTGATCCTAGGCTTGCAGTGTCATTTGAATTTTGCTATTTAAAGCTCAATACCCCCAGTTTTTCACCACCGATCTTCATCAACGTTTCTTGTTTTTACACTCCATCAGAGGACATACAAGGGCTTTTTCCATGTAGGCATTTCCATATTTTCAAGAGAAAGAGGAGCTGCCTGGGTTAAGCGAGGTATCTTTACAATGCTAAAGCATGTTAGCACAGCTATCATACTATATTAGACCACCTGCTATTTGAAGTGAGCATGCTGCATGGACCCACATCATTTCCCTAGGACATTTGCAAGGAAATCTAATGATATTTTCAGCACATATATTTGTGTGTATCTTAAAACACGGGATGCTCTGGGGAAGCCAGTAGCCATTGCGCATTATAATGATGGTCTGGACCTTCAGAATCTCATGGACTACATTCAGCAAGAGGCACATCTGTAAATTTCAAGCTGGAGAAATTTGCTTTGGGTTGTGTTCCAACAGTAAACATTACTAAGGAAAGCAGTTTCACATGAAACAATTTATTAGGGTATAGAACAACCCGGCTGAAATTCCAAACTCACACACACACACATACACACACAGCGGATTGAGTTAGCAACAAGCAGCAGAAGGTAGTGCAGGGTATAAATTAAGTTATTGGAAGAACTTTTGTGTTTGTATAGCAGTAGAAAATAACGATTTTTCTTTAAAATAAACAAAACTTTTTTTTTGATCGGCATAAGAAAACATCTGAAAAGTGTTTTGTATGTATATGTGTGTAGGAGGTCTGTTATAGGCTACCATAACTTAACAGTGGCATTGTGTTAATGCCATTTTCCATTGGGCAGTAAAAAAAAAATTGTAGTGCTTTAAACACTTTTTATACATTCATTAATTTATCTTCTACACCCGCTTATTTCCTAATTTGGGGTTATGGGGATTTGCTGGAGTCTATCCAAGCTGTCTCTGAGAGGGCGAAGGGCAGGAAGGCTGCACCCCGGACAGGTTGCCAGTCACAGGGACACACATTTACTATGGGCAATTTAGAATCACCAATCAACCTAACATACATGTTATTGGACTGTGGAAGGAAATTGGAGTGCCCGGAGTGCCACTACCTGGGAATTGAGCCCGGGTCTTTTTGCTGTGAGGCAACAGTGCTAACCATTAAGCCACTGTGCTGCCCCATTTTTTTATACACGTACATGTGAATGTCATTACTGAATCTATCACACACTGGAGTCGGTGCATTGACTGGTTTATTAAATTTATATCATTTTGCAGACCCCTCATCCAGAGAAACGTACAGAAATTGCTTTGAGTCGTATTATTGAACAGATCAATACTGGTGTACTAAATTACAAACAGTGGAACAACCTCAAAACGGTGTGCGATGTAATCGAGTCAGTGATTCGGCTGTTCTAACATTGTTGGGAAAATTTATGCCACAACGTTGGTGCCAGTATATATATATATATATGTGGGAATATATTTGTAGGATGTGGTAGTACATTGGTTTGAGGCGTTAGACTACCAAGTTACCACTGCTGGGTCCCTGAGCAAGCTCCTTAACCCCTAATTGCTTAGTTGAATAAATTAGATAAACGAAAATCACTCTGGATAAGTGCGTCCGCCGAATGCCGTAAATGTAAATGGAATATATGGGTATAAACATGCACCAACTGAATTCTTGCCTTGTATTTTTTCAGCATACTGTCATTAAGTACTGATCTTAAATCTAATAAACATCAGGGAAATAGTATAACCAAGACCTTGTTGAAGTTCTGGGTTTCTTATAGATTATTGTAAATTACAGTTAACTACACAATAAACTTCTAAAGCCTGTCCAAACTTTTAGTTCAGACGCTGTGGCTATGGAACAACTACACCGACTGGAACATCTGGAGCATGGAGTAATGTGCCGTTCCTTTCTCCTGCTGCACCTTTGTTCGTAGAGAGCTCATAGAGTGCTGGATGTTTCTGCTATGCCCTCTTGTATGGCGGTCAGCAATTATGGAAATGTAGAAGAGACCAATAATAGTTGCATGAAGACAGATGAGCCTTGTTATTTTGCTATGTTAAGGATGTGTCATTATACATAACATGCACTGATATTATTCAGCCAATGATGAACCTTCCAACCTTCCCCTTATTATCATGGCGGGCTATTTCTAGAATTTTCTCATGTTATATATATTATCAAAAAGTCAAGGAGTAAATTGAAGCATCTGATGTTGAAGCATTACTGCCACCTGCTGTTCGTACATAAAAAATGAGTGAAGATAAAAGAAAAGCACAAATCTTTTAATAGTCCGTTGTTGTTTCACTTTTTAAGACTGTTTTAATGCCATGTGTGAAATTGGAGTTTAAAGGTTGCAGAGTCCAATTACACAGACTGATGTGTAGGCAGTGAAACGATAAGGATTGAATCTTATCTGCTGTTAGTCATGACTTTGGCTTTGGGTCTGGTTGCACCACATGTACCAAACACAGTCATTTCTTGAAGTAATGGTTTGATGGTAAAAGATTGAATTGTTTCTCAAAGTAGGACACGTTGCTGGAGCATCCTAAAAAAATGAGAACCTTTTTGTTTGCTAATGATGGATCCTCTCCTTCATTGTAACATTAGGTTCTTAAGGCCAATTATGTACATTAATGATACTCCTCCACAATCAAGTTACTCTAACAGTAGTTATAAATACATAGCTTGGACTGTGTACTTAAAAATAGTTTAACTAAGCAGCTTTGTTAATTTATTGGCAACATAGAAAACTAGGAGGACATATTCATTTGTAAATGTGTCAACTAATTTTTTTTTTTTTAAAGGAGCTCAAAATCTGATAGAGCATTGATTTAATACTCGTCTTCCACTGTTTATTTGCTGTTTTATTAAAGGCATATAAGGACAAGATATCTGAATAGTAGGTTTCCCAAATGGCATTGTAATTCGCCATGTTTTTTCAAGTCCTTGTCCTTGACTAAATTAGCTCCAAAACTCCAAAGAATGCTATAAATCTCTGTAACTGTTCAGTTGGATTACTGAGTAAAATGAGATTTTTTTATCTATTATACTGTATTTTCCAGTGATATTATTACATAATTCAATATTATGATAAATTACTTTATTTTCACTAACCTAACTGTCCTGTGTTGCCCAGTCCTACCCTGTAGAGATCTGCTGTAGAGGTAGATCGATTATTGGCCTGTCCAATTCTAAGCGCTGATTTAGGTACTTTTATGATTATCGGTCAAACGCATTATTTGAGTATCTATCAGTCTTTAGTGAAGTGTCTGCGAATTATGGCAATAAAAGAAGCAATTTCACTGAAGAGAATTACGAACAGCTCTGCTTGCTGCTGAATTTGTACTACTAATTAATACCTATTTTATTAGCTTATAAAACTTCAGTTACATTTATTTATCATGTTTTGTTTCTTTGGTTATTGTTGTTGATTACTACTTTATATATCAGTACAAAATATAGAATGCCAGTCTACTTTTTCTTCTCCTTTCAGCTGTTCCCTTTTAGGGGTCGATACAGCGACTCATCTGTCTCCACCTACCCCTATTCTCTACATCCTCTTCACTCACTATTCACTAACTTCATGTCCTCATTTATCGCATCCATATACCTCCTCTTCGGTCTTCCTCTTTGTCTTCTGCCTGGTAGCTTCATTTCTAACATCCTCCTACCAATATATTCGCTGTCCATCCTCTGAACCACCTCAATCTGGCTTCCCTGACTTTCTCAACAAAACATCTAAAAAAATGCCCTAAAAATCTACCCTGCAGTAGCTGCCCTGCAGTTTGCTTCTAAGAGAATCTAACTCAACCAGATAATACTGATGTTCATTAGCATTTAAATATGTAGATTTTAGAGATGATCTGCCTCTAATATGTTCACTTACATCGTATGACCAAAAGTAACACCCGACCATTACTCACACTGATCTGAAAAGCACTCCACTTTAAAGAAGGTTTCAGACCTCCGGACTTACTGAACCAACATTAGTGCCTTAGCCAGTTGAGGGTAGTAACGAATTACATTTACTTGAGTAATTTTTTGGGGCAACAATTCCTTTAAGAGTATATTTATTTATAGAGACACATTGAAGGAGAGGGATGTGAAAAACGCGACAAGTAGGTTAAAATTAAGGGTTTTTGCTTGGTGTCGATCAGATCAGTAGTAACTAGTGACTAACTACTTGAGTATTTTTTTTTATTTGATCTGATTTTTTTTATCTGATTACACTTACTTGAGTAACTATTGAGATTGTTACTTTTACTCTTACTTCAATAAATACAGATTTTGGATACTCTACCCAACTCTGGCCTTGACATACTAAAGATCTAAATAGAAAAATTCCCAACACCACACTCCGAAATCTCCAAAATGAAATGAAAACTGGAACAGGATGTTTAAAAACTTTTCAGATGTGAAGGTCCGGTGTCCCAATATTTTTGTCCCTATAGTATATTTATTTCAAGCTCCTGCTTCGTACACTGCAGCATATAGTAAAACCTTAAATAAAACAAGTATTTAAAGAAAAGAGCTATTTTGAACATAATGTTTTTAGACTCTCCCGACATAGCTTGTGCTTCTGCTTCACTAAATAAAGCTATTGTGGTGTCTCGAATGCTTATTTCTCAGATCCACAGTAAAATTAACTACTGTAAAGATCACAAAAGAGAGGATGCTTTACCTGGCTGGGTTATTACAGTTCATATAAGTATATATAAGTGATGGGTACAGTTTTAATTAACAAATGTTAACACAAAAAATGTATTTTAAATTTTATTACACATTTTATAGGGAATTCACTCATCTTTACTTGTACATTACAACATTATTACATCATACTCTCACTTTTATATCAGTCAACTGTTTTTTAATTTAATAATTTATAATTTTTTTGTTAAAATACTAAACAGAAACTTACATACTGTGAATGTAGAAAAATCACTGTTTAAAAATAACCTCAATCTACTTTGTTTAGGAAAAGCTTAACGACATTAAAATGATTCATCGAAGCAAATCACACACTTTTATTTACTGTAAAACATTAGAATTTTAGGATCCAAGTGTAAATAGTTAATAAGTTTAATACTGGTTTATATATCTTTAGATATTTCATTATGGTTCCCAGTCATTCGTTCTGTAGCTAGATTAAATACGGAGTAGAACATACGGCAGACTGTTATTGGAAAGGAATAAAATTCACTAAGGTAATCACACCAATCAATTGTTAATTATTTTCCAAAAAGCACAAAAAGCACAGGTTTTCTGGGGTTTCTTTTAAAAACTGCAGCAAAATGCAGAGATTAACAAACCGTTAAAACCAGTGCAGGAATGGTGCGTCATTGATTTGGTAATATTCTTACATTAATGTTGCAAAAAGTCCATAAAACACATTTGTTCCTTTTACATTACAAGACTTTTTTTTAACTTACGGTTAAGTAATAATAAGACAATTAGTAATAAGACAATTTTATAGCTTGCCAAAAAAGTTTAATCATCTTAATGTATTAAAGGTTATCACATTTATGTACCGTACAACCTCCTACTACCTTACTAGCGGTTACTATAGAAACGCCAATGCATTACAACCTGTAATTTGCTGCTGTTTTAAAGAAAGATCAATTAGAGTGGAACATTTAACAGGTCAGTGTCTAATAATACAAAAGATAGCTCAGGTTGACAGAGTGCACAGAAGTGTGTTATAGTGACAGTAGTGAAAGGTAAAGGAACGTGCCTGTGGATGTTTTTAGCTGTTAGATGTGCAGAGAGTGGGCTCTTTGGATGAGGCGGTCAGTGAGAGGGGAGTTCATTCGTGCTGCATCTCTTTCAACCAGCAGGCACCTGGAAAATTGGATTCAGATTAATACGAGTGTGTGGAACCTATTTAGATAATCAGATTCTAAGGTATGTATTACCTGGCAAATCTTTGATGGTGTTTGTCTTGGGACTTCATTGCAGCATGAATAAGTAGCTGATTAAAAACATCCCTCTTAAAAAAAAAATAAAAACAAAGCAAAAACCAGTCATGCAATAACAATCCATATGAACCGAGTGTTTGTCTGGGGTTGTGGTGAGCCTGACCTGTGCATCACTGCCTCCTATTTGTGTGAAGCGATATCTTAAAGGTTTAAGCAGCTCCACCGTCTCACTGTAGTTTCCTTTATCATATTCCACCATGGCCTGACACATGGATAAGCCAATAGTGTTAGCCAGCTGGTGCTGATGGTTTTCCTTAGGCTCTCTGGGAATAAATTAGACAAAGCGTTAGACCAGAGGTTTTTTTATCAGCTGAACCCGTGACCAAATGAAGTACCCCCAGAAATTTTAAGTATATATTTCAATTTAATATAATAACACATTTACATGTTTATATTACATAACCATTTAATTATCTGCCTGTCATTAACTCACAAACCCTCTGCAATTCCCTTGCGAACCACCAGGGAAGCGTAAACCCCAGTTTGGGAAACCCTGCTTTAGTCGAAAGAGAAGCTGTTACACAACCTGCAGAGCAGCTTTCTCACTCTAGATAATTCGGAAAACCTTCACAGATTGTTTTGGTGAGGTAAAAGGAAGCTCACTTTGCCAGCTCTCGCAGGCTGTCTAGGAGTCGTTGTGTGATTGCTGTTTCCTTGCAGCCTAAAGACACCATAAGGAAATGCAGATCATTGAAGAGAAGCGTGTGGTCCTCAGAGTGGGGTTCGGTCACCTTCAGCAATTCTCGGTAACGCTCTTTCACACTAACGCCTGCAGACGGAGTATACACAAGGACAACAGCATGTACACCGGACTCAGAAGAAAAATGACATTATAAACAATGATTTAAATTTCTTACAGGGTAAAAGGAAACTGTCAGATGATGTTGGTTATGTATATTTACATCAGTTACATACTGTATCATATAAGTATGCCATTGTTAAATCTCTGAAAGTGTCCATTTCTAAATTCCAAATGAAGGTTGTCAATTATTCCCGCATGACTCCATACAGACTGTGTTTCCATCAGAAATAAAAGTATTCTGGTATTTTTATTATTCAGATGGTGTCTCACCTTCCATTTCCAGCCTGTAGAGCAATGAACAAGCGTCCACCGTGTCCAGCATGGCTCCTGACTTTGCAGAGCGACGGAACACCTAAGACGTTCGGAAGAACTATCCATTATACTTCTTTAATTCTTTTGGCTCTTAATTTATTAAAGTTTTATTTATTTTCAACTACAATCCACACGAAACACTTTTAGTTTACCACTTCCTGAATCGCACACACATACTTCAATACATCAGTGCTTATGCAATTACATACGTCCATGCGCAAATTAAACATGACTAACCTGCTCATCGAAGACTTGCAACGCTGCTTCATAGTCTCCCTAAAAAATAAAATTAAAATAAATTCAACTATTTAAAACTACATGCACACTGTAAATATCACCACCTCATACAACCTTAAAATGTGTTGAATTTGGAACATTTGTACTATCCCTGAATGCTATAAACGTCCCTAAAGTTAAACGTCTTATATTTATGTAAACATACATGCATTCATCTATCTATCTATCTATCTATCTATCTATCTATCTATCTATCTATCTATCCACCCATACATACATACATACATCAATCCATCCATATATCTATTTATACATACATCAATCCGTCCATTCATACATCAATCCATCCATCTATCCATCCATTCATATCTCTATATCCATCTATCTATCCACCCATCCATCCATCCATCCATTCATATATATCTCTATCTATCCATCCATCCAAAACAGATATTTTTTTTTGTTTATTTCAGTCACAGACAGACAATACATCAATGTTCTTTTCTGTCCACACTACCCTGATAAGGAACTGTTCTTTCTTAAGCTCATGCTGACCATTAGATAAGAGAAAAACAACTTTTGTCCCCCGCCAGATAAAACCGTCCCTTCTCTAAATCCAAAAGGGGAGAATGCTGTGGGGTGTTTATTAAGACTATAAATAAGGATCTTATAACTGCAACTGGAAGTTGATTGCCACAATAATCACAAGAATCTATGTAGCATGTTTTCTGTGTAACAGCATTTATAAATGGTTAATAACACGGATATTTACATAGAAATTGAATGAACTCGATTAAACGTGTGGTTGTTTTTTGCAAAGTGGGCAATAACATTCTCAAAGAGGACGATTTTATGTATAGGCAATGGTTGAAAACACATATCATCTGTTACACTGTCTTTCTGGCTACGGTTTAGAGAGAGAGAGAGAGAGACTTTATTGTCATTATTAATACAATGAAATTTGTCAGAGACCAGCAGCAGTAGGTGGTCCAAAAAATTTACACAAAGAAATTACACAAGGAATAAAAATATAAACTATATATATATATATATATATATATATATATATAACTAAATATAATATAAAAAAAGTTAAAAAGTTATACAAATATATCAAACAGATAAATAAAATAAAATACAACAGACAAACAGACATGTGTACAGAAATACTGTACCTAGCTTGACTATTATTATTTGTTATTATGAAAGCTTACCCTCTCAATGTGATAAAGCGCCCAGTGCCAGTAGTTGTGACATGCCAACATGTCACACACCTTTAGAATAAAAGATACAGGAGTTTAACAGGAAGTAAAAAAGATTTTATAACATTTCAAAAGAAAATAATACACAACATATATAGACATTATACAGACCACCCAGTCTTTCTCAGTAGATGCCATGAACTTTAGTCCCTTGTCTATTTCTGCCTTCATCTCATGGACATGAGCAACAGAGTGGACACACCAGCCATCCTCACGAGTTAAAGAAAGACCCTAGGGATGTACCACAGCAATAAATCAGCTTCCGAAATGTTTATAAATGCAATAACAGAAAATAAAGACTAAATTCGGTTTACTTTCTTGGATAAAAATGTTTGATATGAGCTATTTTTTGCTGCAATCGTGGAGGTCCACTGCACTCGACCTCTCACAGCTCTGGTTGAAAACACTGATCGACGTCCAGTTAAATTGCAGAATGTACTAGCTCAGTGCTAATGTATATTTCTTTTTAATCTGTGTATGAATAAAAGCAACAAAGCTTAAACCGCCCAGTGGAAAATGAATACAGAGATATGGAAATGTACGAATGCATCCCATTTTTCACTACTGGGCTTCATTAGTTCTTTAGCTGAACTATTTCTCAACTGGGTTATGATACAATCTCCACAAGAACAATAAACTGCATTTCATTCATTATTCAGTAGCTTCCAAAGCAAATTGAAAAAATAAACAAATGTCTTAGCTGTTCAGCAAACATAAGCAAAACCTCTATCATTCCTGATTACCTTTTCCTCTTATAGAACAGTATCCTCTTATTCTCTCCTGTTATTCATACAGCTTGTGTTAATGTGATGCATCTAAGGGATGGGTGTGAGCTGCCATATTACTTATGGTACAGAAATCTCATCAGTTGTGGTCTGAAAACCTGAGACACAGCTGACTATGAGTTTATGAGCTTAATACTGGATTGTCAGGGTGAATTACATCAAGAACCTCATTATAATTCTAGCTATTTCTATCTGGTTTCACTTATTTTTTTATTTTACATATAAAAAAAATGTTTCAAACTGCATATTTAATAAAACATACTGTAATAAAGCCCGTCATACAGCAACCATGTCTAAGAGATAGATATAAGATAAGATATGATACAGTGAGGGAAAAATAATGATCCCCAGCTGGCTTTTCAGAAAGAAATGATCAGTGTTTAATTTTAATGGTAGGTTTAGTCTAACGGTAACAACGAATTTACACATTGATTTGCATTTGATTTTAATGACTGAAATACCTATTTCACCTCTGGCAAAACCCTTGTTGGCAATCAAGTTATTTTTTAGTTGGCCACCAGGTTTGCAAACATCTCAGGAGAATGAATGACTCTGCAGGTCATTAAGGTTTCGAGGCTGACATTTGTCAACTCGAACCTTCAGATCCTTTCACAGATGGAACTCAGACTCCTCTATGGGAGTTTCCAGACTCCTCCAAGTGAGTCTGCAAATGCAAATCAATCTATAACTTTTTTAAAATGTGTTTTTCTAGATGTTTTTTTTTGTTATTCTGTTTCTCACTGTTAGAATTAAAAGTAGGCAAACGTACAACCTACACAGGGGATCAAATATCCTTTCAGTCGTTGTGAAGATGAGATAAGAGGAGATGAGCTGAAAAGAAATGAGATGAAATGAGATAATTGAGATTAAGATTAAATAAAATGAGATGAGATGAGAAGATATTTGAGAGATGAGATTGAGATGAAATGAGATTAAGATAAAATTGAGATTAAGATGAGATAAAATGAGATGAGATGAGATGAGATGAGATGAAATGAGATGAGATGAGATGAAATCAGATGAAATGAGATGAGATTTTTTTGCTGGTTGCAAAAAAATAAATCATTACCTCTTTCGCTATTTTCTCAGCTTGGTCATAGAAACGAGTTTCCAGAAGTCCAAATGAATACAGACCTTTCAGATAACTAAACACATAACACAGGTGTGTCTTTATTAAACACAGTGACTGAAAAACAAACTAGTGGGAAATGCTCTACACTGTACTGTCAAAAGTGTGTGAACACTCGACCATACCAATACTATAAACACCCTCCGGCAAAGCAGGAAGCAGACAGTTTTGTATAGTATAACAAAAAAAACTAGAGAGCCTTAACCAGTTAACAGAACAAGGCCCATAACAACATGGTTGTAACGGTTAAAGAGGAATGGCGTGATGATAAAACATAACACAATGTCCCTAATTAGCACAAACCCTCTACAGCCGTGCTTCAATATATAACCAGATTTTCAGCAATTATATGAGTGTACCTGGTCAGGTACCCACAAACCTTTTACATTACGGTGTACTGTATTTGGAGTTTGTGCTACCTGTAGAGGGGCATGTGTGGTTTCCAGTAGGGAAGAACCCGAGCCACCGAGTCTCTCATCTGGGTCTGCTCACCCAAATAGAAAAAGCCATCATGGGAAAATTTCAAAGCTAGCATGTCTGTGGGGTGCTCCACCAGAATATCCTCCCACACATCACATGCCTTAGCCAAGGCTCTAAAACACAATAACAGTAATTTTGTTAACTTCCTAATATGGCTACATGATATTGGGAAAAAATAACATATTTCGTTTTTCTGTGATATATAATGCAAAATGAAAGAAAAAATAAATTACTAGATGTCTTGAACAGCATTATTTGGAAAAAATTCTATATTTTGGAAGAATTAGGGTTATTTTATAAGCATGTATTAAACGATATATTGTGCAGCCCTACTTCTAAATATATATGACTTGTTTTTATATAAATCAGTGAAATATAAATACAAAAGTTGTTCAGAAATAATGCAGCAGATTAGCAGGTATTCACCATCAATAAACAGTCGCATTTAACAGCTGTTTAACAGTTTAGAGCGGAATCTCTGCCTGGTTATTGACTAAATGACTTTTTGGCATAATAAAATATATATTATAAGAATTCACTAGATCGGCACATTTTAGGACGTCCGTACAGTGAATAATATACGATTACCCTTTAGAGAAAAGCTCGATGGCTTTGACATGTTGTTTCTCTCGAGCTGTGAGCTCCTGACAGCTGGCCAGATCCACAGTCTTCCTCACAGCACTGGCCAGCGTTTGGTCTTGTAGCACTGAACTCCCCGTCCCTACCAGTTGCAGCCCAGTGCTGATCACATGACCCATCACTGCAGCATAGTAAGAATTAAGGTAAGATTAGCATGAGCGCTATTCACTCTGTTCATCAGATAAAGATTTATGTTCTTATAATAAATACACTGATTCCCAGCACATAATCACATACTATAGTATCCAATTCACATACCAAAATCAGGGTCAGCTGCTTGGACTGCTGCCATACACCCTTCTATTCCTCCAAGGGTCTCATCATTACGCCATGTTGTATACTAAACACAGGAAATGATATTGGATAGCGTTCAGGAATTTAGACCAGTATAATTTACTGCTTCTTAAACTAGACCCTGGAGTACTCCTGCCGTCCAAATTTTTTTGTGTTTTCTCAGCAAGAGCTTGTTAACTAGCTGATGGGAGGATGTGATTTTATAGCAGGTCATACTTCTTAAAATTTACAGGCCTGTAGAAAAGCACTGCCCTGAAAAAAAAGTTTTACCAAATGCTTAGACCAGCAAAAAATAATAGTTATAGCACCAACACTGTCCTATTTTATTAAAGTAAGAAAAATGATCAGATAATAAATACTGGGCTAAATTTTTTATGATGAATACGACACAATTTCTCTAAATATCTGTTTTCCTCCAGAGATTTTTCTACCCTAAATGTCAAAAGTTCGCATCTGCGATTTTCTGGGTAAGAGTAAATAGAAATCAAAGCTTTCGGGTCATTCAGGTACAAAAATAAGACTTTACATTCTAGAAAGTCTTATTTTGTACCTGAATGACCCGAAAGCTTTGGTTTCTATTTACTCTTACCCAGAAATCGCAGATGCGAACTTTTTCACTCAACTATCTAAAAACTTGTGAAAGTTCTTGGTCAGCTTTCCAGCAATTTTTTTTTTTTTGTTCCAAGCATTTTGTAGGTTCTGTGTATTGCGCTGAAGGTTTACACTTTTATTATTAAATACACTGCAGGTACTGCTTGGAGAGATCCGAGATACCTGTGTGAGTATAGCGTCGAATAATTTACAGGCTTCATTACTGCTAGTTGTCAGTGGAAGACTTTCTGCTCTCCATGCCTGTAATAAATAATAATAATAATAATAATAATATAATAATAATAAAATCAGTGCAGTTTATAACCAGGTCAACATAACCAGGTATTTCTTTATTGAGCAGAATAATCAATACTTTACTTTGTACACATATAATCTGTAATAAATAATGCAAAATACACTAAAAAGGGTTCAAGATCCATATTACTGTAATAAAAGATAATTATAGAGATAATAAAACCTGAAGTGTTATTCCTCTCTTCTCTCTCTCCCCCCCTCCCCCCCCCGAATGTATTTAAAGCATTGCGTTAAGATAACATTATTTAACTGGTTTTAAAAAATATATTTATAGCTTATTCTCGTTAGTGCTAAAGTAGGCAAAAACTACGAACTAGCCAAACACTTTTATTTCGTTTACTACACAATAAAACAAACCATTATGTCCTGCAGTGTTAAGTTATAATCGTCGTGTCACTTTAACGAGAATTACAGAAAATCCTTGGGTAAAAATCAACACCACCACCACCTCCTCCGCCTCCTCTTACCGCACAGTCTCTGAAACTAGCAGCAATCATTGCAGAAACTTTTCTTTTCTTTTCTTTCTTTCTTTCTTTTTCCTGAGCGCCTGCAGAAGTTGAGCAGTTGTTAAAGTTGTTAGAAGAATCAGTTTCCAGCCGACACAGCAGTAAAATTCGGACAGAAGCTCCTCTCGCTGTGGGTTTATCAGACCTTACCGAAGTGACGTCAGCGTTTGAGCAACCCATGCACCGTACACAAGATTATTATGGGGTTTCAACACATCTGTATTTTGAATGTGAGTTAAATGTTGGTTGTTGTTTTTTTTTAATACTTAATGGATATTAAAGCAAAAACTTTTCGCAGTTTTTACCGTGACTCCGGACGTAAACAACAAAAATGACACGTACTAAACCACTCCAAAGAACACACAACCACTGCAGTAAATGCTGAAATGTTGTTTTAACATACATAAAGTCCCGAGCTAATAGGAATTAGGTCCAAAATTGCTTAAACAGCACGTCTAATAAAGTCATACATGTGACATGATCTTTTAACTTCCAAAAACATGATAACCAGCGCCGTCTAAAACACTTCCGCGTCTGACGCTACCGTGTGCTTCATTAACTAATAATGACAAGAGCACATACGGCAAATGTCCCTCTAAAGCTTGCAAGAAAGCATTTAATTCTATAACACTAAAGTAAAAAAAAAGGATAAAAAATGTTCATGTATGCGAGTCGGTTCTCTACGTTCGAATAAAAGAACCGAATCAAATTGGGTCAAAATCATCCGCGCATGCGCACGAAGAGATTCGGCTAATCCAATTTTTTTCTTGGAGATCATTCAGGCGTTGAAAGATTTGCTTTTAATACAAATAACTCGTGGTTGGGTTGTGGGTTGTGCTCGTTCCCTCTGCTGATAATCATCCCCTGATGTTTACAGAGAATAAATAAAAGCCCATTTCATTCCATTTCAGGGCATCACTGATAACTAAATTAGCGGAACCAGCTGCCCTGAAGATGAATTTTATTTTATTTTATTTTTGTTATGTTTCATGGACAGAACATAGACAAAAAAAAAAATCATAGTGCAACTGAGGAACCACCTTTTTTTTTATTACCTTCCAACACATGTCCAACGTCTTATATGCAGATTAGCTACCATAAAGCATTTACACATGTCAAGAATTAACATACAATTTTAAAAATTAAGTTCCATTTTCTTTACATATAATACATTTTCACACGTTAATAAATACGAGTAAACTCTGTAAAACAATTTACACAGTCTAAATAACGAAATAACTAGGCCGTATGTTGCACTCGTAACTTTTTGCTCAGTTATTTTGTACACAAATAAAAAAATCTGTCAATCTATACAGTGTAATAGTGATCAAGTTGAAATATAGACTCGATCGACCCATATAGTATGTGACTGAAACCCAAACAGCTTGTTAAAAGGTACAAACTATTTTGCCAAATGTATGAAAATGAAGTCTTGCCTTTAAACGGTATTGTTTGTTAGTGATATCTGAATGCTCACATGGAGTGGAAATTTCTTTATAAAAACAAATACATAAAAAATGGTAAAGGTAAGTAAACAATGTGGATGTGAATAGGACATGAGGAATATGATAAAGGCAATTTGCTACGCCGCCCAGTTCATGCAGGTTCTGATTTTGATCCCAGAATGAAGAAGCAGATTTGTTCAGTCTCAGTAATCCAGAAGACAAATGATGTAACAGAGACGTTGCGGCAGACTGGGATTCTGGAAATGTACATAATTAATCCACCGCATATCATTGATCCGATTGTATATTATCTTCTCATGCGCTATCTGAACCGAGATATCTTTAAAACCATTAATAACGCAATCCCCCCCCATGTGCATTTATACGATTAAAAATATTTGCACAATATTTGTGTTTCTGTAAACTGTAGTGTGTCAGTTTGATATTCACGTCAGAGAGCCGATTGTAAACTTACAAATGAATAAGAGCAAGATCACTTAAAAGCAAGGAGACAGCAACAGACACTGTAGATGAGAAGTTTGGGTAAGCGATTGGGTACACCAATGAATATGAGCTAAAGTCCTATATACACAACAGGATATGCTCATTCTTAGATATCCCTTAGTCCTGATATGAGGTGGATAATCGGAAAATAAAACAAACGGATTCCTGACCATAAGTTAATAAAATACAAGAACATGTAGAGATTCTTTTGAGTACGCAAAAAAAGCAGGCCTTTTCTGTTAAACAAAAACAAGTCGAATAAATACATTATTAAACAGTTTTAAGCAGATGAATTGACTGAAAGGGTGGCAAAACATGCCATTGATCATGTTTCCACATTGCATTGTGGGTAGAAAAGGCATTTTATCTACAATGTGTTCATATTTTCAGTCAGTAGTTAAAGTGAAAAGTATAGCTATAGAGTCCATTCACTTCTCTCCCCTGTAACAGTTGTTGAACCTTACATTCTACAAAAACTGTGTTCATTTTAGGACGTCCCCGTTTATAAGACCACAAAAAACAAGACACAAAGGCTGTACTGGACTTCCACTGAAGCGTAACGAGCGACGGGTAAAGAGAACAACCCTGAGCCAACCCAGGATATGTCGTGAACATCCGAAGGAAGTATCAATGTCATCGAGAGTGGCCGGCAAACACAACCGAGTCCTTACAATCCACAAGGTCATGTTGTGAAGATCTTGTTGAGCGGATTTGCTGATACCTTTAAGCCCAGTTGAGGTTGAACCCCTTGGAGAGCATGACAGCCTCCAGGTCTTTGTCCTCTTCCTTCTCCCTGAGTCTCTGCTCTTCCAGTAGAGCCACCAAAGAGTCTCTTTGCTCCACCACCTCCAACATCTCGTTCAGGATCCGCTTCTCCTCAGCCAGCTCGACCTTAGTCTTCAAGTGGTCTACAAGAGAGAAATGCATCCACAATACAATTGTCTGTTATCCGTTAACTACACAGGGCTACAGGGAGCCTGGAAAGGCTCTGTACCCACACACACTCACACACCCATTTACAGATTACGGACAATTTAGAAATGCAAAACAACCCGGAATGCATGTCATTGGACATTGGACTGTAATGTAAGAAAGACAACATACCTGGAGGAATCCTCTAAAGCATGACAGGAACTTTTAAACCTCACACACACACACACACACACACACACACACACACAGGACAGAGGCAGAAATCTGTCCTCTTAACCCAAGAGATGCATGCAAACGTGCTTTACTTGCAGGAGTACTTCAGAGTAAAACCCTGCTGGGTCTGAGTATAAATATTTCATAGAACAGCGCCGTGTAGTAGTGTTTTGATTTTGTAGGCTGTAAATAAGCATGTCATATTAAACAAATACACCGCTTTATTTGAAGTCTAAACAAGAGTGTTAGGTTTTTGATATTGTCTCCCTTCATTTATAGAACAAAGAGATGAAATGGAGAGAGGTGACACCGAGAGGGCCCGACCCAGAATCGAACCCGGGTCGCTGGAGCACAACCACACGTGGGTGTGGGCACCTTAACCCACTACACCATGATCTACTGTCTCCTCTCATTAGTCGGAACTAAGACAAGCATCACTGTATGTGTATAGCATATTCGTAAATATTATTCGTAAATATCATTTTGACAACTTTACGAGTAATATTTCAGAATAATATTCGTAAATATTATTCGTAAAGGTGTCAAAATGACTGATGGCTACCTTTAAAATTTACGGTACCACTAAAAACTACATCATAGTCATATGTATCCCTGTATCTGTATTGACATTCATGAGCACTCTCTCAAAGCTATCTTGCACTGACTGAACAAAAAAATAAATACATTTGTAACTGTAAATAAATAATAATCAAACATACACACACACACACACACACACTGGCACCACCTACTGGAGCGAAAATGTAACTTAGAGAAAGGGTGACTGAAAAAATTAATGAATTAATGTTTTTGGTGAAGGGAATTAGGATTTTGGTCACTGAAATAAAATGAAATTACAACAGCTATTCACACAGACCTGATGGGTTAGTGTAGTTTTAGGATTTAATCAGATTTCTGCATTGTAGGTTAAATATGTGCATAATGTAATAGAATTCAAAGAAACATCAACAATAAATCAACCTCCAGATAAGTTAAAACAACCAATACTAGACAGCTAACAAGCACAATGTAACTGCACCTGTACAAAAAATATCAGACCTACTAGACTGAATGTTAACTTGCACTGATGGGTTGTAAACACACAGTTTTTATAAATATCTATTATTATTATTTTTCTTTTAAATCATTTGAAGTTTTAAATCTAGACAAAAACCCTATGTTGAAAGACAGAGTTAGAACATACCTTCGATTGCCATTCGCTCTCTAAGCTCCTGCTGCATTCGACTCTGTCTGTCCTCCAACTCCAGCTCACGAGCACTGAAAGCACACCACCACAAATGATTCACCACAGTTATAAACCTACAGTTTATACACACGGTTTATAACCGTGACTCAGACCTGCGGAAAAATACACCTGTACGTAGGTGATAGAATTACTCACAATATCATCAGCTCCGACTCATAGCGCACCAAGGCATTCTTCTCCTGCACCAGTTTAAACCATTCCTGCATCAGCTTCGGGTCGTCCTTTTTGCCCATTCCTAAAAAAAGCAAAGCGTGAGAAAATGAGGACGCTTCCGGAGGTCCGGTGTGTCACACAGAGATTCGACATGGACAAACATATAGATGATGCAGTGACAGCCAAGCTGGGATGTCTCTCATTGGGGAATGAGGGGATAGGGAGAGGAAGGAGTGGGTCAGGCGTAAGAGCACTGATCCAGGGACGAGTCTCGAGTCAATTCACAGAAGATGGCGTGGAGGTAAGAGTTCTGATTTTCTTAGCACATTTTAGAGCAACTAAAACAACAGATTTTTTTTCTTCTCGAGGTAAATTCTTGCATTTCTTTTAGATAGAAAGCGTTTCCATATTTCCACAGACCAGCTGACACATCCAGAAAAAAAAGATAAAGTAGATAAAGATCTGTATGCAGTGAAATTTTATTTAGCTTCCCGTATGGCCTTCCACACACAGTAAGTTAGTTAAACGAATAAAATGATTTGATTTAGATATGTTTTTCTGTTTATAGATTTCCATCAAGCTGATAGAAATAGACAATTAAAACAAGCATTTTTACTTTAAAGCATTTCTTCAAACCTGCCCAAAGCTACAGCGTAACGTTCAACGGCTGGAGATTTCTTTTTCGATAACACTAAATAGCTCGATGCTTTTTTTTTAAACACAATTTATTCTCTTTTTTAAAAAGTGTTAAATAACATTGGTCATACACATTCCTGTTTAAACTGTTACTATAAAAACGATACAGTAATCAAGCACATCATTAATACTGTCTACAGTGATTTATAGGTTGATAGATTAGTAATTAATCTCTTCTGACCAATCAGAACGTGGTATGATTAAGCTTAACCTAATACCAAATACTTTGCATGCAAGACAGAAATCACCGGCTGCACTTGGCCAATTGTACACATGAACCCATGCTAGTGCAGTTCTAAGAACCTGTGACAGTCCCTTTAACATCCCTTTCAAAGTTATATACACACACACACACGCGCACACACACAGGCATGCAAAAACAGTCATTGAAGCCAAGCAAACCTGGATGAGAGTTGACAAAATGAAGGAAACACAGACTACACGCAAAACCCGAATGTTTGCTTGCTGATGCTGCCCAGTGATGCTTTAACACACAGAGAGGCAAAGCAAAGTTCCTCAGACACACGAGCGATGTAAGAGACGGAGACAAACTGGACAACAGGTTTTGGGAGGCGTAACTTAGCCAATGGACACGCACTGCCAGTAGCCTCCACAACATTCAGCCCCATTCTCTCCCAAAGAAGAGACAGAGAGAGAAAACCAGAGTTAGCACAGTCTCACTAAAACACACTTCCACTCAGAGTTCTAAAGCAAAAAACACACACACACACACACACACACTGATGAAAATGAAGAAATATTTGATTTATCATATTAATAATGGCTACAATTAAAAATCTGTAACTAAGAAAAAGGAATGTAACTTCTATTTATTCATTGATTTAATTATTGTTAGATTATTATGACAAACTTGTTAAAGATTTCAACAGACAATATAAAGAGACAATATCAGATATTTGTAAATTGAGAAAAATATACAGAAAATACTGCATTCTATGTAAAGCCTCTCAATATTCTGCTCTGTGAATGTACGTTCGGTTGAGTTGCTTTTCTTGTGTACCACAAAAAGCAAAGTGATATATAACACGGTGACAGGAAATTTCAACATAAGGGCTGTTAAAAATCTCTTAAATCTGTATTTAAGGATTTATCTGAAACATTATTAATTGTTTAATGGTAAAAGTTTTTTTTTTTATGTCTTTATGCGTTACGGTGGGGGGTGGTTGGGGGTTTGAGGTGGGTTGTGGGGCAATGGGTGTCTTGAATTATTATTTTTTTTATTCTAAGTTTGGGAACCACTGGTATGAATGGTCTACAAAGAAAGTTATTGGATATTCTGTAATCATCACCTGCTGTACAAAATTATTTTTGACGGTGATTCTTACTATGCGATATAAAAGCCAGGATTTTTTTTTATTTTTATACAGTTACAGTGTAGAAGTATTCAAAGCTACCATATTCATATGCGTTTTACGTTTTTATAGTTATTATAGCTCCTTCAATGGATTACTTTATGGTTTAAAATCAACCTATGAAAAACAGACGCTAAATAACGTTAGATAAACTTGGAGCTAACATGTTCTAATGTAAAGATAAGGAAAGAAACTGCTGTGTGGATCTCATAAATAGACAAACAAGGTTATATGATGTTTAATAAATAGATCTGTATTAAAGAGGCTGATTGAATTTATTTGAACAAATTATTTCTATGTTATGGCTTGTACACACAGCAATACACAGAGTTAACGCACAGTTATCACATGCAGTCGTACAGTAGTGAATCGAAGCGGCTTACACACACTACATGGAGTAATTTTTTAGTTTTTTTTGACAGTAAACCATGCACTTATTAAAGTCACACTCAAAGTGATCAAACTAGAGATGCTGTTGGATGCCTGCTGTTGTTGAAAATTATTAATCGAGAATGAAAGGGAGGGTAAGGGGAGTAAAGAGATTGGACAAAATTTGCTCCACAAATCCAGAAAGGGCAATCTGGATAGAAGGCTATGGTACGGGCTGGCACACTAACGCGGCCTGGTGAGACAGAGTTTACGTTACCTTCTGGGGAACAGCATGGGCAGAAGGACAGGGGTCTCCAGCGAGGGGTCCTGACATAGGGCTCAACTTCAAAGAGACGGAACAAAGGAGGGGAAGAGGTGAAAAAAGGTAGGTGAGGGAGGTGACGGAGAAGGAGAGGGCAGAGGAAAGAAAAAAAAGGGGGGTTGTGGGAGAGAAAAGGGAAAGATGAAGGAGAGAAAAAAGTGAGGAGAAAAATCAAAAAAAGCAAGAGAGCTTATGGGGAGAAGCTCAAAGCTGCAGTGTAGTTTGGGTGTGTGTGTGTGTGTGTGTGTGTGTGTGTAAAAGTGAGGGGGCAAAAGGAGAGCGACAAACTAATTTTGTCACAAAGAAAGAACACAGTGTAGGAATTCATGATCACAAATGTATCTGCTAAAGTATAACTGCTGTCACTCCTACTACAGGGAGTATTAAAGTGTAGTATTAAACCCCGGAACTTTTCCACATTTTGTAGTGTTACAACCTGGAACTCAAAATATGTTTATTAGAATGTTCAAAACACACATAAAAAATCCATTAACACCAAAATAAAAAAATAAAAAAGATTTGTGCGAATTATACACAGATAAATCCTCATCTACTGCAGGATAATGTAGATTTAGACGTCTCTTCTTAGAAGCCTCCTGGCTGCATTCTAAGGCGAATAAGGATTTGATTTATATTGTAAAACTTAAAAATCTTAATTACAGAATTATTGCAGTTTTGGGTTGTAACATTATAAAAATAAAAATGTGGAAAAACAGCAAGGGGGTGAACGCCAGTACAAGGTGGTGTATAGTAAACAATAAAAGATTAACTGCTGCACTTACAAAAAAAAGGAATACAAAAAAAAATATGTATTCTCTGTCAATCCATATGGAGAAAGCAAATAATAGCAAACATCCAATACGATGACTCATACTGGTGAAATAGTATGAGCAGATATGTAGGTGGTGGTGGGATGTAGGAAGTGACCATGCTAAAGATTAGGACAAAGACAGAGTGATATTGGAATGGACTGCAATACTAAAGAGCAGGTGGAATGTTGGACTGCACCAAGGGACCATCACAGAGGGGACAAAGATTTCAATGCTGCTTTAAGCTTGAAAACACCAGCGGCTCAAGGTGGCAAAAATAAATCTGATCATTTAGATTTTACCAGACAAATCACAAGACAAAGGCGTTTGATTAGTGCATTATGTACTAAACCTGATTGTTATGATTTGACGCCCAATTTCCATAAAACAGACCAAAACTGAGGACATAGAAAAAAAAACATAATTCAGACATCTACATCCTAATACCCTTTGATAATAAAATAAGAATGACACATTTTATACCTACCTCAGATGGTTTATATGATCATTGAAATGATAAGTATAACACACACATGCAAAGATGAATCAAACTGCGAGTACAGCCTTCAATCAGTGTTTTCACTGCCCAAAGAAAAAAGCCAAAAGAATTCACGATATAAAGCTTTAGAAATTTTATCTGGTCATAAACTTGTTTTTTTGTTCATTTGGTCGCCTGTGTTTTATTAAAAAAGGAAGCTCCACGCAATCTCCTGTCTGTATGAGTCATCAAGGACACAATGGCACACAAGCACAAACCCAGCAACACACTGGAGAACGAGTGTGTGGAGATGGACAGGGACACAGCAAATAAAAACATTACTCTTTAGAAGGGGGAATCGGGATCTCTTTCTTGATCTCTCTCTCACTCTCTAACACACATATACACACACACACACTATCTCACTCATACACAGCCCCTGGACAATTGAGCAGGTATGGTTGAAAAGAGTGCAGGAGCAGCAGCTTAAACTAAAGCAAGCGGAAACAAACATCTGTTTAGTAGGAGGTAAGAATTGGGGGCTGACAGATATAGCAATTGCCCCAAAATTGACAGATCAAACTGTGGTGGTATGCAAAATTGTCACCAAACATGAGAATAAGTTTAAACAGAAACGTATGGTTATTTCATGTCATAGAAGTAGCATGTGTTAGTCTTCAGTCGCAGTGGTTGGTCTTTACAGTATGACGTGGGAAATCTAGAAAATGGGTGCTAATTGGGACTTGCTGGAAGCAATCCCCCGTTAGCTTGGTTCTATAGATCTTAGTGGATCTTAGTTGTAATGGTGGACCCTGTTTTTAGCATTCTGACAGCAACTTTTGCTATTTACATGTTAAAATATTAGCATCTGTGCAAATTTTTGTGATAAACCTTAAATGCTAAGCGAGCAATAATGTAGAATACTAAAGAATCATCACTTGAGGATAGTGATTTTTTTAAGGAGAAGTCAGCAGAGTTCATTAGTATCTAATTGGCTATAGAATGAAGACCTTCGAACAAAAACCTCAGATTACCCATATGATAACCCCCAATTAAATATGTTTACATTAAGTTTTGTCTGAAAGCTGAAAATTATTATAAAAATCAATTTAAAGTTGTTCTTTTAACAATTTAACCCTTATTACCATATTTGTAAATGAAAGTGTTATTAAAAAATATGTTCTATATGTAAAATGTAAAATGAGCCAAGGCCGGTAAGTCTGGGATATTATAATTAATAACAGTATTTCTAATTAAACAAACATTACGAATGGATCTAACAGACCCAAACACCACACAAGAACTAAGTGACTAATAACAAACATTATCAGCAAAGTCCAGTTTAGCTTTCATTATTATTCGACTTCGGATGGTCTTATTGCAATGTGGAATAAAATCCTTTTGATCAGGTCCTAAATGAAATATAAATTATGAGGCAAATGGTTTGGCACTCATTCATGCTTATATAAATTAGGTTTTAAATGTCTACGACATATCTTCTGTTAAATTAAATAAACATTCCAATTTCTTTCCTAATAAAACATTATGGAAGTTATCTTTTTCTTAAAAAGCTCAAGGAAATTAACTGGTTGATTTCTTCGTAAGATAACAAAAGCCATTGTCATAAAATGCTTCTAGTTAAACTGCTTCATAAACTGATCTTTGACAGCAGTCTTCATTTGAAGCCCACATCAATAGCATAACCCGGTCTTGCTATTTTTAGCCTCGTAATATTGCTTGCCTTTGTCTATCACTTACCCCACACAATACCGCGGTTCTTGTTCGCTGGCTCGTCACCTCTAGCATTGATAAACTCTCTCTTATTTAATTTACCACACAAGCTTCTTCATAAACTTCAGATAAGCCAGAACTCAGATGCTTGTATAATAACCCGCACGCTATCTATACAACAAATTACACCATCTCTTTAGCAGCTTTATTGGCTTCCCATCAAAAAGTCTTCGTCTCACCCACATAAATCTTTATAACCTCGCTTCACCTTACCCTTCACACGTTATACCTCCCTACACCCCCTCTCAAACTCTTCAGTCCTCTTCACTGAGATTTTTTCGTACACCCTTTGCTCGTTTAAAATCAATGGGCCATGGAGCCTGCTGCTGCTCCTCACCTCTGGAATTCTCTACATCCGTAAATTAGACTCAAACCAAACTCTTCTAATAGAATAGCTTACCCTACATAATTATAGTCCGGACTTGGTGGTGCTGGGAATCGAACCCAGGTCTTTCTGGTAGCAGTCCAACACCTTGACCAGTAAGCCACCACTTCCCGGCTTGGACTTAAAATCAGCTTTGTTGTATTCTAACATTGTTATTATGCAATCATTCTTTTAATGGATGGTGACAAAAACCAAAAAAATAATACATTTTCATAGGATGCCTTAAAAATGTTATTATTTTTTTTTTACAGAACGAACTATGGCTTTTTACAATATGTTTAGTACATCCGAATTATTTTTCTGGTTACTGGTAATTTACGAGTTTTCTCCAATTTATGTTAAAAGCTTTAGACCTGCCTTTGTTTTTAAAAAAAGTATCTTTCTGTGGCCAATGAAGTTAAACTGATCTTCGTTAGATCCATGAGCAAAAAAAAGGGCAGGACACAGTGACTGAAGAGCTTCAGTAAGTACAGGGAGAAAGAGAGGTGAGTTAGCTGATTGTTAGTTTGAAGCGACAGGTTTGAAATACATACCGCCCAGATGCATGTCCAGGATCTCACTGTAATTAGACTCTCCCCAATAGTCTACAATAAGGATATATTAGAGATGTGTTACTGCACACACAGGCACAGCTAGTTCAAGTAAAAAATAAAAAAAAAAGGAAAGGAGTCATGCATGTGTTTTAAAACAAACACCCACACCCATCTACATACCGTAGAGTGTAAAAATCTCTTGTACTGTATGGATGTTTATACAAAAAGGTTAAATCAGGATGTTGCATGTGTATGGCATGTCCCGGTACAACAGAATGGGCACATAGATTTGATGATGTTTGCTGCTGTGCCCTGCCACAGGCTTGGATTTAAAAAGAAGACATATTTGTTCCCAGTCATTCATTCTTTCATTTAAACTGATAAGAATCAATAACATGGGTATGAAATAAAGGCAATGGGTATGAAATAAAAATATCAGTATATCCCATATATTATATTAAGAACCTGTATTTTCTGCATTTAATAACTTCTGATCATGCTGTAAATGTAATTTAATCAATATTCACATTTACAGCATCTCTGCCAGATGACTTGCATTTATTTCTTATATACACAAATCAGCAAATGGGGGTTAAGGGCCCTGCTCAGGGGCCCAGCTGTGGATACTTTGGCGGTGATAGAAATCGAACCATGATCTTCCAATTAGCAGTCCAACACAATATAAATGTATCTGGTGTGATGATCCTAATGTTATTAACAGTGAGAGGGCACACAAATCTATGTTAGACAAATACAACTGGTTCCATGCAGCTGAAACACACATGAGGAGAAATCAGGAGAGATGAGTACACGACCATACCAAGACTTTTAACACCAACTAAACATTATCGGCATGGATACCTGAGCGCCTCTTGCGCTGTTTAGGGCTAACATTAGAACCTTTTTGTAACCCTTAAAAGAGAATGAAGGATAGAAAGGTTAAGCAGCATGTTTAGAGATTCCGTTAAAAAGCACTTTTTTTTACAGTGATGTGATGAAACATGAAAGCAGAATGAAAGAAAATGATTAGCAAGGAAACAGGATTGGTCATGAACCACAACTAAAAACGGTTTATATATTGGAAGTCACTCTGTGTGTAGACACACAGTGTATCTGTCACGATAATTTATTCGAGTAGTTTCATTATTTATTTCCCAGAAAACTAAAACAGCCAGAATCGACTTAATATAGTTGAGAGTCCCTTGTCAAATGCTTCTTAAACATGATTTGTTCGAAAATCACAGGTAAATATGAGATAAAGCCGTAATGAATTTCAGAAACACACTTCCCCTTGGATCTGTGGACACACAAAGACTCCATCCGAAATTGCATACTACATTTAAGTAAGTTCGTACTTCCCAATTGTTAAGAAAGTCTGTTCTTGTAGTATTATTCTGGGTAGTATGAATGAAATTCGGACGTACTACAACCGCCTTCTGGATATTATACCATGAAATACAATGTCACAGCAGCGCAACTGTTGTTTGACTTAAATGATGTTAAACGCGTGCAATTTAACTACATTTCTTTCTTTAGGTACGACTTAAAGCACTTGAAAAGTTCCATGTTACCACTTTCTGTCACTTCCGCACATAAAAAAGGAGTCTCTTCCGCGGCTTCATGGGATAGTAAAGTCTATATTGTATTCAACCTTTCCAATCCAGGCGGGAGTAGTAGGTCATCCGGGAACTTTTCGCATACTGTATTTCGCATACTAAGGATTCGGAAAAACTACTTGCCTCGCATACTCAGTTTCGCCTATTACAGTATATAAAAAAGGATTTCGGACAGAATCAAACATTGTTTCTTTCCTCAAAGCTAAACCTATGCACGGAATTATTTATAGTTTTAATTTAGACTATATGGACAAGTATTGGTACCTGACCATCACATCCATGTGTTTTTTTAAACATTCTATTCCATCTTTAGACTCGCTCTCACTCCCCTCTATAAAAACTCACGCACATCTTCAAATGCTTCTCCACCAGATTTTGAAAGGTGGCTGTGGGGGTTTTCCCATTAAGTAACATTAGTATTAGTGAGATCGGGCACTAATGTCGGGTAAGAGGGTTTGGGGTTCAGTGGGTGTTCCAGTTTATTTATGTTCAGTGAAATGGAGGTCAGGTCTCAGAACACTCAAGTTGTTTAACCTCAAAATATGTGTACTGGTGCAGTGATTTTGGCTCTAAATGTTATCGGGTAATCATGTAAATAATTGTGACATGCCGTTATACGTTATTTATAGTTTAACCTTTAACAAAATGTGCAATGTTTATTTGTGATAATAATAATAATAATAATAATAAAATAATATTATAAATAATGCAGTCATTTAAAAAACAACAAAAAACTTAAACTCTAAGGTGTGTATAATGAAGCTAGAAGATTTAACAAAGCTAAAGTTAAATGTGAGGTACCTGCTTCCCCTCGCAGAGCCTTCTCCACCGCCACTCCCCTCTCCTCCAGCTGTCTTTGTTTCTCTTCCACCTGCTCTAACTGTCTCTGAATGATCTGATCAGCAAAAAAGACCCATCATTACAACTCATTGACAATGCCAGTTGACATGTCTTTAAAAAAAAAAACAGCATTTAGACCTACCTGAGCCCTGTGTAGCCTCTTTAGCTCCTCCTGCTTCGCTTGCCGACGTGCTGCCTTCTGGACCTTGCGTGTGAGCTTGGCATTTAGCTCCTCCTCAGTGTAGGTCTTCTGCAATAAAAAAAAGGAGGAAAACATGAGCCAAAGTGCAGGAGTGCAGGAAAACTTTAGTACTTCCAATGCGTCACTGGCATCTTATAGCTAAAATAGATTTAGTACACTTAATTGCCATTTAAACATTGATTATTCAGGAAAAAGTCATTTTTTAACATTTGCAAACATAACGCCCTAACCATTGTGCTAAATCAGATGGAATCTGTATTTTAGAAAAGAAATGTAGCATTTTTATTATATATTTGTTTGGCAAAAAAAAAGTAAAAGAGAGAAAGAGAAGTAGAAAAAAGAAACCGGAGGTCTGGAGAGGGGTGACGTTTGTGTATCCAGGTGGATTCATCAGCTATAGAGCGAATATGAGCCAGTGAAAAATACAGCACGGTATAAAAATCAAGTGAACGTAGTCGCAACTGCATCCTCCAGCAGTAAAGGGGCGCCAGAAATTTATGCTTATATAGAGGAGACTGTTAGTAATACAGCGATACATTAACCCAGGAACATGTGGATCACAGGAGATCAGGGGTAAGTAATACAGAAGCATGCTCAGAGTGAGTGCACCAATGGGGATGAACACACTACCTTTGTGGAATATGATCTCTTGGACGCCAATGCATGAGGAACATAAACAGACTTGAAGGGGGGATAAAAAAAAAAAAGATAAAACACGAACAATGAAACAACACAAAACAAATGGTTTGATTTAACGGGTTAATTTTTAGTTCGAATTAAAAAACAATGCACACAAACAACACACAAAAAACATGTACCCATGCTGTAAACCATAATGTTATTGGGACTAGCACAGTTGTTCAAAACTAGGGTATATTCTTAAGCAGAGGTGCCAATATTTTTACTATGTTCATCGCATTAAAAATTGTTGATCATTTTCAGCTGCTTTTCTAGATGCAGAAGTCCAAGCTGACTGACTTGGACTGGGAACATGAAAGGCCATTATTTGGGGCATTCTTAACGAAGTTTGACTTTATCATGGTAAACTTTGACCATGACGCTTGGTCTTGTAAGCTGATAGAAACCAAGAGGGTGGGGCTTTGCCTTCTTTAACTGATTATAAGAAATTATTAAGGGAAAAACAAGCATCATTACATGTAAATCAACTTACATCTGCTTTGGACTTTTGAGACGATCTTTCCAGCACATCATCACAGGACAGGTCGGAGTCTTCAGAAAAGCTCAGGTTTCGTCTCAAATGCAAATCTGAAAAGACATAAAAAGTATCATGGAGTTTTTTGAAAATTTGTTGTAATCCTGAACAAAAACCCCAAAAAAACACCCAAACTGCTCACCTGAGGACCTTGCCACAGCTGATGCTTTCTTCTTTCCTGAGTCCACTGTTGTGGAGCTAGAGGCTGAGCTTGGGCAAGACTTGTCATCTTTCTTCTTCCTGTCTTTCTTGTAGCCAGAAAATACAGCTTTCCATAAGGACTTGTGTTTAGGTGGGGTCTCTTCTGTACCAGAGTGTCTGCTTTCATTTTTTGCCTTCTTCTCTTTCTTGTTCTTACGTGGAGAAAAAAGGGAGCTACGTTTTTTACTTTTGCCTCCTGTAGAACTCTCAGACGAGGTGACAGAACTGTCCACGCTTTTATTTAAAGGGGAGGTAAAGAAGCGTTCAGGAACCGCCTCTTCTTGTTTTTTGTTCTCCAATGCCTTCACAGCTGAGGGCTTTGGAGAACTTGAGCGTTTCTTGATTTTAACAGGTACCTCTGAAACGTTCCAGGCTACTTTGGCTACAGCACCTTTGCTTGCCTCATCTTCTTTCATTTTATTAATTTGTTTGGCCATGGCATCTTTAAGAGCTTGACTTTTTACTGATTTCTCTCTCTCTCTCATGCGTTCTTCAGCAATCTCCTTGGCTTCAGGAGAAAAGTGCTGAGAAACCTTCACTGATCTGGACACAAGACCTCCATGTATGTTGGGTTTTCCATTCTCCACAGCCAAAGCCAAGTGGAGAGAAGGCTTGTTCCTGTTTACTCTGCTGGTAGGTGGCGTGTAAAACCGTTCCTGCATGCTTGTGTCAGGCGTCCGATCATCGTATGTGTCCTCTACATCATCAGCAAATGGAATCTCATCTACGCACTCTGCGAAGGACTTCCTTACTTCCTCTCGCCTTGGTTTACTGGGTTCCTTTTTCCTCATCACCACTGGGGGGTTGGTTCTGGGAGCAGCTACTGGAACAGTCACAGATTTGTCTTGCTTTGGGCTGGTAGGAGTTTTAGCTTTGGGAGGTATCTTTTCCACCTCAGGATTCTCAGTAGGTGAAGACAGCTTCTCCCAAGACACATGAGGCTTTTTCTTCGTGAGTGTTGCTGGCTCCTCATTCGGTGGAGGTGGTGGAGGACTGGAAGGAGGCGTGAGCATGGTTGAGTCAGAATTGTTAATACTGTCACAGGTTGGCGTCTGACTGGTCATGTTGCTATCGTTTAAGCCCAGACCAGAGCTACTACTTAGATCTTTCTTCTCTGAGGTACAACTCGGGAGAGGATCCAATGGAGAGATCACCTGCCCCTCAACAGTAATATTGAGTCTATGGATGACAGTGCGGCCTGTGAATGCTGGCTTCTGTGATATGGCCTCTGAGATCTGGGGTTTAGACAATACAGGATCTGCGGGAGGAGTTTTAATAAGGCTTTTCTCGACAACTTTGCTCCTTTCTAGTGGGGTAAGTCCTAAGCTTCTCCTTATCTCAGCACTCTTTAGCCAGAACTCTTCAATAATGTCATTTTTCTTGACTGGCGTCTCCACGGTCGAATCGTTTGCGTTTAGAGATTCTGCGAGTGTCCTCCCTGAGGAAGGTTTTGTCAGGGGAGTGGAAGTTACAGCAGGGACTGGTTGAGTCCTTACGGGAGAGTCTGAGGAGAGGGGTGAGGAGGGCTCCTGGCACGTTATGGGCTGAGCACAGATTGGGGATAAGGGGTTGGCTGAGGGTGAACAGGCACAAGACTCGACCTGGACAGGTGATTTAGGGGTAACTGTATCTGGTAGAGGAGTTGGTTGAGAGCGGATAGGAGATGTCACCGCAACAGGAGTATTTGGCGTCTGAACCTCTGGCGATAACGGGATCTCTGTTTTGGCATGATCAGGCAAAAAGGGCTCAGGGAAAAAGCGTGTCCCTGGAGATTTTATCAGCACTGGAGTCAACTTTTCTTTAACCTAAAAAATAAAAATGTAGATAAACTAGTTAAAATATAAAACGGCCTTGAAAACCAAGTCCAAAATCAATCTGAAACAAATGGCCACACCTCTTCTGTCGGTGTAAACGGCTTTGGGATTGGAGTGAGAATAACGTCTACAATAATTTCCTTTGGACTAACAGACACCTGTTCCTTTTGCTCTAAAAGAAGAAAGCAAATACAGATATAAATTGTCTTTTCTCTTATTAATATTCATCCATTACAATCAAACAAATTAGCGCACTGTTTCAACTTTACCGATTTTAGAAATTGGTTGTACGTTCTCAGCCTTCGTAGTGTCTACTGGGAGAGGCTTTGGATCTTCAATAAGCTGTGACCGAGCTTCAGCTTCTGCATCTGAAGGAATGTCCTCTGTGAGAGAGAACATATGGCTGCTGTCACTCTCAATGTACATATGTTAAATCACACATAGGCAATCATTATTTTAACAAACCTTCATCAAGCTCAGTGCCAGGCTCAATGTCTGGGCTTCCTGCTTCAGCTTCAGGATCTTCCTCATCTTCTACACAGGGTTCTGGGCCAAAGGGAAGAGAAGGTATTAGGTTATAAGTTTAGGAGTTGAATAGGAGTATAACAGCCACCAGCTCAAAGGCCTGCCAGAAAGAGACATAAATACAGGTGGAAATGTGAAGGAAATGGAAATAATACAACGGTTAGGCATGCACAATGTGAAAATAAAATGTATGTAAAAAAATATATATAATATACAATGATTTATGCTTAGCTTCACATCAGTTTACTCATATAATTGAATAGGATTTAGTTTCAACAGCCAGTGACTTTTTAAGGAAAAGAACAACACCCCTTCCACAGACCAGACTATTTTTAGACATTCAGTATATCTTAATATCCTTCTTGGAAAAAAAATAAAGCAAATAAACCATGTTATTTTTAATACTATACAATGTGGTTATTAATGTGAGAATAGCAGAATGTATAGTATGGATAGATTCAATAAATCGGAGCTGCACATACTGACTGATATGGAGTTTTGGAAGGTATGTATGGTCCACATAAGTACATTTTGAACTAACTAAAAAAAACCCACTATAATAAAGAACAATGTCAATTTCAAAGTCAGTAAGCAACAGAATAGAGCGACTGGACAGCAAGTTTCTTAGTTTAAAAAAAAGATTTCATCAAATATTTTCTGCATGCAAAAAGAGTTAAACAGGAGCTTGATCATGCAGCCAGTGTATTCCACCTGGATGTGCAATACACCCATGCTGTGCTCTGCAGCGTGCGTGTTTACAAAGTGGTATAGTGCAAAAGCAGCTGCTTTGGTTTTGGCACTACCTCCAGACATGGAGTCCAGCCAGGCCCTGACAGCCTCGTGCCGCACTGATTTGTGGGAGGGGACTAAAACAGTAAAATAAAAAGGAATATAAACAACAGAACATATGAACAACACAACAACAAAAAGAATGGTAAAACTTGGGAGGAGGTTAAAAAAAAGGCACATATTCTGGATGCACTGAAATAAACAGCATTCACTGGATAAGAGAGGATGACGAATTAAAGCAATTTAAAAAAAAAATAAAATAAAAAATGAATGACATTCACATGACGATTTACAAAAACAAAACACACACACAAACAATATGTATATCGGCCCTGCCAGAATCTCAGCAGCCAGACACTCCTCCAGTCTGGGTTACCTGAGCAGGATACAGGCTGTGTGTTCAGGAGTGAAGAGCCTGAATCTGAGCACTCCTCTTTTTCTCCCTCTATTCTGGGGAGCACAGGATCCATTGGCTGGAGGATTTGCTGAAATCGCAGCTTCCTGGCTGTTTCGTGATTTGAAATTTCATGTGGGAGTTTTGGGATAACAAAACCAGGAGAAAGATCACAGATGACACCCGGGGGTAAAGATCGCATCCCAAAATAGCAGGATCGGAAGGGACAGGTGGAAAAAAATAACGAAGTGAGAAAGAGAAAAGAAACAAAGATTTTAGAGTACAGTTTGTGAACAATGAAGCTTTAGGAACATAACAAACACACATGCATAAAGTCCAAGGCTCAGAACGATGTTAGAAGTTGTTTTTTTAGGTAATTTTATGATCAAAATGTTAAATTTAAAAATAGTTTTTCACGACTAGGATACTAAATTAAAACTTGTTAAGGTCCAGCTACTAAAAACATTTTTTCTATAAAGACTAAATAGTAATAGTCAGTGCTTAACTTACAATATACATTAGCCCCTTTTCTAGGCAAAGTGTTTGTTTTGTTTCACACAACCACTTTAGTTTTTACTTTTAATTACAGCCACAGAGGGAATCACACCATAGAGGCTAGTAATTCAGATACAAAAGGGGGTGTTTAGCACATTTTCTTTCTAAGCTGTTGGTCCCATCTTGGTATTTCTAACACAAATTTGTCCCACAGTATATTTTCACTCTTATTAATAGGAATCTGTGTGAGGTGTTGAAAAACCAATCACAGAGGGATTTGGCTTTCGATTTGAATTTGGGCTTTGAGCGGCAAAGAGGAAGTGAAAAAGTGAAAGCGGTAAATTGGCATTGCTATTTCAGTATGACAAGGTTGTACCTTTTGGACCTAAAGGCATACGGTAATGCGTTTTACATGCGTTTTACAAATAGAAATTCCAAAAGTGGGCAGCACGGTGGCTTAGTGGTTAGCGCTGTTGCTCACAGCAAGAAGGCCCTGGTTCGATTCTCGGGCAGGGGCCTTTTTGTGGGGAGTTTGCATGTTCTTCCCGTGCTTGCGTAGGTTTATTCAGTGTTCTCCGGTTCCCTCCCACAGTCCAAAAACATGTATGTTAGGTTGATTGGTGATGCTACATTGGCCATAGAAGTGAGTGAGAGAGTGTGTGTAGCCCTGTGATAGACTGGCGATCTGTCTAGCGTGTACCCCACCTGTCTTTCGCCTTTCAGAGACGGCTGGGATAAACTGCAGATCTTAAAATTAGGGAATAAGCGGGTAAAAATGAAGGAATACTAATAGTACTAATAGTAAATGTGTCTGTGATTTAACTATTTTCTATGGCAATAATTAGAATCAGAATTGTGTGCCATGTAGTTGTTGAAGGCCTTAAGTGGGTGCTTGCCTTCAGCTGAAAAGAAAACTAACGAAGAAGAAGAATAATCTGATCATTTATTATTATCGTTTTATCTTTGCTTAAATCATCTCATGCTTACAATACTAGACAACCTGAAAACAGGTAACGTGGCTGTTACTGTAGCTGTTGATAAAGTGCGCTACTTATTTCTTTCTATATGTAGGCTTGTAATGATCCCTTACATACAATCGTAAGAATTAGCAAACAATTAAAAACATCCAAGATCAGAGAAAAAAGCTGGGCTATGTGAAAAAAAGTCAGTAAGCTAATTTTTTAATAAGTAGCTGATGGTGTTTGTGGCAGTGTTTCTGGACCAGTTTTAGGACAGTTCTGATTCTGACCATTATTCTGGAGCCTTGGTATATACAGACTAACCAATGAACAGATCAAATGTATACAAAAACCACTCACTCCAATGGCATTGAAACTTTATATATATATATAAAACAGAAAGATTGTAATAGCTGCGATTATTTTTGAATATTAGCATGTACAAAATCAGAAAATATCCGGACCTTGGCACAGCAGGCATTCTTCAATACAATACTGAAATGTTAAGCAATCAAATTAGCAGTCTGCTAATTGAATTTCTGGAATTCAGCAAATATTAGTGTTTTTTTGCACTTCAAACAAAAAAAAGCTCATTGTATTCTTTAATTCAACCTTACTTGAATAATGTGCTATCAGTATTCATGTGAGGGGAAAAAACACTCCGAACAAAGTTACGTTTTCCTGGCAAAACCCGAGGAACGAACAGAGGAAGGTTAGCAAGCTAGGTTTTCTCCAGGCAGTGCTATTGTTACCGGTGTGTGTGTGTGTGTGTGTGTGTGTTTGTTGTTTTTTAAAAGCATTCACAGGCAGATATACCTTTAAATGTACCTGTATCCTCTTCATCTTTCAGTTTCTCCAGCCATAGACCTGACTGGAGCTCTCTTTCCCAAGGGTAATACTCCCCCTCTGCCAGCCCACACAGTTACCCCAACACACACACAATCACACACAGTAATGGAACAGACAAGTAAACCAAACACACAAAAAGGGTAACACAACATTCACCCACATATACACAGCCACAGAGGATTAAGAGGAAGAGGAGAGAGAGGGATAAGTGATGTTTTCACACAACAGGGTAACAGACAATACGGCTTCGTCCGAAATTGCATACTACTTAAGTACACACTAATTTAAGTAAGTACATACTTCAGGCCCATTAAAAAAGTACTTTCCTTATATGATTACAAGTAGCTTGTATAAAATTCGGACCGACTATATCGATGTTGATATTGACATGTGACATACGATGTCACGGCGGTGCAAATCTATGCGGTGCATTTTTCGCATGGGATAGTAAAGTGTTTATCGCATAAACGGAGTATGATGTTTACATATACTGTAGTTCGCATACTAAGAATTCGGACATCCTACTCGCCTCGCCTGCTATATAGTATGGAAGTATGCGATTTTGGACGGCGCCTGAGACAAACAGTGATCAGACACTTAGTTTTCTTTCTATTACACTTGATAGTAACTTTAATTAAATACCAAAACTGTTAATAGAAAAAAGTACTGAAATGTTCAGCAAAAGGTTCTCAATGAGAGGCTACCCTGGACAGCCTGCATAGTGCATTTAAGATTTACCGTTGACATGTGTGTAGTGATCAGAAAAAGCCATTCACAAGGGTAAATATTGGTTTTGTTATCTATTATACACTATGTGTTATAAATAAATGTAATAAATGTTTCTTATCTCAGAGTAAATTTAACTGTTACTTGTCTGAATACACAGTTTAATTACTACAATGTAATGACAAAGACACAGAGAGAAAGGGAATATGAAATGGACAGAGAAATGGGAGAAGAATTAACACAAACAACACAACTCATCTCACTACGGCTCTTAATTTACCCCCTCACTAAGTCAAGTCAGTATTTTAGGAGCTTTTTAAAAATATTTATGATAAATTGATTTTTTCTTAATTTCAACGTATAATTTGATCTCGCAACACATAGACTGCTCTATAACACATACAAATCAGTAATCTGTAAACAATTACATTACCATCACTTGATTCTTCTCCCTCCTCCTCCTCATCATCTTCCTCCTCCTCCTCGCCTTCCTCTTCCTCATCTCCCTCCTCTTCTTCATCCTCTTCCTCCATTTCCTCATCTTTTCTGCTTGCCCCAGCATCGCTGCTAGCCTTCAGTTTTGCATGGAGCTCCACGGCTTCTTTCCATGGCACTCCACCAAGGTCAGAGGTTGCTGGGGGCTCCAGCTCCTCCTCGCCCTCTTCCTCCATGTCAGATTCTGAGCTACTGCATACAGAGAGAGAGAGAGAGAGAGAGAGAGAGAGAGAGAGACAGTGTAAGATGAGGGTGAAAGGAGGGTGTATCATTTGTAGACTCCAGCGGGGGTATCAAACTTAGTTCCTAGAGGGCCAAAGCCCCGCAGAGTTTAGTTTCAACCTTATTCCAAGCCATAAAAACATGAATTTTTAAAATGAGCCTAAAAGACATGATTAGATAGACCAGGTGCAATTAATTAGGGTTGAAGCTAAACTTAACAAGACGATGGTCCTCCAGGAACTAAGTTTGACACCTGTGCTTTAGGGTTTATTGTCACATAGGAAAAATACATTCAGAATTTATGTCTATCCTAGAAGTAAATCAGAATATAATAGAACCCACTCATAAAAATCACAGTCCTGATCTTATTCTAACAAACGAGTTGAGCATAGAAATTATAGACACATGGTCACAATCTGAGAAACTCTTAAACCAGTGCTCGGGTTTTCATCATTGGAGGCACTCACCTGGAGCCCTCATCCAGGCCCGCGTCTTTATCCAGCACACTGCTGAGGTTGTGCTCGGCCAGAGTCTCCTCCGGCACCTCCTCTAGATCCTCTTCTCTCTGCATGGAAAGTCGGTAGTTCTCCAGCTCGATGCGCTCAGGGGTTCCTCTAAGACGTTTTGCTACACTGGGCTCAGCCACACCATTCACCTCTGGAGCTGCAGAAAAGGGTGAGGCAAGAAAGTAAGAAAAAGGACACCAGGACACGCAGGAGGGATATGTGACTTTGGAGATTAATATACAACCTTCCATGTTGTCATGTGCAGAACAGCAGAACAAGCTTAACACTACTTTTTCTTACATCGTGAGATAAACCTAGATCATCTAGCTCATGTCTACCCTAAATAGTAAGACTATTATAGCACATATTTAAATAATCTATTTTTTTAGTCTGTATAGACTAAAAAATATTTTTAAAAAATATTGTCCTTTTTCAATGTTTATAGCATTTATTTTAAGATAACGTTGCACAGAAAAGACAAACACAAGCTCAGTGTTCAAAGAATGCAATTTATATAATTTATTAGCCTGCACCAATAAAATAACATTAATAATATTATGAAACATTTTTTATAAATACAAGATAATTCAGCTACCTTGCCTTTTTCCCATCCTACAAAGCAATGTTTTATCACCAGATTGGTAGCTATGCCTCTTTGGACGTATTTACACTGCATGTGACCAAATTCCGATTTTTGCCTTTAATGTGGCACAGATGGGATATGACCCAAGATCGTGTAAGCAGGAAAAAAGCTCATGGATTCCAATATATTTATATCGGTTTCAGGCCTCATTAATAAAAATAAATCAGATTTTCACCAGTTTACCTGTCAGTGCGTGCGAGTCAAACTTAATTAAATAAGCGGTGGTGGCGCATAGCGTCAACTCAGGTGGACACTTAAAGCCTGTTTTGTCTGTAAGTAATTTTTTTAAAATATTAAATAAATTAATATAAACATATATAAATCTATTGATCAATGCTACATTTGCTCAGGCTGCAACAGGGGCTGTCCTCTTTTTTCTCCGCCCAAAGAGATCATTGTTTTGCCGACCTTGTTGATGAAAAATCATTTGGTCTTTGTCTGTTGATTATCACTGCATTTTTATATCCTTGTCCGGTCAGTACGTCTACCTTGGGTTTGTTTGCCGTGTATAGTGTAAATGCGGATTTCGGATAAAGGTCAGTTTTAAAAGATGATGTAAGCGGGTTGGCCTGAAAACTCAACTATAGTCACAAAATCAGAATGAGGGCATCAAGATCTGCAGTGTAAATGCGACATTTGTTTTGTTTGTTTGTTTTTAAATCGGGCATGTTTATGATAAATGTCATAGATATATAAATGATACAGTATCTGTCCCTTACAAATTCACATCATGAATTACATAATTAAGAATAATTATGCAGAGATGATCAATGTGTACTGGTAATGCGAGCATGGTTTGGTGCAGCATGATCTGGATCTCACACAATGAACATTATGAAGTGAAGCCTACAGATATTCCAAGTAATAGTATCGTTCCCGTAACGAACCTGTGTGTGATCTGAGATTACCCGACTACAATTTTAAGATGCTCGGAATGCAAAGAATGCTGATATTTTTTTTAAAAATACGATTAAAAACTAACTTACTCTGTACTATTTACAGTATAAGTAAATATTTCTATGCAAAATAGTGTAATAAAACATGCTGTTCTTTGATTATATTCTTTGACTTACTTTATAACGTAATATCATACTAAATAGACAATATTCAGATAAAAATTGAGAGGAAAAAGAAAACTATAGGTTCATGCATGAGGGGATCAGTAATGCACACACACACACACACACACACACACACACACGAACATAAAGATTAAAAGCATGACAGGTTGTGGATAGAGGTGAAAAGCACACACGGATGCAGGCTGTAGTTCGGCAATCGGCTGCTCTGAAGGACTGGGGAAAGGTAAAGCTTACAGAGTGATTTAGTCACACACACACACACACACACACCAATACAAGCACTACATCACACAGATTTAGTAATACTGCAGTTACAATTTCAGAGCCACAATCACGCAAGCACTACAGAGAAACAGTCTATAACGAGCAACAGTTATTAATATATTAATATTAAAATATTAATAATAAAAAAATGATTTAAACTGCGTAAACAGACAACACATGCAAAAATAATCCCTAGTTAAAGACAGCAGACAGGTGTAAATTATTTCCAATAATATTTATCTGCTAATGTGATTCGCTGTACATACTTAGATACTTAATGTAAAAGGAAATAAAACTATGATACTAATCTGTACTTCTGTTATGCATCGTTTACCAGGAATATATAATATATAATATACGTTCCATTATATATAGCTACCTAATAAAAACAAAAAAAGCTTAACATACCTTTTAAAGTTATCTTATTATTAAGCAGTAATTAAATCAGTTTAGTTACTGTGCATTGCTTTACCATTCAAATGAAATAAAATTCAATCAAATACAAACAAAAGCGGCATCTTCAGAATAAACCCACAGAAAGGAATAATCTCTGATTTTTTTTTTAGTGCAGCATTTCACAGCTCATCCAGAAGCTTGGGGATAAAAACAAGTACATGCTAGAAGATATTGAGCAGCAGGTTGAGAGTCAGGCAGGAGAACAGGTAGAGACAATAGGTGAAGAGGAAGGCTAAGGGACAGTGCGCCATCTGATGGCCAGTCCAGGACACCGTGCGACGCACTGAGCCCACGGAGCCCCCCACCCCGGGAAAGTGGCGCAGAACAGCAGGAAGAGAGGAAAGGTGGGTACCTGAGGGACCACGCTCCACCGGAGATGGAATCCCAGGGGCATCCACGCTGGCTGCGGGAGTCGCTGGTGCCTGGGATTCCTGAGGAGAAAAAAAACAAACAAAAAACACTAAGCTGAAAAACAGCTATATATTCCGAGAGTATAAAGACGGTGTTTCATTTCAGAGGCTTACAGTATAGTGTAAGTGCATAATGTATAGTATGTTACAGAATTATACTCCTACATCATACACTACAGTGGGCAGTGTTGTTGCCCTAACTCAGGAGGATTCTCTCTGTGTGGCTCTAAGTTTTTTTGTTCCCATAAAACATGGTGGTGGATGAACCTCACCTCAGAATGTGAATGATTGCATGCATGATGCGCAATTTGGGGGGTGTGGGTTTTATTAGGGGGTTGGTTTGGACGATTCTAATGGCCCACGTAATTTAGGGCTCCCCAGAGATCCGTTTTTATTAATATTTTGGGCATGGTAGGGCGCGCAACCTCATCTTCCCCAGATTGCTAGCAATGCCTAGTCTTACTTTTCTCCCATGATAACTGCTACAGTTCTTAAATTAGATTTTGGAGTGTAGAAGTTGTTGTTTGTTAGACTGTATAAACATGATCCCATGTCACACTGTAGTATCTCAGTTGTCATAATGACAGACTGCATCAATCAATCAACCAACCAACATTTGACCCACCACCCAGAGGCAATGGTATACCACATACCGTTTTCACCATGGATTTAAAACAGTCTAGATTCACATGATCTAATAAACAATGGGAGACTATTCCAAAAACATGGGGCAGCCACAAAAAATGATTGATTCTCTTTGTAAAACTCTGTCCTGGATTATATTTGTAATTTTATTACGCCATATACAGTCTTTAGGTCATTAAGATCTTGTGATTAGCTACTTTTATCTGTCCCAGGGAACAACGAAGCTTTGGTACAGTCAGACATTACAGCTTCTCCAACACTGGATGCTTTAGAATTCAGTCTAAGGACATTTTAATTGTTTTATTACTTGTTTTATTTTCTAATTTAAGGCCCTTTAGGATATGTAATGCTACAACACACAAAGTCATTCTATATAAATTTCTGTTTTGGGAACACCGTTATGTTAGAGTTCAGCTATAGAGTGCGTATTCTTACATCATGTCCTTTTCTTTCAGTTACTAATCAAAATGTTACGTCATATTAAAAGTCTTTCTCTGTTTGCGTAGTATTAAATAGTTGCTATGTGAAGACTGAGTATTCTGAACCTTTCACTAAAATTGTTCCGGACACATCATCGTTTATCCTGCCATTCCTAATCACTCGACTGCTAGTAAACTTGTTAGCATTTTCTCCTTAGAGCTTTGATTTATGTCTTTTGTTTCATGACACCAAAGGCCAGCTAGCTAGCTCGGAAGTCCCTAGATAGTCATCCTTGAATATTTTCTACATTAAGGGTGACGTCTATATCACAATCTGAACAGCATTCTTCCGGTCAGACTTTAGTGTTATATCAACAAATATGCCCATATGTTAACATATAAACATTACTTAAAGTACCGAACTTTACCTTGGGTTGAAGAGGAGCTGTAGGAGGAGCAGGTCTTTTTCTCTGAGCCTGCCCAGACAACCGGTAACAGTAATGTGGCTTACAGTAAAACTTGCCTACAACACACACAAACACACAGATTTAGTGCATTGTACAGCACGTCCGGCTTCTTTTGGAGTGAAATATTGGAATTCTATACACTTGTGATATATTTCGTTTGCTTCTTGCTTTATGCCAGAGGGGAAAAAAATCTAAACTCCACACTATGAGCTCTAAAGGAGGAGCCAATGCAGAAAAAATTCAGAGCTCTTTCCACAGCAACAATACAGCACTGTATTCGAAGACAAAGAAATCTTGATCATGGTGCCACACAGTCAGAAAAAAATGAACAGAATGAGAAAAGTATAAACTGAGCGATTAATAAAGGTATAGATAATAATCTCACACATGGATGGCATTGTAACAGTTTGATCAGTAGTTTAATTCGGCAGGAAATAAGATTTTTGTTCCATATATTCCTTACTATTTATAACATGTTCACAATTTCTACTAGAAATGTGGAAAATTTTCCTTTACATATTAATTCCATAGATGTTCTTTCAATGATTTTACTAGGCCGTAATTCAGCTTAAAGTTTCTCGACTCTTACTGTTGGCCTTTTACGGCCTGTAGGGCCCTGGTACATTAGTTTAGACTACCATCTCTTGGTTCCCGTGAGAATGGTGCATGTGATGTTTTAGGTTTTTGCATGATAGTCACGACATCTATATATTTCTATTTCTATCTCTCTGCTTTTTTTTTTCTCACTCGCACATTATCGAGGACAGCGAGGCAGACACATGAACTGTACTTCCATCTTTACTTTATTAAAGTTCCTGGCTTCTCGTCTGTTCATCTTTCACCCTATAGTCCAACCACATCTTCTGGATCAGATTAACATTAAGAAGATTAACAACAGTTAAATGCGTTGTCGGCAGGATGGAACCTTCACTTTTAACATCTGAGAGGAGACACCGTCTGATGGTCCCTGAGTAAGTTTGTGGGTTTATTTTCACCTAAAGAACTGTGTGCATTGATTGGTTGTGAAGAATGACTGTGCACCAAGTTTGGATAAAAGATTATATGTGATGTCCGCATATGTATTCGTATTTCTTAAGTGGTAGTGACGTACCATCCTCCACATCAAAGGCGTAGGACGACAGTCTCAACGTGGTGCCGCAGTAGTCGCACTTAAAGCAGGTCCGGTGAAAAAACTTGCCCTCCGCACTCAGTCGCTCCATCACATACACACGCTTCCGACAGAAGAAACACACATCGCTGCCGCCGATGTTCTGAGGAAACTCTTTTCGCAAGGACCCCTGCAGGAAACACATGGGCGCGTATTACAGTCAGACATTTACAAGAAAGCTTAAGGCAGATCAGTGCTCCGGCTCAGCATTGAATATTAAACAGGACAAGCTCGAAAATATCGGAAGAGAAAAGTCTGTAGTAAGGCATTTAGATCATATTCTTGAAAAACAAAAAGGACAGATAAAAGGGGCAGGTTTGTAAATGTGTAGCATAACAATAAAAAAAAAAGAACACAGTTAGTGCAGGGGAAATTTATGTTACTTCACAAAGTCAGTCACACATTCGCTTTTCCAAAGCCAGTGTGTTTCGTGCTACAGTAAAGGCTATCAGTACAACACCCAGAATTCTTACCAATTCCCTCTTATCAAGACGACTCCGGTCCACCTGAGGCTGAAGCTGATTGGCTATTTGCTCAGCCAACAAGCATACGCCGCCTGTATACATCTTTACATAATGCTATAATGGAATATATATAACAGACAAATGGAGAAGGTGAAAAAGACGAATAAAATCGAGGTAAAAGAAGAGCAGACAGTTTGTGGATAGTAATTAAAATGATTCCAAAAATCATGGGCTGTGTGTTTTAACTTCTTGAGGAAACATAGGTGTTTTCAGGTGTGTGGATGACACAAGTCATACTGTGCAAAAAAAAAAAAAAAAAAAACCCATGCCAAATCTAAAAGTTCTTATTTGTGGAAATGGCACATACACAACACTCCTTTAATGCAAATCAAAGGGGGGAAAAAGGATCAGATCATAGATTTCTTTACTCTCAGCAATCCAAGCAGGCGCTGTATTCAGAGATCAGTGTACACACACACACACACACACACACATCAACACACAACTCGACAATCTATATGCAAACTAGGGCTGCACGGTATTGAAGAAAGATGCGATATAGAATAGCATGCTACATAACGCGATATTTAAAAAAATGATATAACCAACATATTTTTGTACATAAATTTGTAGTGTTTTTTAATCGACATCAACATGTTCTACATAGAACTTAAGTCGGCATGTGGTCGTCTATTTTTTAAGCTGAAATACTGCCATATTTTCAAGGACTTTTCAAGATAAGCTCGCTCGTCTTGAGTCAGCGCACGCATATCCCAACTAACAGCCGCGTGCCAGATGTTTTATTCTCTGCATCAACATATTATTTTAGTATTAAATCAATGTATTTCATTTAAAATGATCTAATTTATCGATATACCATTGCAACATGCGTGTTTGCGATATTTCAATAATTTTGACAAACTGTGCAGCCCTAATGCAAACCCATAATTGTTGTGTGTTAGTCAGCTTAAATAAAACGGTGCACAGGCTGGTTATCCTGAGAAAGTGTGTGTGTGTGACAGTGAATTAAGGACAGAACCCCACAACCGCTCGAGCAGCAGACTACCTGTCGGTTCAAGGAGAGTGAGGTGAGCTGAGGATCAGTGGCCATCTCCTGCTTTCTGTGCCACTGCTCAATAAGAAAGCGCGAGGGAGTTTTCTTAGGCTCCACAGGAGAGAGAGAGAGAGAGAGAGAGAGAGAGAGAGGGAGAGGGGAAAGAAAAAGAAGGAAAAAGAGAGAAAGAAATAAAAAAAAATATTGCAAGACAGAGAGACAGCCAGTGAGAGAAAAAGTGAGAAACAAAGTGGGGAGTGGAATGCGAAGGGGGGGGGGAAGAGAAAAAGAAAAAAAAGAAACAAAGAGAGGGAAAAGAAAGTGTGAGAGAATGTGAAAAAAAAAAGTTTAAAAAGACAGGCAGACAGACAGAGACAAAGAGAGAGCAAGACAGAGGGGAAGAGAGATTTGGAGATGGAGAATGGGTATAGAATGAGAAAGAGAGGAAGATGAAGAAAGGAATATGAAATAAGAGAAAGAGAGGGGGGAGAAAGCATTAGATAACAGTGGAGGATGAGAAAAGTAAAGAACATTAAGCCTGTTCTATAACACCACTCCATGCTTCTTCAGTTTGTGCTGAATTACACTGCAGCATTGCACGCAGATCATCTAGATCATCTGATGTTAATTTAAGCGTCACTGAACACAGCATAGGGAGGTCACCTTGGGTCTAGAAGGCTTGTCTTTAAACAGAGAGGCTAACCTCTCGGCTCGCTCCTGGATACTAGGGATGCAAATGGGCGCTTGAACATCAGAGTGCCATCGCAAACTCTGAGTCTCCTGTAGAACAGAAGCACACATGCGGTCACCACAGGAAGGAAAATCTCTAATCTGTGGGCTGTTAATTAACCGTGAATCCAGCTGATGTAAATCAATCCCAAGCCACGGTGAGGTTATAACGACATGTCAGAGGTGGAGTTCATGCACAGCTGACATGCTGTACCTCCTGCTGAGGATCAGGGGAGCAGGACGGCTGTCCAGGGTGGAAGCCATGGCTTAAAAGCCACTGCTGGATAAAGAAGCGTGATGGCTTTTTCATCGGCTTCAGTGAAAGAGGAGAAAAGAGACATGAGCAAAACATAAGAGCTTACAGCAAAAAAAAAGGACTGCTGCTGGTGTTTTAGAGTAGAATTAAGAACATGTGCAGTTTGTTTTCAGAAAGGGGCAGTGGGGGTGCAGGTTTCCCAATCGAGCGAAAGCCAATCGCGATTCATTTCACTCGTTTAATTAGCTGTTCCTGCCGTTCAACTTTTAATAGAGCTTCAAGTTGTTCTACTATTTGGCTGTAATAACTGGAAATATAGCAGGTCGAATCTATAGCAGCTTTTACTACAAGGAACTGAAGAAATATTAACTATTCCCAAAAACGGTTTTACAAAGAAATTCCCATTTCAAATTCCGACTTCACATTTGTTTGCCAAGCCAACACCTTAACCGCTACGCTACCACTTCCCCAATAGCTACCAGTTATTTCACACTAATTAAAAACCAGTCTAGATCATGCAAAAGTAAGTGTACAGGCAAATAAATCCAATTCATTGCTCTACCTGGGGTTTGTCAGACTTGTTGGTCTGCCCTGTAAATTTAGCAGTTAGCATCTCAGCTCTCTGCTGAATGTTAGCGAAATGGATGGGTTCCACAGATCTGACCTCACTTTCCTGTGGAAAAAATGCACTTTAAGCATCTTTATACTCATCAACGATGACTAGTCAAGCTAATAAAACATGCAGTCTGGTGTAGTAATTAGGTGTTGCTGCTCATGCTCTGCAAACATGTTTGCTTTTTTTAATATCTACCCTCTCTGGTGTTAGCGAGGTGGTGATATAGCTTGCTAATAACGATCACAAAAAGAATTTTTTAGCAACGTATTTATAATTGGGTTTTAAGTAAATTTCACCCACTTTCCAAAAATATTGAGACTAAAATATGTGGAAATAGGGTTAATGATAAGCATTTTTATACATATACTTATATAGGGACATTTGGGATATGTGGCAAACCCTGAAACTATTGTAAGTGGCTAAAATATCATATTTTGCAGTGGCAATGTCTTATTTAATTATTAAGCATTAAAAAAGTAAACATTTTGCTTTGTTAATCAATGCCAGCAAGGAATTTTATGTGGCTGGACTATTACAAATGTTGCTTTGTAAAAGTGTTGCCTGTTGGTGATATTGTTGTACATCTAGTCACCTGTATGTGTTACCAGGATTCGACTGTACATTTTAAAGACTCGTAGCTGGGATGAACCAAGCTCTCTCACCCTTTCACAATATTAGATATTAGATTAGATTACTATACTCTAATTTGAAAAGAAGACACTGCTAACTCATAAACCAAACAAGCAAGCAACTTTTAAAAAGGGTGTAAAATCTAACAAGCCATGCCTATTTTACCCCGTAAGAGAACTTTAGATGATCCTTGGCATCATCATCATCATCATCATCATCTATGTCATCACTGTCTTGTTCATCTATCACCAGTTTGTGAGCTTTCATCTGACGAGACAACCATCAAGTCCAGTTTGTTAATAACTGGCCCCAAAATCCGGCCTATTAAAATACATCTTATAACCACAACTGTGTATGTTCCACCTCAAATCCATGCAGGAACAATGTGACTTTAAAGCTGAAAGTCATCTGCTTTGAAAGTCTGTAATGGTGTTCATCCACACACTGTTCACCCACCTAACATGCAGAATGAAGGCTTACAAATGCCTAAGAAAAACATGTTACAAAACTGATACGGAGATAAAAATTGTAAAGGGTTAAAAGTTGAACGTCATAGTTGGTTAATACGCTTGAATCTTTAATGATTGTTAAGAATTAGAAAAGAAACTCCAACACAAGATGTTAGACGAAGCAGAGTCGAGCGTCGTGCCGAGCTGAGTACACGGTAAAGAATGGTACATAATGTATAATGTCACCTGTGAAGAAAACGATGGAGAAAAAGATGGTGGAGGAGAAGGAGGAGGGGGATAAAGCAGAATGGTTTTCTTAGGGCAGCACCGAAGGCCATCGCTGCTCCTGCTAGCCTTTAGAGAGAGACGGAAGAGGAGGCCACATCACTCTTTAATCGCATGGTACTAACTGCAAATATGTTTTCATTTGTGCAAACACACCCTGATTCTAGGGTCTACAGACACATTCAAATGATTTAACTTTCTGGTTAGCTTGGTACCAATAGCATGGACCTTGTAAAGATAATTCTGAAGCTCAAATCGATCCAGTCAGTCAGTCAGAGAAACGTGCACCGACATTTTGATAGGCAGGAGTACAAAGAATACGCCTTAAATTTATTGAAATAATTTTTTAACAAAATGTTAAATATATTAACGCAATTCTGTCTTGCTTACCAATTTATTTAAATTTTCGCACACTCAACCGGTTGTTTGGTAATGTTTTTATTTTTCCAAGGATTTAAAGTCTACACAATAATCGGTTCACATTATTCCATGGTAGCTCATGAGTCATGGATGTTAGCAAGACAAATAAACTTGTTTATTTGGATAATTAGTTGTAAATTCAAGACATATGTAGCTTAGTCTTTTGTTCATCATTATTTATATCCACACAAAGACAAAGGGCTTCAGTTCTGCGGATCTCTGCCTGTCTGCCATGTGCCGATCAATGTGCTACTACAACGCTGTTTTCTGCGTCTAAAAAAACTCGACAGGGTTTCCTGACCAACCTGCTATTGTGATGTTTCATTTGTTTGACAGGGAAATCTGTGTGTAAACAGAAACCCACACGTATAAATACACATTTATAGGAGTGTCACAAATAGGGCACTCTTTTTTCCAGGAAGAAAAGAGGTGGGTGCTCAAGCCCCCTCTAATGTCTATGTGTGCATGTGCCTGATCAGTCAGTCAGTCAGTCGTTCAGACATTCAGTCAGTCAGGTGTCACACAAATAAATAGTTAAAGCATACACATATACCCACATAACACAAACACATAATAAACAATATATGATTAATTCTGAATCAAAATTACAAATGATTCAGTATCAAGTAACTGAAATATATAGGTAAACCTACAGTATACCAGTGACTAGGACAAGTAGGAAGGTATCATGACTCCATAAGCTTATTACGCTAAAGGAAATACAGTACTACTGCTATCAATCTGCACTTACACTGCATGCTGCATTGCTCTTATTGAGCTTTAACCCAAACAGATACTTAACACGTTAGATGAGTTTCCTTTGAACAATTATGTCAGAAGTGTCCGACATTTTACATTATACTTCCAGCAGAAATATGTACAAAAGATTTAAGCAAAAATCGTACTAGAACTGTGCGTTCTACATAAAGTATTTGGTAACGGCTGAAAGCAAGGGATTAGAGCATCAGCAGAGATCGGAGAAGTTAGTCATCCTCATCTAGTCAAACAAACACCCCGAGCTGAAAGCTGTATTAAAACATGTAGTGTCAGGGCTTGTGCATGCTCTTTACCTTTCTCAATGCAGGAAGTGGTTCCAGAAGCTCTGACTCTTTTAAAGAGGTGGGTGGCTGCAAGGGGGGCAGACCACTGCCCTGATCAGGCATAGAGTCAGTCTATGTACCAATGGAGTGTAAAATGACAGGTTGGCATGACCGATTAGGGGCCAGGAAACACCGTACACAGCCAGTGATCAGCCACCGCCACAAATCATAAAAAGGAGAAGAAAATAGAGGAAAACAAACAAAGCAAGAGATGAGAGAAGAGGGGATAACGAGAGAAAAAAAGCCTCCAGGTATTCGTCATACCTGAAGAATGACATGCATTAATGAAAGCACTTGAAGAAAATCACTTTATGCTCAGACATGCATAGACGTGATGTACAAGCAGAGAAGTTTGAGCATTGAGAGCAAAAGATTTGGCTGATAAAAGATTCAGATGCCTTTTTGCACCAAAGCAATCTGAGAAACCTTTAAACTTAAAGTATTTATTTAATCCAGGAAGTAAGAATGCCAGAAAAAAAAACTAATTTAAAGTTTTCAGAATTTCCTAATCTATACCACACATTGTATAGCAGCAGCCAGTTTTAAAAATTACAGCAATTATTATAATTATTTACCATTAATAATTATTGGAGTGAAACATAAAAAATCCCAGTGAATGGGTTCTGTTGTTGGTTTATGTATATCCAGGCCAAGACTTTTAATTGATGTCATCAAACAGCAGTGAGCTGAAAAGCGTCATGATCCCCAACAGTGGGACTAAGACCAAAGAAGTTGAGCCGGCTATAATAAGCATGCACACCTTAATAATGCCACACATTCCTGCTGGTTACTCCTTTGTAGTGGAGCAGACCCACAAACACACATACACACACACTCAGCTTACAGGCCATTTATGTAGGTCATGTTCTTAGCCTTCAATCAAGCCTATACACATCTCTACAGTCAAGAAACTTTCCGGATTCCAATGTTTTAAATGTCTTTAAAATCTTAACGACTTAGTTATTTATGCCTGAAATAAAAACCTTCATTAGCAATTTAGCATTTAACATAAATCATGATCCAAAAATGGTTGGATAGCTAGCTAGCTAGATATATAGACAGACAGACAGACAAATTAACATTTAATTCAAAAACCTGCCTGAAAAAGTCTTGACTGGATACAATCACAGTGAAGAACCCTCTAGGAACACCAATGACCCAATTCTTTACACTTTTATAAAATCTTCTGCAAATCAGGCCTACCTGTCTTTTGAGTCCAGTAGACTGTACCGGAGCATTCTCCTCAAACTTGGCTAGCAGCTGAGTGGCCATGGATTTCACCTTGTTGTTGTTAGCCGCTGCTGCTGTGGTGTCCAGCCTACGCTCTGTGGCTACAATCGGTCGTGCATCACGCGTTGGTCTCTGAGGCTCCTCCTTAACCACAATCAACAATCGTTAGAAAATATGCTAAAACAATCTTTTGTAATGCACTATCACTATATTAGGTTAGCGGTATACACTTACATCTTCAGACTGGCCGGTCTGACTCGTCTTTCTCCTTTTCCCCAACCCATCAAGCTCCTTCTCCTTCTTATCCTGCTAAAGAGTACAGCCAAGATTAAGATTAAGGGCTTATAATAGAAGCAGTTCATTTAATATTCTCACTGAATATCCTTCCTGGCACTATGCAGTTTGGAAGTTCGGTACCTTCGGGTTGCGCTTCCTTGAGATGTTGATGCTCTGACCCAGTTTGCTGAGGAAAGAGATGGGAGACTTGGTGCTGGCGATCAGTGCAGCCTTCTCTTCTGGGCTCAAGTTTTGGTTTTCTGAAACACAAAACAAGACATTTTCAAAAGGACATTTTATTTATCCCCAAAAGACAATTTTTACTGAAATTATTAAAACTACAGTCTAAAGTTTGGAAAACAGTGCTTTTAATAACAACATTCATTCTACAGCATGACTGTAAATCTGTTTAAAAAAAAAAAAATTACATTTACATTTATTTGTGCCCCAAAAGTTTTATATTTTACTCTATGCAGCATTTATAATGATGTTTATGTAAGGAATAATAAATAAATAATAATAATAACAGTAGGTTATGTGGTTTATTTTCATTCACCAGCACATTCTAAAGTGCTTTATTCCTCTTTTACCACAGTATGGATTTACACTTTTTTTTATTTTTTACTTGAAGTTAATGTAAAAATTGTAATTTATTCTTTACAACATTATAATAAGTAGGAAGCCTTCTGGTCCTCAAGAAATCCTCGATTCATAATAGATGTAAGCTTTTCCTATGAATGACACTGGAGAAGCAAAAATACTAGAAAAATACTAAATAAAGAAATAATCTCACAGTCATTATATCATCACTAAAACACATTTTAATCTATTTATGTGGAGTTTTCACCATAACTGAAACAATAAAAAAAGAACAACAAATACTATAGCATTAAAATCCCAAATTAATATTTGTCTAGAAAACAGATTTAATAAAGAACTAATTAAAGTTGCAAGTTAAAGTATCTGAAAAGAATTAATGTGTATGGAGTTGTAAAGAATCAAAACAGTTCGCAAGATCATTATGAATAAGCATGAGCACATCACGACTCACCACCAGGGGGCACAGTGTCCTTGAACATCTCATAGAACTGGCTGAGGTACATGACCATAGAGAGTTTGTCAGGCTCCACCACATTAGACATCTCCTTTCCGGTCATGATAGGTGAAATCCCAAACTCCTTTTCAGCTATGTCAAAAGCCAACTGGTTATTTTTCTCCACGTCCTTCTCGTCCAGCGAGTCGAAATCACTGTGGGATACAAACATGTATACGATGTGTTGAGCGGCACAATTTTTACACTGAATCTTTACACAGGGCTGTGTTATCCAGACACTGTTATAAGCATCAAATAGGTCGATATTTAATAACATATTCTGGGTACTGAAGTGACTGAAGAACACTTTAGAACATCCGGTCTATTCCACTAATGCACCCGAGTAACATAGTAGGAGCAAACTAAGTCAACGTTGAGTATTTAGTCTAATGGACCGTCAGCAAAATGCTAATGTGTGCGCCTTAAAGGTAATGGGAGCTGAGAGAGTAAAAGAGTGATGTAATCATGGAAAGCTATTCTACATCTACTAATGGCTAAAATAGACTGACTAACAAGAAGCACAACGATTTCCTTAATTGTAGGATCCATGCGATTAACCAGCGCTTACAATGCAAGCAGACCAGATCTGTTTTAAAGTGATAATTTATATAAATATCCTTTTTTAAAAACAGAACGACAAACATACGATATACAATAAACTGACACCACACAGCGTGGAAACTAGCTAATAGCTAAGACTAACACGTTAGGTAACTAGCATTCAGATGTTATGTTGTTCATATAAAAAGTGTTTAGACTTAGCATCTATAAAAACGTGTCAAACTTATTCGGAATATCAACATTTTCTTCAAAAGTGTTGCCAAATGTTTAAATAAACCTCTATAGACTGAAATTAAATGGTAAAAACGCTTAGAATTTGCTTGCTAGGCGCTAAGGGGAAACCCTATCTTTTAAAGATGTTTTACGCAAAAGTTAACTATTAAAACAATGTCCTAATCATTGTGACCACCTTCTGATGACTATTACCTCAGAATTACACTTTTACAAACTTTCACATTGACATACAATTACAGTAATCCTCATTTTAATATTTTATTAAAGCTACCTTATTAAAGTAATTTATAAACAGTACATTGAACCCCGGTCTTTCTGGTATCAGTCCAACACTTTAACCACTGAGCCACCACTTCCCACTTCCCAGTACTAAATAACGAGTCCATCTTAACCAAGTTATGCTGTCTTTAGACTATTTTTAAAACAATATATTTTTTTACTCATTAAAAATAAATGCGCTGTAAAAATAAGAAGGCAAACAAAAACAAAAAAAAAGGAACGCTAACAAGGGCAATCTCTCACTGCACATGCAAGCTAGCTATTAGCCAAGAGTATTAACTTAGCAGCTAGCGGACAAATGTTTATATACTTTTAGTATGAACACACAATAAATGCAAAACAAAACAGAATTGTTAAAAACATTTGAAAAAATTTTGTGTTTGGACAGATTTCTAATTAAAATCTTAATGATCGACTTAAGTTAATGACACTACAATTACACTGTAATTACACGATGAGTTTGCACTGTTTGCTCACAACTTTCCCATCGCTTCTGACATTTATAACAGCTATAAACATTCATTTTAACTAAAACCGTAAGTTTCTGCTTCAAACACAGGTACCATGACCCCATTTTAGCGAAGCATATGATACAGCCACCTCAAAACACTAGTAATTTTAACAGTCCGACAAATTGATCTTTACACATTTTGATATTAAGATCCAGCTACTATAAAATACGAATCTTTTTTTAAAATCTTAAAACAGTTCAACAATAGGTTTTTCACCGCTTGAAAGAAACAGAAGAACAGGATACTCACATTAGGTCTGGCCTATAACGATAGATAAGTGAACACAAAGCCAAGCCACTCTTCCATGACATGGTAAGATCCGAAACACTGACCCCTCTATAGCCATCCGTCTGCCTTTGACACCAGTTTAGCAGTTTGCTGGAGCGCGCTACAGACTCTGGAACAGTAAAAGAAAAAATAGACTTCCCAATTAGTCATTGCTTATCAACCAGACCACTATTAGTATAACGAGGTCGACTTCTTTAAGGAGGAAGAAGTGGTTTTATTTACTTATAGTAATTGTTAAAGGTTGTAAGTTTTAAATTATGGTTAGTTTTGGAATTTAGTGTGTGAAATATTTTGTAAGTTTTCCCAGAGGTCAGAAAATGGATTTTTGCACCTGTTGTATTGTGCTCAGGTTAAGAATTGATCTCCTTTGTCATGGCACCATACAGTGATGCTTAATAGCCCATATTAAACACACAAGGCTTTAGGAAGTCTTAGTTTTTCGTATTTTTTTTACCTTGTCTACAAGCGGCAATATATAACCAAAAACAATATTTTTCCTTATCTTTAAATAATGATGTTAACTCATTACTGCTCACTGAGACGCCCCAAACGCATGTTTATAATCTCAAAATACAAAGCATTACCTCCAAGCAGTAAAAATTCTGTTAGGGTTTTCCAAACAGAGGTAAAACACGCCTCACACCTAAATCAAACAGTGTCCTAAAAATAATTTCATAGTTTATACAATTTGTTTTTACTGTATTTAATTTTAAAATGCAGGTGAGTCAATTTTCATTTGACGTGCATAATGAAACGCAACTGTAAAAAGGGTTAAAAGAAAAACAAACACAGCAAAACATCCAATTTTAGTCGGCGTTAGACATTTCAGTATTAACAGAACAACAAGTGATTTCAGAATAAATCCTCTGAGCGGACGGTTCAATCATCCCTACAGTTACCTTGGAACTGCTTCTCAAGCAGAGGCTCTAGGATAAAAAATTATTAGGTAATTAAATGTTAAATGTTTTTCTTTAATACAAATTTACATAAATATAATAAAATAAAATAGCCCACCATTTCTCATAAGCTTGGGAGTTGAAGAGTTGACCACATTCTCCATGTCGATGCGGATTTCCCGGGCTTCCCCGGTGTCTATGAGATGTCGTACCTGCACATGATGAGGAATTAAAATATGAGACTTACTGTTATTTCTATTATATTACTTTGCAACCTTTTTTTTTTAAAGGTGTGAGCCGTATTACCTGATTGGGTCGGAGCAGGTGCAGACTGATGTTGGGATAACGTGTTGTGGGATCCAATGTGTAATGGCTAAAGTTCTTACTCACATTCTCCGGTGTGGTTTGTGGTAGCAGACGATATATACTCTCCCTAAGTGGCACAATTATGGTTACAATAGCACAGAACTCGGGGTCAAACCCATTAAGCACAGGTTGTTAGTGTCTGAGAATTTTTCTCCAGAGATATATTAAAGATAATTCAACCAATTAGGGCAGACAGGGCATGTGAGCATAGAGGGCAAATGACTAGCACAGCATGGGTTTTAAAAGCTGTATAATGAATGTTAAAATGATTATAATATATTAATATATATATATATATATATATATATATTATATATATATAAGATATATATATATATATTAATATATAGTATAATATAATACGTATCTAATACAATATATATATATACAGTATATTTATATATATATAATAACTATATAGATATATACATATACATATATATATATATATATATATATATATATACATATATATAATATAATATATATATATACTATAACATATAATATATATATATATATATATATATGATAATAACAGATATATATATAATATATATATTATATATATATATATATATATATATATGTATATGTAGTAGGTATATATTAATATTATGTTGTTGAGTACGTAAATAATCACGTTTATCTTCCAATATCGTGCCCCTACTCACAAACTACAAACATTCTGTCATTTGATACACACACATAACATATAACAATTGTAACACATTACATATACATATATATATACATATACATAATACATATATACATATACACATATATATATAATACATAACAAACATAATATATCGTCATATATATATATATATACATATATACATATACATATATACATACATAATATAATATATATATATATATATATATATACATATATATATTATATATATCATATATATATCAATATATATATATATATATATATATATATATATATATATATATATATACATATACATATATAGGATATATATATATATATATATATATATATATAATATATATATCACACACACACACACATCATATCGATTCATCTATCTATATATATATATATTATCTATATAGATATATATAGATATATATATATATATATATATAATAGATATATATATATATATTTTTTTTTTTTTTTTTTTTTTTTTTTTTTTTCAAACTCATTTTTTAAAAAACATTAACCAAGTTTCTGCTTGGTTAAGCACAACTGATAAAACTAATGATGCAGTGTTTCCTCTTGGCGTTACCACTCAACATTTACATGTTCTACGTAGAACTGTGGTCATCTCTTTTAAAACCAAAATATTGCCATATATTCGAGCTTCTTCTTTATTTTGACACTAAATCAGCAGCAGCAGCAGTGCGGCTGCCATGGGCTGGTTGATCTTATCAAGATTAGCTCGCTATGAACGCTTCGCAGCTTGTTGATTATCTTGCACCAAAGCACGCGCACGCGTATCCCAACTAACATCCGCGTGCCAAATATTTTACTATCGCCATCGACCTAAAACTTTGACCATACATCATTATTTAAACTATTAAATCGCTCATTTATTGCAAGCCATTTGTATATGCATATCGAGATATTTACATTTTTGATATTTTGATCGTTTCGGTTGGAGGTTAGCGTTACATCATTTACCTCCATGTGTTTAACACTTAAATAAAAAAATAAATAAATAAAAATAAAAAGCATGTCTTTAATTTGCTTTGTACAAACAGCAAAAGCTCCTGATCTTTCAACAGTACATTCGGAACTTTTTATTACCTTCCCAAAAAAAAGCACAAACTGAACTAATGTTTCTTCAACACATTTTTATGCTTGTTTGACCCAAAGCAAACGCTATTAAAATATTTTAACACAATTTCTAATGCAATAAAATAAGTGCCTTACCTTTCCGCCAACACCTCAAGAGGAGTTGCGCCCTGTGCCCAGCTTCTCACCATCCATGCCGAGTCCATAGCCGCCAGAAAGCCTCGTGCAATGCCCGTCCCCATTGGCCAAAACGGCTGCACAAAACCAATTTATATTTATATTGTGCACTCACACAAACGACTATATCAAAAAGTGCATTTACATCTTACTGTTAAATGTCATATACTTTTCTCCTACCTCCAAAAGGCTGTCTCCAACCAGAGCCACAAGCAGCTGATGGCCGTTGCGTTGGCGCACCAGTGCTGCATTTTCCGAGGCATACATGCACGTGAAGTCAAACATGGCCACATCTGGTTGCCCGTAATGGTTGATGGCGAAATCTAGCGTGGGCAACTGGTGATTGGTAGAGAAGTCAGCAGCCTCTCTGGCGTAGGACAGCAAAGCAGCTTGGTTAACATTCGCCCTGGATAGAAGCATCTCCGTGTCCACATAATCCTACAACACACACAGAAAGACACAAATGCTTTCTAAAAGACCAAAACACAAAATGCCTTCTGCAACAATATCACGCAAGCCAGTAAGCCAAGGACTATTCAACCGTTATATGTGGCCTGTAGAATTCTGTATAAAGTTCAGCAGTTTTGGGAGGCACAAGACAGAACTTACTGGTATATTATTTCTTCCTGATTCATCCTGCCATAAGTGGGTTCATACATAATCATTCATCATACACAAATCATTCATTGTAAACCACATGTAGAAGTACCAATGAGCCATAAGAAAAGAAACAGTTGCTAGACATAATGATTAACATACAATAAATGTATATAATGTAAATGTTCAGAAATGAGACAATATAATTTGGACAGATTGTGCCAGTCAAACCCCTATAATCACTTACATGCAGAATGACACCCTTCTCCAGCAGACTCTGCTTCTTGGCAGTCATCACAAAGTAGTGTGTGTCATCCTTATAGTAGACGATATTTTCCAGATCGATTCCTGGACAGGCAAATTAACGCAAGGGTAAGAAAAAAAAAAATGTCTGAGAGTGAAAGAGTTAAAATGCAGGCATGTAAACATATAAAACGAAAAAAAGTGCATAATGATAGCTTATAAAGCAAACTGAAGCAGTCTTTCTCACACACACACACACATACACACACTGTATGATACCAACACTGAAACCAACAGTAGCGATTACACGACTGGTGAAACAAAAGCAAAGGCTCTTTAGCCACTGCCAACTCAGCACAAATCAGTCAGCGCCAGGACAGTGGCAGACAGGCAGGCAACTGTTAACCACACTGATCAACAACCTCAGTGCATAATTCCAGCCTAGATCCCATACACAATTTTTTTTTGACACAAGTGTGCATCCTGTTTGGTTTAAAATATATATTTTTTATATAGTTTTTAACTTAAAAAAGGCATCCATATCCATAAAAAAGAAATCTAATTAATTAAAATGATGTCATACTAATGAGCAAAAGTTCATGACTTTTAAAACTACCACTGCCCACAGTAGAACATCTTAAACAGTTTTTAATGCCCCAAATACATTTTTTTTTTAATTTACATTTTTAATCATTTTTAAACATATTATTCCTAAGGTTTAAACATTTATTATTGTGTCTAAAACTGACGAATACATAAATGATTAATTTTTATAGTGAATTATCACTATATTCTGTGAGTAAACAGGAAGCACTATATTTGGTTTAATATTTAACTAAAAAAATAAATATTACTGCAAAATTACATAGAAATTGTTTAACACGTGTATATAAACAGTTTGCATTCATTCATTTTTTGCAGTTTTTTTAACACACAGACATGAGAAACCTGAAGCCATTGCAGCAGAATGCAGAGGACACAATTGCACACACTTACACATATTACATTTATTACTTACTAATACCATTCTGTCTACAACTTGTTTTTAAGCGTGCAGGGGTAAAATAACATCCATTGGGTTCTCAGTCCTAAAAAACTTTAATCATTAGGCTCATTCCCAAAGTGCTGACAATGCGAAAACATCAAATAGTACAAACATGCCATTACCAGTGGCTTCCCTTAGATCTTGAAAGAATTTCTGGTTGAAGATGAAGGCCACCCCGCTGATCTCCTCTACTTTGGCCTCGGCCGTAGTGTTGCGGTTAATAAAGTTAGCTGTTATGGCGATGGCCAGCTTTCCCCGGAACTCTTTTCTTCTGAATCCTGGGGTGGGAAATACACACACACACACAAACACTGAATTTGCAGACGGTTTAAGGTCAGACAATGACTCATTAGCAGTTCCTTAACGCTTTTTTAGTACAAAAATTCACATAAAGGACTAAATATACAGGAAATTTACAGGAGAGAAAACAAAAAGTTTCTCCCACTGATCTAAGACCCAAATCTGTTAAAAGCTTAATTTTCTGATAATTTAGCAGCATTAACACGAGAATAATGACTGTTTCATTTAGTGGATTAGCAGCAAAGCTGTTTTATCACTGTTATTACAGTAAAGCTTTAGCCAATGAGACCCTAAGCTGTATTAAGATCAAAAGGAAAAAGAAGGATTATAGAAAGTATTATTTTTTACCTGACAATGTGTTCCTTCTCCCATCTGCCCCAATAATGACATCAAACTCCAGCTCACTAACAGGGTGTGTTTTAGGATGGACTTCAGCTCTCCAGCCTATCCCTAAAGATACAGTTTGGAAAATTGTGCTATGGCATTAAGATACAAGCTAAGAAGTTTTTTTTAAAGTGTAAAATCAATGATATCACTAACACAAAACTTAAAAGGCCATCTTACTCTCATTCTCTTGGTCTTCTGGTGGTTCGATGAGGCCTTTGAACTCCACATTGACATGGATCTCGATACCCAAGAGCAAAGCCATTTTTAGCAGCATCAACTGCAGCTGACGAATACCTGAAGAAAGCAATCCCAAAAGCAGGTCAGCATAAATCCCACCCAAAATGTTGTTAAGCACGTCTCCGTCTACTCACTGATGTGGTCTATGGAACCGGCACAGAATTTTCCGTAGAACTTTTTTGCGCCGAGGCCTCGCAGATCCTGAATGGTGAAAGGCCACAGGTGAAGGACATTGTTGCGGGAGAAAGCATCTCTCTTCTCTAACAGGACCACCTTGGCTCCAAGAAAACCAAGTTCTATAGCCGTGCGCAGGCCACATGGTCCAGCTCCGATGATCAGACACTGCAGAAAAAAAACCAAAGAAAAATTATACAAAAGGAATAGAAGTTTTTTTGGCAGCCGATTTTTAAAGCATTATACATAATTGGATTAATCGCAATGCAAATAATAATACCTTAGTTTTTATTAAGTTTTTTTTACTTACTTTGGAGTTTGCACAAGCTCTTCCTTTCTTGTACTCCTTGTGGCTGGCACGTTTGTCTAGCTTGGCCCAAAGTGCTTTTGCCTTCCAGTAGTTAAGCTTTGACTTAAGCTTGTGGTAGAAAACGCGATACTCATTGGGCTTGAGCTCGAGAAAGTCACACAGTTCCTGAAATGCTTTAAGTGTCCCTTTACAGGTGGTGGCCTGAACAAAGCGGTCAAAGAGAACATGTGAATGATTGACTCCTTCTCCCGTTGCACCAACACCTCCATCTCCCATGGTCCCTCACCCCACACAGGGGACGATGGGACTTCTCCAGACCTGCTTAGTCGGAGTCTGGTTCAACTACCCACTTCGGACATCCTCATCCTAAAAAAGGAAGTGGGGGAAAAAAAACATCCAATGAATAATAGTAAGAAATGTAAAAAGATATTGTCCTTGTATTTGCCTGTTTTATTTTACTTTTAAACAAAATTTTAATATTTTGTACAGAGGCTATTGCTTCATACATGCATAATAAAAAAAAGCATTTATCTTGCCCAAGGTATAGTGTTCGGGGCACATATGCATAGTTTAACTTATTTTTATTTAGGTACCTACAATAATGCCTAAATTATACAGTCTTAGCTGGTTTATTTTATTGCTGTACCTCATCCCTGCTTATTTTATCACCAACATTACACACATTATGTTAAACACTGGATGTTTTTTAATTACATGCTCTGACACTGCTTGTCTATTAGAAACAAACTCTTTTTAATGACCCCACAAATAGTCTGTGGTTTATTTGCCCACAAAAAGCCTTGGAAATGTTACTTTTTAACAAGCCCTTTCTTCTACATCAGCTATTTTCAGTTAATAATAAACAGTGCAGTATTACAGTGACCAAATAAGAATTTTAAGAAAAAGCTAGCTATAGCTAGCAAAAACATTACTAGCCATTCAGCTCAGGTCAGAACTTAGCTAGCTAATATATTCATATGAGTTCAAATATAGCATTAACACAATGCTAAAACTTAACCTCTATTTCTATGCGACCATTTCATCACCAAAGGAACTAGTGTTTAATTTTTTTCAAGCATGTAACCCTAGCTAATTAATTTCACAGGTCTAAAATGTAAAAAAAAAATAACAGGAAAATTTGATCACCTGCTGATTTTGTACATTTGCCCACTAACAAAAAATGATCAGTCTATAATTTTATGGCAGGTTTATTCTAACAGTGAGAGACAGAATAACAACAAAACATCCGGAAACACATTTTAAAAACATAAGTGTGAAATAAGTATTCGACCCCTTCACAAAACAAGACTTGTTGGCAATCAAGGAGATTTGAGGCTGACATTTGGCAACTTGTACCTTCAGCTCCCTCCACAGATCGTCTACGGGATTAAAGTTTTTCTAGAGCCACTACACTGTGTGTTGGAGGTTTTTTGTTGTTTTTTCTCTCTCTCACTTTTAGAATAAACTTACCATTAAAATTATAGACTGATCATTTTCACACAAAATCAGTAGAGGATCAAATCATTTTTCCCCTCACTGTCCATCCCCACACAAAACTAGTTAGATATACAGTATTAGAAAATAATAACGCTTAGTTAAGTATGATAGTTAACATATTTAAATAGACTTGAATATGACAGAGAAAATGATTCCTACGTTAAACATTCTTTTTGTGCCCTAGCAATGACTATATAGGACCAACAGTTTAAATTCCGTCTTAGCATGCAAGCTATTTGTTCTTTCGCTAATGCTAATTCGCAATGCAAATAAAAATGCTAAGGTTATGAAGGAAGGGGGAAAAAAAGATAAAACCAATTTATTTTAATTGAAATAAGATGTATGATTTATATTACTAAACTAAACTAGCTAGCAACAGATACAGAAAATTGCCACTTGATAAAATTCATTAATTTATCTTCTATACCCGCCTATTCCCTAATTCGGGGTCACAGGGATTTGCTGGAGTGTATCCCAGCCGTCTCTGAAAGGGCCTAGACAGGTCGTCAGTCCGTCACAGGGCCACACACACTCACACTCACTTCTATGGACAATTTAGAATCACCAAGCAACCTATCATACATGTTTTTGGACTGTGGAGGGAAACCGGAGTACCCGGAGTAAAACCCACGCAAGCACAGGTAGAACATGCAAACTCCGCACAGAAAGGCCCCTGTCTAGAAATCGTGTAGCAACAATTTTACAAAACTTCCTTTGATACTGTGGCCAAAAAAATGTAATTGAAACATAGTATCTAGTTTATATTAAAAGCTGGAAAATGTCAAGAACAGTCAAACCATACCTTCTTATTAAAAACCTCCAAGATACATAACCAGACATGCTCAAGGCGTGGTTTCTTTCACGGAAATCTCTACCCCATGGAAAAAATGGCCCAGAGCAGGATGAAAGAGTAAGCGGGTTAAGGGTTAGAGAGAGAGACAGAGAGAGAGAGAGAAAGAGAGAGAGGGACGACCAGAGAGAGTGCCAACTCTGCTCGGCTGTATAAACACACTCATTCCGCTACCTGACCCATGCTTTATGGGTTCAACACCCAATGTTGTGCTCCTGCCAAGTAGCTAAAAAAAAAAAACCCAAATTTGTTGAATGTTGGAAAAAGGTTTATTATAAAAGATAGGCTTCTTGTTGTTGTTCTCGTCTCGTAACGTAGAGAAAAGCATAAAACAAGTTATATTTATACGATGCTGAAACAACCATTGATTCCAAAGTGGCCAATGAGAAAGCACACTAGAGGCACGTCTTTACACTAAAGATCCTATACTTTTAACACACTTAATACTATTTGACTTCAGTATACACTTATAAGAGAGTAATAAGATGTAATCACACTATCGAGTGTCACTTTGAAAGAGACAGGTTCCCTTTCAACTGTGGTGTCCCTCATTGGGTCCAGGGTTTTTTTTAAATTGGGTTCCAATATTTTGAATCACTATATATTAATGAAAAAGCATTGAATCACCTAAACACCACGTCTAAAAAAAAAGGTTATTATTTTGCCCCAGAATGCAAAACTTTTCCTAATACACTACAACGCTCCTCCAACAACTCCTGCGTCTGACACTTAGAGGTCAGTCAGCACTACAATTATAGGGAACTGGTTTAGCTCAGTTTTTTAAACTATTGTGCTTAGGTTTAAAACAGCAACCAATTAAAATACGCCAGTTTTAAGAAATCAATCTACATGATGTTTTTTCCAAAAGCTTTTTTTATTATAAAGAATATTTAAGAGCACAGGGGGTTTGTTTTAAACAAATAAAAACTTTTCCCTCTGTACGACTTGTGGCTAGTGATAAGTGGTAGTGCAGTGGTTAAGGTGTTGGATTGCTAATTAGGAGATTGGGGTTCGATTCCCACCACTACCAAGTTGCTGCTACTGGCCCTCTGAGCAAGACCAATAATCCCCAATTGCTCAGATATATAAAAAGAGCTAAATATAAATGTAAAAAAATAATGTCACTATGGATAAGTGCGTCTGCCAAATACTACACTACATTTTTAACACCTGGTATATAAAGCAATATTTCTGTCTGAAAGTTAGGACATTAGCTAATGATACTCCTCTAAATTGTCAGCCAAGCAGGCTAAAGAGAATGCAGAAAAGTGACATTCCTTAAAGCAGAATTAAGACCAGACCTGCATGTATGAAGCATCAGCATTACAACACTGCAGCTCCAAAGTCTGACTGAAACAACAATGAAAACCTTTTTCCTAGAATGGAAATGTTTAATATCTAAAATATTTATTCTTTATATTGCACTGCTTCTACTAATCCAAAGAGAAAAATGTGAATAAGTACATAAAAATATAAACAGTCAAAATGTAATTCATACAGCCAAAAGTATAATTTGCACATAAAATTTGCTTAGTTCCCTCATTTGGGGTCACGGGGATCTGCTGTAGTCTATCCCAGCCGTCTCTAAAAGGGCGAAAGGCAGGAGGGGTACACCCTGGACAGGTCGCCAGTCCATCACAGGGTCACACACTCACACTCACTCCTACGGGCAATTTAGAATTACCAATCAACCTATACGTGTTTTTGGACGGTGGGAGGAAACCAGAGTACCCGGAGTAAACCCACGCTAGCACAAGCCAGAACATGCAAACTTTACACAGAAAGGCCCCCGTTTTCACTAAATTTGCAGTTACAGATGTCTGAACCCGAATGCATGCATATACTTTAAACAATAGTAGAGAATGCATTTCTGGGTCCAGGTGTTGAGAGGCCAAGACGCTCTAGGATATTCTTCAACACCCCCTGCCTTTTTTTCTACCAACATAAAACACATTAAAGATATTCTAGTCTAGAGATAACATATACTACAACTTAATATTTTTATGTTTTATGCCGTAGCACATTATTATAATGGTTACAGTGATGGATATATGTATAAATAATAATAAACACTCCTAGTATCATAGGTTTAAAGGTTACAAAATATATTATAAGCCTTTAAACAGAACTTACAAATACAACCAGAACTAAAAATGTTGAAAGGAGTTTCTGGGACAACCATGGCCATAACGGCAAGAGCAGTTTTTTAAGAACAAATGCACAAATATTTGGGTAAGAATGCTCTAAAGCACAGACAGGCAAGTATTTCAGAAAAGGTATCTCTTTATGTTGCCCATGTGAGACAGCAAATGACAGCATAAACTGAGACCTAAATGCAGAAGCTCTAAGCAGAAATAAAGCATCAAGATGACTCATAAGAATCTGCAAGCTGAGATGAGCCACAGCATCAGACGTGTGTCTGAATCATTAACAATGGAGAGGTCTTCATGCCAATTTAACGAACACAAACATGAATCATTTATAACCCTACTGAGATTAGTCTCTGTTCTCAGAACCCATGACTTATGACAACATAGCCACAATTCTAAAACTCTGAACCAGAAACCTTACGGAGCTCCAGATAGCAAGGAAGGTTTTGATCATTTAAAGGAACACAAAACTTCTTTAAAGGGAGGTTATAATCATTGAGTATGCTTTAGGTTAAGTGCCTTCTCACCGCATGATATCAGAACACAGGGAGTGCCATGTCATAACGAAATATCTTCAGCCAAGTTACAGTATCAGTCTGTTACACAAACCGCTTTTCTATTGGCTGTGCACTTCCAGCACAGCAATGTGCTATAATTGGAAACAGGTCTATATTCAGCTCATTTACGTCACACAGCAGCTCCTTTCTGCCAGGAGGACACGTGATATAATTTATGCAAAGCTTGTCTGGTTCTTCTGTTTATAATATAACTATTAATACATAATAAGGCATGATGTGAGAGCACACAAAGACTTAATTTCTGCTAACCAGATGAGTGTGGGTTTGATTTCCAAAGCCACCAATCTGCCACTGTTGGGCTTCTGAGCAAGGTCTTCAAACATCTACTGCTCAGTTGTAAGTCAGTCGCTCTGGATAAGAGTGTTTGGCAAATGCCAGAAACTTTTGCCTTGCACCTCTGGGGTTGGGAGTTAAATTTCCTTCTCTGCACTGTCTGTGTGTGTGTGTGTGTGTGTGTATGGAGTTTGCTTGTTATCCTAGTGCTTTAGGGGTTTTTAAGTCCAGTGGTAGGTGAACTAAAATCTGTAACGTATTTGTAATATACCAATAAACCTCGCTACACTGGAGTTCAACAGCTGTCGCGGTATTGATGTCCAAGCAGAAGCTGCTACAACGACAACCACACAAATTAATAACAGACGTAGCAAAACATTTTGCACAGTGTTTTTATTTATTCTTTATACCAGCTTATTCCCTAATTCGCAGTCACAGGGATCTGCTGGAGTCTATCCCAGCTGTCTCTGAAAGGGCGAAAGGTAGGGCGGGGTACACCCTGGGCAGTTCTCCAATCCACAAACAAGGAAATAAGAAAGTTTATAAATAGACAAATATTAAAGTAAGCTATCATTTTCATCATAACAAAAATGCAAATTCAATAAGAACAGCCAGAGTGAGTTTTCCCAAAGCAAGCTAACTCAATAAGCGACATTCAGTTTACCAAGCCTGCCCCAAATTCAGCACTGCTGAATAAAAAGATAACTGCAAATCAATGCTAATTTTCTTTGGCAAGAAATGATTCTGGATAAATCTAATTATGTAGTCTGTGTCATTCCCAAGGGTAGGGAAAGAGAGAGAGAAAAAACAAACATGGACTTTGCAACGCAGAGATTAAAAATAAGCTTCTACAGTGTATGATATAAAGAAGGAATCTCGTGTAATATTATAAAAGAACTGGATACTAAAGAACAGCTGCATGATAAAAGCAAAGAACTGTATTTTAATTCTCTTCTGATGAACCTCATACCTCACCTTGCTCATGTGACAGGGTTAAGTACTGGTAAAGTATATTGACCAAATGATTTCCTTTTGTTGACTAGTGCGAATGCTTTGATTCATCTAAGAAAACCTCATAACACACCCACTGGAATGTCTGAGATTAGTCAACGTGATCCCGGCACACAATACATTGTTTAGATATACGTTTTGCACATTAATAATATCTGCAATACAAATACTTCAGAAATGATTAATAAATATAAATTTAACCATCATGTTTGTTTAACAAAAAAAAAAAAAGGTTGCTTATACTAGAGACACTCACATCACACAGTTAGATGCTCCAAAACTCTCAATGACTCTTCCCTCTAGAGGATCTGGTTATTCTGTTTGTAGTGAGAATAACTATAATTTTCATGTCCGCAGCTTTGATGTTTAAGCTCCATTTCTTTTGTCCTCCGTCTCGTTCTTTGTTCCACACTGACTCTCCCTTTTAGGAGGAAGCTCCTCAGGCCCAGTCTGCCGATACCAGACTGGAGAGGCCTTACTGTGCTGTAAATCATATTACCACACACTTCTCTGTCAGACAACAATGACGTCATCAACTTTGCCGGTGGTTTCTCCTTCTCGGCAAGGTCACATGATAAGCCTGACTGTTGTTACTGTAGTAACAGCGGCACAGGAGAACTATATCCCAAGATATAAGATGAATAAGAAAACATTAGGGAAGAGCCTTGAAAACAAGATGAAAGGAGGCTCACCTAATTTTCTCTAACAAGATAATGACATGAAAATAGCCAAAAGAAATATCCTGGTTGTTTTCGGCTTAGTTCATAAAAATGAGCTCACAACAGACAATTCAAATAGTTGAGTTATACCAAAGTTCCAAGATCTAATTGGTCAAAGACCTAAGTGGTACCTGCAAAATTTACATATACATATATATATATATATATAAAATATTTTAACAGAATCTGAATAGTCTATGTTTGGTGTAGATGTATGTGTGTATATGTGTATGTGTGTATATATGTGTATATATATATATATATATATATACACACCACACACACACACACACATATATATATATATATAATATATATATTATATATATATATATATATATATGTGTGTGTATATATTATGTGTATATATATATATACACACACACACACACATATATACATATATATATATATATATATATATATATAATATATATGATATATTATGTAAAGGTGTGATAAATGTGTTTGAGGTTTGTAAGTGATGGTCTGCTCTTTCCTGATCCCGGGTCTGCTCGGTTTAGCCCTGATACTGGCAATCACCGGACGCCGGTGGCAGGAGTATGGTATGGATAGGTTTGAAGAATTTAAAAAATAATAATAAATCGCATTTTTGTTTGTTTGCAGAGGTTGTATGGTGCCTAAAGGAAGAGCTGCCAGAAGCAAGTTGTAGTAATCTTGTCTCAAAAGGACAGGAAAGTTACTAAACACGTACCTAAGTTAGTAAAAATCTGAGAATTCTTTTGATATTGGAAAGATGAAATCAGGAACGGTCTGTTATATATCCAACTTTCAGTGGCAAATGATTGTAGCTCTCTAAAACATTGTGTGAGTATCAGAGTATCATCAATGCATATATCAGTGTTTTTTGATTAATAATTTACAAAATAAACTAATAATAAGAATAAGTAAAAAATGGTGTTTTCGACCAAGCAAGTTAAGCCTCTACCGGTCAGAACCCTTATTAACCCGGTAAAAAAGCAGCAATTGTGTAAGCTATGGGAAGCCAAAAGGATCAATAGACAACATTCTACAGACGTGCAATTATCTGACAAAACGTTTTGGATTGATTAACCTCCAAATCCCCCCCCACAGATAAAACAATAATGCTCTGGAAGGAAAAAGGAACACTTACATAAACAAAAGACTGTAAAATCCAGAAAAACAAACTTTAAAAACAATTCAACAATGCAGAACCAAAACAAAGAAATATATAGAAGAAGCAAATGATAGACAATGAGAAAAAAAATCAAGTCCAGGGCACTGACCAACTGCTTATTCAGATCTAGCATGCTTATATGGGGGCTAAAGAGAACCTACAAGCTAAGCCGCAAATCATAAAACATATTACAAGTCTAATCTCCCTGTGTTTTGAGCCGTTTTTGTGATTTTAGCTTGCTGAAAGTAGAAGCGTACACTCCCACGAGAGTACCACAAGACTCGCAGGACCCCACGCAACCAAGTGTGGCGCAGGACAAGATTAGATGGGTAAACGCAGGTGCAGGCGGCAAGATTATGTGTGTAGAGGGTTGCGGGATGAAAACTGCGGGAGGTCTCTAGTTCAAAGTTGCTGCATGTAAAAATTTTCAAACAGAATTGACAGTCAGCTAATTTTATACCTGCATGCAATTTAATAATAAGCACACTCAAGTCTCGAACCCTGCACATGGCACTTGAAAGGGAGACCACCTGTGGTAGCTAGTATATGTAGATACATGCTTTGCACGTTGCTCATTTACTCACCTGCTCAGCGAAAAAACTAAAGTTGCGCCCTAAGGCAAACTGCAGAGTAAAAGCACAAACGTGTCTCACGGTGTACAGTAATTGGCTGAAATGAAGGCTTAAATCTAATTGGCTACAAAGCAAGTTCTTTATTTCAAAAAACGAGGATTAGCCAGTTTGCAGATTTAACATATATTTCCTAACATATAAAAGGCATTTATTTATATCGCATGTTTTGCATTTGTACATTTTTTATTTGTTTTTGCATATGGAAATCTTATTTATATGAATAATAATAAGGTTATGATTGTGGAAATAACTTTTTGGGCAAATGTAAATTTGCTTACACATTTGTAAATGAGATTTTATCAGCGTATTTTGTATGGAGACTAATCTAGCGGCGTAGTTGGATGGTAGCACAAACATTCTAAGTAGACAGTTCATTGGGTTCCAAGATAAAGCAGTGACCGAAGACTAATCAGTTATTGTATTGCTCAGTTGATCTGTTTATTCGACATAAAAGACATCGAGCAACACTTTGGCTTTGGCTTTTTAGAAATAAGCTTCAACCAATTTTTTGGCATTTAGAGATGGCAATCAAACTATAGCGCATGTCTTTGGCTTGGGAAAAAAGCACAAGAAGTGCATTAAACTCCACTCAAGAGACACTTCCCCTCCCCCATATAATACTAGACAACAGTGCTCCAGGTTATCTCCCAACTTTTAAGTTCTTGAAATGTCTCGAAAAATGTGCCTGTTTTGCTGAGACTAGTCTCTAGTCCTTTCTGTTCCTTTTTTCAGTCATGGGAGGTACATAGCTACAAAACACACCTATATAATAATAAATAGAGGTACTATTGATTAAATATAAGACCCTTGAGGTACAAAATCTAGGGACACAGAAGGTAATCAAAAAGCTTGTTATTCACTCATTAATTAAATAAGAGTTTGGTAAATTCCATGTACCTGCACTGCTTTCAATAAAAACCATGTGAGTCACTGGGTTGTTTGAACATCCATAACGTCAGTGGTGTCTCTTTAATATGAAACTTGGAGTTTCTGTTGGCTCTTCTCATCTTTAAATATGAAAAGTTTTAAGCGTGCAAGACACACCTTTCCGCCTGAGAAACAGAAAAGTAAATACAGACCATAGTGAACGTCGCACACATACGGACACAGACAGATATACACCACGTTGCTTAGAATCGACACCAATCTCAAGCCCCACACACAGACTCAAATACAGACACACCATCGACACACACACACCAAAATAGCAGACGCACCTCTCAAACCCCACGCTGGGTGGAGCAGGCATTTGCTTACAAGGTAAATAAGCCAGGAAAATCCAGCGAACCAATATCAAGATCATGCTGCTGAAAATGGCCGTGGCTACTTTAAAGATCATGCGAGAAACAATAAAATGCACATTTGCATCTCTCTGTAAGACCAAACAGAAATCCATGAGATATACTACCAAATAAAATCTGTAATCTGCTCTCCGAGCTTTCCTCAGAATAATTGCAGCCAAGGAAAATGTAATAAAGTACTGCAAGCTAAGTGCATTAATAAGGACAAATGAGAGCATAAGCGGACATGAGGGCGACTCAAGCCATACAAGCTTATAAATCTGTGCTGTGATATTTTCCAATGTTTTGTCCGCACATCACATATTATATCAAATGCCATTAGTATTACAAAACGATTTATTTCTTATTGTTATTTTTTTATTTTGCCCTTATAGTTCACAAGCTTCTCCTGTTGCTCGGTTAACTCGATGTTTGAGCTCTCCGCTTCTGTGCTATCTAATGGACCGGGCAAAGTCATGTGACTTCGTAAATTTATACCATTAAAGGATGAAAATTGAGAAACTTACATTGGTCTAAATTTCGGTTTCTATTACATCCCTATTTTATAGACACACCCCAATAATAAACAAATGCTAAAGGTTTGAGGGTGGAGCTTTAGAGCTGTGGACACACCCTTATTGTGGGTGGCATTAGCAGAGGCTTTACCAAGTAAAAAAAATCCTTTAAATTATATTATATTTATTATAAATATTGCAAACCCCAATTGTTATGATGCTGGGACGCTTACATTTTTGGAGTAAAGTATGCTGCCATCCAACTGATGTCTTTCTCAGGGATGTCTCTGCATAATTTAGAAAGACAATGCCAAGCAGGTGTAATAACAATAAAAGATTGCAGGTACTGGACAGGCCTGCCTGCAGTCCAGACCTGACTCTTATTAACAATGTTTGGTGCATTATGAAGGGCAAAATACGACAACAGAGACCCAGAACTGTTGAACAACTGAAGTCACCAATTAAGCAAGAATGGAAAAGAGTTCCAAATCTTTAACAATTAGTGTCCTCAGTTCCCAAACACTTACTGAGTGTTGTTGAAAAAAAAAAAACTCTTTTGGAGGCATCAAATTCAAAATGAGTGAATATTTGCAAGATACAATAAAGTTTCTCAGTTTGAACATTGCATATTTTGTCTCTGTGGTGTTTTTGAATTAAAATATTGGTTAACAAGGATCTTACACACTGTCCCAACGTCACTGTAACTGGGGTTTGTACATACATTTTTGATGTCTAACATAAGGCTTGAAACTGATTTGGGTGTTTTAACCATGTTTATGCCACCAGTATCTTCATACTTTGTCTATAAAATCACTGGCATCCAAATTCAAATAAGCATTTTAGAGTAAAGTTAATCAACCAAGCATTTAGGAACAGAAGTCAGTATCCTCAACCTGTTTTTTAGTACATTTTTGCTCAGGCAACCAAACTGAGTATTGCACCTTTAAAGTAAGATCAGGATATTTTATTAAAAGGAATGGTCAATGTTTGGATCATTTAGTTTACGCACACTTCATGTCTAAACAAGCTGGGTTAAAATTCCTAAGAAGTGTAAAGAATCTGTCTTTATTAAACAAAATACGCTTCCTGTCAGTACAAGTGGCTGTTCAAGTTGACAGTTTGATGTGAATATTCACCAAATTTTCACCAAGGTATTTACACATATTACCCATAATGTAATAAATAACAAGGACAGTTTTCTTTACAAGTGCCAGCTGAGCACGTGACCCCTTTAAAATGGGAAGTAACTGGATATTATTTAATTTGAAGTTCCCCCTAACAAGGAAATCAACAGAGATACACTGAGGGCTCTCCAAAGCCATCACACAAACAAGCTCTCTGCAGAAATTCCAGACACTGATAACGTAACTACTATGTGATCCAAGAGTTGCAGAATGACAGCACTGACTGCTCGCTACAGTCCAAGGTCCGGCCCTCTATCCCGAATGCAAACGCTCACAAATGCAGCACTCTCTGGAGGCTAAAAAAAAAAATGAACTGATTACATCATTTCCGTCCATCAAGAATGTCTCCATACTGGAACCGGCAGCTACGTGCGACTTCACGCAAAACTCCCATCTCTGATGGGACAGGCAGATAGCACGCCGTCATAAACACATGGAGAAAGCTGTGTACTGTGTACGCTACAAGTCTTCTGATAAACTGTGTAAAGAAACCATACCCAAGGTATGAGCTGAAAGCTGGAGATTAATCAGTGCAGAATCTCCAATGTTTGGAATTCAGTGGTGGATGTTAGAGTTTTAGTTGAAATGTTAAAAGAAAGAGTTAAAGTATCTCATGATCTATGATATGCTATAACTGCTATATTACCTCTAGTATTACCTGTTTAGAGAGCAACTAGAGCAGAAACCTCAAAAATCTCTAATTGACAGCAGTGTTACTGCTGCATTATCTCTTCCAGACACAACATGTGTGTTTTTTCCATTTTCTTCTTTCCTCTCTACTGGATTCCATAATAGGAAACTAGTTAAAAATTGATCATTTTTAACCGAGATTCCTTTTTCTACATTAACAAAGGCTTTAAACTGCACCTAAGCCTAATACAATTATACACACATTTGTACATACTCTTCAAACCCACACACAGATAAATACATAGACACATGCACGCACAAACACGTGCACACCTTTACATGCACAGAATTGGATAAGTGCATCCCACTAATTAAAACCATAACACAGCCATAGAAATAAAGTTTTACACAAGGTTGCTTTTTTTATTAGTCCTATTTGCCATCACTGGATGTTTAGGCAACAAACTGTCTCTTTGAGCTCTGCATTCTTGCATCGTCTGTAATAATCTTTTTGGCATGAACGGCGGAATAGCTTTTAAGAATCCGTTGGCTGCAGTGGATTCCTGAGGCTGCGGTAACCAAACAATAACAGACACAGGTTGAACACGCTTCCTTTTATGGCCAATTCAGTGCCCAAACTGTGAGCACTCTTGCACTGGACGACTATACAGCATGAGTTTAGTCTGCATTTCTGTTCTCCTTTATAGCAATTATTTTTAAAAAAAACCTGAACCAGCTGCTTTTTATAGTACTGCTGTTTATTTTTAGAACCTTCTACTTCCTCGCTGTATGGGTGGGTGAACATTCTGTACCATTAACATCATCAAGAAATAAATCACTTTTTGTGCTTTTTCTGCATGTGCTAAATGTGAAGAATTACTGTTTAATTAATACGTTATTGCATAAAAGAAAAATTTCTAATGATGTCACACTGTCACCTGAATCTCTATGGCAACGAGAAGACTATTGGACCAACATCTTATTGTTTAGTATTTCGTTTCTGTGACCAATAAAACTAATGTGAATAATGTGAACCAATAAAAAACAGTTTTATATATTTTTTATGTGACATTACTGTAAGTAAACAGTACCTTTATTAGATATGGACTGTATACCGTATATATAAAAACTAGAGTATCAGTACACCTGGCTACCATTTTTATGTATTTTTTCTGCACAACTTACTTAAGTATTTAGTCTCCATCTTAATCCTATTATAAAACCCTTAGACAGTTTTTTTCCCCCGATTGGGAAGTATGGCTATTTAGAGGAACATAGTATTAATAAGTATGTTAAATTAGTATTAGTATTAATTAAAGTAGTTTGCCGAAAGTGTTCAACGGTGTTAAGTTCAGGTCTCTGAGCAGGTCACACAAGTTCGTCCATGCCGACCATAACACACAATGTCTTCATAGAGCTCACAGGCTTTGTGCACAGGGGCATCGTCATGTTGGAACGGTGTTCAGGACTTAGTTCCAGTGTTAAGAAATCTTAATCTACAGCGTACAAAGAGGCATTTTAGAAAACTGTGTGCTTCCTAAAGTTTAGGAAAGATACACTTATGGGTGTGCTGATAAGCTGTCTACAAACTTCCAGCCAGACTTTTAGTGTAGGCTGTGAAAATGTCAACTAGGACTGAGTACTAGGTGTATTTTTGCCATAATGCCCACCCTACTGCAGAGAAATGTAACGCAATCCCGGAGACCCCTTCCCCCCTCCACTTCTAGCAACCAGGTCATGTAAATAAATAGTCTCTCTTTTTCACACGAGGGCTGTTCAAAAAAGTCAGACATCTAATCTCACACTGGCCTTTTCAACTACTATAATCAACTGTTTGCACTTAGTCAGCAGGAAAAGCTCTTCCTTTTTCATTCTTTTTCCTGTCTCTCCCCAAAGAAAACGTTTCTGAATATAAAGGAATGTCCTTTGGTTGAGTGTCCCTTTTTCCGATTTAAATAACACCTTTCCCCAATACAGCGTTTAATTAAGCGTCATTACGGCAAAACTGCATCTCCAATAGTAACAGCACAGGATGTGCAGTGTCGAATGGAGATCAAGGCTGATTGCACTATAGTTCAGAACGCATGAGATTTGTGTTTATTTGCAAAGTTTAATTATCGAGGTTAGCAGTTGCACATTATTTTAAGGAACATTTCAAGCAAGTTTAAAGCATTCAAGCACAAGAAACAATCACTTTTGCAGCTTTAACTAAAATTAAATGTAATTTATTCATACAGTAAAGACTCCACCGTGTGATTTTACATTTGATTATTTAATTTCTGTATCTAAAATCGGCAAAAAAACAAAACATTATTACTGCATTTATTATTGTATTTGTCTATGCTTATAATTTTCTTATTATATTTTACACATTACCTTACAAAATCAGCCTGATTATTCTAAAATACTTTTTTTCCCCCAAATAGAGCTATTTAAATTGTCTGGTAAATTTATATTCATATTGCAATATATATCACTAAAAATTAATATTACAATTAATTAATATTGTAATTAAAACTTAATATTGCAATATCGTGAAGTGCTACTATTTTTAATCTCCTGCACTTTAAATAAAATAAAAAATAGAAACCTTTCCGCAAGAAATCTTTAAATCTGCCTGTAAATCAGAAAAACACCCTAATGACCAAACTACTATAACTATAACAGCATCCAAGACTCTGGGCTGAAATTCTGAGATGAATCTATTTTGTTTTAAACTTCTAACATAGTTAGTTTCGTGTCTCTATTCGCTTCTGTAAACAGACAAACAAATAAATTTACCCAACCATCATTATGTAAAGAATGCACAGTTTACACTGCCAACCAAAGCCATCACATCCTCCCAAAGTGTTTTAATAGGTGTGTTTAGCTGCAGGTCAGCCAGATCCCTACACCAGCATCCTTATCTGACCCAAACATTCATCTGACATGGTATACACTGCAACCTGAGACACACACCACACACACACACACACACACACACACAAGTGTTCACAACACTGTCAGAGGATCAGTTGGTGTTTGTATAACCAACAAGACAACGTACAGCAAGGTATAAACCAACCTTTAAAAGTGAATGATCAGTGGATCATTGTAACATGTTACACTACATGACTGTGCTGTTTTCTCCAAAGACAGAAAGACAGCATGCAGATCATCTGGTAGACTTTATAAACACAACAACTCAGGAGCAGAAAAAAAAACAGCCACCAATCTACATTACAGTCACAATTAACTGGTTAATGGCTTGTGACCCAAATAATGAGGCTGATCGACTGTAAGAAAACAGAGAGAGAGAGAGAGAGAGAGGGAAAAAGAGAGAGAGAGAGAGAGAGAGAGAGAGAGAGAGAGAGAGAGAAGAGAGAGAGAGATCAAATAAACATGAGTTTGAATTGTCTGAAATGAAGCGTGGTGTTTCTAAGCTCTTCTTCCTACCTCCAAAGATCCAGAAACGATTCCCACGTAACTCCAACCTTTTTAGCGTTTGACACCTTATTTAATAACGACATTAATCCATGATATGTAAATATCCACTGCGAATCGCGAACTTGTCCAGTTAAATCTATAAAATAATCGCTACCGGACACGTTCACATTCATACTAAAGGCGCTAATGTACTCGTCGAGGAGCCGAAGGACGAAACTCCATTAAAAGGAAGAATAGGGGGGTTCGGGAAAGTGTACGTTTGTATTTATAAAAAAAGCCGTGCTAGATTATATTCGAAAAACTGAATAATTATTAAATAAATACAGCTTTAACTGTTGTACTGTTTGGTTGTCATAAATAAATGTAAAATTTAATCTAAACATATCTATGTTTGTGTATCGTCCCCCATTTAGTGCAGCGTGCATTCCCACGATTTTAATCCTATTGGTTTTCCCCGATGACGTAAGCATGGGCGGTTACAGTAAAGCCTGCATGTCCAGTGTAGAAGAGTGTTTGGAGAGCGTTTTTTTTTTAATTTTATACCGGTTATAAACTGTTTTATTTTTTTACTCCAAACCATTTTGTGCTAGCAGAACCCTACCTTAAAGGAATTTTAGTGGATTATGAACGTTAAATAAAACTAAACCTGTGTAAATATTATGTGTAGGCTAGTAAGTGGGAGGGTTATGTAACGAATGAAGCATTAGGGAGCATGATGTTATGAAAACTAATCAGTAATGGGGCAGTTCATTCATTCATTCATCTTCTATACCCCCTTATTGTTTTGTTTTAATAGTTCAAATTTCAATTTCCACTTATTTTCCATTTCAACCAATATTTAAACTCGTTCCAAACAAGTAAAAATCACACACTGTACTTATATTCAATGTTGTGGAACATTTGGGAAATGAGTTAGTTCCTGTTCTTATTTATGTTGTAACGAATATGATTTTATCCCAAACCTCTGGTTTGATTTTCTTTTAAAGTCAATAAGACAAAAATAGTTTGTCATGTTAAAGTAACTCGAAAACATGACGTTCTCCAAGATTTTATCATGGCAAAAAATGTATGAGCTTAGCAAAACCCCGACCATGTTTTTACCTTTCTACGCTGCATCCCATTAGCATAACATTGCAATGTTGTTGTTGTTTTTTAAATTTTATCATGTATTTAAAATATATATATAATTCTCTATTGGCATAATATATTTTAAAAAACTGATCTGTTATTTCACATACTTTTTGGGGAGGCCCTGGTGGTCAGGGTGGCCCTAAGCAGCTGCTTAGTTCGTTTATGAATTGGGCGGCTCTGCTGGAGTGAAATGTTCTAGGCTTAATAAAAGCTTTTCCAAATAATTTATCAATTTAATGCAATAATAAATTAATAGTTGACTGTTCTATTGATAGTAGGTGATATTTGTTACGCTGGTTGAAAGTCTCTTCACAGTTTTCCAAATGTATTTATATATTATGTGGAAGGCATGGGACCAAGAAATATTTGTCCAATCAAAATGTTTGGTTTAAAAACATCACTCTATGATAGGCTTCTCTACCTGCCTGTCAACGTATGTATGTGCATAACTCTGTGCACCCCGTTAACGCAGACAGAATACATCATCAGCGTTTATGTACTGCTGAAAAAAGGCTGGATCAAAACAGAGTAAAAACCTGAATTCAGTATTGCGTTTCCACACTGGAGTCGACTACAGGTGTCAAAGGGTCTGAAAGATGATGTCATGGTTGCAGTATTTTTTTTGTACAAGTAGGAATATTAATAATATATACGTATTATCTCAACTACAGCAGCAGCGTGTAAGCAGGTACTATTTTTAACATTTTTTTTTTACTAACTAAAGTCTCGCTGATGAATGATATATGATGTAGTCTTTCAGTGTCTTTCAGTGCTATCAGGCTACAGTTAGCATTTTCCAATCTGTCCTACTGCACCTTTAAGATCCACCAAAGACACAGAATAATTCTGATTATAACTTATATAAACACTTTAAGCACCTAAAAGATAACCTTACAAAAAGTCACAAAAGAGCAGAAGCTAGAGTATATTATTGTTTGTTAAAGATTGTGTACTGCACCAGGAAATCAGCAAATAAATTAAAATGTGCCCAATTTGTCCTTTTACCCGATGTTGTCAGTCAGCTACTAGAAACTAAAATTAGCTTATTTAGTTTTACACCAGCGCCATAAGCCTAATACTGCTAATCTCTTCCCCAATTATACTAATCGGTTTGATCATTGCCTTCTGACACTATGACACCACAATATCTACACAACTAATAGAAGCTATTTTGTTGTCAGTCTCTCAGGTAGTAGGTGTCAGATTCATCCCTGTCTCATGTGGTTTATATATATATAAATGATGACAGGCTTCAGAATCTTTACACATCAGCTGAAAGCAGTGTGAAACAAACGTGTGAATGCTGCAACACAATGAGGTTTTATGTAATATATTATAAGAATATAATATAATACAAGAAATCTTTTTATACCATAAGAATTCCTTTAAATTCCCAAAGTTGTGTAACATCCTGCTAGCACATGAAAAATAATTGTGTAGAGAGTTGTGTCAGTAAGGGGTATTTTGGCAAAGCGTTTTCTGTGTGTCAGTTGTCTGTTGAACCCATTTTAAGACCCCTTGTGAAGTGTAATGTCAACCAAATGTATTCCAGAATAACGTAGAAAGAGGACATTAACTGTTCCGCCCAGCAATTAGAACAGAGTGATGAGGGACAGTGAACCAGAAAGACCACAGCGATTGCAAACAGTGTCATGGAAGACATATTAGAGGCAACAGAGCCCATGCAATAACCGTTTATCAAACACTGTTGTTCTTTTTTTTACATTAAAGCATGTACATTAATAATAAGAAAAGTCAATAACCTGGTTAATGGCATTTCCTGCAGTTACCAAAGTCAGCACTGCAACAGACAGCATGTCTTTAATGTTTTAGAATCAATGAGGCATTCATTTTTGTGTGACACTGTAATTAAGTACAAGGGGTTATTGCCCTGACTATAAGCCTGGGTCAAAGTTAAGTTCATGAATTTGGATCTGAAAAAAAGACCTTTTCACATAATCATCCCATTTTGTTTGTAAGTCTGTTATAGATCATGCATGGAGTTGCTTTTGAACATGACCGGAAATTTTAAACATTAGATAAAGAAGTTTAAAAATATTCAGTTATCTAGATCGATGAGTGGTTTAAAGGATGTGGAGTGTTGATACATCCCAAACCACACACAAGGTGTTGCGCTAACCTTATCAACACTCTCTTACTGATCTAATCCCTCAACACACTCACACCCACACACACTCCTGAGATAAATAGTTTATACCCTCCTCTGCATTGTGACATCCTGACAGACACATAAAAAAGCCTAATAAACTGAAAATAAAGTGTTTCCCATGTGCATCAGCTGTCTGAGACCAAGTGAATTCATTGTTAAAGGTAATCATGGACTTTTAAAGGGAATCAAATGCAAAGTGTAATTGTAATTGTTGGTGTAATGTTATATATCTCAAATGTATTATATGCCTATAATGTAAAGTATTTGATTCCATTAATTTTTTGTATATCATTCTTTTTTAAGTTAAGTAAAGTGTTGTTTTCTTGACATGCTGCTCCATATGCCATATTTTAATTGAATTTTTGATTATTTAAAAAAGGATGTTTCACTATATATCTATTTAAAGTTAATGTTTACATTAATACTTAATGTTATGGATTGTCCTCAGAAACACTTATTACCTGTTACCACTTAATTATAACACCTGCAAATGATTACTCGCTAACCAACCTCTTTTAATTTGCTTAATCTAAAAAAAATCATAGCTCATCATGTTACCAAGAAATCCAAAAAAGTGCTATAGAATTACAAAGCTGTGAGACAAGGGTAATAAATAACTTATTTACTTATAAAAAGGTTTTAACCATATTAATAATTATTTACAATTTTTTGGCGATTTTTTGTACGTCCCTGTAAATAAGATAAAATGAAAATTCCTATAATAGTTTCTATGAAAATGATAAAGATGCAGAATAATATTATCCAGTAAGTGCCATACAACAGCAAACAGTGCCATTATATAAAAGCAGTGGATATAAAAAAGTATAAATCATCAATTTTACAAGTTCCGTACAATTTTTGATGCTAAGATCTTCACTATGCTTATAATACGCATGCATTCTGTTTCTAGTATGTTCACTTTAGCTCTAAGCAGTATGAACTAATTACTATAAAACTGTTTCCTGTTTCTCTTTACATTTAAATGCGGGCCCTGTCCAGCATAGCGCATGGCAGCATAGCGCATGGCAATCATAACTAGATGAGGTGCTCAGTGATAGCAGACCAACCTTCAGCATATTTTTAAGTAATGCATATGGTTCCAGTGTTAGTCAATATGATAAGACGTTTCTGTTGCCATCATCATTACACTGGTTTTGATGTTCTATTTAAGGTAGAATAAAAAAATTTGCACTACCCGAAACCAGGGATGTTTTTATAGCATTACACCCTAATACTCTAATACTCTAACATAATTCATGAAAAATGACAATAGATATTTCGATATTTACATTAACATCAAGAGCGAATTTCTTTTTTTTAAAAACTGAGCAGTTAAAAGTTAAGGGCCTTGCTCAGGGGCCCAACTGTGGCAACTCAGTGGTGCTAGAAATTGAACCCTAATCTTCCAATTAGCAGTCCAACAAATTAACCACTGCTACTATTTCCCCTGGATGTAGCATCCATTATGATGTATGATGTGTGAAAAAAAAGTAAAAATGTAAAAAAAACTGTGAATAGGAGGAATCAGAATAACACTGTAAAAGGGGAAAAAACCTAGTGTGTTTAATGTAATTGTATAAAACAGGAAGTTATTATTTTAAAAACAATAGCATGAAATGAATTCGTAGTCTCCTACAGTTTGTACAGAATAAGGTTTCTGTTGGGCCTCTTCAACGTCTCATTGCATTTTACACAGTCTATAATAAGCTTTATACAAATGCTCCAAATGCAATGATCCATTGTCATCATGCAACAATCCACTGACCTTTTAAATCGATAATACTAAAGCCATCTCAAACACGGCGCTCAATCTCACTAATGATCGTGCCTGCCATGCAGCATTATCATAAACACAGGCTGAAGGAGGGATCTGTATAAGGCTTAGTTTCGGTTAGGTAAACTGTACACATTACAGACAGCGACTGCAGCAGAAGCTGAACCATTGCTAGTGCAGAGCTATTAAAAGAAATTAATGGGAGCATAGAAGAAAGGATCGCACAGAGAGCTTAGTAGAGCTTATGTAACACTAGACAAAGGAATTCATCTTTTATAATTTTACTCACAAAATGTGCTTAAATAGTCAAGGCGCATTATCAACAAAAACACGAAAAGAGCAAACGTCTTGTGATGCTTTCTCTTAACACAGCAGACGATTCCTTTATGATAGAAGTGATGTATGATGCCATCAAGAAAATGTATGATGCATCAAGAAAGCCAACCAAGAATACTTTAACCTCAAGTAAATAAACATGCAACCCTACAAATAATAAAGCACACATGAAGCAGGGTTATTGAAGCAGTGAAGTGAAACCAACAGCATTTTACTTACCCTGATAGCTACTCCAGAGCATGGCATCTGCCTTCCTTTTATCGTATCCTTTCAGTGTTTCTCTGTTTCCTATTTTGTCTTTCCTACACCCATGAGATCCAGACTGGTCCAGAGCTCATCACCATGGTTACAGAACGTGGAAGATTTGATCACGTGATTTGGTTGGCAGGCGAGAGGGAAGTCAAAACAGCCCGCAACCCCTCCTTTCCCTAGATGACGCTGAGCATCCCTTCTGCTCACAAAGAGTACCTCCGAGTGCGCCTGTGAACACACAATGGATGTTTTAGGAAGAAGAAGACGGGTGTGGCGAGAACGAGGAGGCGTGTTTGGGTGGTTGTGGGTGTGTGTAGGAAGAGGGAGTGTAGGGCTTTGAGTGAGTCAGTGCACCCTGATGAGTCTGTGTACAAAATGTACTGATGTGCAGCAGGGCTGCCAGGATACAGGAATAACACACCAAGAAGACAGCCAGGCATTCCTACGTCCTCCCAAATGTGACTACTTGACCCGCTGGCCCTGCACACTCTTAGTAAGGTGGTTATTTATATCAGAATAGACCTGGGACAGTTGCACCGCTGTTAGCCAGCATGTGAGGTTTTGGATTGTGGTATGGCGATAACCCACAGAAAGCCTCACTGTATTCTAGACTATTCCTTTATATTTAATTTCAATCAAGTGTATTAACCTCAACTTGTTTAAAAAAAACACAGTTTTAAAACAAAATGAATTCATTTATGCATACAAAATAAATATTTGGACAAAGCTTTTATGTTAACATATTTAAGTCGATTAAATTTTGATAATGCTTGAAAGTGTTTAACTAATAAGAGGCAAATAAAGCTTTTAACAATCTGTTGCTATTACAATCCAAACACAGTTATTGTTAAATATCTAATCCATCATTAGGATGGAAAATAAAATCTATTAGCAAAATAAAAAATTAATTGTGCAGCTAAAACACATACTGGTAAGCACAGAAACACCAGATACCCCTCTACGACCACAAGAACAACTGTTGGTGAATGTGAGAATAATTATTTTTATTGTAAACAAAAAACTTTCAAACAAACAAAAAAACCCCAGAATTTTTATCACTGCAAGATAAGAACCATTTAAATTATACATTTGTAAACCATTTCGGTTTGTCAGAGTTGGGTTTTGGAATTATGTGTGGACAGATGTGCGGACAGATGAGTCAACTTTTATTAGATGGATAGGCAGGGAAGGAACTGCTTATCAACACTTTTAGGCATGTCTGGGTTTCAATGGAATCGTTACCATTTGTCGATGACATGATTGCTCATAAAAAAATCATTCATGAAGTGGTGGATTCTGTTGTCTGGTGGATTTTGTTGTCTTATCTACAAGCTTTAAACTCATTGGATGGTGCTTCAAGGAAAAAAAAAAAAAACATGCTATGAAAACAAACCAAATGTCCTTTAAGGTAAAACATTTTGTAGACCATCACCAAGACCATAACCTGACCTAAATCTGATAAACACCTTAATAAAAAGCTGGAACTAAAGGCAGCTGCTTTTACCAGGGATAAAATGAAACTTAAATCAGAACTGGAACTCTTTATGATTAAATGCAAGTGGGTGAATTTTACCTAAAACAGGCCACCATTTGGCAAAATTATAATTGCGATGTGGTCAACCTGGTTAAAATGTATTGTTAATTTTGCATTTTTCTTCTTTCTGGTTCATTATATTAAATGGACTTTAAGTGGTAAGAAATAGCAAGTAATTATGTTAACTCCGTGGCAGAGCCAGTAGTTTGTGCCCTGCGTATAACGTTCATGGTATTAATATCCTTCGTTCAACAAAAAGAGATTTAGAAAGAAAAACACCTTATTTATTCACTGGCAACAACCTTACTTTAATTTTACTGTAATATTACTTCTGCCTATTTAACATGCACTGAGATGAACACAGTTTGTTCAGTCATCTGAAATGATGGAAAAAAAGCATGCATTAATAGAAGTTAAGCCTTTTTTTGTAAAACGATTGTTTCGTGACTCAGTGACTGCTGTGTCGAATGCTGAGTCTTAGTGTACTTTAACGCTAGCTTGATCACAGTGGGAACAAATCTGTCCATTGTAAAGGACCATTAAAGAAATAAAGGGGCCTCTTTGTGTCATGGGGACGTAGGCTGATCTAGTGCACAGGGACAGGGGCTGTGATGTAATAACCACACAGAAGTAATGCCCTGGTCTGCTACAATGACGGATATTCAATTTGTTTAGGAGGAAATTATCAGAAAAATCCAGATGTCTTGAAAGGGTGTGTGTTGATCATTTATCATGGTTAATACTTATGTCTGTTCTTGTTTTCAAAGTCATGTACATCACTTTAAAGAGTCTGCCAGTAATTTAAATACTTCAAGAAAATTAGTATCAGTGATATCACAGTCGGTTACATACTGGAAGCCTGAGAAAGGAATTTCTTTTTCTGTGTATTTTGAATGAACTTTTGTCCCTAAAGTCATAGGTTCAGTGTAGCTTTATTAATAAAACATAGGAAACTTGTCAGATTTCTAAAGACGTAGTCAGCCAAGAAGATTCTCTTCCCAGCAGTACAAGGGCCATACATGGCTTTTAGTCTATATAAGCACTGTTGGGTATGTTTATTGATTTTGGAAGAACATGGAAAGTAACAAATCGACAGAAGGCACAAACTAAGAGCTTTTGTATATCAACCAAGGAAAACCAGCTTTTAGCACAAATGTATACATATATTGACGACTTTTAAGGGTGATTTATCCTTCCTGTTCTTTTCCTGCACTGGCATTTATTATTGTCATCTAATACTTTATTGTAACCTATTAAAGATTGGAAAAGAAGATAATTGAAAGCACCAAGGCTCCTTTGATGTGTTTCGCAGATATAACAGAGGGTAACCTAGAGGATTATACATGAGGGAAAAATACTAACCCAATATAGCTGCAAGCAGCGATTACTGGGTTTCAAGCAAAATAATTCCAAATGACAGAAATTGAACTGTGCCAAGCCAAACGAAACGCTTAACGACGTGTCTTTCTGCACATCGTTAGATTTTATACGTGACTGGTGATGTTTATATGGTCTATCAGCTCATCACATATCACACTATCAACTGTTCTAACATTTACAGTGCTGTGGGTTGCTTGAAGGTATAAGAAAAATAGGCTGACTAAAGCCATTAAAAGAGATGTATGATGATAGGAGTGTGTAAAATTAATAAGTCAAAACGAACAACTTTCTAATAATTTAACACTTGGACTTGCTTACTTAAGCATTTAGAAGAAACCTTTATTAGCTTTATTTTTTTACTTGACCTTTAAGTACATTTGACTCGCTTAAGCATAATCTCTCAGGAAACTAAAAAGTAAAGTAAAGGCTCTGAAGTTATTAGTACACAACAAAGAACAATTACTTGACATTTGCAGGGGGGAAATTGCAAAATATTTATGATCACATTTATCATACATGTGTTAAAATTATATTACTTTTTCAGTCTTAATGCTCTTAGCCCCTACTAATTTTCTCCCCACAATAGTAGCATTTAAAATTCACATAAAACCATAATGACATTAATGGGAAATAAAAAATGTGCAATTTTTCCAGTTTAAAACAGAATGCTCTCTCTCTCTCTCTCTCTTCCTCTCTCTCTTTCTTTCCCTCTCTCTCTCTTTTTCTTTCTCATTCTTTTAGGCTTTCTCTCATTCGACTTCTCTCACTTCTCTCTCTCTCTCTCTCTCTCTCTCTCTCTCTCTCTCCCTCCCTTTCTCTCTCTCGCTCTTTCTCTCTTTTGCTTTCTTTCCAGAGAGACTTACATTTATCTCATTGACACAACTAAGCATTTGGAGGTTAAGAACCCTGCTCAGGGGCCCAACAGTTATGCTGGGAACCCCGATCTTCCAAATGGTATGTGTGTGACAGTGAAAGAGAGAGAAAGAGAGAGAAAAAGAGAGAATCAGGTAGTTTGTTCTATACAAAGGCTTATAACAGGCCTCTATCATATTACTGGTCGAAAGGCCACAGTAGTGATGCATGCAGTTCTTTTAAAAACCTCGGCTATTACATGTCTGTTACAGATTATTAGGCTACTACACTGCCATGACTGTGCACACAGAGCAGAGCAACTGCAATCATTTATACACTCGAAATAGCGTTTAATGTATAAAGATAAACAAACTCTCTATTAAATCTTATCTTCTTGAAACTTATTTGCATTTTGCATAATCCAAAATGAACATATACCACAATGTGTTATTACTATTGTAAGTATAGCATACTTATAAGTATAGTATAGAGTATTATTGACTGTATTCCAAATAGCACTGCTTTTGCTATCTTGGAAGAATTTAATTTTAATAGGAAGAAATCCTGAAATAGTAAGCAGAACATGACACATATTATTTCAGCAGAGAACTCAAAGTGCCTAAAATAAATGAGTTTCCTTCAAAAACCATGCATGTTTTGTATTTGGAAAGTAATAAATGTAGCAAATCACTGAATTAAAGGGTAAAGGACCCAAGAGTGGCAGAGGTGAGACTTAAACCCCGCCTTATCTTTTAGATTGTTAATGTTTACACCACTGGTTGTCATGAGAATTGTTCTTTTTTTTAAATACAGTATCATCTATTTTCCTATCTTAAAGAATAAAGAACAAAGCACTGCATTGAACTGGTATCCCATCTGGAATTTATTTCTGCTTTATGCCTAGTACTTCCCCGACCTTTGCATTCACCATGACCCTGGATAAGATGCAATGATTAAAATGATGATTGAATGACTTACTAAGCACTTTTGTCCATCAGTCTGGATAAGGGCGCTTACCAAATGCTGTAAAAATAACAAACAACGCATGCACTACAAGCAGCGCAGTTGTCAAACACATGTTCAGCATGCTCAAGAGGGAACGCAACACTTTTCCCAACGCTGTTGACTGCAGAAGGGCCATAAGCTTTTTTGAGTAGGAATGTAAATACCAAGCTGGACTGTATAGCCGCATATTTATGATGTGCTTAAAGTCATTGGTGGTGACAGTAAAGGGATGAGTAAGGGGCATGTACGTGAAATAAAAACAAATCTACAAGAAACTCCAGACAGTTATTTGATCTCAATGGCATTCCATTTGGTGAGGAAACAAGTGATTTAAAGTATTGATCAGTGTATGGGCTTTAACCAGATCTAAGCAAGTTAGTGATTGATTTAGAGTCTGCTTGTCTGTGAATATCTGGTTCATTCTATTTTCAGGAAGCAGGTTTAGGCATTAAGGTTGGTACTGTGAAAAAACTTTTTCACCGGGTAATTGACATGTAACAACTCTGTTATTACTTTTATCACAGGGGGTGGGGTGGAAGATGTGTTATTTGTTGGAGTTTTTCCTCACTTTAAGTTATGTTATAAAGGCCTGTGCACATTAAAGGGATGGGGCACATTTCAGACATTAGTCTCAAACGTGTTTCCTATTTAGAAAAACAAATATTTGAATAAAGGCAAGTGAGTTTTTTTGTCATTTTAATATTTAAATGGTTATTAGCTTCAAGTTAAATTATTAACATATTCATACTAAGATTAAGTTTACTCTTGATGCAAACAACTAACCCACACAGCGTAAATTTATAAGCACAATTCGATCCCTTCTTATCCTCTATTCTCTTTTTTTAAGAACAGAAGTGATAGTTTCTCAGTTTTAACATGTATTTAACACTCAACAACTACACAATGATTCCAAAAGCCAGCCAGACCACAACTTCTTGCCACGCTACACTGTAGGGCATTACTGCATGCTTGCAATAACTGTTCCTTACTTAACAATGCCAGGTTCTGCTTTAACTAAAGCCTGTAAAGCAGTAGGGGTGAAAATGTGGTATTTAACATTTGGCTGAACTCCATGCCTTAACGTCAAGCTATAAATATGCCGAGCTTTAACAGAATCCATGGCAGCCATGACAGAAGTGGTGAGGAAACAAGGTGTCTTAAATTATAAAAGCTAATTAGCTGACAAATGTAAAGTTACAGTTATGAGGTTCTTATTAATCTTTCACCATAAAATTAAACTAGTGTTCTTATTTCAGCTTATAAGTTAAATTATAACATGTACTATAGAAACATGCTAACTGAAAAAAAAAGATTAATACAAATAAAAAAAAGAATGAGGTTATAAAATCAGTGTTATTTATTCCACTTGTATGACAGCAGTTATAACATTTTAAAACAGTTGTAACATTTTAATTATTAAACGATGACATGATTTCATTGTCGTGGGACATTTATGAAATAAGTTATTAGTAAGAGATTACTCTTTTGTTAAAGCAGCTATAAATAGTAATTAAGAGAAACAGCAATAAGAAACCACAATGTGCAAAGTTTAGTCTGAAGAATTGTCAGAACTCTCAATGGTACAGTTTTATAACATTATTTTAAATCAGATAAGTAAATGTCTCCTAAAAATTCTTTATCCCAGAAATTATAGCTTTTAATTGTGAAATAAGTGCTAGTTTACAAATATGTTTCTGTTTAAGCTACATTTACTTAAGCTTTTGTTGTAAACTTTTAGTATACCAGATGAAGCGCAATGCTATGCCTTGTTGTTGATCCTGTAGTCAGAGATGCTGTAAAAAATTCTATATTTCATAATTCAACAGCAAATTGACATGAATTTGTATGAACGCTGGCATTCCTGGAAAATTCCAAAAGGCTCCTTCACCTCCCACTTAGCCCACATATTATTAATTTAATGTTTTTTTTCTAATCCGTGTTTTATACTTGGCTTTTTTATTCTATTATATTGTGTATGTTAGCACTAACCTTGATAGTATTTTTACATAGTTTTTTTGTTGTTGTATGAATTACAGATTTATTGTTATTGTATTGACGTTTTAAAAACCACCATGGCCTCCTAAGTCCAATAAATCAGTTTAGTGAAAAGAGATTCAGTTATTCTTGAATTCTTGGTCTCTTTATCAGTTCTATAAGTTGGTCAATAAACTTTTATGTACTAATTTCATGCTACACTGTTTTACACTGCTAGAAATTCACTGTACACACACACACACACACACACACACACACACACACAGAGTGCAGCTGTTCAAATATTTTGACATGTGATGCGCAACTAGAAACAAAGGGTCTTTTTCAGTTTGAGCTAAGAGACAAAAGGAAGAAAGAAGAGGACAAACTCCCCCATTTGACCGTTCTGTGTCGCTTGCCAAAAGAAAGCTTTGTCTAACACATTGCATAGCAATGCACTGGAGCTCTCTCCAACAACCGGTATGGCTTCCTTGCTTCCTTCTCTCTTTCTCTCTCTCTCTCTCTTTTTTACCAGAGACAGGACAAACAGATCGCTCTACAGGAGATTTCCCATAATGCCTCAGTCCAAAAATTGTGTATTTACTAGGTTATTAAATACGGTGTAATTTAGGGTTTTACTAATCACTTTTTTAATTTTTCCATCAGACAGGAATCTGAAACAGCTTGTAATTACATTAAAGAGCACATTGAGTGTGTAATGTGCTATTTAAAACCCTCAAGCTTTAAATGACATTTTTTTAGCAATCAACTTCTATCATTTGATTTTTTTACATTTGCAATATTGAGCTACTTACTAAATCTGTTCATTGTTAGGATTTATTCATTCATTGAACTAATAGCATACTGAAGAAGCACAATATTATCATCATCATCTGTTTACTTTAGTAATCATAATAACTTATTTAAATAAAACCATTTAAAACTAATAAAGCTGATAACTATTCAGTTTTTACTAGCCAGTAAATTAGCTATCTGATAGTGTATTAGAACAACAGCATTCATTTAGAATCAATGTCTTCTTACTCAAGGATCTCAGAATGCTGTCTTAAAAATCTATTAGATTTGTAACCTCTTCTTACTTCTTAAAGTGGAACAAAGATTGTGAGTTTGTAGCTAAAATATCTGGATCAACATGAATTACAGAGGGGGTTCATTCTGATCCAGATCCTCAGTGTTTACCAGCATCTTAATAAATATATAAAGTCACCAAAGCATTTATATATTTGTGATGATTTAAACATTCCATGGCAGGCTTTCGGCTTGTGGAGCCTAAGAAATGACTTACCTTTTAATTTGATTTTACTATCTAAAGTTTGTTGGGTTTTTTTTATCAGACCAAAACAATTTTATAAAAATGTTACTGTTGATGTTACTGCCAGTGGAATAAAATTGAGACAGCTCGTTGACTGACCAGCAAATATACAGTATTAATACAACAAAGGATTGAAATCCGCTGTATGTCAAACAGGTCTACAAATTGGTTCGATGTAGCTTTCAAAAACAAACTCTCATTCACAGGTTGATTGTCAGGAATGATATCATCACAACTACAATTACAATAATTGCAGCTACTGTTGAATTGTTAATCGATTGTTTTCAGAGGCAATGTTTTTATCATATAGCAGGTAAAATGTTTTAATAGGTGAATTCTAGTTAGGTTATTTACAAAGATGTGTTTCTTCATAAAACATTTATAGCAACACAAGAATATCCATGGTGAGAAACTTTTGGTGAGCAAACTTTATGGCTGAGAGATAGCAAAGAAAGTTCCCAGAGACACCACAGGCTTATTTAAAGTCCAAAGACAGGCCAAATTCAGTACATTCAAAGCCTGCAATTTTCTACCAGAATAAACGTCTGGGAAATTTCATGATTGTAATTTGCTGTGTGTTTTTTTCTTTTAAGATATTGTATTATATATCATTATATAAATGTAACTTAGTATGACTCAAGTTGCTGGTTAAATTCCTAAATCATGAAATATTGAGATATTTTCTGATACCCGTGTTTTTTCTATTAAATATCAAATGATCAGTCTGAAAATAAAACGCATGGCTGCTACTCCTTGTTCTTGTTATTCTCTTTCATCCTCTAGATTAGATATTTTAACGTACAGTCTTAGTGCTGCATAACAACACTGGATGTTTCCAACACAGCCTTGTCCAGACTTGAAGCTCTAAACTGATGTCAGATGTTTTTGTGCTTTTATGTATTGAAATTTCAAATGAATCATAGTTGGCTCCTGGTGCATAGGATGACATCAGTTTAACGTTCCACTTTGTAGATGGTTTAGACTAGAGAGAGATCTAATTGATTCATTTGCTATTCATTCAGACAAAAGTTTAAGACGAGAAGGTAAAATGTTTTATTCTTTGCATGACAACATATACATGTTGGATTGTGGAATCTAAAAGACGACTGATTTAAAGTAATATCATATGGCCACCAAAACCGCACCCTGAAACTCATTAATCATATCCATCCAGTCCTTCTGACATTCAACCAAAAGAGATCATTGAGTTCGAGAAATACTCCAGTGTTTCATAATATAATCTGTGTTTACTACCATCTGTTTTGCATAGTGGATTAAATCGGATAATAATTCTAACACATTTCTGTGTACTAACACACTTTACCAAGCACACTTATAACTTTGGCCTAATCTTAGCCTTACCCGTTAGCCCTACCCCTCTGTGGCTGCCCAAGCTGCCCAAGAGACCAAGAAGATTCACAATTTTTTTCAGCATTAATAAGACATTTTATGACTAATACTAATTCTTTTTGTTATATTCAATGCTGTGTTCATATTTTACCATCATGTTTTTAAAGAAAACATCATGTTTTTAAAGGTTTATTTTGAAAAATCACTAAAGTTTGTTGATGTTACACAAATAACTGCTGCACAGTAGTCTCACAAAATATTTTTAATGCTTAATAATGTTACCTGATGACTTGACATAAAAGTCAAGTAACAAGGGAATTAGCTTTTTACTGCACATATGATGATGTGTACTGGTATAGTAGTTATGTCATTAGAGGGGAATATTTTCATCCCTGTCATTCTTTTTCAAGGGCCAAGGGAAGGGGGTAGGCAAAGGGGTATTATATAGTATTAGAATTAGGTGCAAAAATGTCTAGGATGTTTTCTCTTAATGCTGAAGCATTAGGATTTCTCTTTACTTGACTTAGAAACACTGTTCCAGCATGACAGTGCCCCAGTGCACAAAGCCCCTGAGCTCCATGAAGACATGATGTTTTATAGTTGGTTCTCCACAGAATCCTAACCGTAGCCCCACTGAACACCTTTGGGATAAACTGGAACATGCTGTTGTGGGTGAATGAGCAAATCTCCACACCACAATTTAGTGCAAACACACTGCTATTAGTGCAAAGATTTTCTAGAAGTGTAAAGGCTTTTATATGAGGGTCATTATAGGAGTAAGACTATATCTTGTATAGGGTGTTAAAAAAACACACATAGATGTGATGGTCCAGATGTCCAAATACTTTTGTTCACATGGTGTATAAACCATCAAAAGTACTTATAGTGTTAGTGTTACAGATTTAAAGGATGGAAAAAAATAAAAATATAAGCATTGATAGAATGTATTGTGTTTCTTTAGCATTATATAATTTATTCACACCCATTAGGCTCGGAATCAACCCAGGTACTGTTCTACAGTGAGGCATCATTATACATTTAGGGACAGCTTTTATAGCATGTAAGCTTTTATATAATTAGGTTTTCTATTCACTTACAAAATTCTTATCTATGAAACTACACTTATGCTATAGATATCGTACATTAAAGTTAAAGTAATATGACATTTTGCGTTCTAGTCAGAAACTAATGCTTTAATGTGCATGTTAGTCTTTATAAAAAAACATTCACACAAAAGGCAGTTAGATTTTACAAGCTGGGATTATTAACTGTGTTGTTTCGCTTACAATTATATCCTTACTTACAATAATTTTTTATGCAATATTAATTAATATTGTGATTTAGAGGATACAGGATGGTTTAATGTTCTTTGTGTGTGTCAGAGCATAGCAGATGACTTCTGTTTATCCCCACAGATTATACTCCACTGGTCATCAGATTTTGCAACAGCCACACTAACACATGCATTACATATGTGTTATAAAGCATGTGCAGTGTACGCCTGTTTCTGAGTGTAAACAAGGAACAACAAACATGTCTATAACATCATCACGCCGGACCTGGGTCAGAGTTGGCACTGCCACGCACTTACGTCTTGGTGCTGTCGTGAACGAGTCCACAGGTGACGCAGTAGAGACAAAAACGTAGAATAAAGTACAATTTTAGTTTTCTTTGCACAGTGAGGTATTTTTGTAGCTTTGTAATATTACAGTTGAACCACTGATGTCACATGGACTACTTTTCAGATCCTTGAACATGGTAGTTACTTTGCTGTCTATAAGAGGGTCGGTGAGCCCTCAGATTTCATCAAAATTATTTTAAATTCTGTTCCATAGATGCAAGACTGTCTTACGGGTTTGGTACAACATGAAGGCGGGTAATTAATAACAGAATTTTCATTTTGGGGTGAAATATTCCTTTAAAAACAGGATTTAGTATCTAATGATCCACATGCTTTCTGCCCTGCCAGTTCGTTCAGCTTGGTGCACTGTCTGCTCTGTTTGGCCTGGGATGAAAGATGCTGGCCTCGTCTTGAACATATCCTAGGCTGAAAAACTGCACTATCTCTCTCTCCAAACAGGTTAATGGCAGAGGAAAAGCAATCTGGCATGGACTAACTACAGCAATCCAGTATTTTACTATTCCACTGACAAACACACAAAAGCATAAAGTGTTTGAAGAAGGAGAGGAAAAGAAACCGAACGCTATGGATGTTTAGTTAAGGAGAGAATGAGATAGAATTTTAATGTACTAAATTTGGCCCATGTGTGCTCAATGCAACTCTGTAACCCCTGTAATCTCCCTCTTTGTCCATCCTGATCTTGAGCCAAGACTGAGAATTGAAGCAGAATTGCACACTTACACAGACAGACAAAAAGAGAAAAAAAAAGAACGAGAGAAAATTGAGAGGTGGACAGCTCTCGTCTCAGGCTCGAGACTTTTGAGAGTTTCAACTGAAGCTCTTCAAATCTTGGCCCTTCTTCTTCAGATTGTTTAAAAAAAAATTTGCTAGATTGCCAAAACAGAGTTAAGATCTATTTAGCATTGAAAGGAACTGTTATGTTCATATCATTCAAATGATTCTTACAGATGTTTTCCTTTCTCTTGAGTTTGTTCTGTGAAAACTGAGAAGAAACACAATAAGAACAAAGTAAAACAATACAAGACTTACAGTAGCTATAATGTTTCTCACTATGTTTTCTAACATGTCTTGGTAAATATATACTGCATCTTATGCCATATGATCCGGTGTATATATCTTAGGCCATATGATCCGGTATAAGAAGCCTGTCCTTTATGCTGAGATACAATGTGGTAAAAAAAGTGGTGACTTAGTGGTTAGGACTTTGAAGGAAAGGTTGTAAGTTTAATCCTCAGCATTTCCCAGATGCCACTGTGGGGTTCTTAAGCAAAAACCTTCATTTTTATTTGTTTTAATTATATCCCAGCTAGATAAAAGCATCATCCAAAATAGAAATTGTACCAGTCAGCAAGACTGCAAGCTATTAGTCACATCTTTCTAGTTAATCCAACTACTACAGAATTTTATGAATCACCTGATTAGGACCATGGATTCCTGTTGCGGCTTTTAATTATTACACTAAACTTTTAGAAATGGCATGCCCATACAGAACCCAATAGTCTGAGCAAATACAGAAAATGTCTGACTATATGCATGGGATGTCTTCTTCAAGCACATTACTTTAACTTTGAACAAATAAAACCAGCTATGGAGTCCTGGAACATAGCCAGCCCAAATCACTCATTGAAAACAAAAGGCACACCAGAATAGCTTGTGTGGGATATATGACATGCCGTGGCACCCCACATGGCTCCTCAGACAAAAAACGAACAGCCTCGAATGGAATGCTGAGTGGCCCAGAGGCTCTGAAAAAGGCAGCCACAGAGCTGTAAACGGAAGGGATTTGGAGATGAAGTCGAAGAAAGATGTGGCAGAACAGTAAATCTGGTGCATAAGACTACAAGGCTGAAAAGGGAAATCGTCCACGTCAGCACAGCTTCTGGTAGCAAGTAAAAAAACATTCAGATAGTTTAATACATTGAGCTCAGTCCTGGAGCATTAAGCAGTGTTATAATAATAGGTTCAATAATAATAATAATAATAGGTTCAAGATATGACCTTTGGCCATTATTCCATGCCATCATTAAATCTCATAAACAGAAAAGGACAACAAGCAGATTTAATATCGGTTTGACAATCTTTCTTCTTATTGTTATGCCTGTCACAACAGTAAATGCTTGGGTCATTCAGACACAATGAAGACATATGCTCACCAATGAGAGCCTTAGGTTAGCACACTCCTCCCACCCATAAAGCCACGTGCTCTCTGTCCCAGAAACGACCCAGACAATTAGGAACAATGACAGAGTAGTAATGTTGTTCCAACAGAATAAGATTAAATACCACAGCAATAAAAGCTTTTATTTGACACAAATTCTAATACAACCTAAATATATTATATCATATTATAGGTAATATTAACAGCAGAACATTATTCTTTTACATACAGTATTCAGAGGGTTATTTATCTGCAGAAAAATAAAATCCAATTATTACTATTTATAAGAAATTGTGTTTATAGTGTTTAAACAATACTTTCATAGTATCATGGTTGTCTTATGCATTCCCACCATTACTGACATGTAATTCCAACAATAGGTTTGATAATTTCACACACACTTTTTCAGACAAGCAGGCTGAGACCTGCAAAAACTTCTGATCAGTAATTTGTTCAAGGCATTGCTTTTTTTTGTATGTGTCCATGTCCTCATCTCACCTTTTTTTTACAGACAGCTCTATGCAATATACTATACACATCCTCCATGCAACTTATACATCTTTATTACCCTCTCAAACAGATAAAACAAAGACTTGACGAATTATTTATTGGTCACTTATTTATTTCCTGCCTTATCTGCATTTTATATCGTGCTGGAGTTAATATACTAGACCACAGCTGCTTCATTCTTAGCATACTACAGGGCAGCTGTTACATAAATAATGGCAAAGCATGGTCTCTGTTTCAGTTAGTCTCAAGCTACTACATAATAGCTGATGTTGAGCTTTAGTGTACAATATATTGCCAAGTCAAAGTTGTCTAGAATGTCTTTGAAACTAAGGGACTCAAACACTGTTCCAGCATGACAATGCTCCATTAGGCCCCAATGGCCCTTTAGGGTTCTATTAAAACATGGTGTGTTCAGCTAGGAGTGGAAAGGATTGACTGGCCTTAACACAACTAAACACCTCTGGGATGAACTGAAATGCAGACTCCATCACTGACCTTCTTAGGTGAAGTTAGTGTCTGATCTAACTAATACTATTGAAGCTGAATAAACAAATATCTCACAATCATGCTTTAAATTGTAATGTAAAGCCCTAATAGCAGAGTTAGGCTCAATTAAACAGAAAACTGAGCACCTTTTAGTAAATTTAGAATAAAAAACACATATAATTGTGATGGTTAGGTGTCCACAAACTTTTGGCAATATAGTGTATATCACAAAGGAGTAAGTCCGTCATAGAATCCTTCACTTAACCCATCCATCCTATATAATTAAAGTCCAGAAACAGATGCTATAAAAATTACTTTATCCGAAGCAAATAGTTTAGGTCTGTTTTTGGTACTGGTCATTTATATTCATCACGCGCCCTTCACATGAGCAACTACATCACTCCCACTCAACGCACAATCAGCACGGGTCTGCACAATATCCTACTGTCTTCTGAAACTGGCATGAGAGAGGTCGAGTGTTGTGTAGCTGCCTGAGGTAACTGAAATTGGGATCTGTGTGTTCTGCTGTCAGCAAATCAGCGTACAATAACAAGGTCACCCTGTAACAATGTGTTATTAGGATTCACATTCATTTTCCAACACACATACATACACACTCCACTGCTGCAGACATCAGAATTACAATGTTGATTAGACATGCTGTCACTTCCAATGTTAGCAAAACTATTGAACAGACAGCAGATCTTACCTCTGATGTCTGCTTCTGAGCCTTTTCATCGAATATCATCCAGGCCTTGTTTTCACTGTGCTTCTGTGTGTCAGAAAGAGAGAGAGGGAGATAGCGAGAGAGAGAGAGTGTTCTGCTATGCTGTATTTGGCGCTGCAATGCAGCTCAGAACACAAGAAACTCAGCCTTTCAGCACTCCTCCACGCTTCTTAAAGCACCACATCACTGTAAAGAGGCGGAATAGAGTATGACCCAAATACAAGTCATACAATGATGATGGTGAGGTGGGGGGTTTACAGTAATGCACATATTTGAGTAAGGAATTTATAATAAAAGAGATGAAATTTCTTAACATTATAACAGGACAAAAGCTGTAGAAAATTAATACTAATCTGTGATGAAGATATTTCTGTACATAAAAGTCACATCATTTTCCTCTGTAAACCTTTTACAAATTTTTTTTGGGTTGAGTTTATAAAGGTTTGTCAGAACATGGAAATTATCTTCTGGTTTTTAGATAAAGAAGGAGCTGTAAACATCCATGAACACAACAATAAAGTTGTGAATAATATTTAGATGTTGAAGGAGAGCCGGTAGAATAGGACAAGATTTATAAGATATTGGGGCTCGTAGATTAGAAAACGAAACATAAGCCTTTGTTTTGCTTTAGGTGTCCAATTACAATAATTTCCAGAATTTCTTAGCATTTCCCTTCATAGTAATTAGCATATATCAACAACACCTGCCACAGGTATTGTAATATACTGAGCTTAACTGTAAGGGCACGTGATGTAGTTTAATTTTGACTATATACAATGCATCAGGAAAGTATACACAGTGCCTAACATTTTCCACATTTTGTTATGTCATTTCAAAATGGATAAATCTTAAATTTATTACTTTTCTCAAAATTCTACCAAACAATATCCTGTAATAACTACATGAAAGAAGTTTGTTTAAAAATTTTGCACATTTATTTGAAAGAAAACAACACCAAAAAATATTACATGAACATAACGTTTCCACTGATTATTCTTAAGATAATTCAACAACTTGACTGTATTCCATCTGTGGTAAATTCAGTTAAATAGACCAATCCATAAAGTCTATAAAATTGTCCGAAGGGACAGATTTAGGGAGGCATTGAAGGTCCCAAACATTGGCCTTCGTCATCTGTAAATGGAAGATTGTAACAACCAGGATTCTTCCTAGAGAGGGCCACCCAGCTATACTGAGTGATCAGGGGAGAAGGGCTTTAATCAGCAAGGTGACCATGAACCATATGGTCACTATGACAGCGCTTCAGCATTAGTCTACGGAGAGATTGGAAAGAGATCTTCCAAAACAACAACAACACCTATCTCTGCAGCACACAACCAATCCAGGCCTGTATGGTAGAGTGGCCAGACAGAAGCCTCTCCTTAGTAAAAGACACATAACAGCCTCCATGGAGATTGACTAAATGCACCTGAAGAATTCTTAGTCCATGAGAAATAAAGTTATCTGCTCTGATAAGAAAGATTGGACTTTTTGACCTGATTGGCAATCAGTGTATGGAGCAAACCAGGCACCGCTCATCACCTGGCTAATGCTTGTGCACTGATGCGCCCCATTCAAGCTGGTGGAGCTTAAGAGGTCAGCAAATGGAAATGGGAGAAACTGCCCAAAAATAGATGAGTCAAGCATGTGGCATCATAATAAAAAAAAACATTTATGCTGTTATTGGTGCTTTAATGAAGTATTGGACAACGGCTGTAGTAAATATGTACATGTGGACCCCGTCCCCCCATTTTTTTTTAGACATTGTCATTTTGTTTGTAGAATTTCGAGAAAAAGAATGAATTGAAGCCATTGCTGTTGCAAATCACTGATTTCTGATTTTCTTTTCACCCCACAATCATTTATGTTGTTAATTTTGGAAATTGTGTTGAAAGATCTGTCCAACAAGTCTTAATCAAAATGTAAAACGCACGATGCCATCAGTCAAAAAAAAAATCAATGACTGAACAAAAAGACATTCTGTGAAGAACAGATAATGATGCCATCCTGTGGACACAGACTGCATAAGCAATGGTACCTGCAAAAATGTTCAAGTAGTGCATAGTGTAAATTCCATACCCAAATGATGTGGATTAAACCAGGCTGTAAACAATTGCTGGGTAAAATTCATTCTCTCTCTCTCTCTCTCTCTCTCTCTCTCTATATATATATATATCTATATATATATATATATATATATATATATATATATCTTAAAATAAAATGCTATCAACCAAAAACATCTCATTTAAATCTGGGTAATATAATTAGTATTAGCATTACTATTAGATAATATTCTCTTAATCTGGGATTTATAATAAATATATCTAGCCTGTTTATTTAGTCACATTAGGATGAAGAGACAAAGCTTGTCTATTTCAGGTTTTTAATGAAGTTTGTATGTTCTGCAGATGCTGCTTTGTAAAAACAATTATAATATGATATCCTATATTGTAAAATCCTTTTTAAAAAAATCTTTCTGTATATGACACACCCGTCCATCTTGCTTTAAAAATAATCATGAAAGCAGATGTGACTATATTTTGGATTATTTTGGGGAATATTCTGATACATATATTGTGTTTATGCTCATCTTTTGTGTACCTATTTATGTTAGTGTAGGGTACTGGAAAAATTGCCTGGTCATTATTATAATTATTATTTTATAATATATATCTTACACTGGTGGAAAGTACCACATTGATCTAAGGTTTGTTTTTTTCATTATCTTTTTTTTATTTTTTTTTTTTTTTTATGAGAGTTAATTAATTAATTAGCTGAAATAAACCTCTGATGCTGTCAGATCTATTTAAGTGGCTTACGTTATTGTCCATATTTATTTTCGACTAACCAGCATAATTCAGCTGGGGACACACATATTTTAATCAACATTTCATCTAAGACATACTTATCTGGATCACAAACTTTTAGCTATATGGTGTATGCCTACAGAAGTGTGTTCCCAAAGGATTTATATTAGGTCGACTGAATTACCTTGAAATCTGATTTTGGAGGTTGTTTAAAAATTATTTATAGATGTTGTGTAACGCCTCAGAGCATCAAACAACACTTTCAGCACGTACAAACCATTTGATTAGTATTTCCAGAGACTTGTAAGATGTCTAACGTGATGTTTCCATAGCCACCAACTCCCAAAGTCAAGCATATTTGCAATTCCACTGCCGTGTGACAGCAGGTGAATAAAGTCAGTGTACTGGAACACTGCATTAGACTAAAGGGTCAGTACATAGTATAGTGAATTTATTACACATTTTAATGAAAATAATTAAAATAATTCTCTTTTTTGTGTATAAAATTTCTAAACCTTCTTTTTCTAATAACTAGAATACCAGTGTATATCGAGGTTAGAATAGTAGCAGGCTTTACAGAAGATGACAGCGTTCCAAGAATAAGCATACACCTAAAGAAATGTCATGTAAAAATGATTTTAATGGATTTATTAAATCTGGGAATCATCCAATCAAATTGCTTAGAGACAAGAATGAAACAATATTTATGCCAAACAGCAGCATGTCACACAAAAATGTCTTGGATGTTGAACTGCAGTTGTTGAGTGATTAATTAAATTACAAACTATGAAGTAACCTGTAAGATATTTTTCATATGAAATTGTTGTTGGCGTATGTTTAAGGATTCGGTTGACTCTCACTCCCTTCTCCTCCCACCCTTTGTAAAACAGTCTGGTTTGCCTGAGATGATTGGTAAAGCTACAGCCGCAGTCTTCTTGATCACACACAAGACATTCTTTAGAAATTCATACTTCTCTAAATCAACCAATTGGTGTTTAATAATTTGGAGTCCAGTTTGTAAATTTCTCTCTCAGAAACAGGTATGTACCTTGAAATGCTACTGTTACATAATTCCTATCAGTTGAATGTTTTGGTGCTTTTTAAAGGTCTGGGTGGTAGTTGAAAAGTTATTTAGCATTTACCTTTGTTTCATGTTAAAGACTTGATAGTCTTTGATTCGTTTTTTACAGAAATGTGTTACTTACTCAAGGACTGAACTCCTTCTGCAGGTCGAAAATGAAAAAGGTCTCTGAGAGTATTCTGCTCTGGGGTTTGCTGGCTGCTTTTGTGCCTTGTGCTATAAGCGTAGCACTCCCTTCCAATGACAACAAGGAAAAGAAGTATGTCTGACCATCGGCACCTTTTTTTTAAACTCTGTGTCACATTTGCAGTTCTGATGCTGGTAGCTTTTTGCTGGTGTTTGTGTGCCAGACCGGATATGGCATTGGAGAAGAGGGATCTTTTTCTGCTTAGAAGTTTAGAAGATTCAGTTGAACCCCTTATACAGCGAGAGAAGAGGACTATACGGACACCAGTATCACAGAGCAGGTAGGCTTGACTCTAGAATTTAGAAGTGCTCATTTAAAGAAAATCTCAAAATGTGTCATTTGAAAATGACATTAATAGGCTTAATTAGACCTATATAGTTCCCTTTAATAATTATAATAATACATTAAGTTACAATGATGATTTAAGATATAGATATAGTTTATAAAGTTATGCACAAATAAGTAATAGATCGCTAAAAATAAATGAATTGAGGATTATTAACACGGGCATTTCTTTAAAATACAAAACAAATACCTTCGACAGCAAACTCATTGGAATCAATAATACATTCTTGTAATCCCACTGAGAGATAGACATAAGTACATGATACACTAAATAAGAATAGGGCAAACTCAGAGAGTTTCTGGATCTGGAAAAGCACAATGTAGAATAATCTCTTTTTTACGTCCTGTCTTGCTTGCTTTTTTGCAGTAAACATCAAAACAAAAGAAGAAAAAGAGGCTGTAACCTGCTCACCTGTTCAGTACATGATCTGGCCTACCGCATCAGTCATCTCAGTAATAAAATGGATAACGCCCCCCTGCACAAAATCAGTCCCTGTGGGTATGGCCGTAGACGAAGGCGTTACCTCCCTCAACGCTCTGCTCTTACTCTCCGCCTGAAAACAACAAAGCCTCTGCTCTGATCACACTCGCTGCTCAAAAAAACTCATGAGGAGGTCATCTGACATCTGAGACAAGGCTAACCGCAAAAACGAACTTAGCTTTAAGCCTTTTTAATGTTGGCTCATTTTTTCAGGTTTTCTGCAAAAATGAAAATGGGAAACATGTACTAATCTTTAAGCAATCAGAAACTGCCTGCTTAATACTTTATCAGAGAAACACGAATAAACTCTGGTCATGTGGTTTGCGTAAAAAAAGAATCAGACAGTCCTGTTTTGTAAACAAAAAAGCAAAGTGAGATAACAGAGGTGTGAGCTTAACATGAAAAAAATAAAATATTTTAAGCACTTTCTGCATTTATTTTGGATATTTCTAGATCGATATGTAGCTTTGGGATCAAAACAGGCTTTCTGTTTCTTGTTTCTTTTTTTTCTTTCAAATGAGGGAACGTCGCTATACAGAATCTATGAGTTTATTCACGCCTTACAGAAGATGAAAGCTCTAAGAAACACTTAAGACAATAAGACTGTAGGTAATTAACTAAGAGACAAGGGTTTTAAGAAAAGTTGTGTCCTACTTGGACACTTATTCCTTTTTTTCAGAGTTTCTTAAAGCCAGCATTGTTCTGGATTCTGATCGCCTGCTGAGAAGAAAAAAGAGGGGAAGTAAGATAATAAAACAATACACCTCTGAGTACTGTACTAGTTTAGACCACATGCAACTAGCTCTTAATTAATAATATTGACTGGGGAAGAGTGTTGATTGTTGCCTATTGCCTAAATATTTTCCCCCAAATAAGACAGGAAGGAAGTTCACTCAAAAATTTTGCACAAATTGTATTAATTAATATTAATTAATGTTAATATTATTTAATTAATATTAACTCAATTGGCATCCAAATACATCGATATTTCTAATACTTGCATATTTAGTGGCAATGATGAAAGGTTGACACGGTAATTTTTTTCTTGTGAACATTGTTCAGAAATGTTGGCTTGATGTGTATTCCTATTTAAACAGGGCCCCCCCCCCCATCCTTTGCCCCCTTTGCACAGACTTTCGATTTGAAAGATATTTTACATTTATTTACATTTTACGCATTTGCAGTGCCCCCCATTTTCTTTAAACACAGACTTTCGACATACACTGAAAGACTATTTTTTTTTTCTATTACATTGTATTGCTTGACAATTTGGCATTTTTGCGGGCCCCCATGTTTTTTTTTTTTTTTTTTTTTTTTTTTTTTTTTTTTTTGGCAGATGCTTTTTTTTTTCCAAATTGACATACATTACCAGAACATTATCTCTTTTATTTTTTTATGCAACTGAGAAATTGGAGGTTAAGGACCTTGCTCAGGGGCCCAGCTGTAGTGGGTTGGTGATGCTGGGAATCGAACCCCGATCCTCCAGTCAGCAGTCCAACACCATAAAACGACTGTGCTGTTACTGTTTAGTTACTACTTCCTGTTATTACTCTTGTTTTTCGTCTCTTACTCTTCCAGACAATCTAAAGAATATATTTTCAACTTTTTAATTACAAAAAGAAAAATTACTTTTTAATTATTTCAAGACATCATTTAGCAGATTCCCTTATTCACAGCATCGTCCAAAAGTGCTTCGAGACTCATCATTGAACAGATTAGAAATTACATTTACATTTTTGTATCATATAAGAAACACCCTTATCCAGCGCGGCTTACATTATTTCCTGTTATACAACTGAGCAATCTGGGCTTAAGGGGCCTTGTTCAGAGGCCCAGCGGTGGTTGGCTTGATGGTGCTGGGAATTGATGGTGCTGGGCCCTCCCACGGACCTCTCAACGCTAAACGCTAAACGCTCTGCTCTGGGTCTTCAGGTTGGTAGTTTAACACCTTAACCATTGCACTACCATATCCCGTGTTTTTGATACGTTAGATAACAAAACAAAGTGTAGATAAAGAGTTACATAGACATAGAGCACATTTTTTTAATATAGATTTTAAATGTAAAATGTCATGTATTTGAAAAAAGTGGAAAGTCATTTATGATTGGATAATTATATGATTACTATAAATAACAAACATCGCTCCAAAAATAGATTGCTCACAAAATTAGAGAAAAATCTGAATTACTAACAAGGGCACTAATGTTAAATGTTTAAGGAAGGTCTCTTGATGATATTAGAGCAACAGAGAACGATTTGCGATGCTTGGTGTTTTCTATAAAGTTCTAACAACCTTAATGTTTGTATAGCGTGATTAAGGACATATTTGCATAGTTATACATTTACAGGGTCACACCAAATGAATAATAAGACAAATTTTTTGATCAGAATTAAATAAAATCTTTACTAACAGGTGCAAGTTATCGCAAATACATTCAGTACCATATAACCTTAAAAATGATTTTATGCTTTATAACTTTCCCTCCTTTTCCAGTCTGTCGTTCAGCTGACAGAGCTGGTACAGAAAAGCCATTCGTCGGTATCGTTCGTGGAATCCGATCGCTCGATCGCTCGCTTTTCTCTCACTGTAGCCAAAGCAGCTCGTACGTCCAGCTTGTGTCTCAACATCAGGTAAGCAATGACGACTGCTGCTGAGCGACTGAAACCTTTTTGGCAGTGGACATACACCTTCCCTGGAAAACAACAGACTTTATGACACCACATATCCACTTTTCATCCATTAATAATGCTGAGCATGATCTGATCTAAGAGTTCACCTCTGTCGTCGTTATATTCCAACGCTTGTGCTATGAAATCTGCACCTTCTTCAAAGTAAACACTGAGATCAAAATATTCCACATCATTAGCTGGTATTCCGTGGTAGATAATGCCGGTACCGGTGCCGGTACCCACATAATAATCTGCACCTGTATTCACGTGCATGTATGAGTCTCCTTCTGCGACGTTAAGGACGTGCGTCACTTTCAGCTTCTGCAAGATTCTTAGATTTCTGGCCACAGACCTGGAATACAATTGATTCAGAAAGTTACTTTGCAATGTGATAGTGAGTCTTGTTCCATGTTCCATGTTTGATTTATAGTGTTTAATATATGGTGTTGGGGTTTTTTTATACTTTTTATATTATATCTATATATATATATATATATATATATATATATATATATATATATATATATATATATATATATATATAATATTTTTAACAGAATCTAAATAGTCTAAAATAGACTCCTCTCTCTTCCCCCGATCCTCTCTCTCTCATGTCTAAATTCACCACAAGGGGGCGCTATGAATTGAACATGAGTAAAAAACTACTAACATGTAAACCACTGAACAACACGTGGTTCCTTATGTGGATTCAGTGGGGGGGTGACAAGTGTCCACTTTTTCTTTTTTAAGATAGACAAACAGACAGACAGATATAGATAAAACAGACAGACAGACAGATAGATAGATAGATAGATAGATATATACTAGATAGATAGATAGATAGATAGATAGATAGATAGATGATAGATACTCAGACAGGCAGGCAGATAGATAGATAGATAGATAGATAGATAGATAGATAGATAGATAGATAGATAGATAGATAGATAGATATGTAGATAGATCAGATAAGACAGGCAGGCAGATAGATAGATAGATCGATAGATAGATAAACAGACAGACAGATAGATAGATAGATAGACACTCAGGCAGGTAGATAGGCAGGCAGGCAGGCAGGCAGATAGATAGATAGATAGATAGATAGACAGGCAGGCAGGCAGATAGATAGATAGATAGATAGATAGATGTGCATATGACACTATAACAGCTCTGCCACTGCTGGAATTAAAGATGGCATGCAGATGTACAGCTTAGCACTTATAACGTTAGTTGAACATACTCATTTCCGAGCAGAATCCTGGGGAAAACTTCGTTGAAATCTTTAGACGGCATGCTGAAGTGGCCATTTTCATCTGATAAAAGGTCATTGAGCTGCTGCACAGACACTCCATAATCGGTCATATTTCGCTGAAGAGCCCTTAAGTATGTCCGATTACATTAATTCGTCTATGGCGCCGGGTGATTAAAGCATTTTTTTCCGCGGATTTTTTGTTCTTTTTTCGAATGGCGTAGATCTTGCGAAACTTGTTTATCGCAACGACTATAATGTTAGTTTCTTTAACCACGAGATGGCAGTAGATCCTCGACTGTAAATTTGTTTTTGTTTTTTTTACTCACTAGATGGCAGTAAATCATCGACTGAATTTATAGTTTTTATCCACTAGAGGGCAGTAAACCAGCGACTGGAATTTTATTTTTTATCCACTAGATGGCAGTAAATTCTTTTGTAGTTTTATTTGAGGACAAATATAATCCCTGTATATTAGGACACAGAAAGGGAAAGCGGATAATAAATTTAATACATTAAGAACACTTGTTACCCCCCAATGAATCCACATAAAGAACCACGTGATGTTCGGTGGCTTAACCGTTAGAATTTTTAATTCATAGCGCCCCCTTGTGGTAAATTTAGACCACAATTACGACATGATACTCTGCTCTTCTAGGTTTAGCTCTTATTTTAATAAAAGTATTATACAGTAAGCGTTCAGCCTGGTAAATTGTGAAAATAATTACAGATTATTAGAATTAATGATTTTTTAAATCTATTTTTTATTCGTATTCGTGTCTCTTCTTCTTCTTGATTATTGTTGTTATTTGTTATTTATATATGTGCGACAAATGTATCATAATTTAGTACAATTATTTAGACGTTTTATTCGATGCAAACCTCCAGGAAACTTTTTTTGTTACAATACCAAAGAAACTCAATTTTATAAAGATAAAAGTAAGTCTTTAACGCATTGTTGAAAAGGTTATTATTATTATTATTATCATTACTACTACTATTATTATTATTGCTATTCTTTTTCGTTGTCGTAGTAAAAATAGTAGCAACATTTAAATTTTTTTTTAAATGACTCTTATTTTTTAAAATGGCATCCCGCCCATTTGCTTCCGGGGTAAAGGGTCTCAACGTGGTGCAGTTCAACGTGTGTAGCAGCTCGAAATGAAACCTGGGATTTACTAATATATCAGCTGCGAATTTAAAAAAAATCTTTAAAGCGGGTAAACAATTATTAATTTATTAAAGTTAAAAAGTTTTTAGATTTTTATTTAAATAAGCGGACGAGCTATCGGGGTTTCACAGTTTGATCATCTGTCTCCTGTTTTCGGGAAACTGGTTTAAAGTCGTCTGTGATTCAGTGATTAAGTGTAATTCAGTCTAGATGAAATATATATCATCTTTAATTATAGTTAGAGAATCGGAGCTTTAATTAGGATTAAATAAACTGCGGATAGTTTTTTTTAGCCGGTATGACCTGCTGGTTAGGAGTAGGCTGAAAGAGATTTCTAAGGAATAATGTACAGAAATTAAAGGGTTAAATCCACAGAATTCCTGATGACGTAATGTAAACAATATTGAATCCATATCATAAATATAAATTTATAAATTACTTTAACATTTATGTTGGGAAATCATTTAGAAAGTTAGACCAGTTTACAATGACAATAAGTATTTTTTTTTTTTTATTTTTTTTTTTTTTTCGTTTTTTTTTTTTCCCCTGTATTTTTTTTTTGTGTGTTTTTTTTTTAGTAGAGCTTAGATTTATCTTCACTTTAAAAGAATTTATTCAGTTATGTAAATGTAAATTTGTGTGTGTGTGTGTGTGTGTGTGTGTGTGTGTGTGGATGCAATGGGTCAGGAAGCCCATCTGCTAAATTACAACAATAACACGTGGGAAAGTTTGGGGGAATATTTGACGTTTAAGTTTTAAATAATGTAGTTTTTGCATTACATTGAATTGAATTGCGAATAACGAACGCCATGAATTTACAGAGCAAAATGCAGATCAGGAGCCTCTCTCACACATAAGCACTCATTTTTCTACCAGTCTTTCTTTCCTATGTCCTTTTTGGAAAAAAATAAGTTTATCTAACTCCATAAAATCCTCGAAAATTTGTAGTATTCTTAATTTTCCACTTTTTATGTTTCTGTTCATAGTTTTATTTGCTTATTGTCATCATTAAGCACCACCAGTGATGGGGGAGTTTAAGGTTCATCGCGTTCGGTTCTTTGACTACATGCCCTCAGCTGTTCATGCTTTGGCTTTCGATCCTGAGCGCGAGCGGATCGCAGCGGCGAGGGCCGACGGTTCTGTGGAGGTCTTCAATGTGCCTGATAACTTCTTCCAGGAAAAGGTTTGTGAGTCTAGCTGTGAGCCATGCTTATTAGCGTGATGTGTGTAATGTGTCGAGCTCATTACAGTGCTGTGTTTGTAGGTGATACCTGGGCGAGAGAATCGAGTGACTCAGGCTCTGGTCTGGGCTGGAGAGCGGCTCTTTAGTGCAGGATTGAACAGCGAGATTGTTGAGTACGATTTGGACAATCAGAAGGTGAAATACACGTGCGATGCGTATGGAGGCCCCATTTGGACCATTGCAAGCAACAAGCAAGGAACTCATCTGGCGGTAAGTTGATGTTTTTCATGCATTTTTTTGATGCGAGTAATTAAAAATATAATTTAAAGATGATCACAATATGTAAAATGTTCTTTTAAAAGATAGGAAAGAAGTTAATGTTATTTTTTTTTTAGCTTAAGTGTTTTTTTTCCTGTGGTTTTTTTTTTTTTTTTTTTTTTTTTTTTTTTTTTTTTTTTTTGAACCAGGTTGGTTGTGAGGATGGTACCGTTAAAGTTTTTGAGGTGTGTGAAGGTAAAATCCAGTTTGAAAAGAATCTGGCAAAACAAAAAGGACGCATCATCTCACTGTCCTGGCATCCTTCAGGCTTGAGGATAGCGGCAGGAATGTTGGATATGATTCGAGTCTTTGACACTGAGACAGGTACGTTATAACCTCCAAAAATTTCAGGACCCCCCTAAAAAAAAAAAAAAAATTACTTACTAGAGATGTGTATTGATAAGGGCTTTATAATACAATACATATTACCAACATAGGTTGTGATACAATATATCTCAAGCTATTGCGATGTATTACATATTGCAATACTTTGAATAATGTAAATTAGTTAAAAACATAATTTTAATATGTGTCATTACTGGAGGTTAAAATAATTGCGATTGTTTGCTGTATTGATATTTTTACAAAGCCCTATTACATACAGTTGATTGTATGGTCACATTAACATCAATCTATTTGAAAGTTTTGGTTGTCCTATGATGTCTTAGTCCAGCAAAAATGATGAATGAAGGAAAGAGTTTAATTGCCAGCTGTACTTGTGTGCACACACACACACACACACACACTTTTACTTCAAATGAAGCTTTGCCATGGTGTAGTAAGTTAAGTTGCTGCCACCCACATGCGCTGTTGACCCGGGTTGGATTTTGGCTCGGGTTCCTTCCGGTCCCCCCACCGCCCTCTTAATCTTTCCCATTTCATCTCCGTCCTGTCAGTTTAATTAAGGCAAATGGCCAAAATATATAACTAAAAAATAAATAAAATAAAAGGTTGTAGCTTTACTGTGTAAAAAAAAAAAAAAAAAAAAAGAATAGCAAACAAATTTTTATTGTTTTAAGTAAAATATTTTCATTATTGTGTTCTTTGGGGTCCTTGGGGTGCAAACGTTTGCATGTAGTTCTAGAACATTGAATAAAGTTGTGTAGTTGATGTGGTACTGGTTGGTGCTAGAGCCTAAGATAAAATTTGTGTTAAAAGTCGTGTATAAGACGACTTGCATTGTCCTCCGCTTAATATATCGCTTTGCTTGTATGTCCTTTTGTTGTTGTTAATTATCTGGTAATTGTGTAATTATTAGTGCTTTCTTACCAAATCCTTGTCTTGCTGCTCAGGTCAGTCAGTTCACAGGCTGCTGGTGGAGCGTGGAATAGGAACAGCGAAGGGTAAGGAGTGTGTTGTGTGGAGTGTGGTGTACCTCAGCGACGGCACCATCATCAGTGGAGATTCGTCAGGGAAGGTTAAGATGTGGGACGATGTTACAGGAACAATGATTACAAGCCAGCAGGTCACCAAGTGGGATGTGTTGACATTATCAGCTTCACAGGTAAAGAGATGTTTCTGACTGCCCATTGGAATGTTTTTATAAAGTTGTGCTGTATGTGTTAATTTTCCACTTGGACGGATAATGGATATTTCCCCCTAACCCTTTTCTTTTCCATCAATTAAATAAAATCCTTTTTATTAATTAAGTTTTAAATTAGTTTGTGTCAACAAAACATGCTCTATAGGGTTCTTATACTTTTGGTATTCAAACTCATCGTAGTTGTTTAGCACACTAACTTTTTGATTTCAACACCTGCTAAATTAGATGTGAAACAAGTGTGTATTGTGGCTGTTAGTAAGAACATTTTCTCTGCTATTGCTATCTAAGAAACTGTCAACGTCTTTTTCTTAATTAATAAATGCTTCAAACGCATCACGTTTATAGCATACATAATAGCATAGCATAGCAGGATTCCCCTACCTATTTATTTCCTTTACTGTGCTTTTTATTATGCTTTGCATTTTGGATAAATGTTTGCTTGTTTACAGATTTATAACTTGTCCACCCCTTCTAGCACATATGTGCCAATCTTTAACTTCACGATGTCCTGTTTACTGTTAAATCAAAAATAGAATTTATTTTAATTTATCCCTGTATGACCCACAGGATGAGACCAGCGTCATTGCTGGAACATCAGAGGGAACCATTGTCCAATTCCAGTTCCTCTCCATGGTTCTGGGACAGGAGGACAAGGAGTGGGTTAGAACCAGAACCTTTAAAAACCACACGCATGACATCCGAGCTGTTTTGGATATTAACATGGGCATAGTTTCAGGAGGTGAGGTCTTTATCTCTGCCTTAAAATCTAATGAGTAGAACTCAGGGTAAAAGTATCCCATATTCAATAGATAGGTTTGATTGAGTTTCCTGGCATTTTTACAAAAATTTTATATACTATAAGTGCACTATTGGATTCTATAAATAGTTTAATGCAATTCTAATATAGAGGCCACACTGGCAGTTTAGTCAGAAACATAGAATAGTGAAATAAAAGATGTTATTTTGACTTGAAAGCATTGCAACGCTGGAACTTTGCTGAATGTGAACACGAATCATAATCTTAAAAATAAACCTGTATATGTGCTTTAGTCAATAACAGCATCATTAGTAGCATCAACGGCAGCATTGGAGTGAGTTGCTTTACTGTGTTTATTATACTATATAATAAAATATTAAGGCTATTTTTTTCTGTCGCCTAATTTATCGTTTATTATTCTGTTAGTCCTCTAATCTAATATTTTTATCAGCTATTTAATCCTTTGATTACATGTTTTTAGAAATATGTACAACTTCTACCGTTAGAATTGATTATATAACTTTTTATTAAATAATATTCTTCAAAAATTCTTCAAATTTCCCAGTATAAAAGATGAATATACAGAAAAAATGCACAAAAGATAATTAATAGAAATCAATACAGTATAGGCCTTATAGTATTTACTGTGATTTATTACCTACTGTAGATAGCAATTTTAAATAAAACAGTAAACATAGTGCGCATAGAAAAAATAGCCTTTATATTATATTATATGGGGCAGTGGTGGCTCAAATGGTTAAGGTGCTAAGTTGCTGATCTGAAGACCAGAAACAACTGGGCTCGAGCCCCACCACCGGCAAGCCGGCCACTGCTGGGTCCCCAAGCAAGACCCCCAACCCTGCATCATAGCTGATCCTGCGCCCCGACCCCCAACTTACCAAGATGGGATATGCGATTGTATTTCATTGTCGAAAAAAATTGGGAAACACTGCATTTCATTGGCTCTGTACACGTACCTCGCACAATGACAATGAAGTTGAATATTTATTTATTTATTTATACTAGTTAACAGGTATGGTGTTCATGTAAATCAGTGTCATTTATTTTAAAAGCCTGCGTGTGAACAACTGGCAAATGCACTGAAAACATTGTTGCTGGAGTGAAGTTATAGTTAAAGTGCATTTTATTTTTGTTGTAGGTGGCAATAAGCTACATCTGCACTGGTAACAATTAACTATCTTATTATTATATAGCATATAAGGACATAAAAGCTTATAGCTTTTAGCTTTAGGAAGTCAGCTAAGAACAAAACAACAACACAAAAAAATACTATAATAAAAACTTACACTGCTAGAAATCACAGAAAATCTAAACACTAATTACAATATTACATCATCTGGTTACCGACATGCTGAGCAGCTTTCTGTTATTTATAAATGGGTCAAGGGATCTTTTTAATGATTTTTATATTGCTTTGTCCTCTTTTTTTAGCATGTGTAACAATCAATCTGTTTTTCTTTGTTTCTTAGGAATGGACGCGCAGCTTGTTATGAGGCCTCTTTTGGATAAAATTGAAGTGAAGACCACTGCTACTGCCTTTCGCAGGATCCATTTTCCTCACGTGAGTTTTAACACCTTAAAACATTTTAATCAGCTTTAACAGCTGAACAGTTGACTAAAGGCGACTGATATTTGTTATTGTATAGCGGAGTTTAGTGTCCTGCGCAAAGAAAGCGGGTCTGCTGCTGTTCCAGTACCCAACACATCTGGAGCTGTGGAGACTCGGGGAGAGCGATGGCACTGGTAAGAGAAAGAAACGATTGTGAGCTATCCACAGCAAAACCTAGGGGTAAACTTGTATAATTCTGAAAATCCACATGAAGAGGTCGTGTATACATGATGCCGAATTGGACATAGAAGACTCCGGCTGGGACAGTTTTCAGATTTCTGTTGAGCATTGAGTTAAAAGCCTATATTTTATTACTTTTACTACTGTTTTTTTATTTTATTATAGATAAAATTATTTATAAATAAATTATTAAATAAATTATTTTTTTTGAAGAACTGTTGATATTCTGGGATTTTTAAGCACAACATTCTCTAGGGGTTTTAAATTAAATATGTTTAAAAAGCATTATGACACTGATAACTTTTATCATAACTTACATTCTGAAGTAGTTTTCCATCTGTTTGCAGTAGCTCATTTCCCCAAAAAATAAAGACAAAGACTAAAAATTCCCAAATCATACATTACTAAAGAATAAAAAATTGAATGTGCTATGCATTGTAATAAAACAATGAGTGCTATGTTTTTTCTTTGTTTTTTGTAGGAATAGCTGGAAGTAGTTTACCTATTAAAAGGAAACCAGAGAAATTACTTTATTTAAAGATAAAGGTAAAGAATTTGCTTCTATATTAATTAGTCCAAAACCAAAAGAATCGTGTCAGTCCAATGCTGTTTGTTTCCTATGTCAGGGTGAGGAGCATGTTTGCTGTAGTGCCGTGTCTCCGTGTGGAGAATGGATTGCTTATTCTACAGTCACCAGCTTACGACTGTACAGACTACACTGTGACAACAACAACGTCAGCATCACAAAGGTCAGATTGGACAAAATCTCAACATTGTTGACACGGTCCTCATTGAATGTACAAAGTGGCACAGTGTCATCGTATGTTACCTACATGTTTGACCCACCATCATCACTCGACTGCGCCTCCAGCTGCCACAACAGTATATAATACCTTTTTATAAAAACATCTTAAAAATGTACTTCAGTAAACAGCTACGCTTCTTCTCTGCTTGTAGGTGACCAAACTCCCAAAGATGCTTAGCTCAGCCAGTCAGTTATGCTTCTCTTCAGACTCCTCCCATCTCTATGTGGCTTCCACATCCTCTACCATACATGTGGCAGCTGTTAACCAAACAGAGTGCAAGCTCGTATCTACGCTGAAGTCAAAATCAGGTGAGGATTATTAGTATTATTACTATTTATATTTATGAAGTAGTATTTACATTTTCTGTAATTATAATTGTTTATTTTAAATTCACTAAAGGTTTTTTTATTTATTTTTGTTTAGACGTTTGATGTTTGAGTTAGTCTTTTTCTACTTTTCTTTCTTCTCAAGGCTCCAGCCAGTCTATTCATCTGTTAGCCGCCAGCGAGGATGGAAAATGGCTAGCCTCAGCCAACAGTGCTCATGAGGTTCACGTGTACAACCTGAAGAAAATGAAGGTTCGGATTAACCCTTGATTGTAGTATCAGGAAGAAGTAATGCGTGATTGTGTGTGCTGTCACGTCTTCTGTCTCGTGTGTGCCAGGTCCGCTGTACAGTGCCGATTTACAGTTCCGGAATTAGCGCCATGGCAATCCACCCAACAACTAACAACCTGTTCATGGTGCATGCAGATCAGCAGGTACTGGAAATTTTTGAGACAAATACATTAAATAAGAGTTCTCATTTTAAAAAAAATGTCATGACCTCTTCTGGTTCTAAATAACGTTGACTATCACAAATCAAGTATATTGAGATCAGCTATTATGAGTAAAAAACATGAAGTGTCATCAGTCATGTGTGTAATCATAAAGAATAAGTCTATAAGGATAAGACTATATTGCATGCAAGGATACCAACGCTAATGTTAATACACACTAAAGTTTTACAATGCTGGTAAGATAACAAATTTGAGAACAAGGTATAATAATAGAAATAATGTGCATGATTCATGTGATATGAGCTAAGTAGTAATTGGTAGACGTTACCCTAACCCATGACAGAAAGCAATCAACCCCCTGCACTTTAGATGAAGGAAATAAATTGCATTGTGACTAACTAGAACGTAATTGTAATCAAAGCCATACAGAAATTATCATTTAAGACATGCACTCAACTGTGAAAAGTCAAGTTTTCCGAAGTGTAATATCCACATCGGCGCACACACACTTGCAAAACATTAAATCAGTCCAGGCTGAGAAGCCGTGCCAATACACAACCAGCATGAAAAAATTCTGCAAATAAATGCAGTTTGTTAAAATGTATTTTTTTTTAAACACTGCATTAGTCTATACAATAAATAATTGTTAAATATTTGTGCTTGTTTTGATTCTGCAGGTTTTCGAGTATTCTATAGAGCAGAAGCAGTACACTGACTGGAGTCGACTAGTTCAGAGGAACGGCCTTCATCATGTGTGGTTAGAGAGAGACACACCAGTCACTAACGTCACCTTCAGCCGCAAAAACCCAGCCCATATTGTACTACATGATATGTACATGTTCTGCATCATTGATCAAACCCTGGTAAGTCAATAAACAGCGGGGAATATCAGAGGTTGAGTTTGAGATGATTGCATCTTAAAATAGAAAAAAAAAATTCACAAAAAACCCTAATAATTTATAAAAGTGTTTTCACTGTGGTTAATTATGGGGTGTTTAGCCATTTAATGTTATGAAATTTAGCCATTTAATGTTTTTAATTTTTTATTTCACTTTTTAGCCTCTTCCTGCTACAACTTGTCAGTTTCACAACCAGCTGACCCTGCGAAGCCTGCCTGAAAAGGAGAGGAAAGCTAAAAGTCATGCGTTCAAAGTTTTGCAAGATGTACAAGGTGTGTTTTTTTTCAACTGCTGTAAAAATGCTGCATTCATCCTAAATAATATTTCTCAGCTCTAACAAGTGTTTTCTACAGGAGCTGCTGTTTGCTGGGCTGATGGATGATCAGTCGTTAGTAGTGGTGGAGCGCCCCCTGCTGGATATCACCGCACAACTCCCACCACCTGTCAGACAGAAGAAGTTTGCTACATAGTGTGTGTGTGTGTATGTGCATGTGTGTGTTTGTTTGTGAGAGAGAGACATGTTGTGAATAAGCATTGCTTTGTAACAAATGTTTAATACAGTAATAAACAGAACATTTACTGTATTATAATCATTAAGGTCTCAGCATTTTGTTTTTAAAATAGTAAATCTAATTTTAATATAGAACTTTTGGTTTGTCACACCATTCTTGATCACAGTATTTATACTGTTATAAACTGACAGTTAATCCTATTGATTTGACATGATATGACATGTAGACTGCAAAAAAAAAAAAAACATCAGATTTTATTAACACAGGAATTGCAAAAGTACTGCACTTTTCCATAGCACCTCCTACGTATGTTTAGAGCTGCATTCCGAGTGTTGTTCAGCAGAAATATTTTCCTGTACATCGATCTGTATGAAAAAACTTTATACAGTATGTCACATGCACATCAGGTTGTGTAACAGTTATAAAGTATGTCTGGTATAGTATCTGTACCGCATGCTTTTAATACAGGTCTCGTTTATTACTACATTTACTATGTTGTTCCTAAGAACAGATATCATGTGTTGAAATAATGTAACATGATTTTGTGAAGGGTTTTTTTTTTTTAAGTTACTTAGAAAATTACTTGAGGAAAAGGAAACAAATAAAAGCTGGTAAACAGAACTAAACCATATGTACAGTTGTTGCATGTAAGTGTAAAAAAGAAAAATGAGTACAATCTGCTATTTTAATGAAAAAGTATTTGGGGAAAACTAAAAAAAGAGGCTGTTAAAGAAAAAAAAAATGATTTTAAAAGTTACATGCTATACAAGAAGTTGTAGTTATGTTTGTATACTGCGTTATGAATACATAATAAATAATCATTTTTGCCAATTTTTTTTCCCGCTGAGGTTCACTGAGAACAGGATTCTAAATACTCGGATGCAAAAAAAGCATTGAAATTTTCCACAAAAAAAATCTTTCTGATTAAAATGACTGCAAACTATTTGCAATGGTTACAATAGAGAAAATTATGCCTGAGATGTTTCTGTATAAATGTTTTTCTGGGGCGCGTGTGTGTGTGCATGCATGCAGGCATTTTGGAACATTCTTAACTTTAGCTTATATTAACAATTCTAACAACTTTAAAACTCAAAGATCTGTCAGTGTTAAACATTGACTTTTCCATGTTATAGCACCTTGAATATAAAGCACCAAAAATAGCTTTGTAATCTGTAAAGTGTATGTTGTATGTATGTGTGTGTGTGAATGAATCTGTTTCCATAGACGTGTTAACTGGATCTGTTTCGCTGTGTAGATTACGTAGGACTGTGAAGGTCACCTATGAGGAAAAAAAGAATGTTTGTGTAAAGCATTAACTTTATAAAGTGTGTCCATAATTAAAATGTGTTGCAACCTAGTTTAATCTGCGTCAGTGTCAATGAATATATTGTAATCCATTAAACAATATAAACTGTGATATTGATGTCATCACTGACTGACTTAAAACAGACTGCATTCTTATTCTGCACCTGTGTTAGAAGAAAACTGTAAAAAACAATCTTAAGCTCCAGATCTATTTAGATGAGCTCACAAAGATGGGTGAGTAGAATGCCATACACAGCCGTATGTTTTCTTAGGCATTCTTTTATGTTTCGATGTCATTTTTAAACAATAAAAAAACTTTACCTGCTTTTCACTCTAACTGCTTGTGATGTTTTCCAGAACCCACTGCAATGTTGAAGTTGCTTCCTATTACAAAGAATCAGCAAAAAAAATAAATAAAAATAAATAACTATGAATTGTCCAGGGTTTCTCTTCGAGCTTTCCTCTTTATGATTAATTTATTGTAGATATGATTTGAAGGTTATACTAACCTAAATAATCCTTGTGCTCTTTGAAATACTTGTGCCTCAGGCTACGGCCATCTAGAGGGAAAACAGTTAGTGTAGCTAAGGTAGGAGAGCTTGTACACACTGTTAAATTACAGAATTATAAATTTATTTTATATCATTAAGTTTTGTGTCTCACAAAAGCTCCCCACATGAAGGTATATACAGGGTACATGCCCTTATCCGCACTATGCACCTTATCATGTATTCCTGATAAATATGTATATATTATCCTTTATCTAGAATTGGGGGTTGAGGGCCTTGCTCAGAGGCCTAGCAGTATCATCTTGATGCTGGGAATCGAAATTTCAATCAGCAGCCACCATTTCCCATTTATTCACTGAGAAAATGGTAAAACAGTAACGCAGAGTGCAGGATGGAACTGAGGGGGGAAACTACTGTATATATATATACTATAATTCTACTGTAAATAGTTCTGAATGTCAGAAATTCTGCCACTTTTTTTAGCCTATATCTCTTTTACCAGTCGGGTCTGAATTTTCTTTATAACTTTTTTGACTAAACTGATGAAAATATTTGCCTTTTTATTTTTGTTATTTTATTTATAATACAATATTTTGTGTAATTTGTGTATTTCTTGTATTATTATTAGCAATCTTTCAAAATCACTTTTTACCAGCTGGTCAGACCAAACTATATTTTTTTTAGCTGGATCAAGCCGATAAAAAGTTGGCATTCTAAAATCTGATATTTCTGATAATCTGATTATTACCAATGTCTGTCTTGCCCACCAAATCAAAATTTGTTCAAGATTGCTATATACATCTATTCTTATACAGTATTTTGCTTATAGTATTGCTTATATTGACTTAATATATCTTCTAAACCACGCCCAAACAAAAATATTGGTACAACAATATTTTTGCTATTCCATCATGTAATTCGTTGAATTCTCCTTATCCCCACCCCCCGAAATTGCCCACCCTGAATATCTGTGTGCCCACCCTTCTATGGTTGGCAAAAACCGGGCCTGTTATAACTATTTAAATTTAGAAAAGAGGGGCTCATTTAAAGAATACATATATTCTGCCTGCAGCATAGGAGTGTTATTACTATTATTATTAAACACTGGTGTTCGATCACAAACTGAAGTGATTTAGCTCAAGGTTTTATACATTGGATCAAATGCATTTTTAACACAAACATAATTCATAATCTCCACAGTCAACATTGAAAACCTTCTTATTAGTTTTGTGAAAAACAGCATATTTATAGAAAAACAACTATGATATACTCAGACCTGAGTTTCCCCTTTGTTTAATACACTGGCCTCGATTGGGGATGCCTGCAGAGGGGTTTCCTGGGTTAATGATGTGACATTCATATCCAGTAGGACAGTGTAAGGGCTCGTCCCCGTCTTCTGTAGTGCTGCAAGCCTCAGCTACAAACACCACACAAAGATAACAGAATGCTGGTGCATTAATGTATTTCACTTAAAGTGAAACTGATCAGTTAGATGGGGTATTAAAGGTTTGTGTAATGTGATGATTACCGCTTACCCTGAAGAATTTCCTCTGGTCCATCTAAAAGCCAGCCATTTCCACCAAGCCACCGTGGCTTTGGCTGAACCAACCAGTCCAGCACTAATAAAATAAACAAAAACACACTGCTGGTACACTGTAGGAATACCTACATGAAGATATTTTGTTTTATAATACTGTTAAATGCCTGTTTTATGAGCATTACCAGTGATTCCACAAATGCACCAAAACAAAGATTTTAATAGCTGCCTTCGGCACAAGCTTTTATCCATAGTGACTTAAATATATGATTTTTTTAGCTTTAACTAAGCAGTTGAGGGTTAAGGGCATTTAAACACTGATGGTGTTGAAAACAGTATGAGCTATTACTTTTAAGTATGAGCTATTACTTTTTTTTCTTCTTCTGCTCTTATACCTTATAGATGTACTTTCGATTACAAGTCACTGTGTAAACCTACCAGGTGGAGGCTGAACTGATTCCAGACAGGCATAGATGCATCCATTGTAACAGCACCGTTTGTGTCTCTCACACTCCGAGTCTGATCGGCAGCTGGGCACCTCACAAGCTCTCTCTGGAAGCATCTGAGGCGGAGGAGGGCACCGATCATTCTTCTGGTGTTGAGTGGACTGAGAGAGGTTCGGGTACTCGTAGTCCTGCAAAATAAAAGTGGTGCGATTTTATTAACACACATGCCTCTCTATGGAGCTTTTAACATTTACATAATTTGGCAGGTGCTTTTACTTAGTAAGTGCTTTGAGTCTCATCATTAAACTTATCAATACAAAACAAGCTACATCACAAAGTGTAATAATGCAAATACTGCCAAAAAAAAGCAACATAGATAAGAGAGACCCTATTTTTTAAATGCCAGTTTCCAGATATTTGCCTTCAATCGTCAGTTGTCTCTGGATAACAACCAGTGACTCGACTGTTCTGACACAGGAGGTTAGTTCATTTCACATTGTTGGCGTCAGAACAGGAGTGATAAGTGTTTAAAAATAAAATTTATGTAGCAATTTCTATTTATGTTGCATGTGGTATGCTATTTTATCAAGTATAACATGTTACGTTTACATGGCACATGGATCAAAACAGGTATTTTTTGAGTTTTAGGACAACTTTGCTAAAAGGTTTGGATCCACTTCAAATGTTGACTAGTAATAGTTTCATGATTGATAGGTCTGTAGTAAAATCTGTTCTGTAGATGGCGCCATTTGTATTCTGCATAACTTTAAATTCAGCACCTCACGTTTATAGGGTTCGGTCTCAGTGTTATTAAATGTCTTAGTTTAATAATCATTTATATATCTATTTTAGTATTTTTTAAACTGAATAGTAATAATAATAATAATAATAATGTGAATTCAGATCAGTAAAGCAGACGTCTTAACTGCTCTCATTTTCTTATACTTTCTATAGTAAGGAAAACTGAGGTTGAAATTCAGGACAGGAGATTTGCTGTTATTACTGTCTTGCTTTCAATGGCATAATAAAGACAGTGTTATTACTGAAAAGGAAAAAAGCCATGGGGATTTGCAGGAGAATTCCTGTACTCTTTGTGCAGGAGTTGAAGGATGTGGGATAATTCCATGCAGACTCTACTTTAAATGGGCTAAAGCCAAATTTCCCAAAAGAGGTACTGTTTAGGCTTGAATAATCTGGGACTCACTACACATCTCTGTCTCACAGCCTCTCCTTCCTTATTCTATCTTAGCAGTTGTCCTCTGAATGCGGGTTGAAAATATAGTCTACAATATACTCTGCGGGTATCTGCTCTAAATGTAGACCCAAAGGTTTTTCTGTTCTAAAGTGTCAGCTTTATTACAGGGTTGCCAGGTCTGTATGAACGACACAATTAAAACTATTTCTAAACCCTGTCAACTTTTCAAGGCCATCACTATATTTGCAATGATATTTAGAAAGTATTTATTTTTCATGCTATACACCACAGTATTTAAATGTATGCAAAATAACACACACCTAAAAAGGAACTTACAGAATGACTGAGGACTTGGCAACTGTGCTAGATTTCCTATGAGATATTAAAGCAGTAAAACAAGATTGTTTGTATGGGTTTTTTGTTTCTTTTGTTTTTTTAGCTGATTATTTAAAAAGAAGCAGCTGGCAGGTTTCACATGTTAATCGTTTGAAGCAACACCCCTCTGTTTTGTGAAGGGTTTTTACTGCTCCAAACCCATTTAATAATTTTTAAATGACTTAATAATTAATAACAGTTGATGTTATAAACCATCTAAAAAGGTATGCTTAATGTAGTTTTACCATTTTATCTTTATCAGGTTTCACACCCAACCAGCATGTAGCCTCGCCAGAGTATTAACCGTCTACATCTGCACCCCATCAGTCCATCACAATCACTCACTTTATTTATACACAAGCCCTTTACTTACTCACTGTCTGCTCTCGTATGTTTGTTTGCAGAATCACTAATCGTTAGCATCCCGCTACTGACCTGCTAGTCTGATTCTTCGTTCTTTGTTGAAAGCGACATCATTATAGGGTGTTTGTGTTCACATACTGCCAACACACATTTTAGTTAAAACAACATGTAAAAGTGCATGTCACATCCTGTGACCCTATTAATGAGATGTGGAAATAAGGAAGTGAAATTTAATTTACCATGGGGAAATTCTATAGGCCCTGTGATGGACTGGCGACCTGTCCAGGGTGTACCCCTCCTGCCCTTCGCCCTTGCAGAGGCAGCTGGGATGGGCTCCAGCAGATCCCCGTGACCCCGAATTAGGGAATAAGCGGGTATAGAAAATGAATAAATGAATGAATGAAATTCTATAGCTGTTGTTTTATTACAGCGTTTCCCTGTTCAGGATTGTTGCAGCGATTCATTCGTTTCGCATGTTTGATTTGGCACAGGTTTTATGCTGGATACCATTCCTGACCCAACCCTCCAGTTTTATCCAGGCTTAGGATAGTCACTGAGATTTAACCCTATATTAAATTACAATAAATGATGAACAACTGTGTGTGTCTAACAAGGCAACACAGTTTTTTTTTCTGTTGTGTCCCAGAAAAGTAGTTACATACTTAACAAATGTTAACAAAAGAGAGTACATACTTTTAGTGCATGGTATTATTCTCTCATCTTCATATTGACCTGGTCCCACACAGCTAGACACAATTACATCACATTCAAACGTACAGTACTTAAGGCCACTCAGTTCAATTTCATAGCAAAGTATACACTGTACCAGACCAGTCTGATTTTTGACATTGACAATATTTTACAATACAGTTATCCTCCAGATATAACTGACAATTTGTGGTCTTTTGTCGAACAAACTTTTGCTCACAAACAAAGTCTGAATAGAATCGTACATGATTTGATTTGAATTGAAGGATTTTTAAATAATTTTTTTATGCATAGTCTTTTCATCCAAGTTTCTTTTCATCTGCTGGCCAATTATAAGGTTTTTTTTAAAATAAATGTCAGTGCTGCGTTTACAGTAATTCTTCGAAATCTTCAGTCTGCCTAATTAGGAGTAGCCTAAGTTTGTACTTTTCTACAACTGGGATAGACGTTGTAACTCAGACAGTCTGACTTCATTCACAACTTATATAATTACACAGATTATCTTTCAAGAGATCAGGAAAAGCTCGTAGAATCTCCTTCCTGTCTGAAGTTAATGGTCCTGTGATCTTCATAAGGCTATGTGTGGTTATGCATGCTGGGATGTTTTTTTTCTTGTTCGTCTTCTTTGGCTCCAATGTAAGGATGTCTTTAGCCCCATAATTAAAGTATTTGCTAGTTACATTGTCTATCACATTGGGACGACCACAGAAGTCATCAGAGATTTCTAAAGTCCTTAACAGATCAGTGATTCAAATCTGCTGTCCTCATTTGGGTCACCGAGAGGAGAGGTTTTTTTTTTTATACAAATGGGAGCTGTATGATACAAAGTAATTTGGTTATGTTAATTTTACTTAGTATAATTTCAAAATTGAAACTGATAACATGGTTAGAAACAGGGGGCAGCATGGTGGTTTGTATTAGCGGCAGAGGGTATTTCTGTGTGGAGTTTGTATGTTTGTTGGAGTGGCGAATGCCAAAGTGAATGCCGTAACATTTACCCAGCATCCCGTGTCTTACTCAATAGCTAGTCTGACATGTGTGTTAGTGTAACAGATTAAACTGTTTATTGGGTTTGAAGGTGGTAATTTTGTACACTGTGGTTTGTACATTCGGTTACATTAGCAAGTGCATTAGATGAAATGAATTAAACCCGTGAGTCAAGGCACCACTGTATTTATTTATGATCTGTTAAGCTGGTACTCTAAAAGCCCCTCATTAACTGTGTCTAATTTTTTGCCGTTCATTAAAATGTGCATCTACAATCATTTTTCAAACTTAACAGCATTTTTTTTTCTTAAAAAGCCATTTCCAGGAATGCTTACTGAATGATTATACCCTGCTTTCTGAAACTTTTTCTATAAACACCTCCTACAGATAATTTGGTTTCATCATTCGTGTTTGGGGCGGCAGGGGAACATTATATTAAAATCCTTACTGAGAGACATTTTGTGTGCATCTGCCTAAAACATCTGCCCAAACATCTGATCGAACATCTGACCACTACATTAGCCTTTTTTGTTCCTGTCATAATCTCTGAGATACATAGGTGTGTACAGATGCTGTAGAGGTCAAACGTTCATGTAGACGCTTTAGGAGCACAATATAAGAACATGAGAACCTGAGAAATATACTTTGTTAACCCTTTGATAAATAACCATGCATGTGTAGAGATTCATAAATACACATTTTTTCTGTGAGTCACTCAATCCTTCTTTATTTCTTTAGTTATACAATAGCTTTATGAGTAGAAATTAATTCACACATCTTGTTCTTTTCCCTTCCCCCACACACCTACTGTATATGTTTTTGGTGTTCGTAGACATTTTGATTTATTACCACAGCCTGCAACATGCTGGGTACAACAACTAGTTCGACTATGCAGTGTAACGACTAGTTCTGCCTCGTCTGCTTCTTTAGCCATGCCTCTATGGTACTCTCTCTACTGTGGAATATTTAAAGCTGTGTAGTAAATCTTAATGACAAGTTTAACATTTCACTAACGTCTAACCAAAGGCTGAGAACTCTTGCTTTACCCTTAATCCAACCAACCAAGAGTTTCTTCTTGCTTCATTCCTTTTTGTTTAAGCCTTACTGGAAGTAGCTTGTGAAATTTGGTAAACATTCATTAATGTTAATGTGCCGCATTTGTGCTTAGGCATGCTGAATTTTTTTGTTGGGTCACGAATGCACAAACTTAAAAAAAACATTAGTATTTCTCACTAAGTGCACACACCGCTACATTAAATCAGGAAGACGCTCAGTGCCAGCTGGACCACACAGTTTCCTAAACTCTATTAAGCACACACGAACAAATGTGCTGGCTTGACAAAATGGCCATTTTATCTGCAATATAAATTTCACTGCAGGAAAGCACTTCTTCTTTGCTTTTGCTTTTTAGGCTACACTAAACACCACTTCTGGTCAGTTACCTTAATCGTGCTGTTTAGTCCAAACCGGCTTTATTATTTACTGGAAATGATTTTGTTAAGAAAAGAAAAGTTAAAAACCTAGCAAGGAAAAACTGACGTTACATAAGAAGAAAATAAATATACCAGTGTCTTCATTTCTAACAGCATTGTGAAAACTGTGTGTGTCAGCATGATAGAGCTGTGCAGCATCACATACTCTGTCCCTCTTTAGCCTCTATTGTGCTCTTGTGAGCTAAAAAGCAGATGTCAAAACAAGTTTCCACTGTGAAAGCCCGAGAACACACACACACACCACTTAGATACACGCATACACACACAGACACATGCATTTAGATTTTCTTTATACTTTTTCAATTAAACTGGAGCTACAGCCATTGATATTAACATAAAGGCTTTTGTAAAGTACCCCTGTTTTTTTCAGTGTCAATTTAAAAAAAAAAACTTTAGTTTTATAATTATAAAAGTAATGGAAAAATAAAAGATTTTCCACCTAAACAACTGGTAAAACAAGAGAATTCCCATAAGAACTTATTGATTTGGAGTAATTATATTTTCTTCTAAATCTGGTATAAGGTATATTTCAGTTGCCAGAACTTTTGTGACTTTGCCTGTTTTCCCTAGTGTACAAATTAATTGCAGGCATGTACATCTCTTTATCTATCAACACCAAAAAGACCGATTGTATGTCAGTTAATGGGTATAAAATGCAGATAAAATGGACCAATAAAATGGTTTAAAATATCTTTAAAATTTACCAGACATAAACCCTTAAACAATAAACAGATTTGGATCTAATCTTCTCTAATTTGGATCTAATCTATTAGTTTAGGGTTCCTGTGGTAAGTGATAGTATCATGAGTTCTGCTAAGTATTAGCAAAATGTTGTCGCTTCCAGTAGTAGCCATTCGGCCAAAAATAAAGGGTTTAATAAGGTGATGAAACAAATCAGACAAATGCTTTGCAATGACCATTTTTGTTTGTAGATTTTATCTCCTATGAAGTCCACATGCAAAATCTTAGAACAGTAAAGAACTTCTATAAAGATGTTCTTGCAGTCAGAGTGAACAACGATCCCTTAACAAGTGTGTGAAGAATGCATATTGCTAATTCTCTCCAAAGGAGGCTTCGCAGCATCTTAACAATGGGTTGCCAATAATTTTAAAACCATGTTATTAAAAAAAGGAGTTAGGAAAATAAACAGCCTAATGAATGCTTGAAATATAAGGAAAAAAGTCCCATAATAAAAAAATAATACTTATGTTAATACTTAAAACATTTTACAGAGTCTTTTTTCCTCAAATTTACTGAGGCAGTAAAAGAGTTAAAAGACTCTGTAGATATGTAAAAATGAATAAATGTTTGACCCTGACCTTTTGGCTGAGTCCTCTCCTCCTGAGTCTGGCTTTGCTCTCTATGCCGGTGACGAGCAGGAGCAGACAGACTTTCAGAGCTAGACGTCTTGGGATCTGCAAGCCTGCCATGGCCTTACTCCTTCTCTCTTCTCTCTTCTTTCTCTTCTTCTTTTGATTCCCACAGTTTGAAGATTTTGTCTTGCTGTATACAGTCAGCAATTTTTTGTTGTCTGTGTGTGTTTACACTGCGGTTTCCTTTTGGATTTTGTGTGTAAGTGAGCGTGTGAGTGAATGTGTGTATTTCCTTGTGGTTGACCCACAGACTGTAAACCAGTTTTAGCTTGAGGTCCCTGTCCTTGTGCACTCAAAAGAAATTATTCATACAGAGGAGAGCGTTATGTCTGAAAGAACAAACTAGAAGGAAGGTGAGAGATGTAAGGGGTTGGGGGTGTTGGGAGGGACAGAAAAGTAAGAGGAGAAGAGAAGAGAAAGGCAAGAATGAGGCAGCTGCCTGTGAGTTGGATATTCTGAGGAGGGGTTAAGCATGTCTGCTGGCATGGCACGCACATGGTTCTTTAAGATCTGGACGGAGAGAAAGAGAGAGAGACAGAGAGAAAGAGAGAGAAAGAGAGAGAGAGAAATAATGGATAAAATATAGCATTATGTGTTACCAAGATAAGGTGAGGGGAAAAGTATATTCTTGGAGCTTATTTGTGTAATCAGTCTGCTAAATCCACAGACTGAGTGTATTCAAGCAGTGCATAATTTCTAATGTCAGAGTAAATCACCTAAACTTTCCTGAGAATTAAGTATGATGTGTGTTAAACTACAGAAAAGTGGCCACTTGGCTTTGAACATTAATTTTCAGTCTTAAAGTAGGGCACCCCCCTCGGTGCCTCACTCCCTATGAACCTTTTTTTTTTTTGAAAGTGCTGAAAGAGAAAAAAAGAGATGACTCAAATCACTATCATTTTCCATTTTACTGCACAGGGACATAGCCAAGCTTAAAGATAAGTAAGATTTCAGGGAGAGAAAAAGAAAAAAAAGAAAGGAGCTGAGAGGAGATGTGTATTACTCTTACAGCAAAGACACTCTAGGATGAATCTTTTGGATAATAAACAGGACAAAGGTCGATTTCTTGATTAAATTGCACTATATGGATAATAGTTAATAGCATTTGCAACAATGATCAGAGAAGCCAGATCAATTAGATTTGGCTCTAATTATTTAGCATGTGCTGTTTGGGAAAACAATTTTGGGTTTAGTAGTTTTTTTTTCTAAACATAGGTAAAATGGCTAGAATAAAATAGCACACATTGCACACACAAAAATAGGCTAAATGAATGAGCTTCTTAGCAAACATTGCATAGTAAATGTGGACTTGTGATTATGTGGATTCGTTACTAGGAAAAAATAGATTTAATGAACAACCAAACCTAAAAAACAAGCCCTATTCATTTTAGGGCTGTGTAATGGCAAGAAATAGCAAAAGTACACACATCCTTTACTCGAGTAGAAGTAGAACTTGGTAAAACTTGAATTACTGACTACACTTTTTTACTCAAGTTAAAGTAAAGAAGTATGGGCTCTGACATGTACTTAAGTAAAAAGTAAATCAACTACTAGAATTTCTTTACAGTTCTGTTAAAAGAAATATTATGGACGCACGGGTGATATAAATTAGGATGGTGAACTGATGGTAAATTAAGTTAGCCATGTTAGCCATCCTTGATGCCTTCTGCCTGACTGCCTTGCTAGTTCTTAGCTTCATAAACTAGCTTATGTTTACAGAAGTAGATTAATTGGTTGAAAAGGCATGCAAACTGCGCAATCAAAAGAAATAATATCGATCGTGCCACCAAACAAATTAAAACTAAAGTAACAAGCCTGGTTTAAAATGTAATAAGTAGAATGTACATATATTTGTGTAAAAATGTAATGAGTAAAAGTAAAAAGAAAAATAGATCAGAAAAATTTAATAATGAAGTAAAGTACTGATACCTCTACTTTAGTGCTAATTTGTACTTCGTTACTTTCCATCTCCGGTCACGATACAATACATCACAATATATTGCAATACAATACATAGTGCAATACTTAAAACATGTAAAAATGTAAAACAAATAGCTAAAGATACAACAAATACAAAGCCAGGTACACTATTAATTATGCTTGCTTTGCTTCTGAGACAATAGTGGAAAAATTTAATGATAGTTTGTCCTTCACAACTACAGAAGCAAGAGAGAAAGTCTTCCAAAAACACACACTGAGGGTTTAATCAAATATTAACATAAACGTAAATCAGTTTAAAATGTAATTTAAATATGTATCCATACTAGAGGTTAGAATATTGATACACTATCATAAAATAAAATTATCACAATAGTTATATATCTGTCCTAAATCATACTGTCAAATAAATGTATTATCATTCAGTACTGTAAATAATATAAAACATGAAGAGAGTCAGACTGTTTAAACACAGGCAGTATTTTCAGAAAAACGTGTGTGTCTTTGCTTTCAGTCTTTGCTGCTACATTCCTAGTGCTCCAGCTGGACTCAACCAGATGGATCTGGGTGGAGCAGACATCATGGTCAGGTCAGCCGCTTACCCTGCTTGATGATTATTAATACTGACCCCTTACCATTTATGTGTTAATACTAAATATGAAGATCTGGAGTTTTTTCTGGTTTTATGTAAATTCCAACACACTTTTTTTGTCTCTAAACAGTCAGTAACATCTGCTGAGCAAAAGAGAACCATATGGAGATGAGAGTTGGCATGAGTGTCAGACATATGAATTAAATTGTTGAATTGAATGCGTAAGTGATATTGCTTTGATATGAACCACATTCTCAGTCTTTGTTTGTTGTGTGGGAAAGAGCATGTGTGTAATATTTATTCTACACGAGAGACCATCAAAAAGTTTTAAGACACGCCAACAGATGGCACGCAAAGCTGTGCTCCCTGTGACTGTGTGCTGCCATCTGTTGGTGTGCCTCAAAATATTTCATATCCACCTCTAATATTATTTGTATGCTTTTTTTAAGTTGTAACTAATTTAATCTTATTATTTATAAAAGTATCTTTGCTATCGACTTTATAGACCCTCTGTTCATTATGGGGAAGGGGTAATGAAGTGGTTAAGTTTTTGGACTGCTAATGGAAGATCTGGACTAGAAGATCAGGGTTCGATTACCAGCACCACCAAGCATGCTGCTGCTGGGCCCCTGGGCCAGGCCCTTAACCCCTAATTGCTCAGTTGTATAAAAGAGATACATGTATGTTGCTTTGGATAAGGACGTCTGCCAGAGGCTGCAAATGTAAAAAATAGAAAGTAAGCAAACTACTTCGATATACTGTATAAGTTTTCATGACTTCTCTAACTCGTATCTTTATTAACACACTGCATTGTATTTACAGTTGTTTTCAAAACAATGAACAATAGTGACAGCATCTCTGCTATATCCTTCTGTGATGGCTTATTATTCACCACAGGTGTGTGTAAAAAAGTAAGTGATTACCCCCATGTTGAGTGCAGGTGTTTGATGTGAAGAGAGTTTTTCTGCCTCATGACTGCGTACAAGCTTTGTGATCTACGCCTGGATAATTCCAACAGAAGGCCTGGCGCCATTCGATTTCCTTTGAAAGGAGACCAAAGATAAATCTGAAGTGAGGAAGATCTGGTTAAAAGAGAAGAAAAACGCTGCATGACTGTGGGAGTCACTTGTTTATTCTATGTAGGCAATACTGATGTGAGTTCTATCTCTTCTATAGGGAACATAAAATAGTTGAATCATTTTTACCTAAGATTTGTTACCATTTGTTTGTTTTTAAGTAGCAGAAATAACACTAATAGTCTTAATTCATTTAGTTTTTGTTCTTTTATCCTAAGAATAGTGTTTAAAAATGAAGTTCAGCTTTACAGCTATCCAGATGCGTAAATCTGTTTACCGCATTCGTGGAAAGTAACTAATTACAAATACTTTTGTTACAGTACTTAAAGTTTTTTTTCAATTTTTTTTACTTTTGTATTAAAATTAAATTAAATTAATTATTCAACTTCGCTACATTTGTACTTTACAGAATATACAAAGAAATATAAAAAAATCAGTACATTTATTTGTAAGATTTATGAGCCACGATAAGTTGTGTCTTTGTAAATAATAATAATATTAATAAAAAAAATCTGCGCTACTGTTTACGTTTAAAAAAATACATCCAAAGAAATGCCAATGTCTACAGAGGATACCAACAGACCCTCTGATGATGACGAGGATGATATAATTATGCTTATCCCTGTCCTCATCTTTCCCTGCTATTCAGTTTCAGAAGCAGTCAGAGTAAAAGCATCAGCATAAGTTTTCTTTCTTTCTTTTTTTTTTAAATTATAAATACAGCTTTTAAGGTGTGAAGCATTTGTTGGGGAATTATATAATGTATAAAGTTTTTTATAGTTTAAATACAGAGCTAATGCCTGTTCACAGATTTATTTATGTTTCGGTTAATCAGTTACATCAATTAGGCAAAAAAAACCCTTTATATTTTAAACATATTTATTTTGTTGCAGCTGATTACCATTAACAAAAATTAGCAGCCAACAAAACACTTACATAAGGAACTTACCATAAAAAAAGCCAAAATAACTACACTCAACAAAAAAAAATACATAAGTCTTGAATTGAGATCAACCTCCTGCACCATTTTACAAAATACGTATTTACTCTTACTTGAGTCATATTCCATCTATTATCTATACCTGCTTATTCCTAATCAGGGTCACGGGGATCTACTGGCGCTTAATCCAGCTGTTTTTGGGCAAGAGGCAGGGGTTACATCCTGGACAGGTCACCAGTCCATTGCAGGGCCTTAAGTCATATAATTTTTCAGTATTTCTATTTGTATTCAAGTTCCTTGAGCAAATGGAAAAATGAATATCAATAAAACTTCTTCTTTTTCTTTTGAATTATTTCTTTAGTAGCAATATTTTTACTCAAATAGAATTTTTCAGTATTCTTTCCACCATGGTTCCCGGCTACCAGCTCATTATTCTAACCTCCTACAGCTGTCACTATCACTCTGAATTAGGCAATATTCCTACATGTGCTCTAATCAGTAGCCACCTCAGGTATAGCATAAAAAAATTAAAAGATAAGAATGTACCCTGCTATGGCTTTTCCTTCTCTTGCAATTGATTTTTCTGCTCTTTTTTAACTTCCATCTTTTGCTCAGCAGGGTTCTCATTTATAATGTTCTTTCCATCCTGGTGGCCTGATGGTGTCTTTCATTACTTGACCTTCTAGTGGTTATCAATGAATCTTCCCTGTTGATTTTTTACTATAAACTACAGCACTGTTACAGGCTTCTATCAAGCAATTCTTAAACCACACACTTTCAGTTCACACTCCTTGAATTATGGCCAAGTTGAATTCCATACCATGACCCATGCGAGCGAGGTCATATAGGAAACATTTGGCTGCCTCCTTGCTGACAGGGAGTCCAGCCTAAGGCTCATATTTAAAGGTCCTGGCTTAAAGCGGAGACTTTAAAACTGGCATGTGTGCTGAGAATCTCGGAAGCATTAAACTGTGGTCAATCAACTGTTTCCAATTAGGAACTTCAAAGAGGACACTGTCTGTTCAAGTTTATCAGAAAAACATGGCTTGGGATCCATTCAGGTGGCATTGCATGCCTTGTGTGTCCATTGTTTTATTCTTCAGATGGCAGAGAAGCCCAAAGTAAACAACCACATTTGCTTTGATGTAAAAAATAATTTTGTTAGGATGCTATTAGATGCTTTGCAGGACATACAAAATTGTAAACTGTGATCCTGACTATCATTTACAGACAAAATAAATTTTGGTGTGTAAAAACAGCCATCTTAAAATGACTTCTCATTTAAATTTGGCAACGTGAAAGCATATTCAATTTGTTTAAAGTCACAAACCGCAGGTAAGAGGCCAAAAGCCAAAGCGATGATTGAAGGCTGAATGGTTCAAAGGATTAGAAGCTCTTTTTCCCCTCCGGAACAGGATCTTTAGATGTGAGGACGGAAATGTGGGAGCAATTTGTTTGATCTTGCTTTTTACATTTTATCTGATAATAGAGGGCTACTCCTCCTTCTCTAAGTGGGGTGTGTGTGTATGTGTAAGATAGAGGGAAATAAAGGAAGAGAGAGAGAGAGAGAGAGAGAGAGAGAGAGAGAAAGGGACTGTGCATCTCGGTAGCTTTGTTAATGAAAATTCCCTTTAGGGAAAGATTTAACATGTTATTGATACCTTGAGCTGTTTCCACATTCAACAGGTAATTAAACATATGTATTAAATGTATTTAGGGTACTTAATGACACTCAACCCTTAAACCCTCATGACTTTTATGAAGATTCAGATTTACCATCCAGACTCTTTCCACATATTTCTGTGTAGTCACTGAAAAATATTCCTGAAAACTGAAAAATAAACTATGACTAAGACTCTAGACTAAATAGAAGTTAGTGTGTTTTCATAAAACAACGTTATCAATGCATACATGCATTATTGTAGTTATAAGTCTATATATTCTATACATTTTTAACTAGCAGCTTTAATTCAAACCTGATACAAGTCAAGCCAAGTCAAGATCGTTTGTTGGAAAGTTCAGAAAATTAGAAGCTTTCAATTTACAATAAACAGTCACATTCTTGTTGTACAGGTAGACAGAATTATATTTGGACAATTAACCAAATATATACTATTAGTGACATTGTGTAGTGAGGAGCGGGTTGATATACATAGTGCTGTGTGCTCCATTGAACCAGTAGTTTAAATCTGGCTTGCGACTTTTCCCTATTTCCTCTTTCTTTCAATTCATTTGCTGTCCTCTGTTCTTAATTAATGCAAAAAATGCCTATAAATATATCTTAAAACAGGACTAATTGAAATTGTCCATTAAAAAATTGGTGAATGTGTTGTTATTCTAAAAAATCTGTTGGCTCCAAAAAGCTTGAGGAATCATAATGTAACATACAAAAGAGTGAGACGTTATAAGTGCTTCTACTGTATAAAGTGTGTATGTGGGAGAGTGTGTAAGAGAGAGAGAGAGAGAGAGAGAGAGAAAGAGACTTACTTTATGTTTGCAAACTGTTTGTACTGTTTGACCTTTTGTTTGTAAATCTGCTTACTTAGGCCAAAAGCCTCAGTGCGTCGTTTATTTTCCAAGGCGATGAGGCTGAACTTATTTGTGATAGACTAAAAGATTTCTATCATAAGCCTTCGGTTATTTCCCAGTTTAAGAGTCAGTTATGTGTGAAAATCATGTGAAAAAATAAAACAAACGTCAAATGCTGGAATATATATATATTTTTTTACTGTATTTATTCTCTCAAAAGATTTTTCAGGCTATTTGATATCATATACAAATGACTTTGCTTTGAGAGGCTGCATCCTCACTCATAACACAGAATAAACAAGAAACATGTGTGGCGTGTGCGTCTTAGAGATGGGGGTTACTACAAAAAATCTGTAAACGATTACTCTGTGATCCCTATAACCATTACATATAAAGTATGTAATTATTAGCAGTAGTTTGATTTGGAGTATAGAAATCTACTTTGGATGCTTTTCCCTAATCGGCACTAGAGGGCAATATACAAGCGCGTTCCTTCTTTCAAAAAGATTTCAGGCTCTAAAAAAAAATTAGAAACAGTTTTAAAAATAAATGACTGAATTAGACAATCATCCTGTGTTTTAAAAGCTTTTTTTAGAAATATTTCTAGATCAATAAAATAAATAGCCTGATCGTTCCTAAGGCATACATGTTTTGTATAGTTTGTATAGAAATAGTTTGGAATTGATGTAAAAATCTACCTAGTGGCATTAAATGGCCTTAATTTAACAGCCGCCATTAAACATTTTGGGCAAAGAATATATTACCAGTGAAATGTCTGGATATTTTTTTGTACAATATATCCTGGTTGCTGAATAATCACCCTCTGCAGCAATTAAATCTTCCGACTGTTTTTAATTTACACCTCAGTTAAGTGTTCATTTGTATAAACACTATAGGTGCTAATTGAACAGTGGGCATATTGCAGCATGTGGATAAATGTTCTTTAGCAGCGTGCAGACGTGGGTTTAACTCTCTTTATTAGTGCACCCTGTGTTGCAATTCTATATTGCAATATTTCTATGTGGTCTTGGTATCTGTGGATGAGGCAGCATGATCCTCTACTCCACCTTTACACTAACAAGTAACAAAGACAAAGAAAACTCATTTATTTTCCAAGTGACATGGCACTCTTGTCGAATCTATCTATCTATCTATCTATCTATCTATCTATCTATCTATCTATCTAGAATGTCTTTATACAGTATATTGTAGCATTACTTTATTCCTTCATTGAAACTAAGAGACTTAAACACTGAGTGTAAAAACTTGAGTGTTCTGCACAAAGCCCTGACCTTAAGACCACTGAACATCTTTGAGATAAACTGGAACGCCGACTGCACTACAGACCTCCTTACCTGACGTTACTGCCTGATCACACTAATACTATTATAGCTAAATAAGCACATATCACACATTTCATCTATAAATAATGGAAAAGTGGAAATAGTAAAAAGCCTTACCGGAAGAGTTGAGCTTAATCTAACAGGGGAGTAAATCTTGAATAAGATGTTTTAAATCACATATTTTTGTGATGGTCAGGTGTCTACAAACACGTTAATGTAATGTATTGTATAGCTATTAACATTTTTTAAACCAAAAGAAAGTTAATCATAATGACACAAGCTGTTTATTCTGTATCTTCCTAAAGACAACTCTTGAAGAGATAGACCATTACGCAAGAGTGCGATTTGAGATGTACGTGTTATATTAATTCACAGATATAATTATTATACTTATGATGAGTTTTACAGTCACAGCATATTCCAGTAAATAAAATCAGTCTTTCAATTTTTTCTACACTGTCATTTGACTTTTTTATTCTGTTTTGCTTTTTAACTATTTTTTTGTAACTGATGAAGGTTTTTCTTAGGTTTGTGCGTCATGTGGTTGATTAGAGTGGATTAATACATTAGCATGCAGACAAACTCATTTACCGCATAACTGCCCAGATCATTTCAGACGAGTTCAAATGCTTTCGGCATTGAATTCTTTTGTCATTTGTTCAAATGTCACATGTTTAGCACTATCTATCAGATCCAAAGTATTGCCACAGATGAATGCTGCCACAGCATGCAGTGCTATTTCTCTCTACTATTTTGATTGATTTGGTGCCATTGCCATGCTCTTGTGATATATTGTCAGAATATTGTTTGCGAGAGAGGCTACATATTGCATAGTAGGGGACATGTGGTGAGTTAGACTCTATAAAACATGCCATAAATTTGGGTTAGGAGCAGCTATGACAAGGGATAAGAAAGAACATTTATTCGGTAGCCAATAATGCATGAAATTAACACAGCCATGTGAGAGTGGTAGAGAGAGAAAGAAATGGTATTCGAATGATTCTGTGTAAAGCGCTTTTCTTTCCGCATTCTAAGTCATACTGAGTCTAAGTTTAAATCCTGATAAGCTTAGCAGCATTTTTAATCAGGGAAAAGATTTAAAGGCAATACTGTTGCTATTATGATCAGGACTGCAGTTTAATAGACTTCCCTTGCTTAAGTAAAAAAAAAATAATGCATCCACCATTTTTCTTGTACCATATTACTATTAAAAAGTAATATGGTACAAGAAAAATGGTGGATGCAGTGTAAAATCTTGTTTCCTGTGAATTATAGTCTACTGCTGTTTTTTGTTTATGAGTCTGGACTCTCACGGAGTCAGGAGCCTCCTGCGATTCACTGTGTTTCAGGTAGAGGGACTGTAGCTCAAGTCTGCATTGATCTGTCACTCATAAGAGAAGACAGTCAGTGGCCACAGCAATGCACCACATGCACATGTGCAGCTGCACAGCTCCCAACACCAGCATGGCACCCCTCCAAGAATAACGGTCTACTAGAAATTGAAAGAAAGGTGTGAAAAGAAAAGTGACAATTCATTCACCTGAGCTGGGAAGATCTTTGGCATCAGGTCAGTGCTTCTGAAAATAGCATCCCGGCATGGTTACAGTAGGGGTCCAGGTGAGAGCCAAAACCTGTAAAGAACAGAGTAGGGATGGAATTGTATTAGAATGAAGCTATAGATTTGGTGTTATAGCTGCTGTTCATAGACAAAAGAATGATAATAAAATGCTGTCTCAGAAGGGACACTTTCAAGGAGCAGTAACAGACGGAGAGATAATATAGAAAAACACTAAATATAGAAACATACATGCATAGTAGAGGTGTAAACCCTTAGCTATTTAAGATAATCTTTATTGATCCCACAGTGGGGAAATTAAATTGTTACGGTGGCTCAGATACAGAAACAAAAAATTACATCAAAATAAACACAAAATAGCTTGGAATTAGTTTAGAAAATTAGGTTCATTGGGTCATCCCTTACTTTAACTGATAGGGAATCAGTAGCTTAATAGTTAATGTGTTGGAACATAGCATTTATTTCTCAGCATTAGTCCAAACTGTCAGATCAGTACACCCCAAGTACAATTTCTAAAACAAAGCGGATTGAAAATTTCCTTTAAAAACCCACAAAAATGGTTTAAATGCCTTGTGAAAAGGCCAGAGGTTGAAAGATTTCTCAGCAGCGCATAGAGATGCTATCATATCTCTAACATCAAACGAAGGATGGCACGGATGATTGGGGGCCTTAATAGTTTTGTGTGCAGCATTTGTTGAAAATGTTTTGTATAGAGGGAATTTGCTATTTGTAAAGGTCTGGGCATTAATAACTACACCATCAGGAGAGCTGCCACATGATAATGCTATTGCAGCCAATATCTATAAAGATAACTAAGGTTTCTATTGAGAATTTATCAGACAGTGGTGGGCTGTTCAGTTATTTCAACATTTATCATATGTTGTATGTAATAGACCGTTATAAATCAATTCAGGCCTTGGTGTAGCAGTTAGCAGAAGATTTGCACAGGAACAGAAAAAGAATAAAAAGAATACTGGAACACTGTGGTATTCTTTTAACCTACACATTTTTTGGTCTGCTAAGTAGTGTTAGGAATGAACAAACCTAATCTGACATTTTGATTACAGCCAGGTACAACAAAGATTTGCTGAGGATATGTTTTCCAAATGTCAAAGTGTAGAAATTCAATTAGAAAAAGTAAATAGCAGGACTAAGGTGAAAATAAGAGAGATTAATCAGATGGGAACTGTTTCTCAAAGGCAGTCGATCTACCTGTCTAGAGACCCTCACTGAGTGTATGCTCTTGCTACCGTGCTCACGCTGCTCGGCAGTCACCAGCACTTTGTGGCCAACACATGAACTAAACGCAGAGCCAACTGGAGCTGAATCAGGGAAACAGGAAACACAACCAACAATGACCATCCTTGCTTCAGTGGATAATCTAATAGGATAGATGTGTACCTGCTGTGATTGTTAAGACCATTCTGGACCTGTTTGCTTCAATACAATATGATCATAGTGAACATTTTACATCTAATATCGACTGACTTAACAGGATATTTCTAGAAGAAAATGCGATATTTTGTTATTTGTAATCTGGTGTAACCCAGAAGAAAATAGGTTCCTTTTCCAGTTTTCACCTCCATATTTTATCAGGAAGTGTTACCTTTGCTTTGCCAATTGCCAAAATCTAAATCACCTTTCTATAAAGATGCTTTGTAAAAATGTTTTTTGTTAAAAATGCTATGCATATAAAATGAAAAAATGCCACAACAAGCCACAAAAAGGCTTTGACGGGGCTTTAAATCAAAAATACAGAGTGCAGCAGAAGGAATATAAGAAATCATTTATTATTCAAGAGACTTTTTGCTTTACTGCACTTTGATCAGCTGGATGTTGTTTGACGTTACTTCTAAGGAACACGATTTCCACTAATGTCAAGAGATTACAAGTGATGCTCAGTGCAAAAATCACGCTGTAGTCCACAGATCGTCAAGATGGTGTGTGATGAAAGGTTTGTACAGAAGCACGTCTTGACATTTGTGGAGTTTGCTCTTATGAAATACTAATCAGGTTTTGCAAGGCCATGGGAGAATCATGCAAAGTAGAATAAGAATTTTAATCAGCAGCTGCCCTCTTGTGGTAAAAGACACAGGTGTTATCTCGAAAATGCCAACACACAAATGAACACAAAAGAGTAAGAACATTAACTTAAGAATCCTCTGGAATATTTTACCTTAAAAAAAGAGACCGAAACTACATTAAAACCACAATGTGAATGTTTTACACATTCTTAACCACAATCTTTCATCACACAAATGTTCCTTATTTCCAGTGTGTTCCTTAATGTATGCTAATATGGTTAGATGATTAAACCATACCTCTGATGTACACACTTTTCACAAAGATAGTTGGGACATCTGTGGCTGCAAATTGGTGGTACTTTTTCAAAGAATCATCAGCCCAAATGAATAAAAGGCAGATTACACATCCGTATCCACCAACAGAAGGACATAAAGGTCTTTTGGCATGTCTCTTTTTTACAACAGAGTTTGCACCAGGCTTCTAGGAGAACATATTCAGCATAGGTTATCTATTACATAATTCATTACACAGCAAACAGAGAGTGTCTTTTGATTAAATAACCAAAACCGCAGTTTTTGCTCTTAGGATAAGTTTGTGTATGTGGGTATAAGTATATCCAGGCGTTCTTTTTAACATTACCCTTTTAATATGCATTATTATACTCTATTTTGAATATGTTCTTATGTTATCCTCACTGAATGCTTATATGCCCTATATATATATACTATATATATATATATATATATATATATATATATATATATATATATATATATATATATATATATAATTCATAAATATTCAGCCTGATTGTGATCAATAAAATTAGAAATTAAATTAAAAGACTTTCAAATCACATGAGCCTTTATTCACAATAGAAGATAGAGACATTTTACAATTTTATCTATTAATGAGCTCATTTTAAGTCTTAAAAAAAATTGTCCTGAAAGCAACAAAGGGCTAAAAAAGCAATACATTTAGTAAAGATTCAGCTGGGAGAAAATTTAGTAACTAATTAAGATAACTGACATCGGGTCTGTGCCATGATTAGCTATTAAAGGGTGTCTTAGAGAGGCAGAGTCTCTTAGAAGTAGAGACAGTCAGAGACTCTCTAATCTCTAAAAGACCGTCAAAGTTTGGGTGCTAAATTGACCTGGCTGCAGTCCAGATCCTTCACCTATAGAGAACATTTGTTGCATCTATAAACAAAAAATAGGTCAAAGGTGACCATGAACTTTTCAGAAGCTAAAAAACTGTATCAGGCAAGAATGGGATCAAATTCCAACATTAAAAATGTAGAAACACATAACCTTAATGATCAGAGGTCTTCAAACTGTTTCGAAAAGAACAGGAGATGTTACACCATTGAAAACATATATATACACTCACCTGGAAAAGTTCCAGAAAAGTCAGGACATTTTTAAATGTGAACAAAATGAAACCTAAAAGACTTTTAAATCACATGAGCCAATATTTTAGTCACAATAGAACATAGATAACATATCAGTTTAAACTGAGAAATGTTACAGTTTTATGCACAAAAATGAGCTCATTCCAAATTTGATGCCTGTCTCCTGGAATCTCTTCCCAAAAACTGCAGGCAATGGCACACTTCCCAAAGGAGTAGATTGCCTGTGAATCCTCAGTAGGGTTCATGAATCGCATCATGCTACCCGACACAGACCCTAGCCGAATAAAAAACTAGTGAAAAACAGTCAATAAAGATGAGAAGAAAAAAATGTCTCTGATCAAAAAGTGTTCTGGGTAATGTATGTCCCTTTAGTTTTTGTTCCTCATTCCTCGTATTAAGGAATTTGGGTTACGCAGCCCTGTTCAGCTTTTCTATTGCTGTTAGAAGGTAAAAGCAGTAGTGGAATTATCATAGACCTTATTACAGTGATGAGCGATTCATGTGTGCAGCTTTAGCACACTTTATTTAGCCACTCAAGGTAAATAGAAGTGTATTGACTTGATGGGTAAAAATTATATGTTATACTCAAATTTGTTTTATGTTTTAATACATTTTGTATTGGTTTGTACAGTCAAGCGTTATTGTGTATGTCTAATATAATAATTCAGATGTCATTCTATAGATTAACTTAATTGTTAAGTTTTAACAATACAACAGCCACAAGCCTACTTGGCAATAGTTTCAAACTACTTTTCGTTGCATATTAGTAACGGATAAAAAACTGTAAAGATTAAGAGAAAGTATTAAACAGGACAAAATGATATTCCATATAACAAAATAGGGCACTGCAAAGATAATTGGTGCAGTGGGTTCAAATGCCATTATTTGTATTAGTGATGACTTGTTGCCTAGTTCCCATGTTTGTTTTCTGCCTTGCTATGATATTGTAAGGTTGCGTTAAGAAAGTGCTAACATTGCTACCAGTTCAGCTCGAGTGTGGATAGCATGCAAACAAATACTATATTTGGAATGGCAGCATCATCATGGCACAAAAATAATGATCGCCCAGTGGTCCATATTAACAAAGTTTAAATTCTGGCTAAATAAATACTGTGCACTGTAATTCTTTACCAATGATGATGTGGTTAACATCAAATGTCACAAAAATGTACAACAATTAAAGAACTGTAAAGAAATGAATATTCTTCATATACAATTTGTAACCTGGCTGTTACTTTGGAATTCTAAGTGGTAACAATAACAGATCCTTTTCCAAAGCTTCTTTGTTTAGCAGCTTCTAAACCAAAGCTTGTTTTTATTTAGTTTCCAAAACACTGGGTTTTTCCCACACAATGTTTTAATCTACCATAAGAGTGCCAGGTGTTGGCAGCTGGCTAAACAGATATCTATCATTAAAGGTAAACTGTGTAGCACTTGTGTATATGAACGCCTCTTCCATAATCAAAAGCATACGGTAAGATAATTTATGATAGAAGGGATAAAGAGGTCATTTGGCATATGATTTGTAATGTCTGAAACGATTTTTTTCATTACTTTATCAACTCTAATCTTCCTAAAAGTGGAGCTCCTATTACCGCTGCAAAATACCGCATTTAATTAAAGTATTAAACTCTTATCAGTAATAAATACTTCAGGATTTCACGTTAAAATTTTACAGCCTGGGGCCCAAAAACCTAATTAACTCTAGATTTGTTCTAAACATGAGACATTTTTATATATTTACTATAGTTATATTTATAATTTAAATTATTGTACAAAACTTCCAGCTTATTCTGATGCATTACAGATTTTTGTCTTCAACCACACACTTTTAAAAAGCTGTCCTGACAAATGTTGAAAAAAAAAACAAAACAATAAAAAGAATGCTGACCAAAATGTTATTTGCAGAAATGTATAGTATTTCTTTTAGTTAAATTGATTTAATAGTGATACTGATTTTTATTTTATTTTAAAAATGAAATAAATTTAACACCAAGACCATGTTCACATTAATGGGTCATATAGAGGTCATCAGAGAGCAAGTGTGCAGAATAAAGTCTAGGACACTTTCCAGAGAACATTACACACTGGCTTAGGGTAGGAGCAAGCAAACATTTGATTTCGCAATTTATTCAAAAATAATATAAATAAAGTAATAAAAATGTGGATGTGTAAACCCTTAGAGAAAAAGTATAACTGGTTTTAAATTAAAATATAATAAAAATATTATAAGAACATCCTTTTATGAGTGCAGAATATAACAAAGATTTTTTATTTAGGATGTGACTCAGAGCCCCGTGACACTGATCCTTATGAGTTTTGGCTTGGGCATTAAGGCTAGGTTGACAAAAATAAATAACTCAGTGTGGTTTCTACGGAAGCTATTTATAGTTTAAAAATGTTTCCAGAAGGTTCAGGTTCTAACAATGCTGCAACCGTTCATAGATAAAAGATTATAATTGGTCCTGGTTGTGGTAGAAAAGTATAAAATTTGTCATTTTTAATAACAAATTTGTGGCTAATTGAGACCATCTGTCAGCTCATGTTTACTGAATAGTTAGGGTAGTTAGCATTTGACTCTAGAGCATAGGGTAGTAAGCATAAGGTAGTTAGCATTTTACTTCAGTTTAAAAAATGTCTGAAATCATGTATTTCTCCCAGATTTATGAAATATGAAAAACTTGCAAAACAGTCAAAAACTAAAAATGCTAAAGCCAAATAAGGGTTGTTGCACCTACTACATTGCAGTAACATAGAAAATGTAATTTTGGAGAAACATTACCTGTGCAGTATTTTAGAGTACAGTACTGTTAATTATTTTACATATTAAGACAGTTTATAACATTTTTCATGAATGGTCTAATTGTGTAAGTACAATGAAAGCCTTGTGAATGTTAAATACACTCAAAAGACTCAAAATATTGTAAAAGAGAGGTTTTTTGTGAAGTTGGGAGAAATTATTACCACAACATTTGGCTTTGCTGTGAGATGATAAAATAAAAACAAAAGGTGGTCAAAAATAACTGATCATTGTTTCTGAAAGAATCTTGGAAATTACTAATTGTAGCTAATTGAGCTGCACTCGCGGTCCAAAGCCACGTCTTCTGAACGCATGAACTACTGACAAGGGACAACATTACTACAATACATCAGGTGTCATTCACCGGTGAGAAACCTCACACAAACTACATAAGCTATGTGTTACTATCAAAACACACCAAAATCAAATTACTCCATATTCCTGCCTGTCCAAAAGAAATACTGCAACCATGACGTCATTTAGACCTTTTCCCTCCTGTAGTCGATTCCAGCGTGGAAATACAACACTGATATCAATTTCTTTTTATACAAATGGCTTGTCACAGAAAGAAAAAAAAATATGTGATTTATTGATCTATGATCTGTTTGGCTAGCTATATAAGCTAGCTTTACAAACTCTTTGTTGTGAAGTATTGTTTTGCTTCTGCGACATACCAAGCGTTATATCGGTTGTGGTTCCGATTATTGCTCAAGTGTTTTGGATTAGTTTGTCTGGTTTATTTTGCATTATTGTGGCCTGACCTCTGCCTGTTTGTTGACTATGTTTTAAACTGTCTTTCTATATTCAATAAAGTCATCTTTTACAAAATGGATTCCTCTCCGAAACTCACACCTTTACATTTATGACTACATACGGTAATAAAATGCATACTTTTTTCTTTTACACCCTACTTGTTTCTTATACACCCTATCCAACTACAAATAAAGTATCAGCATTTTAAAACCTTCAAAAGTGCAAACAAAGATAAGTGCTTTCTGAAAATTCTATTACAACTGTAGTGCAAAAGCATCCCAGTTTTTTAACAGCCAGTATCTGATTACAAATTGAACTTAATTGGATTAGGGTTGTCCATTTTGCTGAAGCATGTTGCTCACCAGCCACTTGAAAAAAGCCTAATGTTGACAGTGTGAGGAAATCACACTAAGTTATTATGATAGAGTAAATGCTCATGCCTCTGTATTGTTAAATCTCTTCTTGTCCTTTAAAATATTTACTGGAAGGCAGACTATGGAAAAATGTACAAAAATAATAAGATGAGGTGTTTTAGCCAAAAAAATATTTTTTTGTCTGGAGCTTTTATTAGTTTCACTTTGAGTTTTATCAAAGGCTTTGGTAAGAATTATTCAATCAAAATACAAAAATATTACCTATAGTGATTTTATTGCTAGAATTTTATTGCTTTATATAAAAAAACAAAAACAAATGTAGAGATCATTTAGGTAAAGTAAATTACTTCAAAATTAAGCACAAGCAGTGGGTTAAATTAACATATTTGATCCTCATTATCCTTAAAACTGGATTAATAACGCAAACAATTATTTAACATATTTTAGTATTATTCTCCTATAATGTGCCTTTTTCTAAGAAAAAGATGATTGTTGGAGATACTAAAGCGAAATATCTGAACCACCTTCACATTGTAGAAATAATTTTTAAAAATCTAATTAAGCTGTAACATTTGACATTTCATTATAAATTCAGTAGGGAACTGTACTTGTAAAATAAATGTAGAGCCACAAATAATTAACCAAGTTTTGGGACCCATTTATTCTTTATTTTAATTTCCATTTTATAGTTAATAAACTTTCCATTCTTCCATTTGCAGCCACTGTTGGAAAAAGGCAATTAATTTTTGCTGGAAGTTAATCTGTACATCATACAACCAAAATGTGGTCATTCTGTATTCCTTCAGGTATTAATTCATCCTGCAACACTGATCCATGGCTTCTAAATCTCAGACTTATAATAAGAGAACTATAGGTACCAAATAATATCATGCTGTTATTTTCTAATAAGAAAACAGCAGACGAGTGAAATTTATTGATTAATCAAACATTCAATTAAATAAGGGGCGTTTGCTTAATAATATCATTTATTTTAGTCTACAGGAAGTTTTATGCTTCCCATATTGGACTTTTTATTGGGAAAGCTACGCTGTTGTAAAATGCACTGAGTGTTGGAGTGTATGATAAATGATTTGCTTTGCCAGTGCTTCTTAGTACTGTTTCCACTTTTGAGACTGCAGTTCAGCAGTGTGAGCTACAGTGTAATAGCCCACTGCATGTGGAACATAAGTATTTTATAAAGATGCAAGCACAGTATGAAGAAGAAGAAGATGTTTTATGAATAAAGCGCCTAGGAATTCACATATCCAAAATACATGTTTAACAGATTAGTTTTTAGCTGAGTCCTAACGGTGGACACAGATGATATATTTCTAAGTGAAAGTGGTAGTGCATTCCATAATTTAGGAGCATCAACACCAAAAGAACTACCCCCTACAGTGGACATCCGATAACAATTGATGGATGTGTGGATTTGAACACAGACCACAGGCTTATCAGCTACCTCAAGATTCTCCCCCGGGGCAATAGCTAACAAGGTAATGTTTTTCTAATGGACATGATTTCATAAAGTGTAACTGTAGATAAAAGGTGTAATGCATATCTGCCTTAGCGTAAAATAAAATAAGTTAGCAAAGTAAGTATACATAAACATAATTGTATTCATATCTATGAATAAAAGTGAGGCCTTGCAAATGGTAAGGAAACATTTATTAAAATTCAGTAAAGCATAATACATTATGCAGTATAATACATTAATAATACATAAATACAGTGAAAACTAAAAACTAAACTAAATATTAAAATTGCTGGTTCAAAAATTGGCACAGAAAAAGCCAAATATAGAAATTAAACTAATATATAAAACTAAACCGAACAAAAAAATGAGATGTGAACGAAGCTGTTGTCAAAATATATTTACTAAAAGTAAACAGAAGTGAAAAAAAATTAGCTTTTTCTACTATGTTGTTTTTAATCTGTGTTGCTCTCAATTTCTAAGTTGTTTTTGTAATCTAACGTATCAGTATCGAGCTGTTCAATGATGAGTCTCTAAGCACTTTTGTACGTTGCTCTGGATAAGCGTGTCTGCTAAATGATGTAAATGTAAACAGTTAATGACTTCGAAAACGTTGTATGCCTAATCTCTCTCGAGTCTAATTTCCAGCTACTAATTTAGGACACATTACATTCTTTATTATTACAAAGCTATCAAACTAGAAATGTAGGGTACAAGCTCCAGAACATCCAAGCCTTCACACATTATAACTTCAGAAAAGCTGTATTGATTATTGCATAAGTTAAATGCTGCAATGCTTATGATGAGTGTGCACTGTAGAGGTGATGTAAACTAAGTGATTACATTATAAAAGCGCTTTATGACCTTAAACTTCCCAAATGTCCCAAATCACCTTAGTCCTCTCGGTCTGAAAAAATGCTGATAGCCATAAATTTAAAAACAAGGGCTTTGCACACATCCTACCTCTGTAACTTTCCACTCTAGCGTATAACAGCCCACTGGACTATGAATACACCAACTATTTACTATAAGTGAAGAATTGGTTACTGTAAATTACTGTCTACTCTGTATATTATTGTATATTGTAGGTAGTGTTTTTTATCTTCTTCTTGTCCTTTTAGATCTTTTTAGTTCACTTTCTTTGAGGGGTCAAATCATCGGTGTCCACCTATCCCTATCCTCTATGTTCTTTTTACGCATAAACTCTTTAACTTTATGTCCTTATTTATCACATCCATATACATGCTCTTTGGCCCTCCTCTTTGCCTCCTGCCTGCAGTTTCATTTTTCATATCATTCCAGAACATCAACAAAACTGTGTCTTCCAAAATTGTTCAAAAGCACAGTCCTGAATATCTTTGTATAACGTAGCAACCATCGATCCAACATCGATCCATCCATCTATCCATCCATCCATCCATCCATCCATCCATTCATCCATCGTCTATACCCGCTTATTCCCAATCAGGGTTACAGGGATCTGCTGGAGCCTATCCCAGCTGTCATTGGGAAAAAGACAGGGGTACATCCTGTAGCAACGAAGAAGCCCAAACACTGTTCTCTGAGCTCCAAAAAACATGGTGTGTTATATTTAAAGTGAAAGAATGTAAGATTTGTAATTTTTTTTGTATCTCTTGGTGCTATTACAGTTCCATATACAATTACAAACATTAAATTTATTAAAATTATTTGAATTATTTAAATAATATATATTTAAATTATAAAATTATTAAAGTTATTACTTACCTATAAAGGATGAAAGTTATAAAAGGAGACTTATACATGTAATTTAATAAAATATAAGGTCATTTGGGCAAAGTAATTGACAGAGACAAAAACAGTAACCGTGATAAAAGATGAGACTATACCTTTCAAGTGGTAGCCCCTTCCTTGAAGTAATGATGTATTCTGGAAAGTCTTGCTGAATAATAGATCTATTGTGGCAATACCTCAGTTGAATAATATATTAATGGTGGTTGGAACATGACGTGTCTGTATTACAGATATAATTTGGTGAACTGTAAGTTTCCACACAGGCACAAGGGGTTGCCTAAAAAATGTGTCTTCAAGAATTCTTTAAAATTTCTTATCTAAAAGCAATTATTTAGCAATATTTGTGCTAATTCTTTGGCAATACTTTTGAATTATGCTTTTTATGTAATGACTGCTTACATCTTCTGGTGTGTTTTAAGGTGGGAAGATGTTTTTGATATCTCTCTCTCTCTCTCTCTCTCTCTCTCTCTCTCTCTATCTCATAAAATCTCATACAATGCTTCTTTTTGCTCAATCCAAATCTATTGGATGAAATTGTTAACACTGAAACATTTATAACTTGTTGTTTGATCTGGTTGTGATTAAATAAATGTCCTAATAGGTACAGACAAAAGCAGAACTTTCATCAATACCAAATCAAAAACACTGTAAATCAAGCAACTGAGAACTCAGTCAGAAAATCACAGCATGGGCAGCAGCCAGATTTCTTCCTCCCTATACAGTGCTGATTGCGAGTTCTTTACAATGATGAGACCTCTCTACGCACTACCCAGCAGAGAGGCTTTTAAAAAATCTGACCTAAAGATCTGCTGATGCTGACTATCCTTGGTAAGTGTATAAATGTGTGAAACAGTAAAGATTTAGTTGAACTTGTCCTGCAGTAATGCCTGTCTCATAAATTGTAGCTTCTCTTACATTATTATCAAAAACAAATGTACTGAACTAGGGTTTAGGATACAATTCTCATAAGTATGTATGCATACCATTAGGCATAAAAATGTAGTTGTTGAGGAACATCACCCTGAAGCACTGCTGCTGTGGTTTTTTGCAATGAAGACAAAAAAGTATCTATAAAGTACCTTTTTATGACAGTTTTGATGGTGTGAGAAGGACATTTTATTTTGGCAGGGCTTCTGTCCCAGTGGCTTACAACCAAAAAGGACAGGTGCCTCTGTACTTATCCAGATGGCACTGAAACTAAAGCCTGGAAACTGGAGGAGCGACAAGTTAGGTGTAGGTGAAGCACATTCTTTACATCATATTGGCACACATACTGTATCATCATCACAAGTTTGGCCTTTATATACAAGACTATATTAAACGACTTTGTTGCAGGTTGGACAAATTTGCCAATTTAATATCTTTATCTTTTAATCAAGTGCATTTTTCGCTCACTTCTATTCTATTAATTTCTATTCTTTTTTGTTGACAAGCCAAGGCTTTTTTAAAATTTCATATTTAGAGAGTCCTTCAACGAATAACACCTAAACACATTGTTTCCCTGCGATGTAGTCTCTCTGTTTTTTGCTCTTATGTAAAATTTTTCTGCACTGGTGAGTGAAATCCTGTAGAGAAGACTGTCCTTTTATGTCATGTGGAGGAAAAAAATATGCTTGAACATAGTGACAAATGAATGACGTTCTTTTCAGCACAGGAAGTGCTTAAGAATAGGTCATTAATTGTACTATATTTTTACTGCTGATTCCAAAGGTTCCTGAATGACTCAGCCTGTGCATATCTATTATTCTCTAAGCAATGATTAGAAGGCAATAGAAGAAATGTTAGAGAGTCTAGAGCTTTTGGTGTATTTTATGTTATAAAACTGTCCGACACAAGATAAGATAAGATAAGATAAGATAAGATAAGATAAGATAAGATAAGATAAGATAAGATAAGATAAGATAAGATAAGATAAGATAAGATAAGATAAGATAAGATTTCGTAACTTTACAAGACATAACATAATGTAACAAAACGCAACATACCATATAACATAATAAAAAGAGCAGTCTTTCAGATAATCTTGTCAAAGTTGCCTGCATTGACTCAAAATTTAATAACAACTTGCCAATGTCTGGTCAAAGTCGTGCCAAAAAACAGTGCAAACTTAGTGTTGATACAATGCTAGTAACACTTTTCATTAAAAACTTTCTCCCAGTAATTTACTAGATAAAAATATACTATATTGCCAGAATTTTGGGGACACTTGACCTTTAAAAAATAAATAGTATTTGTGAGAGCAGGCACTAACATCAGATAAGGAGGTCTGTGGTGCAGTGACTGTTCCTGGTTTATTCCAGTGGTGTTAAGGTCAGGGGTTTGTGCAGAACAGCCGAGTTTTTTTCACTCCAATCAGAACACACCATGTGTTAATGGAACACTTTGTGTACGGGGCATTGACATGTTGGCACAGTGTTTGGGTCTCTTTATGTCGGTGGCAAGTAATTCTAATCTAATGAAGCACCTCACACATCACTCGCTGCCGCAACGTTAAACTAGTGAAGATTGTTGCACAAGGTTTCATAATAATAATAATAATAATATTAATAATAATATTACTTAACCTATTTAGGTATTGGCCATCCAAATTATTTGACAAACTTAAACATTTTTTTAAAAAGTAAAGCAATAGTTACTTTTTCTGGTAATTAGTTACTCGGTTACTATTTTTAAGAAGTAACTAGTAATAATAACCCACTACTTCTTAAAGTAATATATTATGGTTACAATAGTGATCATCAAATCAATTTAGTATTTTCCTATTCTAGGAAATCTATAGAGTAATATTTTAATGTGCTACAAATGATCATACTTTCAATCATACTTTATATTACCTAATGCTGAAATTGGTAAATCTGAATTTTCTGAAAATGTCATACTTCCCAAATTACTTTCTTAATGTGTGCATTTTTATTTAAAGATAAACCTTTGACACAAACATCACTCTATAATGCATAGTCATAAATGATCAATATATATATATATATAACAAATAAAAACAACATTATTTCTGAAAGCAAAGATATTTCAAAGCACAATACAGGTGTTATTTTAAATCAGCATTTCTTTGGTTTTTTGTTACAAAAATTACACAAAGTATGATGTGTAATTTCTTAGTATGAATAATTTATTTCAGTGTGGGTATAACTATGAAGAATCAAAAATATTCTCAATTTATTACAAATAAAGCAAATAGTACAGCACATCATATCTGTGTGTTTTAGCGATTAATGCTAAATAATGAGTTTGCTCTTTAGTTCCTGCTGAAAAAGATGAGAAGCCCATCAGAGACTGAACCTGAAGAACCTGATAGTGGCACTGTTTAGAAGACAGATCACTTCCAGTCCCACATCTTTAGTACTTACAATTTATGTTAGATATCAAATACAGGTGGAAGCTTCAAATCTACTTTCAATTTTACTAGTCTTTCTATCTCTTTGACACGTTGTAAACAAGGTAAAATTGTAAAATTGGCCTGCAAGTAAGCTGGTTGACGGTGGTCTTTAATTCAATCAAATGTTTTTTTTAGTTAAATTGTTAAAGTCAGCATGAGCTAATGTGCAAAAATGGACCAAAGTCTTTTAAGTGAGATACATTATATATCCAGTAAAATGGACGAGTTGATGGAAATGAGAATATAAGACAGCATATAAGAACCATCATATCACAATAATGGCCTGAATTATGAACATAAGAAAAGCATATTGTCCTCTTGACATGCACATTTACATAGAGAAGACTAACATAATAGCCTTTTCCCAGATCCTAATGGCACTCAGCTATTCATTAGCATATGACATATTGTTATGTTCTATTTTTACAGATCAGTTTAGTCAAGCAGAATGAATTTACTTTGAATTTATTTATTTTTCTTATTTTTATATGGGATTTTGACATTAATGGACAGTTTGGGGGGGTTGTAGTAAATAAATACAGGATTAAAAAAATTATAAAAGTTTTAAAGCTAAACAAGTATAAAATAGTATTCTTTTACACTGTGGTGATGTCAGAAAATATTTTTCACAGTGGTGGCTTGGTGGTGCAGGGAATTGAACCTCTGTCTTTCTGGTATCAGTTCAATACATTAACCACTGGAGCTGGAGCACTAATAGTGAAAGTCCGTTTCTGGTTTTATTATTGTTTGCACCAACAGCATTTCACTTAGATGTATTTTTTAGATATTTGAAAATTTTATTTTGTTTTATTTATATAATTTTTTGAAAAAAAAGCATTACAAACTATACGGGTGGGGGGGCAACGGTTTAGATAAATTTTTGTATATAAATTTTTTATATAAAATAATTCAGTAGAGGTAGGGATTGGGAAAAAATCTTTCCTATTTCCTCCTGTCAAATCGCACCCTGATAATAATAATAATAATAATAATAATAACTGTAATTATTACTGATATTAAAAGTAATGTTTAACATGGTGGTGCTGCTGTTTTGTCTAGCAATTTTGCTTTAGAATGAATCATGCCATAAATATTACATTTATTTGATTATGCAAAAATACAATGTTTACACTCATTACATAAAAGACCAAGTCTCCAAGTTCACGAACACGAGTAAGCAGCTGGGCCGCAAGAGAAAATAAAGAACCGTTCTGTTATTGAGCATCTTATTAACTATATATCTTCAGCGCGAAGAAGAATGTCAGCAATTTTCCACTGAATGCCATATTAGGAAGCTGAGAAGTGCATTGGGCATGCATTATTCACAGGGTCTTGACTCGATTTCACATCAATTTGCACCACTAGACAGAAAATACAGATTTATTCCATTTATTATCCCGAAATAAAATTCATCAGACAGAAATGACTAACTTATTTTTAAGGTATAAGAATGCAATAAAAGTCTAAATGATTTTTTTTAAATGTATTCGCACATTTTTTTGGGGCTTCTGTATTTAGGATAATAATTACAGTATGTTAGTATCGTTTAACCTTATAATTTCTTGCAATACGTCATTGTAGAGATTTATCACATGTAAGATTTATAGCTCCAGAAGTAAATACTGTCTGTAACAAGCAGAATACATTAAATACACGCTGATTGATTAGGTCTTGGCCAGGATCTCTCAGTTAGATGTAATTACCTGTCTTTAGCGATAAGATCGTGAACTTAATACTTCAATCTTGTTCTACTGGCAGAAACTACTAACCCTCTCCATCACTTCGAACACTATCTTTTCACACATTCTGTTGTTGTACCCGATAGACTGCTAGTGATAATTTCATAAATTCACCGTCATATGGAAACATCAATTAGAAAAAAAACATGAGAAATTATTTTAATAACAACAAGAAACGTGTTATTTCTTTTACATCAAAGCAATTTGTCATCGATTCGAATTTTCTTATTACTTTTTAAATATGAGACAAGTTTGTTAAAGAAATCACTTACATTGTTGCAGCTATAAGTTCTTTACTTACCAAATTCTTTTTGCTCTATCTTCAAGGTTAGTGTCACATGTAGCTTAGAGGAAATTAGAGCAGCATGCACTTAGATTTCAGTGTTTCGGATTGATTCTGTTCTGTTTTGGTTTGAGCCTGTTTGTTTCAGCCTTATTCTATTGTATTTCAGCTCGATTTCATTGTGGTTTGGCTTGATTTCGTTGTGTTTCGGCTTGATTCTGTTGTGTTGTGCGCTACTTGGCTACCATAATAGTATAAATGAGGTATAACTAAAAAAACCAGTATTGTACACGGTTTTGGGTTTTAAGAAGTCTAGAAGTCACGCACAGGTTATGAGAGAAACTACAGCAACACAACGCAAAAGGGATCATTGTGATGTACATTGTGCATCTCTGCACCATGTGATCTAGACACACCTGTGAACAGCGTATCCACCCCTTCACAGCATACTCAATTCTTGCAATTTGGAGTGGTTTAAATGTATTAATGCTTTAACACACAATGTGTATTAATTAATATATAGTCCTTAGCTGTATTTACGGCTCATACACGGCTTCATATACAGTAGATCTAAGCTGTGGTCAGTAAAAGTCCTATCTGCCTAATGCAAGGCACAAAAGTAGTAAAGATATAATTTAATCTTGAATACAACTGATAATAAACAAACAGCTTTTTTTTTGCGAAAGGTACTTCTTAACAAACAAGCGAAAATAAACATTAATAGGCATGCTTTCTCTTAATCTCTGTATTGTCAGTTGGACGAGAACAGATGCAGAGAGCTATACTGAAAAATTAAACCTGCACAGTGCATTAAGTCTGCCATCGCCTATACCCAACCCCATTATTCATTTTTAAAGCTTTGCCGGAAAATGAGGAGGAGACGGAAAATTGATCATATTGTAGATCATGAAATGTACCCAAAAATCCAATTACTGCCATCTGTCAAACACAGTGAATGTTCAGACCGTCTGCTGAAGTCTGATGAAACATAGGGAAACCTTGCATATGGCTGGGATATTTAATTACCAACAATATCAACTAGCTCATTTTGTTTTTTTGAGAAGTCTACATAAAAAAACCATCTGAGACTGATGGACAACAACCTCTATTAACAACTACCAAATGAGGCAGAGCGATAAGGAATGTGTGTGTGCACAGTTATCATCTCTTTGACTCCAGAAGGTTTAGTTTCAGTCAGCGATGATTAATGTAGACCTCTGTGCTCCGGCTTGGTCTCCCACTGTGCGTTTGAAGACAAATGGAGCATCTTCAAAAGGCCAGAGTTCACAGTGAAATTTAGACTGTATTCAGGTTGAACTGAGATCACACTCTGAGCTACCTCTAAAAAGCTGCCATCCCTGTGTTTAACACTTCTAAGGTTGGACATCAATACCAAGTGTGGTGGAAAAGGTGGTGCATGCAAATAAAAACGACTAATTAAATACAGAAGTGACATCCCAGAGTATGAACAGGTTCTTTTCTTTCTAAAAATGTGGGCTGCAATTTAAACCCTATAACCTTCAGAGGTGGGTGGTAACCTGTTACCTTTACTTGGGTACATTTAATTGAGTCGATTTTAAGACTAGGTTTAACTAACTGAACTTATGTTTACTCTCACTCAAGTTATTATTAAATTGAAGGAATTTACTTTTTCATTGATGAAGTTTCTCTATAACTATTAAATATTAATTATGAGAATGTAGTTTTAATCATTAGTTTCTATCACGTTAAGTATAATGACATCACAAGTCTCGTGATAGACCGCAGCTGTTTGAAGTACGCATGCGATAGTTATATAGTAAGTGCTCTTAGTTCTGAAAATAATGGCTGAAGAGTGCGCCTATTATAACAGTTTCATAATGTGCATAAGTAGAGATCAGCGTAGAGGAATTTCGGCTCCAACCTAGAAAAATATGTTGCATTAAAGTTGATACTAATTACTATTCAAGGGTGATTCTACAACTATGGGCACTTTAACCCTACTTTAATTTACTATAAAATCTTACACATCAACTTCTTTTTCATCTTTGAACACATTTTTATGTAGTCGATTGTTAGTATTTTTCTGCATTCAGGATTTTTCTTCATTTAATCAGATCCAAAGGGACTAGTAACTCACTATCTTATTATTCACTTTTTTTTACATTATATTAACAATTTACTGTTAGTTAATATAGTATATAATATACTATAATTATTTTTATAACCAGTGTTACATAAGTAAAAATAACGAGTCGTCTTTCCTGCGACCTTATAGGATAGTATAGTATACATTCTACACATACTCCGGGCAGGAGTGTAGTAGGTCAATAGTGTAGTATTTTTTAAATACTAAGGATACGGACAGTATATAGTAGTGAAGTATGTTTGTCATGATTATTTTAGTTTTTTGATTATTTTGTCTAACCTCGAAACTTCTAATATATATAAATTGTAACATTAGCATTTTATACAACACATTTCAAAGATAAAGCAAGAAAACAATGTGAAATTTGTATATGATTTTATATGTGTGTATGATGTTTTACTGTTGTCTTAGATTAAAGAATCTCCGAACATTAAAAGTCTGTTGTGTGTCACTTTTTCATTCGTGACACAAATGGCATTCTTGCCAAAAATCATCATTTCCTATCATATCTCATGTGCAGTGGGTATAAAGTCGATTCTGTGACTTTTAAAGAACTAAATATTAAGGAAAGACTTCTGTGTGTCTGACAGAACTGCCCACATGGATGTTTTGTTCATAATATTTTCTGAATGTAAACTCGCAACAATTATTTACTTATCTATTATACTAATTAATAAGGGCGGCAATACAACCATAGACACACACAAACTGCAGAGTAGTTTGGCATATTGTGCCGAAATTAAATACTGAAAAGTGTGTACTTTTAAAACAACACCCTTCTTACAAGTGCATGTCGAATATATGTACTGTACTGTGCGGACAGGTATTGCACTAAATATTGATTTTCATTGTTTGATGTTCAACCCAATGTGCTGGGTTGCAGAGCTGAAATGTAAACTTAATTCTGTCTAATTACATATAAACTGCAGTGTACACGACATCGATCCGTCTACAAATACAAAAAACACACACATTTAGCCATGCCAAACACACACACACACACATGCTTACATTAAGCATTTTTTTTTGTTGTTGTCCCTTTATTTTTTTCAAATAAAAAACCCCATTGTGTCTGTGTTATTTCACACAAGCCAAGCATAAATGTGTGTGTGTGTGTGTGTGTGTGTGTGTGTGTGTGTGTGTGTGTGTGTGTAACGTTTTGAACATTTGACAGAGCAGATTAAAATGCTCTCAGCAAATCAAATGAAAAAAACAGCACAGGCACAAATGCTGGAGTAACTACAGCTTTTATTTGGATTTTTTATAGGTCAGTCACTGCTGTCTGTCCAAAATGCTACAAAGTGACAGCCAGACTAAATGTGCCTGAATTAAATATTCCTTAAAAATGTAGCACTGATATGAAAGCAGTAGCATCAGTACACAAACAAATCAGTATCATCTGCTAGCTTGAATCCATTTAATTGGCTAAATCTAAAGGAAAGATTTTACAATAGACACAAGAAATAAAAAAAAAAAAAAAAAAGATCTACTGCCATTATAGCACAAAGCCATAGCCATGACAAACTGGGATAATAATAATACTCATTTGCATGGTTCAATAGGCTAAGGGTGATTATTTAATCTGAAAAAAATATTTGATTAGAACAAGCTGTATATGAAAAGTGCAGTATTTCAATTACTAGTCAGCTGATGGCTGATGGAAGACATGAGAGCTCTATTCACATAGTGAAAGTCTCTATGGCATTTTCTTCTTTCTCTCCTCGAACAGAGTGGTGCTTTACATCCTTTTCTTTATCTAAAAGGTTAGTGGATCAGAAACCACTACAAAGCCCACACTATCAAGAATGTCAGTAGTCTCTACAATGGTTCTGTTGGTAATCGGGGTCTGTTGTTTCCTGACGAGTCGCCACTGTGCCCAAATAGAGACATGCCATCAGTGGATCCGGCCTTTTCAAGATCTGGATAAAGAGCTACTGTAGGAGCAGGATGGTCTGCGCTTTTTTCTGGCTCCTCACCAAGTTTGTCCCCAGCTGCAGCTGCGGCTTTAGCACATTCCTCCTTCATGATGCGCTGGTGCTCCTGTTTGAGCTCCTGATATGAGCGTGAGAACATGTGGAAGATCGAGGTGGCAGGGAAGGCCATAATAAGGATACCGCTCAGGATGCTGCTGAGCGCCACCACCTGACCGGGGATGCTACGCGGCACCATGTCACCATAGCCCACTGTCGTCATAGAGATAATGGCCCACCAATAGGAAGCAGGGATGCTGCTGAAGTCCTGCTCACCACTTAGTTCACTCTCGGCCAGGTGCACCAGTGGAGAGAAGAGTGTCACGGCTACACACAAAAAAAGAAGCAGGAGGCCGAACTCTCTCGTGCTTCGGCGCACAGTTAGACCCAGAGTCTGCAGACCCAGTGAGTGCCTGGCCAGCCGCATTACATATAAGATGCGTAGTGCTCGCAGGATCCGCAGCACCAAGCCCAGCTTGTCCAGGTAGCCCTTGCCTGTGGATGAGCGTTCTTGGTCTAACCCTACCTCCTCTGTTTCTTCATCCACAGCCAGAGACACATAGTAGGGCAAGATGGCCATAGCGTCAATGATATTGAGCGGTCCGCGAAGGAACTCCAGCTTGCTGCGCGCCTGCAGGAATCGTAACACAAACTCCAGGGAAAACCACGCCACGCACACGGTCTCCACGATGAACATGTGGTAGCACTTCTGTGAGCACTCGCCCTGGAAAAAGAAAAGAACAAGGAAGAAATTAATTAAGCAACAGCTAAATGTAATTGAGTTAACTGGAACACAAAAAAAGGTCTTTAAAAGGGTCCACTGAGTCGAATGTGAATTAGCGGAAGGGATTTGCAAGAAGAGATAACATTTAGACAACACAGATGAGGTCAGTCAGGAGAAGAAGGACATGTCACTGAGAGACAGAGCAGAGAGATAAGATGAAGGATAAGATAGACATCAAGTCATTAAAAAAAGTCTTTGTTTACTTTTGGTACTGAAGACACTTTAAATGGTAAGTCTAGTAGAATCTGTTAATTATCCTGGGTCAAAGGTGCATCCGCTTTATGATGGGAGAGAACACAGAAGACTAAGAGATTACCGTGCCCTCTAACTGCCCTCTTTTAAAGTAAACTACACTCTACACTCTCATCTTTTGCTCATTTTTTCATTCTCACATGCCTTCTTCTCGATTCCATGTAGTCCCCCTATCCTGCAGTGTTTTAGAAACGAATGTATGACGCTCAGAAGAACGTTATGCTTGTGAAAGAAGACTTGCACCTTTCCCAATGCTGCTTGTCAATTTCCTCATGCTAATGCACTTGAATGTGACCTTATCTCTATGACTGTTGTTTCATGAAATGTCAATGACATCTCATTTTACCCAGGAGAATCAATCAACTACTGTTTAAATCACTACTGCATTTACACACATGTCCTTGTCCTTTTTAAAAAAGGAAAAAATCGCCAGAAAATGGCAAACGGATTAAGGATGGGGAAAATCTAATTTATTTATAAGATGTATTGTGATTTGCTATTCTGAATTTATGAACCAGAAATGTAATACTTATGTTAATACTGTGCAGGATATCAATAGACAGCAGTATATTAAAAAAATCATGATTGATATGATATTTGTACGCATATAATAGCCTTCAACACATTCCCGAGAAAGAACATCACGAGTGACATTGTGGATAAACATCCATATACACTATTATAATACAGGATTTAATTCAAAATGCATTAAGATGATTAAAAGCGATTTCCATCATAAAACTGAGTATTAGCGTTTTGGGCAACCTCGATCAAAATCTAAGATGCCTACAGATTAAAGTAGATTACTGCCATCAAGAATTAGTATTAATATCATGATTTAACGGCACAACAAATAATTGTTTAGGAAAAAACAGCAACATGACACAATCCAAGGTTCTACAATGAGCCTCAAACCTGACTGTGAATTTATTATTTGCTCGTCATTTAACCTATAGAAGATACTATAAAAAATCAACAGTGTAGTCCTGCTAAGCGGTGTTATAACAGTTTTTTTTTAGATGTGCCATGCATCAAGGTTTTGTGTAAAATTCAATGTAGATATTAAAAATTACTCATAAATGTAAAGAATTTAGCAAATTATTGAGTAATTTCAAATCTCTACAGTAAATTTTACACAAAACTGTCATATGCATGGAACATATTTAAGATGTTTTTAAAAAACAATTATAGATATTAAAAGTATTGTTATAAACATGGCTGTGTATTGGCAAGGGTCACACGATACAATAGATATCAGGATACTTTTGTCACGATACAATACATCACGATATATTGCAGAACAATACATATTATAATACATTACAATACAAAAAATTTAAAACTAATGACTAAAAATACAACAAATACAAAGTTTTTTTTCCCCACCATACTTGCTTTTAACCACATGTATCAGCGACAACTACAGGAGTGGAAGAGGAAGTTGTTTAATTAAATATTTATGTAAATGTAAATCACATGTAAAATGTAATTTAAACATCTCGATAGTAGAGGTTAGAATATCGATACACCATCATAGCAACAATAAAATGATAGTTATCCTTATAAATACTTTTACACAGTCCTAGTTATAAATATAAAAATATACATTATTATTAGTTATTAAAGTACCAGGGCAGTTTATCATTTGTGTGTGTGTGGGTCTGTGTGTGTGTGTGTTAAAAAACTGAGAGGAAGCGAGGAGTAGTGGTATCTGTTCATGTCATATCTTAGGTTTATCATGGCTCTGATCTGCTTGTATTAGATATACACTGGCATCTGAAGCCTTCTGATAGATTTGAAGTGAAATCTGTGCTTTTGTTACTCAGTATTTCATGCGAATACTAGTTTTTGGGGTTTTCCTGTTTGACACACTTGAGACACCAGTTGTGTCAGAAGATTAACATTAAAACAATTATTTGAACCATATAATTATAACTACTTTCTATATTTCAGATTTCTTATTAGATTGTGTGTTGGATTGTTTGGTGTTGGATTGCTGGTCGGAATATCGTAGGTTCCTCAATCCTGCTACTTAGATAGACAAAAAATGAGAAAAGGGCATCTGCTAAATACCAAAAATGTAAATGGTATGGCAGGAAAAAAAAGAAAAAAATAATTTTATTTGTATTTTATTGTTGTTTGTACTGTTTATATGTAATATTGATTTTTTTTTACTACATTTTATTGTATAAAAATTCTATAATTTTTTAAATTTAGACAGAATTTAAATTAGTATTTATTTAAAATAATAACTCTTAAAAATAATTAAAAACATTAATTTAAAAGATTTTAGCTTTCGCTGTAAGAATAAAGCTGCCCAAATATAAATATTCTAAGCATAAGTGTTAAAATGAATTACTTATTTTACGATTAAGGACACTGCAGAATATTATTCACTCTGCTAAATAACGTTCTAATCCAGCTCCTACCAAGCACACATACACACATACACCGAAACCCACACACACACACACACACACACACACTCATATAGAGAAACACACAGTCAGTGGCTCTTTTTTAGTGTCATTGACATTTTCCCTGAGTGTGTGTTAAGGTCAGATGCTCACCTCTTTCTTCTCAGGAGATAATGAACTTCTTGTAAGATCAATGTCTGTTCTGTAATTATGGTCATAATAAATAAGTTTACCTCTTAAGGTCACGGTAAAGGTTTGCTGTATGAGAAAATAATAATAAAAGCAAAACTCACACAGAAAAAAACAAAAAATACCTTTAATCAGGTAAAAAAGAACAAGTGCACATCCAGGCCAAATTTTTTTTAACTCAGTGATAATGAGCTATGAATGATTACCTTTTTATTATTCTAATAATAATTATAATTCACACAGTGTGTAAAACTCTTCAATTTGATTGGTCGGAAGGGGATATATTTGTAAGGCGCAGATGTCAGTATTTAAAATAGTTTCATTATAATAATGTAATGCAATAATTTTAAAGTTTTATTATATTATGACATTTTATAATCCTTACACTTTATAATAACAGCTGGTACATAAATCTGTATGGCAGACAAGCCACATGAACTATTTAAAAATGTGTTGATTTTGTATGAGTGTGTGCAATCACATGGTTTGGAAGTTTTAGTGCTTCGTATCATTCAGTCAAAGGAGGTAAAGTAAGGGGTCTGGAAAATATTAACTAAACAATTAAAAAAAAACAATTTTTGCTTCTTTCTACAAATCAATACTTTAAAATAAGCTAAAATATCTGCAAAGAAACTAAAGAGAATTTCAAAGTTGAAAAATAAGTATACTTTTTTTAAAAAAAAGCTGCCTAATTTGACATTTTTTTAAATTTTTTTTTAGTTTATTTGAAAGTAAAAAACAATAATATAGTGCCTTTGCCTCATTTTTAAGTTTCACTGATAGTGTCTAACAGTGTGATGTTTCCGTTACATATTATACATTCCTAATTCAAACTGCAGATTCAATTTCTTGCATTAGCGTGTGTGTGTGTGTGTGTGTGTGTGTACCTTTGCAGAACAGAGAAAAGACACTTCCACACAAAACTAAGCTAATAAAAGAGAGAGGTAGGCAACTGCGCTGTTGAGGACGTGGTACAGTGGAATAATTGGAGAAATTCTGCAATTTAAGTAGAAGACGCTGGCTTTCATTTTCGAACAATAACAGAGCAGCTTGTTTCATCTCACTGCACCACAAACTGATTAATACTGCCTAAATCAGCTGTGCGACTGACACTAAAAAAGCGAGCATGCTGGCAATTACGGAGAAACACAGAGAGTAAACCTGGCAAATCAAACATATTATTCATGACAAGAGGAAATACTGGAGTGAATTCCAGAGATATGGGTTGGTGGAGGTTCCCAGTGGAAATGTGTTAGCTCTGCTCAAGCATGGACAGATTCCTTATGTTCGGCATGAGGCTGTGCACAGAAAATGGGGTGAACTGATGATGGCGTGTACTGATGAAGAGAAATGTCTTTCTGGTGATTTTTCTAATTTAATGGGTTTGATTAACTAAAAGCAAGTAAATAAAAAAAGAAAGTGTGTGCATGACAGGTGCTTGATTCCCAGCACCACCAAGTTATCACTGCTTGGCCCCTAAGCAATGCTCTTAAACCCCAAATTGCTTATTGGTTTAAAAAAGATAAATGTAAGTTTCTCTGGATATAAATAAGACAGTGAGAGATTTACAAAGAGACATTTTTTTATTTGGAGATTTCACAGCATGCAAGAGCTTTCACATGGACTGTCATTTCATCATCAAAACTATAAATAAGCTAACAAGATATAACGATAAAAGTGAATTTAGGTTGAAGTACACAGGATGCAGACTGCGTGTGTGTGTGTATGCATGTATACACCCGAAGTAAAGCGACACTGATACAAATATATCTTCATATAAAACCTTGTCATCAGCTTTCTTTCACATTCTTTATTCGGTTATTGTCTTGTGTAAATATGTCCTGCCGAACTTTAATTATTTCAGTCTGTCCCCCCAAAAAATTCCCAGGTTGGCAGGAAATAGTTAAGGTCAGCAAACTGCTTTTCTTTTGCTTTTTAATCCTGTTCCTCTGATGGAAAGCTGACAGAAAGGTGAATGGGGAAAAGATGGTCCCAGGCAATCAGTCAGGATGTTGTTTTTTTTAACGGTGCAGTGAATAACCTTGAGGTCATAATGTAATTTCAGTCCAAATCTATCACAAAGCTTCAGATGTCAGCGTATATCTGATACACGCAGATCAGAGACATGTTGAACCTAAGACATGACTGCTAAACAGACACATATTTCCTCGCTTCCTCTCTGTTTCTCTCTCCTCTTCCCTCTCACACACAGACACACACACACACACACACACACACAAATGATAAGCTGCTTCATTCCAAATTGAAAGCTTTAATCTGTGTAATCCTGCCAAATGTAGGGCGCTAAACTTAAATCATAACCGAATGAATTTCCTCAGGCTCCACCAAAGCAAAACACAAAATCCTAAAAATCAACCCAATATCAACACATAGCCCGGGTGGACGATTCTACAAGCCCACACACTTTGGGGATCCTCAGAAATCTGTTTTATTAGTAGTAACATTGAGCAATTAGTGTGGTAGGAGACCCAACCTCATATTCATAGAGCCCAGATTTGCTAGCGGCACTCCATACATATCTATGCACAGCTTTACAGAGAGAATGTACAATATACTGTGCAAACAACAAAAAACATAACCACTTATACTGTATATGATCTAGTGCATAATTGTGCAACAGAAAATATATTCGTTTTTTAAAACGTACCATAAATCTAACACTGTTTTTCAAAAAAAGTGGTTGCCTTCACAAGGCTGTTTCTAAACTAACAACACTTTTATTTATTAAACATATATTTTCAGGCAAAATTATTTAAAAAAAATCTTCGTCTGAGTCAAAACAGCTATGGAAATGCCTCTGCGTGCCCTCGATCTGAGGCAGGTGTATCATCAGTCCATTGGAAAAGTGGCATGTTATGCCAGGTGATTTAAGCAACCAGGAAACACAAAGCATAAACACTAGACCCCCTGGGGCTTTTCATTATCTCTGTCTCCTGTCTGGTTTCTCTATGACAATTACATTTAGAAAAGACGTCATAGCACTGTTCGATGAGGGTGTACACTTTAGCTGCATTCATTGTGAAACTTTGCAAAAAGGTGATTTGCAAAGTTTAATAAACAAAATACACTCACTTATTCTCGGGGTCAAGCAAGACACGAATAGTTGGTACCAATTCAAAAAAGTAACTTCTTAGCAAAACCTGCTTTATAAAGTCGGTTAAGAAATAATTCACGCAAACATGAACACATTTAGGTAGATCAGGGCGACATTCCGCCCATCTCACTTTGGGCCGGTGTTGCCAGATTGGACTAAAAATCTCCATACCGACTACAATATCAAACCTGCTTATTATAAAATACCAGCCAAAAATGTGTAGTATATGAACTTGAAAAAAAAAATATATAATGGTATATAACATAATAAAATAGCCCAAATTTTATCAACCAGCCCAATGCATTTTTGAATGCAATGTGTGCAGATGTGACCAAAAGAAGGCGGGAAACTGCAATAATGGCAATCTGAAGGAACAGCTTGAAACCAGCTACAGAGAATCTGAAAACAGCTTGAATTGAGAAAGGGAAATGATTTAAAAAAAAAGGTGAGAATAAAAAAACACTACTGTATGGATCTTTATCATTGAAGGGTGGTTGTGTACACACTGTCAACAAACATTTCAGTTCAAACAACCTGTAAAAGTGCTTGTCATCTCCAACTACCCCTTTAAGACATAAATTTTTTTAACGAGGCATTGAGTGTATTTTTTTAAACCCTTTCTAAAGATGCACATATTGCATCGACGTTGCAAGGTCAAGTTGTGTTTCCACGCAATTAAACTGCAACCAAGTCAGTAAACATTAGGAAGATAGATTGAAACACACTAGATATTGCATCTAAAGCAGCCTGAGGCTGTATAGAATATTAAACACACACACACGTCAGTCTCTCTGGCTCCTCCTCTTCCACTGGCCTGAGAGTGTATTAAAACAGACCGATTGTCAATTCTGCAGTCACGCTTTTCCTCGTTTATTGACAGTAATAGCAATTGCCTTGCATTGAGAAGGGATGAGAGAGGAAGGAGGGTGTGCACAATAAAGCCGAGTTGACATGGAAAGCAGGTCTAGCTCATTGTGCTTGCTGTTTATCTGTTCAATTACCCTGCAGCAGGAACAACCTTGACCTGAGCTCTCACTCACATTAACATACTCCAAAGATAGAAGTACTCTAGATGCCTCTTTAGTTGCATAATGACTTTTGTTCAGTTGTTTTTTTGAACAAGCCCATGGAATTTTGATGAAAGAATTGTTGAACTTTTACAGTTTACTTCAAAATATGAGTGAGAATTTTATTTTATGACCTAATGCACGACAAGAGGGTTTAAAATTGCTAAATACATAGAATACTGTTGAATTTATTTGAACATAAAGTGAGTTACAGCCAATTTTATTATGTAGAGGTACGTCGTCTTTACTGGAAAACATAGGAAAGATGTTAGTAACATTTGTTTTACTTATTAAACATAAGAAGAAATAATCTACAAATAAAACAACAAAGTTCTGCAATACAATGAAAGTGAAAGTATACAGTGTTGTGTGTGTGTGAGAAATCAATAGACAATTCCTATCTTAGTCCTTTTTTTTTTTTGCTTGATCCTACTAATGTGACCATTTTTTGGGACAGAGTTTCTGGCTTTTGCTAATGAAAGATAGCTATTTGTTTTATTTTTCTAACATTTCTGATTTAAGAAATTAATAGAACAAACTAAATTCGTAATTTTCCTGTACTACTGAACTAAAAGTATCTTTAATTATCTCAATCTTTAATTATTATTATTATTTTTTTTTCATTTGCACAAAGCACAAATACAATAAGGGATGCAGTCAGTCCTGATTACACATATTATCAAAGTAAGGGTTATGCAGAGGTTTAAGTTTAAATGTATTGTCTACTGTATGAAAAAAAGAAAGATAGAAAGAGATTAAAAGAGAAAGATCGAAAAACAATAAATTTACATTTACGGTATTTGGCAGACGCCAAACAAATTTATCTCAATTATATAATGAAACAATTTATCTCATTCATATAATGAAACAACTGGGAGTAAAAGCTGTGGTCAGGGGCCCAGAAGTGGTAACTTAGTGGTGCTGGGAATCAAACCCACAATCTTCCAGTCAGCAGTCTAACCCATTAACCACTAAGCTAGCACCTTTTATGACAGTAAAGTTAATGCAATTGATTACACAGACTTTCATTGTGATATGGTATGTAGGATCAATGTCACATGTCACACTGTATATACCAAAATAAACCTTAAAAAAAAAATAACCCAAACCTCCCAGTCATCCTTTAGACTTCTCAAACATACAGTTGTCATGGATAGGGCGTTTTGCTTGATTTGGAAAGTGAATGTTCCAAGAATAAACAAAACTTCTCCATGTTTTACTGTCCTTTACTGCATGTTTACCATAAGCCGTACTGCTGGTCCATAAGTTGACGTACTGCTAGTCCTGGGGATCTGTCCAATCTCAGCTGGGGGAAGATGTTTTTCTTTTACTGCCTTTAGAGTGTTTCAGTAATGGTTTGTAAATCTAGAGTAAAATTAATGTTGGCTCATTCCTAAGCTTTTAATATTGTTAAATAGCTTATTTTGTGATTTGCACTAATCTTATTTGTACAGTTAATTTGTTAGTGCTGTGTTTACTGCACACATTCGATTTCAGTCCTTAAACGCAACGACAGGCTTATGTGCTACTACAGTACTATTTAATAGCTCAATACTTAGTTCATGAACCAAGCATTTTATGCTACAATGATTTTTTGCTACAATTTAGCAAACTAACCTACTTTTGATTAAAAGTGTATTTGTTGTGTATCTAGAAGAACAAATTACCTGAGAAAAACTTGTAAAACATGATAAATGTAAAAAAAATGGTTAAGCCTATTAAGCGTAAGTTTATCATGTGGCTAAAAAACACTAATTAAAACAGTGCTTTATAGTTGAGAGTGCTTATTTGTGTTAATTTTCATAGAAGCAAAAAATTGCAGATTGGCTAAATAGACCTGTCTGTAAAACTGCCGTCTCAGAATCTATAAACAAAAAAAATCTGACAGTGACACACAGGTCAATTAATTATTAAATTTCATGTCAGCATAACCCAAATCTAAATATGAGTAACTCTCATAGTTCTTTAAAGCACATCGAACTAAACTGAAAAAATTATTTTAGAAAGATATTTTATTATTCATTTTTATATTCGGTACATTGAGGTGCACAAGTACGCAACCTGTCTGAAATGTTACATTTATACAGCAATGTAAAACATTGGACAAAATACTAGAAAAGTGGAGAAGTAGTAGCACAGTGGTTAAAATACTGGGCTGCAAATCCAGGTTTTATTCCCAGAAACACCCAAGTTGCCACTTACATTTACAGCATTTGGCAGACACACTTATCTAGAGCGACTTACATTTATATATTTGTATAACTGAGCAATTGGAGGTTAAGGGCCTTGCTCAGGGGCCCAGCAGTAGTGGCTTTCTGGTATCAATCCAACACCTCAACCACTAAGCCACTACTTTCCCACTACTGGTACCCCAAACAAGGCCCTTAACCCCCAAATGCTCAGTTGTATAAAAAAAAGATAAGATGTAAGTCGTTCTGGATAAGGGCGTCTGCCAAATGTTGTAAATGTAAGAAACGAAAATATTGTCTTAAAAATTCATATAAATATTATATTTTAGGGTAATTTTATTCTTCTATTGTACATTCAAGGGGTTATTTTTCCCGAGTGGATATATAATGAAAGGCTACAGGATGTGAATTTTTCTCGAAAGTGCAAAGTAAAAATGAACACCGAAAATGTGCAGCTGAGGAAATGAAGGAAATAACAGTGAAAAGGTGAGTGGTAAGAGGATGAAAGAAGAGAAATAAGAAAAACTCTAACTCAGACAAACAAAGAAATTTGGAAAACCAGTTTATTCTGGAACTATGTGTCAAATAAATGTATGAAAAGCCCCTGGAGGCAAAAAGGGAGAATATTAAAGAGCCCCTTTAAATCTTGTGGTTTTGGGCTGCTGACTGTTATGGAATAAATAATAAGAATGTGGGGCAAGAGGTAAATCAAATCAGAGCTAATTTTATATGTGAGTTCTTTGGTGCAAAGAACACAAATTTAGACATCAATTCATGACATAAAAAAAGCTTTAGGATATAAATATTAATATTTAAAGCTTTTTGCACAAAATAAAAAACTTGCCCCTATACTAATTCGTATATTGTTAACAGTTCTTTTATGAATGCTATACTTTACATAAATCCTGACTGAGTGTGTTTGTCCAACCATTAAAACACTCCGAAGGTGCCAAAGGAAATAATATTGAGGCACTAAGCACCAGATACTTCTCTTTACTCATGTGGTTTATACAGTCCCATTTACAGACCGTCGAAGGTACCCATATGTCATAGTAAAGAAAAAAATATTTCTAAAAAAAATTATTTTGCCATATGATACACAAATGAACTACAGGAACCCATGTGGATAATTTTTCCAAGGATTCAGACACGTAAAGAAAACGACGCTGCTTTAGAGAACAATTACAGCTTTTAGATTAATTAGAAAAACTGTATTAGTAATCTTTTAATCAGTAAATTAAGAGAAAATATTTAAGCTGTTTGAATATTGGATCAATTAAATATTTGTGTGTGTGTGTGTGTGTGTGTGTGTGTGTGTGTGTGTGTGTGTGTGTGTGTGTGAATATGAACGTATCTGTTCCAACACCGTAACAAAGCAGATTAGTGATGTGACCGAATGAGTGCTTGTGTATGTAATCGAATTGTTATGCAATACATTTCCATTTGCAGCATTTGGCAGACGCCCCTTATCCAGAGCAACTTACATTTATATCCTTTATACATACATCTGAGCAACCGTACGTTAAGGGTTTTTGCTTAGGGGCCCAGCAGTGGCAACTCGGTGGTGCTGGAAATTGAATCCTGATCTTCCGGTTAGCAGTCTAACACCTCACCTCGCTACCACTTCCCCACGAATAACAAATCCAGGATTTGAGCTGATATTTCCGTCATGATGCAAAATTCAAACAAAGTCAAAATAAGCTTTTTTTGGTGCATCATCTCCAGTCCTATATATAACCTGTAATAAACTTTCTTCTATCTTCTACCTTTATTAAATTTACTTCCCTATATGTTATCTATATTTATTATACACTCTCTATTTCTTTTTTTCTCGCTCTGCATAAGGCATACATACAGTTTCATGTTACAATACAGTACTCTTAGCAGGTCAGGTTACATCATCTACTTCTTTCACGCCTACCTATTCAGTTTAAAAGCAACAGATTAAAGACAAAATTATTTAAGCATTACTACTCTTTATAAGAATTTTAGTAGGTTAAATATTACCATGCATTATGATGGATGATTTCAGAGAATCAATTTCAACTTTTTTGCTCTGAATACCTCGAGGGCAACCCAAATACTTGAGAAAACAGGGCACAAATGATTTTTCAGAGATATATGCTGTTTAATGTAATCATTAAGGTCATGAACATCAGTGCAAGTGCAGACCATTCCTGTTACTTTAACTGTAGTTCCGGAAAATACCATAGAAGCTGCTGAATAATATGCTTCTAAATTGTTAACTAAATAAGTCAGCAACCTTTAAGGGATTGCATTACATGAGTCAGTGGAATGTGTATACAATCTAATGTTACATTACCTTTTTAAAAGGTTTGCTGTTTGCTTCAACGATATAAGTGCTGCAAGCAAATACCGGCTTTCTGTGGAGAGCTTCTGTCTAGTAAATTTCACAAACATTCAGATTTTTATAGGAGGTTTATTACCTTCAGTAAAAGAATTACCATTCAGTCGATTAGAGCCGGCCCAAGGCATAAGCGAACTAAGCAGCTGCACCCAAGAGTACATGAAATGACAGTTTGTTTCGCTATTTTTTATATATATCTTGTCAATGGACAATTGTAATTGTACAAAAATCCAATATTACATTTAAAGAAGCACAATATTATGTTAACGGGATGCAGGATGCATAGAAAGATAACATCGCTGCTATGATGAAAGCAACAGAGCTACAACAAATAAAATTTATAGTGCTTAAATAATTAAGGATCGACAATAAAATTGACAGTCAAATTGGTGGCCCCGAGAGGCCCCTAAATAAAATTCAGCTTAGGGTCCCCTAAAGGATTGGGGCCTGAACTGAAGTTGATTATGTTTTCAAGTCAAAACACGGTATGCTAAGGAATCGTTATTGATGATCCGTACAGCCAATAACACCTTCATCATGGAGCTTTTACTGCTGTATTTCAGCCAGACAAGCCAAATTTACAATCACTGCTAGAGAGAGGAAACAATTAGTGGTGAGAAAAAGAGGAGTGAGAAACTGGGGAAATGTACAGATCAGACCATAAAGGACACTCAAGTACAGGACATTATGCGCTATACTATCTAAATCACATGAACACACACAGGCATAGAAGGATGGATGGATGGATGGACGGACGGACAGACGGACAGACAGACAGACAGACAGACAGACAGACAGACAGACAGACAGACAGACAGACAGATAGATAGATAGATAGATAGATAGATAGATAGATTTTGAGAAGAAATTACACACTACTCAAGCATGTACTACACCGCAATTTTGAAATTGACACGTGACATATGAAGCTACATCAGCGCAATTATAAAGTTGGATAATGTTTAACTTGAACAACAATAAACGAGTGCAATTTAGCTACCAAGAACATTTTTTTCTTTAAGCACTTCATATAGATGGAAGGATGGATGGATGGATACATAGATAGATAGATAGATAGATAGATAGATAGATAGATAGATAGATAGATAGATAGGACGGACCGTATGGACGGATCGGATGGACAGACAGACCGACAGACAGATAGATAGATAGATAGATAGATAGATAGATAGATAGATAGATAGATAGACGGACAGACAGACAGACAGACAGACAGACAGATAGATAGATAGATAGATAGATAGATAGATAGATAGATAGATAGATAGATAGATAGATAGATAGATAGACGGACAGACAGACAGACAGACAGACAGACAAAAGAGATGATTAGATAGATACAAAGATAAATAGACAGACAGGATATTTATGTTTAAGTGTGTGCATGTGTATAGATAGATAGATAGATAGATAGACAGATAGATAGATAGATAGATAGATAGATAGATGGACGGATGGATGGACAGACAGACAGACAGACAGACAGACAGACAGACAGACATAGATAGATAGATAGATAGATAGATAGATAGATAGATAGATAGATAGACACCCTAGGTCTGCAGCGTATATATTTATGTTTAAGTGTGTGCATGTGTTTGTGATGTGCATACAGATTTTTTAAAGTTCACTCAGGACAGCACTGCCTGAAAGGATTATAAGTGCTGCTTTCGCACAGGTGCACTGCACTATTTTTGTCGCTGAATGTTTAAAATTTGAACAGTACTGCAGACACTAGCTGTCTAAAGCACGCCTTTCAAATAGCTTTGATTAATGTCCAGGGAAGTCATTACAGAGGAAAAACGAATCCTTTTCAAGCACAGCTATTTCTGAGTAAGAGAAAAAAAAGATAAAAATGGCTGACTCTGCACTGCAGCTTTGTTTAGTTTTCAAACACGTCTCCAGTTCACATGAATCACCGTCTCTAAAGTATCTAACAGAAATAAGTTAAACCTACACAAAGTAAACTCATATCCAGGTATTGTTCCCTCCAATAAATTCAGTGAAAAATATGACTAAGCCAGTTTATGGTGAAAATGTCTATTATGTCAAATGTCAACCTATTAGACGCATCAGCAAAATGCAAGAATACAATAAAATAAAATAGTGAGTATGATACTGCACTGAAATTCTGGATCCTTTAAGACCATGTTTGCCAGGTTTTCAGATTCAATGCAATAATTTATTTCATGCCATCAAAGCAGATTCTGTTGTTTGATATGACAGGGATCTTCCATGGGACATGGGATGTCCCATGAACATCAACCAATCAGGTTTCGGTTAACTTGTTCAGTTTATTAACAATCCCGAAGCAAAGCCATGTTGATATAGATTAGACAAACAGACCAATGCAGGATGAACCAGGTCAAGATCATCGGACGAAATGACTAGAATAGTAGAGAGAGAGAGAGAGAGAGAGAGAGAGAGAGAGAGAGAGAAAGAAAGAAACAAAAGCACGAGAAAGTTGTGACTAATAGAGCTGAGTAAACTGGTTGGGTATGTTGATATGATGAAAGGTAAACATAGAACAGGTGTAGTATTCAGTATTAAGGTGAATGAGCTTAATATAATGAATTTGGGTGTGGTGATTCGTAGAATGGTGGTGGACTCAGATGCTTGATCAGTCACTGTGATCATGTCGTAAAAATTGGATGATGCTCAGCTTTAAAATACGAACAATATTAGTTGATAATATGAGGAAATGCTGTAAAGCAAATATGCCTTCATCCATCCATCTTTCCGTTTTCTATTTCACTTGATTTAGGTTCACGGTGAGCCTTCAAGTCAAAAAGCTTTTATTGTCATTTCAACCAGACAGAACACAGTAAAGTGGAAAGAATGTACCTTCACTACAGGGGTGCCACCTAAAACGCAGACCTGCAGGGGACAACACAAAGGTAGATACAATACACAGTACTATGTAAAGTACATGTGTGCGTAAGTCAGTATGCAGAAATAATATTAGAGCTGGCCAAGGAATAAGCCAACTAAGCGAACTAACCAAGTACATGAACTGACAGGTCTTTATTTGTTTACCTTCAATTATTTAATTTCTGTATCTGGAAAAAAACACGGTTTAATTAATTTCTATTTTTGTTCTTTTGTATTTATCTGTGTATAGTTTACACTTAATATTAAACCCTAAAAAAACCACACAATCATTCTAAAATAATGGATTTTCAGATAGATCAAGTTGAGCATGTACTACATTTTAGTAAGTACGTACTTTCTGAGTAACCATACTATGGTTATGGGTAATATGAATAAAACTGTATTACATTCGAGATTTTGAAATTGATGTTTACCTTCTTTTCCTTTATTAATTTAAAGCTTCTTAAAGAACTTGAAAAGTGCTGCATCGCTGATTTTTAATCACTTCCGCATAGTAACCCATTTCTCCAGTGGCTTCATGGGATAGGAAAGTGTACATTGTATGCATACTTTAAAATCTGGGCAGGAGTAGTAGGTCATCCGGGAAAATTTGTGTACTGTAATTAGCATACTAAAGAATTCGTACATACTACTAACCTCGCATACTCAGTTTGCCTACTATAAAATAGGGAAAAATGATATTAGCAATTCAAGTCAGCTGGTGAAATTTTTTATAAGACAATAAATATCGCAATGTCAGTTTTTTGCAAAATCGTGCAGCCCTACAGGTAGGGTTACCAGAGTAAACCTACGAAACATTCAAACCTCATACGCAAATTCATGAAGCCAGCACTTTGCCTAGAAAAATGCATCAGCTTAAGTCTCTGGTACACCTCACACAGATTTATAAGAATTGGCTGTGCATTTTCTTTATGCATCTTAAAAAACCTGACATAGTTCTTCAGGAGACTTGAACTGTCACACTTTGCACTTGTTTTTGCAGTTAATCCATGACAGCCCTGCTTGTTGCATCCTAATATAAAGCGACAAAAGAAAAAATGTCACAAAATCTGACACCCAGTCCTCACTGAGAAACCCCTTAAAACTCAGACACTTTGCAGCGTACTGCTGGGACCTGAGCCATGTTGCACACACTAATAAGCTTGTGGTCTGGTTTGCTTCACTCTGCTTATTTATCTTTTAGCTTCTGCAAGTTTCCAAAGTCAGGAATCCATTTACAGCGTGTGGATGAATGTAAGTTTGTTTTGCTGCAGACATTTGCTGCAACACTATGACTTATTGCGTCTCTCTTTGGGGGAAGAACATTTCATACACTTCTGCTAGGTTCACATGAGAGCCCTATGACATCAGTCTCTACTCTCCCACAGCAGCAGCGGGACCTGATCATGAGAATGACGTGCCTAGCTATCAACCCCAAACAATGACTGGCGGGAGTGGAGCAAGCGCATTGGATGTCTTTTACAATGCTCAAAGCCAAACCTTTTAAGAGCTGACTGCACATGCTCCACTTCCAAGCATACAACACGGTGCAAATGTGTGTCAGAGCCTGAAATGTGTCTAGGGCACGGATAATTACACTGCCTGTATAGCATGCTACTCACCAATTTTTTTTTTGACATTTTCAATCTCTTTATTGTCTCTTATACACACACACATACACACGCTGAAGAAAAAGAGCTTATCGCGGCACATGTTTATATAGCATTACTTTCCGGTCGATGACGTCATCCACCTGTGATGTAATCTTCTTCTAAGATACTCGATTGGACAGATTACACACATGCTTCAGGCCAAATGTTTTAAAAGAGGATTACTAGTGTCTCAACGCAGCTTCTGAGTTCCTAAACTTTAATATTTTTCCATGTGGGTTGGCTTTAAAAGAGAGAAAAAAAGGCTAGTGAGAAAACAAACCCTAATTGATGCTATAAATTGTTTTAGAGCTGTTCCACAGCAATAAGTGTGAATCAACTATTGATATATTACATACTTTATTGATGTAACAGAATATATCACTCGATTTTTGATTATTTTCCTATAAAAGTGCTGCATCACATTGTGTTTTGGTCATTAAATTGCTAATAACACGTATTATACTATAAATTACAGACACAAGCAGAGACAAATGACAAAAAACAACAACTACAAGAAAGAGCTCTGAATTATGAGGTTGAATCTTGTGTTTTAGAGAAAAGAAATAAAAATTGTGATAGAATTATCTTTTTTATTTGTTCCTACATGGCAGAAACAGGCTTTTGTAGATAAAAGCTGATTTTTAAAGTAGAGATATTGTCAAAGGAGAGACATTCTGAGTGTTTTTAAAATATTCACCAACAATGGATAGGTTTTCCTAAAGTACCGCATTATGAGGGTAAAGACTTATATTTGCCTGCAGTGTGAACATACTACACACACACGGATCAAAGGGGTTGGTCATGTACACAGCAGCTTGTTATCAGAACACCCAAGCCTAACACCACACACACACACACACACACACACACACACACAGCAGTGAACAGAGATGAATGAGGGTTTCTATACTCATGTCAATGACACTGACAAATGACTATGTCATGGTGACTGAACGTGACAGCTCTAGTGTTCACATCAGGACCTGGATGGATAGTCACCCTGTTAAAGGCATGGTCACATTTCTGCCAACATGTTTTTTGTGTTGTGTGTGTGCTTTTAAAGCATGTAACTTAAGGACATATTTAGAGTTGTTTGGTATGTTACAGTAGGTGTTTTCCTGTTTTTCCTTCCAGCTCTAATGATGAAGTCTGGGTCCTTCTGCCTTAATGCTAAATCCAATACATGTCTATTTTTACAAATATATACAAATTGCATTCCAACCTTTGTATTTTAAACCAGTGATGCTCATTACTTGTTAAAATGCCCGCATACCAGAAGGCAAGTTACAGGATGGTAATAAAATGTAATGCTATTTAATTTTAACTTTTATAAGTGTGGACAGCAGTTTGCCCTGTTTTGCAACTTGACAGCTTGCATACCTAAGAACATTATAATTTTATTATATTATATAATGAAATATATATATATAATAGTGTGACGGTTATTTTTGTGATTAATTGAAGTTGCTGCAACACAAAATGGCCGCTAGGCTATAGAGACTTTAAAAAATAGCTAACATTTACGGCATTTGGCACACACACATCCAAAGCGACCTACATTTATCTCTTTGTTTTATACAAGTAAGCAATTAAGGGTTAAGGGCCTTGCTCAGGAGCCCAGCAGTGGCAACTTTTTGGTGCAATGGTAAGTGGGGGAAGTGATAGCACAGTGGTTAATGTTTTGGACTGTTAATTGGAAGATCAGGATTCAATTCCCCGTATCATCAAGCTACAACTGCTGGGCCCCCTGAGTGAGGCCCTTAACTCCCGATTGCTCGGTTGTATAAAAGACATAAATATAAGACACTGGATAAGAGCGTCTGATAAAATGCAGAAAATGTAAATATAAAACTTTTAACAAAACACAACAAAGTTTTTGTAAATAACTACAGCAAACGGTGAGATCCGTTTGGCCATTTAGATCAGTGGTTGATCACTGGAAAAATGGTAATCAGTGATTGGTTAGTGATGTAAATGATAATTAGTCATTTTAACTAAATTGATGGCGATTGATTGCTTCTCATTTAAAACAATTATTCAAGTATGGCAGTTGAAAACTATAACATAGTCCACAGTGGAATCAATCGTTGAAGAAGGTACAGGCGTTTAAGTATCTCGGATCAACAGATCAATGGAAAGTAGGTAAATAAGCGTTTACAGGCAGGTTGGAATGGGTGAAGAAACATGTCAGTAGTATGACAGAGGAATATCAGCAACAATCAAGGGGAAGATGTACAAGACAGTGGTAAGAGCAGCTATGCTTTATGGTTTAGAGACAGCAGCACTGCGAAAGAGACAGGGAGAAGGGTTGAAGTTAGCAGAGCTGAGGAGTCGGACGGGATTAAGAATGAGCACATGAGAGGGACAGATCATTGTGGACATTTTAAGGACAATCAGAGAGGCCAAATTGAAATGTGCAGTGGAGGGATAGTGGAAATTTTAGTAGGAGTACTGTATGTTGGAAATGGAGCTGCCAGGCAGGAGGCAGAGAAGAGGTATTTGAATGGGATAAATAAGGACATAAAGTTAGTGGGTGTGAGTAAAGAGTATGCAAAGGATAGGGCTGAATTAAAACAGACAATTTCCCATGGCGACCCCTGAAGGGAACAGCCGAAATCAGAAGTGAGGTATACAGCAAGATGTTTTATTCATCAGGGCAGTTAACATTTAGCTTAATATACAGCTAACATTTGCTAAATGGTAGCTCTTTTTTTTAGAAAATTCAGCTTACTTGCTTATCAAATAGATAAATAAATAGATACCCAATTACACAAAAGCTCAGTTTGACTTAACAAACTGGAAAAGGATTTTGAAATGCTTATATCAGATACCCTCCTAAAGCGAATAAAACCATCTAAGTCCACAGTGTAAAACATGCCTGTGAGTCTGCTTTCTGCTGAGTCGTGACCTGTCTCGCGCATGTCTCGGCTTTTCATTCAGAAGAAGTAAATAAGTGATGCAGAATCAGATACGTGTGCGGATAAAAACTCTGAAGGTTCTCAACAGTAAAATGACCTAGGTTCCTCCTATAGACCTGCTGAGTGCATACTGACATTCTGGAGTTGCTTCATTATGCGCTGCATGTGTTTGCTAACACTGTGGATGCCTCAGTGGGCCAGTTCACTACTCTTTGGTATTTACTAACACTGGGAAGCACTGTCTGTACTTCCTTCATTATTTCCCAGTAGGATTGGTGCACATGCACGCCAACACAATTAAGAAGGAGCAGATTTTCCACTGCATATTAAGACCTAAGTTAAAGCAGGGGTCCTTTAATGTTCTATATACAGGGATGAACATCACAAGTCCTTGATGAGTAGATTTATTCTATTACCAGAGACATAGTTCTTTCTATTTTAATAATTTCCACTCTAATGTTACCGTAGGTATAAGCTGCCATTATTTTTAAGCATTCTTGTTTATAAATCAGTGAGTTTTTGGATCAGACCGTTTTTATTTTCAGTGAAACAGTCTAATTACTCAACAACAACAACAAAAACCAACAAAGATATTTGCAATAATGTAGGATTGCATTACCAGCACTGTAACAAAGTATTAGGGATTACATACCCCTTGCCTATGTTTTACAAACACCAGGGTGCATCTTTAAGAACCACAGGCTTACACAATATTTATAGCTACAATATATATTGGCAAAAGTATTAGGACACCTAATCATCACATCCGTGATTTTAAAACATTGTGTTCTAGATTTAGTCTCATATTAAGTCTTTTAAACCATATTAAGTGACCTTCAAACCCCTTTTTTTTACTAAATTGTGGATGTAGGAATTTGTTCATTTAGCCATAATAGTAATAGTAAAGGTATGCACTAATGTTCTTCCCAGAGGTGTTCAGTAAGGTTGAGGTCAGGGCAGGTGCATTATTTTTAAGCATTCTTGTTTATAAATCAGTGAGTTTTTGGATCAGACCGTTTTTATTTGCAGTGAAACAGTCTAATTACTCAACAACAACAACAAAAACCCATTCAAATACCTCTTCTCTGCCTCTCAAGGTCGCTTGAGATCTTCAACGCCAACCTTGGCAAACCATGTCTTAATAAATTTCAGGGGAATTGTACACATTGTCAGGCTGGACCAGTGTTTTCACCTCTTAGATCCAGTGATGGAATTATCTACTGCTACATATACACAAAAACCTTATAGACAGTTGTGAGCTTTTACATTTCAGCAACAGTTTGGGAAACACGTAAGAGAACAAGCTCGACACTTTAATTTGATATGTGAAGTGGTTAAGACGTTGGACTGTTGATAAGAGGTTTGTAAGTTCAAATAACAGGATCCCCAGACTGCCAATGCTGGGTCAACTTAACTCATAAATTGCTAAGTTGTATAAAATGAGATAAAATGAGTGACTCTATATAAGGAATGCTATAAAGGATCATGATCAAGCTAGACAGTCCATTAGGGGCACTACAGGCTAAGCATAGCAGTTAATTTCACTTTAGAACATCTTAATGAGAACTCATGATAGGGATAGGAATCAACCTTGAACAGCTACTCTCTGGTAATTAGTGAAATGTTGCCTTTGACTGCAGACTCACCCTGTTCTCCTCCTCCCGCAGATCTGGCATGGTGCTGATGCACAGGCTGATGACAGTGACGGCCACCATTAGCACAGAGAAACAGGCAAACAACTTCCCCGGGAGACCTGACTGTGGGTTTTCCACCATGTCTGTGAGCTGGCTCATGAACCTGTGGTAGCATGTGTCGACCTGTGGAGGGCGCTGCTGAGAAGTGCGTCTCCTGAACTCCTCCTGTTTACGACGCTCATGGTCGGCCACCTCCTCAAGGCGCATGTACATTTTACGCTTGCAGCAACGTTCCATGCATGATGTCTCTATTCCCCAGTAGGTCAGCTCGTCGTGTAGCGAGAGTGCGCATGTCTCACGAAGCATCCGCAGTTTTCCAGCTGCTAAGAAGTTTAAGATCACACGGAAGGCGCTGGGGCTGCGGTCAAAAAAGAACTCATGACGTGCCTCATCATAGTCATCACACACGCCGGCGATCTCCTCAGGGCTCCTGCATGTGCGCAGTTTGCCCAGGCGCGTCATTGGGAACTGCTCCAATGTGCTCCATGGTAGTGTGTAACGGTTACCCCCGACATTGATGAGTGCCTGTAGCGCATGATCCACAGAGAGCATGTCCTCTGGTCGACGTAAAAGGCGTGCACGCTGGTAGTACACACCTTTTATTGTCTCTGTTTCTGGGATCTCAGTGAAGATGCGGTCCAAGCTACTGTCATCACTAACAGACAGGTTGCTAAAGTCATGGTTGGTGTTGCTGATGATGGGCATGGTGGCCTTTAGATGAGGAAGCTTGTCAACAGATGATGAGCGTTCTGTTGAGAGGTAGTTAGCTGATGGGAATTTCTAAGTTTATCCGAAACAGCACTGAGTTTCCCAGAGGATGTTGTACCACAGAGGACTTTTGCAGTAAGCCTCATTTAGTCACTGCAAGAGAGTAGTACAGCTGAAAAACAAAATGGCTCTGTTTAATTTGATAGGAGAAACTTTATCGAACTGACTACAGAAGATACATAGTTATTTTAGGATAATAGCTGGTGGAGACTTGTATGAAACACTTTTATTTTTTTGCTTCCACTATGGTCCCAGAAACACAAAGTAAAAAAAAAACAAGTTTCAAAAAAGTGAATTTAAACATCAATGTAAAGTAAAATGTTGTCATGTGGCACTGCTGCTGTAGTACAGTAAAGTGTGTGCACCATGTAACTTTAAAGATCCTGAATACCTGACTTGAATTCTAATAACCTAACTAGGATTCAGTGTTCGGCTTGGATGGGGTAGTTGGATTAAAACAGTGTGGAAAAAAACATTGGATAGGCCCGTCTGTGGTTACATAACAAAAAATCCATATCCTAACAATGTATGTATCATCATAGAAATTGCTATTATGCATATAAGCAGCAAATTTTGATAGATTGATTTGGATGCATGAAAGTATGTTTTAAAAAAAATGTTTTTAATCATGGGTATATTTTATATGTCTCATTAATAAAAAGTACCAAACTCTTAGTTGCCCTTCATTTTAACCTTCAGTTTGTCCTTTATTTATATTTTTTTGTATTGTATTGTATTGATTAAATGGCATTGCGAGCATAACATTGATTTATGGTACATACATTAATTGCACATTTAATTACCTTTTTTATGTAACTTTGTACTGTTTAGCCATTCAGTAAAAACATGGACATGATGAAAACTAAAACTCTAGAAAAAAAAGGCACTGACTAAAACTCCCCAATAAACAATATTGCCAGTGGCGATGGCTAAAACATGACACTTGTCCAATCTCAGATATCTAAAATGAGACACATGCATTATTGCATGACTTCCATCCATTTATAACAAAATAAAAGAAGGAAAAACTCACTATAGCTACTTACCACTGAGTCGGTTTGCGCAGTCGGTTCTTACTTTTTAAGTTTTTTTCAGTTACAGCTTTCCAGAGCAAATCAGCACCAGACTATTTCCATTTCTGCTGATAAAAATTCGGCTTCCCGCAGTGACAGGATGAGTCCATAAAAATCAAGAGACAGGACGCTCCTGTCCCGTGCGCGCTGTAGTGAGGATGAGAAAGCCTGTGAGCGCGCACAAGCGCACTCCCGTCGCCTCTGCTCTCTCGGAGCCGGTGTTCAGAGACAGACTGCAAGTTTAAAGATGGGATGTGGGTGTAAAATCGCTCGCATCGTCCTGACCGCGTCGCACCTGTCACTAGAGAGGGAGAGGGAGAGGGAGAGCGAGAGAGAGAGCGAGAGAGAGCGAGAGAGAGAGGGAGAGGGAGAGCGAGAGAGAGAGCGAGAGAGAGAGAGGCGTTTTTTTCACGATAAGTTGAGTTCCATGCGCGAAGGACGACAGCTGCTTGTGTACTGCACCACTATCATCTGCTGGAGTTAGAATGAATGAAGCGGTGGGAATAAATACATGGGTTGCCAGGTTGGATCGGCACTCTGAAAACCATGCTAAGAACGCTGGAAATGAAATTTGCAGTCATACCCAAGTCAAGAAAATGTCCAATCTGGCAACATTCTGGAACTCAGGAGAACTGCTTTACTGTACCAGCAGGGAACAGTGGTACAAGGAAAATGTGCACTGTATTTTAAGAATAAAATAACCCTTCTCTCTCTCTCTCTCTCTCTCTCTCTCTCTCTCTCTCTCTCTCTCTCTGTCTCTCTCTCTCTCCCTCCTTCTTCTAGTTCTGCTTCTCTCTTCCTATCTCTCCCTCTCTCTCTCTCTCTCTCTGAGGTAAAAAAAAATTATTAGATTTAGCTTCTGGACATGTCATAAACTTGCTGCATTGATAATTATGTCATCACAAGTACAGTATAGTGTGAATGTGTGTATTGTTTGTAAGTGCGTGTATATTACACACAACACTAACACCCCATCCCCACCTCTTCAGCATCAGCTAAAGGGAAAGAGAGAGAGAGAGAGAATGAGAGAGAATTGCATAAACAGCATTTTGTCCTTAGAAAACCTAATTAGAGCTAGCATGGCTGTGGTAATCGGAGCAAGCAGCACTTTGTAAAAATCCAGGTGCCAGACAGACTTTAACACTTACTCTAATGGAAAGTGAGGGACACTCGAATGAACACTGAACTTATTTCTTGGTCTCCCTGTCAAAAGACCATGACTAAAGTTACTTTTACCTTTAACCAAAAAAAAGTCAAGCCCACAAGGTGTCCTTATTAAAGGTACCACAGGAAGACAGGGTAGGGGGTTGGAAAGAGGCGAGAGAAAAGGATAAGGAAGGGATAGGACAGGAATCAGGCAAAGGATTATATTTTAATCCCTGAGGTAAAGATGGGATCTCAGCTTTGCCGCCGGAGTTTGGATGAGCAGAATGTTCGGCTGCAAAGCTTGCTAAGGATCTGAAAACAACTTGAAATCCTTTTTATATCCACTAATGGTTCACATTCACTTACTTCATCCCACTGTGAGTTGTGATCTCAATATGTACTCTCAAAGCAGGTGTATGAACAGGCAAATTAACATGAGGGCTGACTAAGAATGCATACTCCAATTGGCCTGAGGGTGGCTGGTACTCTTACAGTAGGACAGATAAAGTTACACAACCGCCTTTATTGCCTTCTCACAATGTACTAAATGCTTTGTCTGTAAGATAATCCTGTTAATGGGTATATAGTTTATTATTCCCTATTGCATTACTCTATCTGTAGCATGTTTTAATTGTTCTGTGATCTGGGACATCATTCTAATTTAAGACAATTTACATAATTTGAGTATAACATCCTTTGTAATCAAGGCAGGCAGCCGAATGATGCTAAAGTAAATTATCTGTAGAGGTCAATGGCCTACATGAATTAGCTTAGAGTTCTTAATTCTAAAGTTATTCAGGGTATTTTTAAGGTATGCTACATATTAAAATATAATATATATAAAAGCCAGAATAACAGGACTCCATCATGTGGTGTGTGTGTTCAAGTGTGGGGCAAGACGGAATATCCCAATATAGTCTTGCCAAAAATAACAGCTCCTTCATCATTTGCAGTGAATAATACATAGCATGGGGCTTTCTACATTAAAATCTCAGTGTCAGCATTTCCCCATGTGAATATAAGTGGGACTCTAATGCCATAGGTGTAACATATACAGTATATGGATTTACAGCACTGGGAGGTATGATTAATGGCTTCAAAGTAAAAGCCTGCCATTTTACCAGTTCACAACCATCCATTTTAACCATAAATATGAAACCTGCTATAAAAAGTAAAATCAGTGCTGTTAAGGGAAAACTCAGCAACAGTGCTAAAATTCTGTTACCACCCTGAAGTTGATTATTTTTGCTGAATACAGCTCATACTAAAGTTTTATTCTTATAATACAACAGCCGTTAGAAAATGGCATCATGTATTTTCCATTTATTCATTAATATAATTTAGATTCTGTAGAAAATTGATGATTACCTTCTGACCATTTAGAGGGCTATCACCAAACAAGGGTTCAACATAAGCCAGTCACCAATCATCAGTTTCAAAAATAAAAAAATGAAGCACTGGTGCACTCATGAAAGTCCTGTGTTCAGTCTTCTCTTTATTGCAGCCAAAGTCTCATGTTACCTGTCATGGCACACCTGAATTTGAGCTTAATAAGGTAACCTGATCTCACCCTCTGTAGATCACCTAACATTAATTTTGTGGCTATATTGATTGTATTATGTCCAGTAAGGGCAACTAAGGACTTAATTTCATGGAACCTATGACCTCTGACAGAACAAGGTTTGCTCCCTCAGTGCATTTAAGTTGCCATGAAGCTTTAAGCAGGATCCTCTTGTCCTATTAGCTGTTTCCTTCAGTGGTCACCATAGCAAATCATCTGCTTACACCTAGCCCTATCTTCTGAATCCTCTTCACTCACACACAAGTTAACTTTATGTCCTCATCTATCACATCCATATACATTACCTTCTCCAAACTATCTCAGTCTGTCCCCAAAATGTCCAACATTATCATTAAAATTAGTGTTTAAAGCCGCAAAGCTTTTAACAGGATAACGATTATGATCCTTTGGAAAGCTTTATTTGCAAGCCAGACTGTAGATATAAAACACAAAAGAATGAATACAAAGAAGCCCATACAGGACGAGAAAAAATTGAAGCTATTTTTCTATGCCTTGTCTTTCTTTGTTCTTAATTTGGTAAACACAGTTAGCAGTGTCTCTTTTTTTCTACAGAACAGTGGCGTCAGACTACTGCATTCTGTCCTGCTGTTGTATGAGGAGCTGTTTCTTCCATCACTCTCTCCCTCTCCATTTTTTACTCCCTACCCAAAAAAAGAGCATGCCAGGCCACGCTGCTCCAATCGTCCTACTGAATTCCCTATCCTGTCAGCATGCTATTGCCAGAGTAAAGAGTAGACCAAGAAAGGCCAGCAGCCCAGTGATGGAAATGACAGCTTTGTGTAAACACACCAATCGTGATGGCTTGTGATTTCCTCTCACTCAATAAAGCCAGTAGAATGATCCAATTATATCCTTAGAGAGATGAAACCTACTACAAAGATTTGTGTGGGCACATTTAATTAAATGTACTCTCATTCAAATAGTCATTAACACATCCCTTGACACAATTACAATAAGTCCTGGTTTTTGAATGAATCATTTAGAGGACTGCTCATGTCGCTGTTGTGCAGATTCTCTCAGTGTCAACGTACATGACATTTAGCACCTTTTTAGCTAAACATCATTCATTTTTTATGTTTGGTGTAGCTGGATTTTTGAGTTATTTCATATTATAAAAAGACTGCTACACTAGAAATAGGTTTTAAAATTGAATTATTTCTTCTGTTTCATAAACAGATTCACACCACTTCTGTTTATAGGCATAAAACCCAAGTGTTTGCACAATTCATTCTGACTGTAAATCATTTAAAATGAGGGATGTTAAAAAAATATCGATACATCTAATTATTAAGATTTTTTTTTCCACAATAGTGTGTCGATATGCTAACTTTTAGTATCGATACATATTGTTTTAAACATTTTGCGTTAAACAATTAATGTTGACATAATATTTGAATAAAACAATCAGTGCATTTAAAAGTATTGTGATATATATTATTTGGCAATATTCATTCATTCATTCATTCATTCATTCATTCATTCATTCATTCATTTACCTTCTATACCCGCTTATTCCCTAATTCGGGGTCACAGGGATCTGCTGGAGTATATCGCAGCCATCTCTACTTAAAAGCTATGTATATATATATGATTGTATATTCATTGACTTTACCTTGCACTTTAGATCTTGTGCTGCTTTGTGTTGAGTCCTGGTCTTTATAGTCGTGTTGACACCAAATACTTTTCTTCTTCCAGTCTCACAAGTGACAGATTGACATTTTAGTTAACAATAGAAAATGACACAAACCCTTATGAAAAGTCTTTCTCTTTTTTTTCACTTCCTGGAAAATAAACTCCTTTTCATTCCCTTGAATTAAAGATAGTAAAACCCTTGAATTAAAGATAGTGTTGTTGCTCAAGACTTTCCTAACTCACTTTCGGTAACCAGTAACATAAATGTGGTATATTGTATAAATATTAAAACAATCCTAACAATTATATTCTTTTTTTGTCACTGCCATGGTCTGACAATGTGCTGTCACATAAGATAACATAAAAAGAAAGCAAGACTGAAACCAAGACAAACAACAATGTGCATTGTGTTTATGGTATGTTTCCTGTTCCCCTCCTTTCCTCCTCCCTTCCTTTCTCTCGTTCTACCTTATTTGGAAACCTCGATCAAAAGTGCCACTTATCCAGCAGAGCAATGGCCTCAAGCCACTGCAGTGTGATCTGCGTCAGCATGAGGGACTATTTGTCACACAAACGTTCTGACACTGTTTCCATCTAATCCCTCTTTTCCCTCTCCATCCTCACTCTCTACCCAGGAACACAGCATGCTAGGGCATGCTGATCTGATCACTCTGCAAATTTCTTCATCTTCTCAGCAAACTATTCCCAAAGTAAAGAGGAGAGCAGAAAAAAGGCTCAGTGCTTGTGTTCACTGGTGCCGCTAGCAATTTTGGGCCCTATTAAAGACTATGAGGTTGGACCCCCTACTATGCACATTCACAGATCTCTAGTGTGTGAATATTACCTCTTAAGCTAATATTCATTAAACATATTTTCGAACACAATTATAGCAAGCATTTGGTCTTGTAATAAAACACTTACACCCAAGACAATATAAAAAGTGCCATCAAACAGAGATCTTTATTTTTTCATGTGTTTCCTGTGCATGACAAGCTCCAATATCTGCAGGCAACGCTACCATTTTAATATTTAAAAATCAGAAGTATCGACTTTATTTTTGCCCCAGTGCTCCTTTGCGTTGTTGTTTTAATTTCAGTCAAAGCAGAGCTCAATATTTTGCCAGGGTGTGTTTACTTTGAAGGCCAAATTATCTAATCTAGTTCTCTCTTACTTAGACACGCTGCTTTATACCAGGACTGTTAAATCATTGCACACACACACACACACACACACACACACACACACATACACACACATATTAGTTTATAAAGCTCGATACGGTGATCTACAGTTGTTGCTCCAGCAGTTAATTTGATGGATGATGGTGTACACTAGCCGGGTGTTTTTAATTACAGTGAATGTGTTTATGCAGAAATACAATTACGCTTGCTACAGGGCCAGTTTTAAAGAGGCGAACTTGCTAAGCTGTCACAGCGTGCTTGTACCTGTCCTTTACATACTGTTAAATACCAAAGCTGACAGAAATAACTACTGTAAATTTCTAGATAAACATGCTATTTATTTTATTTTGTGGGAAGTGGTAGCGCAGTTGTTGGACTAATAACCTGAGGACCGGGGTTCGATTCCCAGCTCCACCATGCCACCACTGCTGGGCACCCCCCCTATTAACCCCCAATTGCTCAGTTGTATAACAAGGAATGTAATTTTAAATAAAAGCCTGGCTGGGCTCAAGACGGTCAAAACAAATAGTATATTAGACTGTAACTAATTTGTCATTTTGCTAATTACTGGGTTGACTATAGCTTTAATATTAGGTGTGGTAAATATAAACACTAAACTCAGCTCTAATTAGCTTTGTGTAGTTACTTTATATTTAGGAGCTGATTTGTTATTCAGGATGCTGTTCCTCAAAGGGATTTGACTCAGGAGAGAAACAGCTGAATTAGAAAGTGTGTGTACACACACACACATACACAAACACACAGGCGTCTTTCTTAGTATTCCTCTTAATCACAATCGGGTCAAAGACAGCAAGCCTGCCTGTTTTCCTTTCATCATTCAGGCTTTAATCACACACATATACATGTGCACACAAAAGGAAGTACAGGTGCTCCTGAAACACACACTTGCAGTTCTGATTGCTTTATTAGCTAAACTGCAAGAACGCTTTAATGAATTAATTCTCATCTCACAGCATGTACTACGAAACACCGAGATGCAGGCTGAATAATAATAAATAACCTGAGAGAAAAACATAGCAGAGACACAAACTTGTAGCGCACAGAATTCACCCTTTAGCTTTGCTACTTGCTGTACATAACACACCGTATAGTCAGAGGTCATAAGCAAAGACAAGAAGCCCGCTTTTTGAGACACACAAACACACACACACACACACACACACACACACACACACACAGCATTCGATACACAGACTTATCAGCAATGGCGTACCATGGGGTTACTGTCATGGCCTTCAGTAAGCAACAGTAAACCACATACACATATCTCTGTTACAGCTAACACAGCTATATAAAAACAATAAGAACATTATGCATGGCTGACATTATATGAGGCTTGAAGCCTTGGTTTTTAAGAGCTGCCTCGATGTAGATGTTCAGACTGTCAAAGCCAAAATCTAATATACCGTTACTCGTTTTAAACTCAACTTGTATTAGTAACAAAATAAGCGTGTGAGCCAATCATAGCCAGTGATGGAAATAAAGGTGTTACAATGAACAGTATAACTAAAGGGGCGACTTTATTCAGTAATGAATAATCAAATGATTTACTCTTTCCCAGTTACAACGTCGTTATTGTTACTGACAATAAAATGTGGAGTTACTATAATTAAGCTGACTACTGCAGATTTAATCCGAGTAGTCTCTCTCTCAGCATATGATCTGCAGGGTGAAGTGGAACACATAACTGTTGATGATTGGTGTGTGTGTTGAGTTGGGAGACAACTACATAACCACATTTACATTTAAGGTATTTGGTAGACATTATCCAGAGCGACTTTTATACAACTGAGCAACTGGGGGTTAAGGGCCTTGCTCAAGGGCCAAACAGTGGTAGATTGTTGGTGCTGGGAATTGAACCCCGATCTTCCAATTAGCAGTCCAACGTCATAACCAGTGCACTACCCCTTCACCCTAATGACGATTGGCTAAGGTAGAGTGAATTTCCATTGTTTTTCAATCAGAGGCATGGAGTAGTGCACACAAGCATGCATAGTCACCTACGACATAGCACCAACGACAATTGCACAGTCTAAAATTGCATACTACTTAAGATTGAAGGTAGATTTTACAAACTGGAAGTTTAAGCACTACCTTTTTTTTACTTGTTGAGGTTGAATGCAAGACTGTTTATGTAACGTGCAACTTCTGACCAGGAAGAAAAAGTCTCTCCATGTCTCCGGTGTAGAAGTACTTCTAATCTAATAGAAGCACCTTATATCGTCACATGACACCACAACATTAAAATAGTGTAGATTAGTGAACAATGTTTTATAATAATAATTTATTCTATTTTGTGTTCATTTCATTAATTTAACCTGTTTAATATTAAGGCTTTCAAGTTATTTGACATAATGAAACAGTTTTTAAAAAGCAAAGCAGTAGTTACTTTTTCTGTTAATTAGTAAATTTTATAATGATGTAAATCAGTTAATATTTGTGAGAAGTAACTAGTAACTATAACTAATAACTTCTAAACATGCCCAACACTGCCTTCACCACTACAGATAGATAGATAGATAGATAGATAGATAGATAGATAGATAGATAGATAGATCTTTAAAATAGCACACAAAAACATTTCTGGCCCTTGCTAGTGAATTTAGTTTGGGTGTAGGTCTTTCTTTCAATTCTTTTTCTTTTCTTGTCTGCAAAAAGGCACCTTGTTTTCAACAGTTCAAAAAGATGATCTTGTGTAGCGGCGCCGGTAACTGTGGCTGTCATATTCTTTCATCAAATTTCACTTTCATACTCCTAAGGTGTAACATTGGGCCCGCCGCTAGATCAAGAGGGTGGGCTGTCGCTGACCGTCAACATTTGATTAGCTGATGATTCTGTCACTAATACTTGTTACAACTCAGATGTGAATATTTCACCAAAAAGCTAGCGTTATTTGTAGTGCTGGTCTACAGTAATACAGCAGTAATATCTGGTTTTTTTTCTTATTGAAAATGTTTCAAAATGTTTAAAGACGTGCCAACAGACGGCACAAGACTGCACGCAGATGTGCTGCCATCTGTTGGTGTGTCTCAATACTTGTTGATATCCTCTCGTATATAGCATTTTTAATAAACCATTGAACCATATTTAAACGTTGTGGTTTCTGTCATCGTAGTATGAAATCTTAGACACACGACTATGGTTAACAGACTTAAAAGCCCACATCGTTAGACCTATCAAACCAAACAGGCTTTCTAATTTTGTGGGAATTACTAATTCATGTGACTCCACTTGAGAAGGAAAGGTTCTTAACAAATCACCACATCAAAAGTACAGCAGATTTCATCTCCATTGTGCAAATCTAAAAGCTCTCCTTCCAATTATGGTATGCAGCTTTGATGCAGCGTCCCGCTTGCACTATAATACACAGCTTGCATATGAAACATGACCGAACACGATTAAATATTAACCCCTGCATTAGGTGAAAGTCAGATCCGTAATATTGGATTATAATTTCATACATGATAGTGTGTGTCAAGCTGTTCAGGATAAACAATAATAATAATTCCCATTAGCGGCGGTGAAAAACAATTGCTCCGATGTTGTGATTTGTTTCTTTGCTATCTGACGGGTGTTTAGAGGGCAGCGAGGAGCAAAGTGAATAAATGAGGCATGAGACTCGAATGCAATGCATCTTGTCACACAGGGGGAAAGGTGGCTGAGTGGATCTCTTCATTCATTGTGCTATGCTTTTATTGCATTCACAGCCACACAAAATACTATTTCCGACAAAACCACTTAGTCACTTCTTAAAATCTTATTAAACCCTTCGAGACAAAGCACACTAAGGTGAAGTGACTGAGCGTCCAAAGTGAAGATATCAATACATGCACTTACCGGACTGAATGCTGATATATAAGCATAAGCAGGTGCTACACTCATAAAATAAGCATTTTAAATAATTATCATACAATGTGTTTTAGTTTTATTGGTTAAAAAGGATAAAAAAACTACTAAAATGTTGTAAAAATGTATTTATCCCCTGTCTGATGTTTACACTGGATTGGTTTTAGATTGTATAACAAAATGTCATTTTAGACAAAGAGAACATAAGTAAATACTGTACTAATCAAACTTTTTTTTTAATTATTATTAAATATTCAAACATCACCAACAGCAAATACCACCAATGGTAACTGTATATTTACTTCGTTATAATTACTTGAGTCGATTTTTGGGAAAAATGTACTTTTAAGAGTAAGTTTAACTGGCCTTACTTTTAGTCTCACCCAAGTTAATTTTTAATTACCAAAATTACCAAAGAAAGAGAAAAAGCAAGCATCTCAGTAAAGACAGTCCACCAATAGCCTCACATTCAATCAATTTTTTCACTCCAAGGACTGAAATGAACAGTTTCATAATGCGATGCCTTCTATGTGCCCAAAACAAGTTCAGATGTCAGTGTACAGGAATTCCATCTCTAACCAGAGAAAGTGTGTAAGTTTCATGGCTATTGGAGGGGGATACTAGCTCCTTTCCTTGATTTCGAGGAACTTGGACTGGGACTCACTCTGCTCCACTGACCCAAGGCTACAATTTACATTACATTTGATCATTACAATTTGCTGAAATTACCAATACATACGGATACACATAAGATTGGGTTCCCTCTTAGGTCTGGTTTCTCTCAAGGTTTGTTCTTATTCTACCTCAGGAAGTTTTTTTGCTATAGTCGCCTCCGGCTTGCTCATTAGGGACAAACTTACATTTCCATTGTTACTGACTGCTTTCTGTGTAAAGCTGCTTTGAGACAACATTTGTTGTTAAAACTGCTCTATACAAAAATTTTTTTATTGAATTAGATTGAATTCTGCAACTATGGGCAGTTTATCCTTGCAGTAAGTTACTATAAAATCAAACACATTGGATTCTTATTCATCCTTTTTACATAGTGGACCCTTTTTATTCTATTCGTTTAATCAGATCCAAAGTAAACAGTAACTTACTACTTGAGAAGACTTTTCATTCAATACTGCATTACTTTTACTTAAGTAATGTTAAACATAGATACTTAAAGTAACTTGAGTAATTATTTTTATAAGATGTAGTACTTGAATTTAGGTAAATTTGTTGGCTACGCTGCACTTCTCTGCTTATATTCTAAAACACCAAATGACAGTAACTCAAACAGAGAAGGGAGTAATGGGGTTAAAATACTCTTTGCCATAATAAATACAAAGATACAATAAAAATACATTTATGTTAATATGACATATAATAGAACTATCATGAAACGGCTGACATTTCTAGCTCTGGTTTTTGTTTTTTTTCCCCTATTGCCTGTAACAATTTTACTATAATGAGAAAGAGTCTGTGTAAAAATGCATAAATCCACAGAAGAGCAGCAAGACAGCTTAGACCCAGAACTGAGTTATATCTAAACAGACCATGTCATGTTTCATTTGGTCATTTTGATCCTGTTATGATGTGAGGTCTATAATGCTTTTTTACATTAAAAACAACGCTGGCAGAAAAGCATGGTGGTGGTAGCATGATGCCTTTGCCTTTGATGTGTTGAAGCCTAAACGTTTATAACATAACGAATTCTGATTTGTATCTAAAAACTGTACCAGAAATTTTGGATAGAATTCAGTTGCAGCTGCACTTAAGCTAAGAAGAAAGCATTTTTCTTTTAAATAAATAAAAAAAAAAAAAACTCTTTTCATCAAATTCATGACTTAAGCCTTAAGACAAGTAATTTATGTTTAGAAATCTACCAGTGTACCACATATATTAATATATATGAGATAGATATTCCTATTAGAATGCAAATGCATACAGTATATGTCTTTTGTATATGGTATATACTATTATATGTAAAAGTAATTACCTTTTCTTTGGTTGATATTTGTGTTTGGTAAATTTATATAATATCAATAATATATGATGTTTTATGTACTAAAATCATGACTGTGACAAATAAATGCCTTTTCTTCTCATTTATTATAATAAGCCTAAATTCAAGCCAAGCTGTAATGATATATCAATAATCGTTATTATCAATAATAATAAAAGCCTACAGTTATTAGAATAATTCTGACAATTAATCTACAGGAAATGCATAAAATCAATAGTCATGCAATACAATAGTCATTCATTCATTATCACATAATTTAATATTGTGGTATTTTTACATTACTAAGTCGTACATTCTGTTCAGGATTTCGACCTCTGCTTTGTCATCTATCTCTTTAGCCTCAACCAGTTTATGTGTGCCTGCTTACCACATGACATTCTGTTTATTGCTTATTGCCTAATCCATCTGATTTGTTTGCCAGCGATGATTTTATTAAAACCTAAACCTGCACCTGCATCCTTCCATCTGCAGTTTATAACACTAATAAACCTGATTAGGAAAATGCCACAAGTATAGAAAGATAAAGCATGAATGGGTCGTTATTGTAAATTGTGAAAAATAAAACTAATTAGGAACATTTTGCATATAGAGTATATAGAGTAGTGTGTATTATTTAATTAGTATTTACTGTCAAAATATATAGACACAGAAAAATCTAAGCATTGATAGAAGCTTTGAAAAATGAAAATATATTTTTCATTTGTCAAAAAACTAATTCTGCTGTAGTAAATAAGTCTTTATGAAATGATAAATACTACAGCAGTGGAGTGCTTTCACATAAAAAAAGTAGAGGCATGAAGTCTATCATCAGTATCACAAGCTATGCTACACTGCCACAACAAGCTAAAATACAACAAGCCCAGAACCACTGACACTGATCTCCTTTACGTGTGTGATCAGGTTTCAGTACTCAGTCCATTTATTATTCATAAAAACAAAATAGATAAATTGAATGAGGAGAAAATGGATTTGACTATAAGGTTTTTTCTGTCCTTGCTCCTAAACACTAATCAGCACTGTAAGAGTATGTAAACAGTAAACACTGAATTACATCCAACAAGCAGTTACTATAAGGCCAAATTTACACCGCATGTATTAAGTGACCCAATTCTTGATTTTTTCCTTCAATGTGGCACAGATGAGATATGACCGACTATCGTGTACACAGGAAAAAAGATGGATTACGATATTTTTAGATTGGTTTCAGGCCTCATTCATATGTGAAAATAAATCGAATATGAATCAGATACGTGCATTAGAGTCTGCTATGTAAGCAGACAGATCGGATTTACCTGTCAATGCAAGTCGATCGTCACTAAAGAAGCAATGGTAATAAGTGGTGCATGTCGTCAGGTGGACACCAGCAGAAATTATATTTGATATTGATATTTATTTTATTTTTTTACTTAAAATCTGTTATGTCTGTAAACATTAAAAAAATAACGCAAAAGATAAATAACTTAGCAGTTAATGCTACAATCTCTCAGGCTGAAACAAGGGCTCTCCTCTTTTCTCTCTGCCTAAAGAGAGCGATGTTTTGTCAACCTTTAACTATAATGCGGAAGCAACATATTAAATAATAATTTTATCTTGCAACCATGGATTATCGCGGCATTTTCCCTTTCTTTTCTGTTTAGTATGTCTATCTTGGGTTGCTTTGCCTTGTATAGTGTAAATACAGATATTGGATATGGATCAGTTTTAAAAGAATATGTAAGCAGGTCACAAAGTTACAAAAATTCTGCAGTGTAAATGCAGCCTAGAGTTAGTACTAGCAGCCATGGAAATCTTTTAGGAGAAACGATCTCAAAAACATGTAGATACTATTTCAGGGAGTTTTTCTATCTTTAAGATTTTTCCCACTGTTTATCAGGTACAAGTAGTTCTTTGCTTTCAACCTGTCAGTAAGGCAAAGCAAATTATTTGGAAAGTTGGGTAAGGCATCTCCAGGTAGTTCACAGTATGAAAAGCATTTAGAAAAAATGTCTGACATTTGCTTTACTCTGGTTGTCAATAAAATAAGCAAGATAAAATCAAATGTGACCTATAAAATGTATTGCTATCTAAACAACAACGTCATGCCCATGATACTTTGTGCCCGACGATTAAAAATAAATAAATAATTGTATTCCCTCGTTTCTCAGGACGTTATGTTTAACTTGGTCATGAGTTAAGCTTAGGGTTAAATATTACTATATAAATATAAAGGCATTATTTGTATTGAATAAATATCAGTTAAATACAGACAAATAAGAGGTAATTATTTTAAGATTTTTCATCAAATCTATCACTTGAGATATTCATTATGTTAAAAAAAGTTCTGTGTTTAATATTAGTGAGCCCTTTTTTCTTGTTTTGTCGCCGAGTTGCCAGTTGCTGCTTACTCGAAATTGAAAGTAAAATGCGTTCAGGCATTTATAAGCTAAATGAATGAAAGAAACATAAAAGAAAAGAGGGTAACTACAACGATCAACACACCCCACTGTTGTTGTCACATGCCAATTGACTGATGGAATGTCCTGGATGATTACCATCAAAACCCTAATTCATACATTGTTTATAGGTCAGTTAATAAGTTACTAATTATGCTAGTGATTAATTATGCTAGATCTGAACATCACACTAATATGTGTTTTCTGAACCTCTTACTCCACACCTCTTGAAAGTCTTTCCACGTGATTATGAAGCGATTCTATGTAGATTTGCTCATTCAGCCGTATTATATAATTAATTAGGAAGTTCATGCACTGATATAGGGGGAGGAGGTCTTGGGTGCTGATCTTGTTCAGTTCTTTCTCTCGGCAAATGATTTCCACACAAATCATAATACGCCAAGTCTTTATGGAGCTCGGGAGTTTTCTTTCTTTCTTTCTTTCTACCTTCTTACCTACCTACCTTCCTACCCACCTATCTATTTATCTATCTATCTATGCTTCAGAAAGTAAAAAAAAAACTTTCTGTTTTTAAATACATATACAGTTTGAGATATTTAATGCACAGAACTGCTCTTAAACTGATATACAGATCAAATATTCCTCTGTTAAGAACTGAAAAATGACACAATGAACCAAGTTCAAGACACATGCAGTCTCGAGGCAGGTTATGACCTCACCACTGTATAACCTTCTGCAACAGACAAATCCTTAGACATACAGGCTGACATTTACAGCCTGAAACCCAGCTGCAAATTTCAGCACAGAGACTCACTGAATCTAATCAAGGGTTTGAGACGATGAGCTAGACTTGAAATGCTTACTGACCAAATCTCCATTAAAACACCGAATGGCTCGGTTTATAATTAGTAGGGCCCAGAGGCTCAGATCAGGTGTGTTGCATCTCTCTGCTTTACTGAGCTGTTATTTACCTCTTAGAGTTTTTTTAATGTATTCAAGCAAATCCATTTCTGAGTAAGCTGAGAAGGCTGTGCTGTGACTAAGAGGCAAGTGTGTAATTTGGGTCCCTTTCTATTTGTGTCTGTAATATGAGAAAAGAGATATGCAGATAATGCTACAAAGATAAGATTGGAAGAATGGAGAATAATGCATAACAATATTACTGGGGTAGACCAAAGATAATGGCTGTCTGACTACAGCATAAAGGCAGCTAAGGTGTATAAATGGCACCCAGCTGGCAATGACAAACGGCAAATATGCAACATTTTCTGCTGTTTTCTACCAAACTTGGTCATGTTTAATGTTAAAAACATCGATCAAGCTTTAAATAATGCAATAAATCTGTAATAACTTTTGACTTTTCGCAAAGTCAAAGAAAAGATTTGAGCTCTCATAACGTTCTTGCTTTGGTTAATTAGTCACTGTGGTTTTCCTATTCACTGGATGTATGAAGTCTCGCAGGTGGAACATAGAAGCCATTGACTTTAGTAAAAGGACATGAACAATGACAAACACACATCTGAAAGTAAAGGAACACTACGTAGAAAAGAAGAGGTCTTAGGAATAACAATGACTGGATTATTAGCGGAAGAGCAGTTCTTAGAAAAATCACAGTTCATCAGGCAGGGATAAACCCCCCCCCCCAAAAAAACGATTACTTCCACCATGATTTAATTGCATTTTTCACACCATTGCCTCATGTTAAATGAATTGTTGTGTTTAATGAGAAAAAATGCACAAAAGTTTTTTTAATAGCATTAATACTGTATTATTAATAGAATATGATTATCCAGTTGATGATACACAGCAACGCATTTATAGACAGACAGATGAAGCTGCTAAGGACTCATTATTGTGTCATATTTAGTGTAAACAAGCCAAAAATCTAAGACACTATAATTATGCTGTTGTGGCTTTTACATTTTTTTTTACAGTCTAATCCTATTAGAGCACAAACAAAACACAGTTTGCACAATTAGATTTTAACCAAAAAACAACTTAGAAACAAACATATTATTTCCAAATGTGGCATAATTCATATGTTTACTACAGTTTTGAAATACTACACCATTATAAAGTCACTAAATACTAAAAAAAAAAAATACATAGCGTCCTAATTTATTCCTATGTAATTATTCTATACTTACTTCAGGCTACATTAAGAAAAGAAATACTTTTATAAATACTAATTTACATCATTTTAAATTCTAACTGTATAAGCAGACATTTATAAAATGATAGAACTCGAGTTTCCAGCAAAGCAGAGGAAATGGATGTTAAAGCTAAAATGTCAAAGAAGACAAGGATTTTCCCTCTTGACATTCTAAAGACATTAAATTACAGTCATGTCCAAAGAAATAATGTATTAAAGCTGGAAAAAGTTGCAAACGGAAGGGACTTTGCGGGTTTTCACTGACTGCTGCTACTTTGATGACTGCAATTATTTATCAACAGTTGGGTGATTCTATAATTGTGGGAATATTTGGTGTCCACATACTTTTTTGAATAATTATATTGTTAATTATTTAAAATATTGTTACTAATTTTCATGAATCAGAAGATGCTACAGGCCATAACAATATAATATTTTCTTTAAAATGTGTCTTCTTCATCTAAATTCTTTTTAATTATGTATCATTGTATAATCAAAATAATTTATTTTATTTTCTATTGGCAATATTTATTAATTTGTTTATTTATATATTATTTATATTAATTTGTTTTTATATAAGTTATATAAGTCCTAATTAGTAAGTTTCCTAATTTTACGACAATAAATTTTCAAAAAAAAAAAATGGGTCCATAAATCTTGCGTTAAATCTGCTCCCTTTCCATACTTTGTCTTATATTAGTGGAATCATCTCCCATAACTGTGTAAGATATAGGAAGTGATGTCGCTTTTTCTCACTTATAAGATGTGAAGCACTTAAAGGTATGTGCTCTCTAAAAATATATATTTCATGTAAAAAAGTTATATGCTTTAAATCATTAAAATTGTTACCACAGTTTTAAAAGAAAAACAGAATTTATCATTTTATTATATGCTGTTAGCCCATGTGCTCTTAGCGTTGATGCTAGTTGAAAAAAATGGTCAATTCTGTTACTGTCAAACTCTGTTACTTAGGTTATTTCTACACATCTACCTAATTTGTCTGTAACAGAGTTGACCCACAATACTACAAAGAAATCTGGGTATTTTTAAGTTAAAATAAAAAGTAGACCTAACTTGTATTTGGCGAGCACTAAATTATTAAAATTGACTATGTTTTCAATAAAGAAACTTTGGTATTAAACAGTTTGCTTTCTTAACTTTCTAAAATGCCAAATGTATCTCCAATTATAACATTTATATCTAATTATAACAATTAACATATTTAATAAAAAAGAATAAAGTGACAAACTAGTTGAACTCACCAAATTCTGTACGTGTTTTTAGTACATGTAATAAATTTTCCAACTATGTACAGTATGTAGTATTTTTCTTTTTAAAAAGGTAATACTCTTTATACGTTTACATTTGCAGTATTTGGCAGACGTCCTTATCCAAAGCGACTTACATTTATACAACAGAGCAATTGGGAGTTGAGGGCCTTGCTTGGGGGCCCAACAGTGGTAACTTGGTGGAGCTGGGAATCAAACCCTGATCTTCTAATTCGCAGTCCAACACCTTCACCACTGTGCTACCACTTTCCTCAATAGAAGTCATTATGTCTTGATGTCTTGTGTAGGAGACACTAAAAACATTTCTATTGTAATTTCATATAGAAGTACTGAAAAAAGGAATCCTAGAAGCATTTGCAAAGGTTTACAATCTAAAAGAATTAAATTTGTAGTCATACTGCTGTTCCATTACAATCACCAGGCACTTCTACTGTTACCTTAAATGGACAGTTCATCCAGACAGTAGACCTTTAAAATCTAAAATCTAATATGGAATTTAGAAAATAATATGGGAAATTTTGTTAAATGTGATTTTGTCAGAAAGTATTACTATAAAAACAGTTTATCGATTGCAAGTACTTCAGTGAGCCAATCCACACAATTATTATTTACATTTATATTTGTGGCATTAGACAGACGCCCTATCCAGAGTGTCTGGATATTATTCTTTGTTATACAACTGAGCAATTGAGGGTTTAGCGTTTTGCTCAGGGGCCGAGCAGTGGTAGCTTGATGGGAATTGAACCCTGGTCTTTAAATTAGTAGTCCACCTTAACAAGCTTAACCACCTAAATCACTCGGCTAAGGGCCTTTCCAAAAGAGTAGATCAGATAAAGGGTTAAGGTTAGGGTTGATTGGACCATATTTTTTATAATGGGATGTATGAGTGTGCCTAGTAAGGTGTTCATAAAACTTATATATAGTGACAAGTAGCAACTAAATAAAAGTAAAGTTAATATGACACTTGATACATTTACACATACTAGTAAACTTGAACTAAGTGTACTTCTTTCTAAGCATTCTTTAAAGTGAACTTTACTTCTTTCTAGAATAATAAATTTGATAAACTTTTTTTTATACTGTAACCGAGGCCTGATCAAAAAAGGGGGGGGGGGAACGCATCCTAGGCTCCTGGTTGGGGAATAGAATAGAGCAGTATTAAAACAGTAACAGTCAAACTTGAACCAGGCTATTGAACAGCAGACCGTCATAAATAAAAGTGATTTATTCTTTGCCTTAAACACTAAGATGAGTTAACTTACACTGTTACTGCTTTTATATTGCTCTGTTCTATTCCCCAGCCAGGCGTCTAGCATGCATGACAAAACAGTGACAGTTATAGCTGATATCAGTCACAGTAAATATACCACCAGGTCACTACGCTTGAAAAAACTGTTGTTCATTAAAAAAATGAAGTGATATGATTGAAAAGACAGCTGGGATCATAAACTTCCAGCTTCAGCTCAAAATCTAGGCTGTGATTACTTGTGAGTTAGAACTGCATGCACCATGAGATAATTAGGCTGCACCAAAACACAAAGTCCCACCATATTACACTGAGCTCGATTAGTGACTGATTTATTTAAATCCCCAGGGATGGACAAGCACCGAAATTGATAGGAAACTTTAATTTGATTAAATTCTGGCACAGAAAAAAAACAATCCCATTGATTTTTCTGTGTAAGAGGTGTGACGGAGGACGACCTCATTCAATACAGGGCTAATTGCTTGGGAGATGCAGTTGCAGGGGCGACTGTAGTACTGTTGCAGATTTAGACAGGGGAAGTCTTACAAAATCCTTGGTTAGAAAGGCTAAAGAACAGATGGAAGGTTCTGTTAGTCAGTATTATGGAAATGAATTCATCGCTCCTAAAACTGTGGGTTGTCTTCAGTGGGCACAAGCAGCCAGCATGCAAACTCAGCATGACCTTGTATGCAAATGAAGGGGATAGAATCGCAAAGCAAGCAAAACTAATAATGTGGTACAGCAAAAGGTCCTCCTCCCTCCCGTTTGCGGTTATTAAAAGCAGGTTTTCTTCCTGAGGTTGGGCTGTGCAGCATATGATCAGTGGCAGGGTGGATATTTCTGCTGTTGCTGGCACACCGGCTCTCTAATTACGCTAACATATTGAGTCATTTAGGCTTAGCATGCCGAGAGCAGCGAAAATTAGAGTCTAAAACAGGTTCAAATCCATGTGCCAATCTCTCATCCTGTGACTCTCACAATGCCACAGAATGCCCTGGGCTTGAGAATAGGGGGTGGTGGTGGTGGTGGTTGGGGGTGATGGATAAATGTGGTGAATTAATGCAGGCATCAGAAAACACACTACCGCATTACTTTAGCATTTACATTCGGGTGAGTGATTATTTGCATATGCATGGCTATGTGATTAGTTTAGTATGCACAGCAGAGGTTTTTCAGCAGAGCACAAAGGAATGCATTTTGACAGATGCTCCTATCCAGAGCACCTTTATACATTTGGCTCATTAATACAACTGAGGATTTAGGGGTTAAGGGCTTTGCTTAGGTGCCCAGCAGTGGTAACTTGGTGGTGATGGAAATCAAACCCACCATCCTCAGGTTAGTAGTCCAACACCTCAACCACTGACCTACCATTTTTCCCCACAATATGTAATATGTAGTTCACTAAAATGATGAACATGTACACCCCAATCGACTTACCGAATCTTTTCGATCAATATAAACAAAAATAATTGTTTTATTACCACAAGTCTAATATAAATTTGTCAGGACGCTGCTGTTTTGCACCTTGAGAAGCAACCTTCAGTGTTCACCAGTCCAACCTCTTTAGTGGTTCAGGTCCACCTTTAAGCACTTATGAACAGTAAACGTTTTAATGTATATATTGTCTATAGTAGTACAGGTAAAATCAGAAAATCTAAAAATTCTTAAAGCTCTAAGTGTTTTTAACCGTGCGAGCCATTAACCAATACTGTGAAGTGTAACAAGCAATAAAAACTTTAATGCCAATCATGAGCACAAGAAAACAAGTTAAAAAAAACTTCTTTAAATTTACAGCATTTGGCAGATGCCATTATCCAGAGCGACTTACAATTATCTCATTTATACAACTAAGCAATTGGGGGTCAGGGGCCCAGCAGTGGAAGCTTGGTGGTGGAATTGAACCCAGATATTTTAGGTATCAGTCAAACACCTTAACCACTTACCACTTATTTAGTAGCGCTGTGTATTGCCATGGGCGGCACGATACAATACATATCGTGATACATGGGTTATGATACAATATATATCATGATATATTGCAATATTTCAAAAACAATGTAAAACAAATACCTTTCTTCTGCATGCCTGCAATGAAGGTTTAAAACTTTCTTTACATATGTATCGATAGTAGAGGTTAGAATACCGAATATTGCGATAGTTATCTTTATCATTATCTTCACACAGCTCTAAGATTTTGCATTTGCGAAAAAGACTTTTATTCAACGAAAAGCAGATAAGGATTGTATGTTTTTACCTACACAATCCCCAACAGAGTCCAACACATGGTGAATAAGATGATGTTTTTAGCAGCCTGCTGTGTGTGTAGCAGTTGGCTTCACAAATTGAGGATTACACACAAAACATCTCTTCTTGAAAGCGTTCATCAGACTAAGCTAGCTCTCACAAAATCTTTCAAATAATACAAAGAGAGGGAAGTGCACTCAGGCAGTGTAAGTGGTGCTCTTATTACTGTCTGGCACTGACAGATTGGTTCTGTGCCTACATGCTTTTATGTGCAATTTTAGTAAATGTGGCTGGGCCGGTTACTACTGTGCTCCCAATCCCTGATCATGAAGTAGACCTAAACATGGTTAAAAACACACACTAAATCAGGATAAGGTATGTTAAATAACTGACTAACAAATATATTAACAAAAACAAAGGAATAGACAAGTAACATAGCTAGAAGTGCGGCTTACACTCTTCAGCGCTTATTCTTTCTTCTCAGTTTCTTTAGATTAAACCACCTAAAGACCCAGCAGTCAACCGCACAGCACTGCACAATTATATCATTAATGTATGGGCCTGGGATTTATAGCTAGAAACGTATATCCATCAGTGCCGGTCCCTTATGCATAATCCAGGCTTTTTCAGAAATGAATATTTCATACATTGGCCACATCCGTTATTGGCACATTGTATATGAGTTACAGTGCTGCACTTCTGAACTAAAAGATGGAAATACAGTATGTCTGGCTCATTATCAGCTGATTTAATTATTAAGTTCTTGAGATAAGCTTCAATGTGACCCTTGGGGGAAAAGTGAAGACCAACTTTGCTTAAATGCCAATTTGGAAATTAGAGTGGGGAAAGTTTTACTTGAATTTACTTACCTGACAAGAAATTTCTACAAAATGTCTGCTTTTACAATGTAGTAATAAATATAGCATAAGCAATTTACTTAATGCTGTTGCTTTGGCTTACTTTTTGACCTCACCTAAATAAACACGTGACAAATTAATTTATAAACCATTTAAACAGCCTTTCTGATACATCTGAAATTAAATTATATTTAAATAACATTTTTTTCCTATAGGCACCTATAAAATTCAGGGCCTAAAACAAATAGACAGTTTGTAGATATCCTGTACTCATGAATTCCTCTCTTTATTTATTAACTACTATAGACTTTTTTATCTTTCTAAAATGTCACAGTATTGCTAGTTTTTCAGCAAAATAGGTGGATGGATCGTATAGATAATGTGACAGACATATTCAGTTCAAATATCAGATTTGTGGTAGATATGTCAGAAAAGGAGGATTGCATTTTTGGAGTGATTTGCATCCAGATCTCTGTCCGCCAGTAGAACACCAGCTCCTCTACTTTTTCTCTATCTGTGACACTTATAAATAGACTAGAAATAAACATAAGCTGCAGGCTAAATTATTATTTACTACGAACTTCATTAACTGTAGGAATTTTAAAAAGGTTTTAAAAATGGAGCACCAAAAGCATTTTAATAACAGGAAGTATAAGTCATTTCTCCCTCATTGCTAGTTGACTGGATATGCAGTTAATTTGACGTATGTAGGTTTGGAAAAATACTGTGCATTTTTAAAATGTTTAAAAATAAATTGTGATCTTATTTTAAAAAGTAAATTATATCCATTGAAGTGTTGGTAGCCATCTTGAAATTCATTTTAATTTTCAGCATCAGCCCCTCTTATGGCCAAGTATTAGCTCAGCGATTAAGGTTAGAACTGCTCACAGCAGAAGGTTGTAAGTTTAATTTTTAGAACTACCATAACAGCACAGCTGGCACCTTTACCTTAACCTTACCTGCTCAGTCTACAAAAGGGCTCCTGAAAAAGTATCAAGCATTCCAGGAATTTTTTGGTAGTGCAACATCTGGCTTTCTCTTGCTGGAATTAATTTACACTAATTATACTACAAAATAGTTTATAAAACATATACATCATGTAGCAGATGCTGTTATCCAGAGAAATGTATAAAAGTGCTTCGAGTCTTATCATTGAACACATTAGTACTGATACACTAGATCAGCGGTTCCCAACAGGAGGGTCCCAACCCACAAGGGGGCCACAGCGAGCTGTGTAGGAGGTTGCGTCATACTTTGAAAGTGAGCAGTGAGCATACCCATTCGAAGGAAAACGATCGTATTACTTTAGCTACAGTGCCTTAAAAAGCATTTATACCCCTTAAAAATGTTTCACATTTTGTCACTTTACAACCACAAACTTAAATGTATTTTATTGAGATAAATATAATTATCAAAATTTTAAGCAAATAAAAATCTGAAAAGGGTGGTGTGCATTTGTATTTAGCCTCCTGCGTCAATAATTTGTAGAGCCACCTTTTGCTGCAATGACAGGCGCAAGTCTTTTGGGGTATGTCTCTACCAGCTTTGCACATCTAGAGACTGAAGTTTTTGCCTATTCTTTGCAGAATAGCTCAAGCTCAGCCAGATTGGATGGAAGCATCTGTGAACAGCAATTTTTAATTCTTGCCACAGATGCTCAATGGGATTTAGTTCTGATTTTTACTGGGCCATTCTAACACATGAATATTTTTTGATCCAAACCATTTCATTGTAGCTCTGGCTGTATGTTTAGGGTCACTGTCTTGCTGGAAGGTGAAACTCCTTTCCAGTCTTAAGTCTTTTGCAGCCTGAAACAGGTTTTCTTCCAGAATTGCCCAGTATTTAACTCCATCCATCTTCCCATCAACTCTGACCAGCTTCCCTGTCTCTGTTGAAGAAAAAGCATCCTCACAGTATGTGTTCACAGGGTGATGAGCAGTGTTACTTTTCCACCACATATAGTGCTTTGCATTTAGCCAAAAAGTTCAACTTTAGTCTTATCTGACCAGAGCACATGTTTGCCGTGTCTCCTACATGGATTTTTGGCAAACTGCAATGACTTTCTTCTTGCGACTTTTCCATTAAGGCCAGATTTGTAAAGTACACGATTATAGTTGTCCTGCGGACAGATTTTTGGCGAGTACCAGGTATTTCAGAAATAGGTGGGTCTTCAATCGTCTCTCGAAGAGAGTCAGCTACTTTGCTGTTCTGACATCGACAGGAACTTAATTCCACAACTTGGTGCCAGAGCAGTCTTGAGACAGACCAGCCTTGAGGGATGAGCAATTATGCGATTTGGAACCCACCTCATAATAAAAATACAAGTTAATATTTTTTGTAAGGAACAGATAACTTTTTAATATATCAATATTAGGGGTTTTACAAGATCTGATTGGTCTGGTGAGTTTGTAACGATAGAAGATGTCCCGCCACATTTAAATCGTTTGTGTACACAAACGATTATATATATATATATATATATATATATATATATATATATATATATATATATATATATATATATATATATAGAGAGTATAGATAGATAGATAGATAGATAGATAGAGAGAGACGCACATCAAATAAGCCTCATTACACAGGGTGGACTTGGTGTTGCCCCTGTTGCGTGGCCGATTTTTTAAAATATGTTGAACCAGCTGTTGCCACACAAATTAACGGCCGTGGCAAAAAAACCCAAACGTTTGCACCGTCTTTAAATGTATGCGGTCACATAATGCATTCGCATTTTGTGTTTTAGTTAAAAAATTTTTAGCATTGAGAATTTCTTTAAAAAAGTCAAAAATCTTGTCTTGTTCTCGTGAACCCAGTCTCATGTCTCGTCTCATCTCGTGGGATAAGTGTCTAGTCACATCCCTAATCAATATTTTATCATTCTACTCCAAATCTACTCTAATTCTTCACCTTATTAGAAAAGTGATGTAACGCCGTTGCAAGATACAGTGATATAAAAAAATCATGCGAATTTCTACACAGTGTAATGTAGAGATGCATTTCGAGAGCGCAATAAAATGGGATCACACAGATTTCATTGTTTCATTTGTTTAATAAATGTCCTCAATAAAAACACTTCAGTTATTGGCTTTCAGTAACATTTTGCTGAGAATATATTGTGACATGAACATTGAATGCCTGCACGTGAATCGCTGCACGTTCGTAGCTGTAAACGTCTTAACATTCATGCGAAGTTCAGATCCCAATCTTTGAGATTTTCTTTTGGAGTGCAGGCTTCCTTGAGGATTGTGTAAGACACGAGTCCAATACAGTATCAAATATTAAGGCATCATTAAACAGCCATAATGGCACTGTGTTATACCAATAATTGACCATGCTCATCTCCAACATCCTCGTCTACAAATCTCAACAACACACGATAAAAAAAAATCAAAAGCTAAGCCAATCACCAAGCCAGTCATGCAACACTACACATTTACAACACGTGAGTGTGTGCAATAGACATTATAACGCTGGACAATAGAATCTCTTTGGTTACTAGAGAGATTAAAAGCTTTGCATCGGTCTGTATTCTACGAGTTTGGACGTCATATGAGAGCGCCGCTTATGTAAAAGCAAAATGTAAAGCAACTTATGAGGTAAGCGAGTAAACAGCTGTATGGTTTTGGTTCATTTGTAAAAAACAATATGAAAATGGACATGTTCAGCTGAGTTTAATGAGAGGGACAGCATTGGAAGATTTTCGTGTCATTACTGAGAGAAGCAGCTTAGATACGAAGATATGAATATTGTCACTGTGTGACTTAATACACACAATAATATTTTATTGATACTTTTAATTTACAATATTTGGCTGAAGGTTTGTCACACATATAGGTGTAATAGTCAGGTGTCCCCAAAGTTGGAAGCACACAATTATGCTCCTTGTTTAGAGATTTACTTGAACCAGAACACCCAAACACTGTTTCAGCATGAAAATGCAGCTGTGCACAAAGCCCCTGAGCTCCTCGAGAACATGGTGTGTCAAGTTTCATGTAAAAGAACTTAAGAGTTCCATACAGAGCCCTGACTTTGAATCAACCCTACTGAGATCAACTGGAACCCTGACTGCATCCCACACATCAGTTCCCAAGTTTACATAACACTCTTGTTGGCGAATGAACACAAATTCACGTAACCCAGGAGTGGAGTAATCTCGGTCCTAGAGGGCTGGTGTCCTGCAGAGTTTGCCTCAACACACTTATATGTAAGTTTCAAGTATACCTAGCAAGATCTTGATTAGTTGGTTCAGGTGTGTTTCATCAGGGTTGGAGCTAAACTCTGCGGGACACTGGCCCTCCAGGACTAAGATTGCCCACCCCTGCCATAACCACTATTTAAAAGCCTTTCTAGAGGAATGCCGGGTATGACAAAAGGACAGGGATGAGATCTATAAGCACATGAGTATGGTCTTTAAGTGTTCACATACTTTTGGCCATACAGTTTAGTGTATTAACGCTGTGCATATACAATACATTCACAGCATTTGGCAGATGCCCTTATTCAAAGAGACTAAGTGGTAGGAGTCTTGCTCAAGGGCTCAGGATTGGCAGCTCACAACCTTCTGATGAGTAATCACAAAACCACCATTCTAGCTTTACCTAACCTTAAGATTAACCTCAGTAACTAATTCTCAAAAACTATTTTTTTTACATTCTATCATTGTGTAACCTCGTCTCACACACATCTAGTCTAAGTTCACCGCTATCCCCCTGTGGTGTAAAAGACCAACTGAGAACTGAAGCAATCATTTCTCCAAACAGCAAAACACTTCAGAATAAAAATAAAGAAGATGCCTCAGGGTTTATTGGGTGCTTACAGACATACCCTGCAGCTGTCAGGTACCGGGGTTCGGAGTGCTAGGGTCGATGATCAATATATCTCACTCACAGCACTGACGGGATGCTTAATGGTTTGGAACAGCTTTCTGATGAAGGCCTCATCACAGACTGCCTTTTAACATTTTCACTGGATTCGGCATTAGCCAATGAATGATGGTCTCCCATGTTAATGTTTTTAGCATCAGCGAACAAATGAGCAGTATTACTGCCATTATCCAGGCTATTTAAGCAGTAAAGCATCCAAGCGCTACCAGAAAAGCTTGCAACTCTTATTACCTGGTGTAACCCCCCGGGACCCCCCCCACCCCCCACCCCAAAATACAGCTAATACTAAAAACTAATCTTTGAGAATAAAATGATGCTACACTTTTTAAACTACAGCGTTTTCCTTAATTATAGATTCGCACAGTAAAAAAAAGGTGCCAGTCATAAATCCAAAGGGTATTGTGGGTTTTTCCCCACATTTTTGATTTTACGTACAAACTAACAATAATATGTTTAAGTGAAAAAATAAAAATTCCGAAAAAAGATTTTACCTTTCTTGACCAAATGAAAGTTTTTTTCTGGACATTTCTAATCAGAAACGTCCAGCATGTAGAAAGAAAAAACATAAACTTACAACAGAATTTCACATGCATTACAAAATAAGAGATGGTGTGGGGATTTTTCTCTCTTTTTCTCTTAGTTGGGTGCCAGGCGACAACAAGAAAATAACAAAGTAACACTCAGGCATGGCTGCTTCCTCACACCAAGCACCGACTAAAGAGGAAATATTCTTAATGCTCTAAATTGGTTTGTAATTTCACAGGTGAAAATGTACTTAAAAAGAAATTGATGATTTTCACATCCCCTGGTGAGATTCTATTTCCCAGGGGGTATCATATATCGCTGTAACAGCCTGTAGCTATGGCTAAACTGTAAATTTTGCCACCCTTAAATATATAGAAACAAACAACTAAAAGAAACTCACTTTCTTTCTGACAGGAAAACCTCTAGTATTATGGCTACACATAGAAATGTTTTAGGTTCTACAGAGATACAACAACAAAAAACCTTCTTTCTTTCTTTCTTTCTTTCTTTCTTTCTTTCTCTTCTTCTTTCTTTTCTTTCTTTCTTTCTTTCAATCTCTATGACCCACGTATTCAGTTTGGGTGATTTTTAAACAACTGAAGAAAGAACTACACTAAAGTTGTGATTTTTTTTTTTTTAGATAAACTCATTCATACAGCCTCAGTAACAATAATATCAATCAGCCTGAAGTCTATACAAATGATACAGGGTCATTTTGTAAACCAGATATCCTACATTTGTTCTAATGAATGAATATCTGGACAGCTTCTGTTTGGGAAAGGTTTATAGTGGAAGAGTCCAATGTTTGCATCGGGTGGTGCAGAATTGCAGATGAATTTGGCACGCTCTCTCTGGAGTTGCCTGCCAGCTCACATTTCACTAAAATGCTTGGGGCTTTTCTCGTGGTTTGCCAAGCTCACTAGCACTTTCTCAAAGCGGAGACTTAATGGATGTACACAGGAAATACGACATAAAAGTGGCAAAGCTTTCAGAAGACAAAATACGAGTGCTTTTCTTCGCTTTGAGCAATGCACTTTGCTTACTAGCAATGTAACTAAAAATATAAATAGAGTAAAAAAAAAAAAAAAAAAAAAAAAAAAAAAAGACACAACCACTTAAACAGGCTTCAAAGTAAAAAGAATAAAAGTAACACACATGCACAAAGTTATAGAGCCCTTTGTTTGGAAACGGATTCCTGGACAAGTCGGTCTCATCCCACTTTAGCTCTGGAGTCCAGCCCGTAATATCCAACCTGCACCAGGATGGCGATGTCGATCAGGATCTGGGCCATCCCACACACTACGAACTGGGCAGGACTTTCGTTAATCACAAAATACGTTGTCTTGAAAATGTCTCCAGCCGTCCACATGAACACCATCTTTACGCTAAGAGAAAAAAAGAAAACAAATCTGCTGCAGTTAAACCACGAAGAGAATAAAATAAAAAGTAAAATACAAAAAAATATGATTTGCAGTAGCTACTCTGTTTGCTACTTCAACTCATTTTCTCTTTAATGAAATCCCAGGGCTCAACACAAGGCAGGGGACTTTATTAAAATGTTGTCAAAAGCTAGCGCTCATTCTTTCTACTTTCTCTGTGTACAACCACTTTAAAAGCACAAGCTGTTAGCTGAATGCCCAATGTACACATTACAACTGCTTTTTTTTCCAGGATCATCAAAACCAAAGGAGGAAAAAGAGAAAGAAAAAATTTCCTCTGGCGTAAGTGCGCAATCCATCTTTATTGGAATTGGATGATCTTGGGCGCTGTAGCAGGCTTCAGGTGGAACTAGAGGAAATCTTTTCTCATTTTCATTCGCTGAGACTGCCAATACATTGACAAACTCTCTGTGGAACCATCAACCCAAATTGAAAAACTTTAGGTAGAATCGTGTTTTTGAAGGAGAGAGTGATACCGAATTTGCTTTTTCACTGCAGGTCAATTGGCTCTACTCTCTCTCTCTCGGTGCTATTTACGCTTTAAAAGCTTATTCGTTTTTATCGCTACAGAGAGAAATAGCGCAGGCGAGAGTGGACTATCCATCACGTCGAGTTGTCGTGGATTCAGCATCCAAGGGATCATCCTAGCAAGACAAGTATGGAGAGGAAATAGACTCTCAAGCTATAGTAATGCACTGGTCTGTTTCTCCACACACTCTTTCAGTTCAAGTCTACAATCTCTTCCTATAAATCTAATACCCTTCCTAATCATCGTTTCAGCATCCCAGAGATGAGTCGACTGTGTTCACGGCTCATCTCTCTGGAGATAAAGACTCATAAGGAATGTAGTGATCCTGCCAGCGAAAAAGATCACGCCGGTCTGACAGCTGCTTTCATAACGTGTCCTGGTACGAACTCAGCCTCGCACTGCACAAAGGTCAGAGCTGACAGATGCAGAACATGTGGAAAATGGCATCGAAGCCTGGCTCAGTTGTCAGTACCTAGCACTATGCTAGTGACAGGTGTAAAGGAACCTCCCCAAATTCCAACTAAGCCAAAAAAGGGCTACAGCAGACTGCCAAAATATTTACATATTCAAAGGTAGAAAAGTGCATTGATGTACTTTATGTAAATAAGCCGTATTTACAGGCTGGACATACACACGTGCACACACACACACACAAGAAAGAGAATAGAATAGAATAGAATAGAATAGAATAGAATAGAATTAATTGTGTTATGCAAAAATATACTTATAGTGGAGCAGGGTTCCACAATCGATAATTTGGTTCCTTATTCTAAACTTTATAACATTACTTGTAGACACTTGATTTCCAAACTTTTAGGGTATATATAATATATAAATATATTATAATAATATATTAATAAGAAAAGGTTATTTTTGGGATAAATAGTGACATCAAAACCTATTCCTTATTCCTGAGATGCAACAACAAGTCACTACGGCTTTTAGAACAGAGGTAAAGACATGTCACCCTGAAAAGCAGCAGTGTATTTTTAATTTTACAAATCATCAGATTTGTAACCATAAATAATAAATAATGCTGCCACTTGATTCCGCTGTGTTGCCGCTTGGTTCTGCTGTGTTTCGGCTTGGTTCCGCTGTGTTTCGGTCTAATTACATTGTGTTTCGGCTTGATTCCGTTGCGTCGCCGCTTGATTCCGATGCGTCGTCGGTGATTCCGATGTTCTCCGCTTGATTCCGATGCGTCTCCGCTTGATTCCGATGCGTCGCCGCTTGATTCCGATGCGTCGTCCGCTTGATTCCGATGCGTCGTCGCTTGATTCCGATGCGTCGTCGCTTGATTCTGCCGTGTTTCGACTTAATTCCGTGGTGTTTCCACTTGATTCCGTTGGCGTTGCCGATTGATTCCGTTGTGTCACTGCTTGATTCCGTTGCGTCACTGCTTGATTCCACTGTGACGCCGCTTGATTCCGTTGTGACGCCGCTTGATTCCGTTGCGTTGCGCTTGGTTCCGTTGCGTCGCCGATTGATTCCGCTGTGTTGCCGCTTGATTCCGTTGTGTTGCCGCTTGATTCCGTTGTGTCGCCGCTTGATTCCGTTGCGTCGCCGCTTGATTCCGCCGTGTTGCCGCTTGATTCCGCCATGTTGCCGCTTGATTCCGCCGTCTTTCGGCTTAATTTCATTGTGTTTCCGCTTGATTCCGTAGTGTTTCCGCTTGATTCCGTTGCGTTTCCGCTTGATTCCGTTGTGTCGCTGCTTGATTCCGTTGCGTTGCTGATTGATTCCGTTGTGTCACTGCTTGATTCTGCTGTGACGCCGATGGATTCCGTTGTGACGCTGCTTGATTTCGCTGTGATGCCGCTTGATTTCGTTGCGTCGCCGCTTGATTCCGTTGCGTCGCCGCTTGATTCCGCTGTCCGTCCTGTTTCCGTTGTTGCCGCTTGATTTCGTTGCGTCGCCGCTTGATTCCGCTGCGTTGCCGCTTGATTCCGTTGTGTTGCGAACTTATTTTTTGCTTTTTTTTAAATGTCGTTGTGTTGTGTAAAAAGTTTTACAGAAATAAAGCACTTCGATTCTCATCGTCACACCTCCTTCAACTCAGAGCCCTGCTACATAAATCCCTTTCTGTACCTCCCACTTTGGACCTCTATCCCTCTCTTTCTCTTCCTGCTGAACTGTACTCAGAGACTGCAAACATCATTAGATAGAATAAAACATTAAAGAGGTAATTAGCAGAGGCAGGTCGTCTGTACATGATCGAATCCATCAGCAGCTAATCATACTTGTAGAGAGCCACTTCGTTCCCAAGTTCACTCAGAGAACAGCAGGTCCGGTGTGTCTGTTCAGGAAGTAACGTCCTCAACCTCACTTTCTTACTGTCTCTTTCTCTCTCTCTCTCACACACACACACACACAGAGAGAGACACACACACACACACACACTGCCATTTAGTTATCCTCTCACTCACCTCTTCTGCCTTACTCCTAACCCTCCTCTTGTGTAATGAATTGATAAAACGGCAAAAGAAAATGTTCAGCAAACAGTTGAGAGGCTTGAGGGAGAAGAACAGACTGAAAATGATTACGGAAACTGAGACTTGTGGTTCAATTCTCACAGCCTGTTTTACAATTCAGCCTCCACTCAACCCCAGACAAGTCCACATCGATCCCTTACACCTATCACTGCCACACACTGACAGACACACACACACACACACACACAAAATGAATGGCAAGAGAATAGAAGAGAAGGGAAAGGGAGTGTAGAGAAGAAAAGGGTGTAGAGAAGAGAGGTGTGTATAGAAGAGAGGAGTGTAGAAAAAAGATGTGTAGAAGAGAAGAGTGTAGAGAACAGAAGATAAGAGTGTAAAGGAGAGAAGAGTGTAGAGAAGAGAGGAGTATAAAGAAGAGAAGAGTGTAAAGGAAAGTAGAGTGTAAAGAAGAGAGGAGTGTAAAGGAAAGTAGAGTGTAGAGAAGAGAGGAGTGTAAAGGAAAGAAGAGTGTAGAGAAGAGAGGAGTGTAAGGGAGAGAAGAGTGTAAGGGAGAGAAGAGTGTGAGGGAGAGAAGAGTGTATAAAAGAGAAGAGTGTAAAAAAGAGAAAAGAATGAAAGAATAAGAAAAATTGGAGCCACAAACAATAGTAAAAATAGTAAATACCTACCAAATAAAGAAAAAAAGGAGGCAAAAAAGTCAGTATAAAAAGATGACATAATATAACATGATGCTTCTCTGACAGCTTTTGTAACAATTGTAAGTAATAACTGTGATAGTTGTGTGTGTGTAGCTTTTATGCTCCTTACACACTGACAGAGCACAGTAGTGTACTGCTAGCGAGACATAATGTGACTAGTGTCAATCACATGCACTTTGCGAATAAGTGAAGAAAAAGTGAACGAGTGCTCGTGAAAGAAGGAAAAGAAACTAGTAGAAAAAACAGTGAAAGGAAGAAAGTATCTTTAAAGATTAATTACAGTTAGAAAGCAGATCCACTATTAGCACCCAACGGCTATAAAAACATTAGCGCTTCAGAGATCGGGGACGTGATGTGTTGGCTAATGTGACTGGAAGAGAAGAAAAGAAAAAGAAAGGACGAGACATAGGTAGCAGATGTGGAGATGTAGAGAGAAACCATGTTTGGTTCTATTCTTTAAAACAATGGTGTGACTTTGGGGGAGGAAATTGACAGGCATCAGAAAGGCTGATACGCAAAGAAAGCCTCAGCAGCACATTTAATTAACCCGTAGCTACACAACTCGTCCTGTACAGCAACACTGAGAATGAACTCGGCAGGATTCGGAGAAACAGCGAGGTGGGTGGGTGGGGGTGGAACAGTGCTCAGGCCCTCGCCGATTCAGAACAGATTCACTGTAATCTCACAACCTACTTTAACAGGATGACAGATGGTACGAATGTCATCTGAAGTGTCGTTTCTGAGAGCGGTGATTAAAGAGCACTGAAGTACATTCAGTACTGAATAAAGAATCTGATCTGATCGAATGAAAAAGGAAAAGAAAAGGACAAGAGAAGGAAAGGGAAAGGGAAAGAAAGAAAAAAAAGTAAGGGAAAGGAATGGGACACGAAAGGAAAGGAAAAGGAATGGGAATAAAAAGGGAATGAAAAGGGAAAGGAAAGAAAAGAGAAAGGAAAGGGAAATAAATGAAAAGAGAATGAAAAGGAAAACGAAGGGAAAGGGAAGGAAAAGGGATGAAATAGGAAGGTAAAGGAATGGAATGGAAATGAAAGAAAAAGGGAAAGAAATTAAAAGGGAAACAAAAGTAAAGGGAAAGGAATGGAATGGAAAGGGGAAAGAAATAGAAACGAAAGAAAAAGGAAAAGGAGGAGAAAAGCGAAGGGAAATGAAAGGAAAAGGAATGGAAAAGCAATAAAAAAGGGGAAAAGGAAAGAAATGAAATGGGGAAAGATAAAAGGAAAGAAAATAAAACAGAAAAGAAGAAGGAAAAAAAGTGAATTATATTTTCGGGCATTTTGCCTTTATTGGTAGGACGGGATAGAGATGAAATGGGGAGAAAGGGGAATGGCACCAGAAGGGACCAGAATCGAACTTGGGTCGCCGGCACCATAACCCATTATACCACCTGACGCATTTTTTTCATTCCCAAACTGGTGTATCAGACATAGTAGTAAAAGTAAAAAAAATAGTAAATAGTAAAAAATTTCCCTCTAATTGAAATTCAAGAATCAAAAACGCATCAAATTCTACTGGCCCTCTTTCATTATTCCATAAATTGCTACAGACTTTCAGTTTGTTCCAAAAGGGAACAATTTATCAAAAATGTAGTGAGAGGAAAAAGGTTTTGCTCAAGACAAACAATAAAATATGCATGTGGATCGATCTACCCCTTTCAAACGATTGCATGCTTCCAGAAAGAAACGGATCTACTCTTTACAAACAAAAGACAGTGCAGAGAGAAAGACAGATGTTATTTAAAATTCTCGAATAAGGTAAACAAGACCACATCAGTCAGATGAAACAGAGGAAGAGAAAGAGAGAAAGCGTTAATAAAGACTGTAAACTTCATCATTCTGTCAATATCACTCAGAAACACGTTTGTGAATGGAATTTATTAAAAAGTTTGCACTGTAATCACTGTAACGTGATTAGAGGTCTATTAAAACGCGGACGTTTTTTAATTCATGCCTCTCGGTGGAACTGCAAACTACAACAAGCCTGCAGGTGTGTGATAATTGGTGCATACTGACCTCAGTAAACAGCTAGTGTATGCCGCTATGCTGAATGGCAAAAAAAAATGATATGCTAGCTTTCCTTCGCTTCTCTCTTTCCTCTCACTTATTCTAAAACTTCTTCTCTTCACTAAGCTGCCAAACTTCTGTGGTAATGAATAATTCTACTCTGATTAACGCGCATTTAAATACACATAACGTAGGCGATCAGATGGATTATCTTTTTCCTGCTTTAACTTCGTATGGGTGTTAAGCAGCACCTGCTTATGATCCCAACACATCTGCTGAGCTCTTAGTGTTCTCCTAAACTCCAGGCTAAACCATTCTGACTGCCGTAGGGCTCCATCTGCTAATTACAACAGCAAAAAATATGGAGACAAACAAGTAATGGGTTTACCATTAATAACCAGGAAATGTGGTATGGGAAGTCTTGAACATATTCGAGAGTATTTGTCACTCTTGCTAATGATGTTTCAGAGGTGCAAAGCCTTGACACACGGACAACATAATAAGTCCACATCAGCGAAGGCCTGCGGTTAGAACAGCGGGGAGGAATTCTAGTCTTTTCCGTAGCTGCAACTCTGTAGTTACAATTTCTAGTATTTTTTATTATGATATCAGTTGATACTTGACTGTTTTACTGTGAACATAAGTACTAAAAAATAATATAAATAGTATTATAAATATTATAAATAAAAGATCTGGGTTTGATTTCCAGCACCACCAACCTGCCACTCAATTGTATATAAGAGATAAAAGTAAGTCGCTCTGGATAAGGGAGTCTGCCAAAATGCAGTAAACAAATAAATTAAATGATATTTGAAAAGGAGTTTTGATACAATGATGAGTAGAAAATAAACACATAATCGCATGGAAGGAGGTTAAAGAAGGCAACAGCAAAAGAACAAAAAAAAAAATCTATAAATTATTGTTTTTCTACCATGTTGTACTTGCAATAATACAGTGATATCATTACAACAATACAGGGATTTTTTGCAAATCGCCTTTTCTAATAATGTGCAACAGTTTCATGGTGAATCCAGCTAAAGTGTACAGTTATGACATTAATGTCTTTTCTATGCACAATCTTCTATAATAATGGTCATGGAGTAACCAGACAGGAGACAGAGATAATAAGATGCAAATACAGAGGATCTGAACCCGTGTGCTGGAGCTCTGAGTTTAGAAGCTTTTGACGAGAACCGGAGAACCAGGCAAGCAGGTCAGTAGTGGGATGCTAACAATTAAAATCGTTCAAAGTAGCAAATCTGCGAACATGCAGTAAACATGCGAGAGCAGACAGTTGAGTAAGTGATAAAAAGTGAGTAATTGTGATGGACTGATGAGGTGCAGGTGTATCTGGGTAATACTCAGGTGAGGCTATGTGTATTGGGTGGGTGTGGAAGCTAGCATGGCTGTAAATTTCATAATTGCACTTTTATAATGAACAATGCATTAAGCTGATTGACAAACTGAGTTTTTTTGTTAATAACGTTAATTAATAAGTAATTTGAATAATTATTTTGAATAATTTTGATGGGGTAAACAGAGCTCATTATCATCAAAATTAGTGTTTTACACTACCAATGAAAAATTTCAATCAAATTATATTTTATATAATTTTATTAAGACCCTAAAGAAATATATCAACTTGTGAAAAATGGACATCCAATGTTTTTTTAAATCACTTGTATATGTCCCTCTGAATAAGATCAATAATGTAAATATAAATACGTTGGTCACTTCAATGATAAAATGCATTGGTTTTACAGGAAATACAAAAGAATAGATAATAATTACTCCTTCAAGGTGAATCACTTAACAATAATTCAGGTATAACCCAGCGGTCAGACTCGATATAACCCGACACATGTCTATATTACGGAGACAAACATTTGTCACAGCCATAACTGTGGCTCCAATCCAATCACAATCAATGCTGCTGTGAGGAGGTGCTGACGATGCTTGAACTCACATTGTAACTGTAGGTAGGTGTGAGTAAGAGCTGGAGTATTGTATGTTAGAGATGGGCATAGTGACGCTGATTAGTTTCCATGGTGATTAAGGACTTGTCACCTGCTGCTGGTGATGATCTAAACTGGTGTCCATATTTCAGCAGGGCGTCATTATCCCTTTTGGATGACTTATGCGATTTAATAAACTGGCTATACACACACACACAAACAAACACACAGGTTCTGATTAATAGATCCCACATTTCACTATAGTAATAACAGCAACAGCTCAATAAAGCATCAGTTTGCGTGTTCACGTTCCCGCCTCCCACTGGAGACAGATTCCCACCACAACTATGAGTGACATCCTCATTTTTAATAAATATGGGGAACTTCACCAGGTCTCCCAGGGGTAATCAGCAGCAATCAGCGAGACACACACAGAAGCGACGTCTCTGGAGGAGCTTGCTGCGTGTCTCTGCTTGCTTAAGACCGATTACAGCACTGTCAGCGTGATCAGCACAGCAGGGGCCCAACTCTGACTTTGGCCTATGAAAAAATCCTCTCGAAAGCAGCAAGCACTCCTTGTGCTGACTCATTGTAAAAGGCAAAAAAGTTACAACATTAGCCACTTATAAAAAATATATAAAATATATAAAAAATCTATAAAAATTTTTATAGCAAAACAAAATTTATATCCTGAAACCAAATCTGTTTAAATATAGCTGATGAGAGACAGACCAAAGGACTAATGCCAGCATCAATGACTAGTGCTGCACAATATATCGAAATTATTAAAAATCATTTATTATAAATCAACGAGCCTTGAAAGCCCTCAAAGTGAGATAATCTTGACCACCACAACTTGGCAGGTCTACTTCTGAGGGCTATTTTTCCTCTTCCTATATCTTCCTGCAGATAATTCAAAATGCAGCTGCCTGAGTTGTTTTCCAAAATGTTCACACACAACATCCCAGTGCTGCGCTCCCTCCACTGGCTCCCAGTAGCTGCAAGCAACAGATTTAAAACATTGATGCTTGCCTACAAAGCCAAAAATGGAGCAGCATCCCCTATCTCCAAGCACTTATCACTCCCCGCATAGCACCACGCTCGTCTAGTCCCACCACCCCCCTAAGATGCAAAGTAGATCTGCCTTAAGACTTTTCTGTGTTCTGGCACCAAGATGGTGGAATGAATTTCCCATCTTTGTCAAAACAGCAGAGTCACTGGCTGTCTTCATAAGACGATTAAAGACCTCCTTCTCAAATATCTAGCACTTGAAATAAAAAAGAAAAAAAAACTATACTATGGGTTGTTACGCTTTGATTTGTACTCTAAGTTACCAGTATTAAGCTGTTCAATGATTTGACTCAAAGCACGGTTGTATGTCGCTTTAAATAAAAGCGACTGCTAAATGCTGTAAATGTTAATGTAAAGATATGGTGGTATTTTGGTTTAAAAAGAGATGATCACCTGAAGACTGAAGCTCTATGTAGAACATGAAAATCTTGAGTGACAACGTAAATGGGAAACAAAGCTGCATCAGCTATGCTTAGCAAAAAAATACAAATAATAAGCATAATACACATCCCCAACAAAATCTATTTACACTTCTACCGTTTGGAGGATGAGACAGAAGTGTAAAGTCACAGACAAAAAGACTTGCAAATAGTTTTATCCACAAGCCATTAGACCTGCAACCTAAAAGCCTAAAATAGTTAAGTATGTCATTGTTTAAATACATTTTTGTGCATGTCTTCATAGGTTTTTTTTTAGGGTTAGAGCTAAACTCTGCAGGACACCAGCCTTCCAGGACGGAGTTTGGACACCCCTGCTATATCTGGTCAGGCAGAAAGGCAAAGTAAGCATTTCTTTGTATTGTTTGAACTGGTGTTTTTACATTTATTATACTTATCTTTAATATCGTACAGCCCCATCGACGAGTGATTTCAAGAAAGGAGCAAAGTAAGTGGTTTTAGTAGTGCTTGTAGTATAAAACTATACTTTCCAGTTTCTACACAGATACTACAAGAACTATGAGCCTCCTAAACGTGTATTTTTTCAGCAACACTTTGTTTAGCATTTTAAAGAGCATAGTAGTCTTTATTTGTCACAAACACATTACAGCACACTGAAATAATTCTCTGATGGACGAGTCTAGGTTTTGGCTGTTGCCAAGAGAATGGTACTTTTTGATGGAGTGGGGATTATGGTGTGGGGTTGCTTTTTAGGATCTGGGCTTGGCCCCTTCGTTCCAGTGAGAGGAACAGCTGCTAATAAATGTAGAGGGTCTAAGTACTGGCAGAACACAATGCTGTTACACTGACAAATATTTCATCAGAGTGAGTGAATTCAGCAAGGTCTTTTACAGCTGCTCGACTACACAGCAACCCAGTACACGGTCATTAATCAGAGTTGCATAGATGTCGGCAAGATGGAAGATAAACCAGGTGTCTGTAAGGGTGAGAGTCTGTGTATGCTGTGCTTTTACACCTATAACTTAGAACGAGGCAAAAGCACATCAGGGCAGGAAGCTAATTCACACCAAGGCATGAATTCCACACAGGGAAAAAAAAAAAAAAAAAAATCACACTGAATGACCCTGTTAAAAACCATCAGGGCAGGGACCTTCAGGACCCTGAGAACAGTGTGCCACCCTGAGGAAAGGAACCGACAGCATGTCACTGGATCCTGACTAGACCTGATGACCATGAACAGTGGCATGACACACAGTGCCTACCTGCTAGACCATGACAGAAACACACCTTCAGACCCAATACAATTGCACAATTCAGCCATTCTTTTTAGCATCTCTGACAATAAACATGGTCATAGCTTTAAAAACGGGAATGGACCAGGGGGAAAAACACCAGGGGGAAAAAGATCAAACTTCTATCTATCTGTTTGTCAGAAAACAAAAAAATGTAAGACTGGCAATTTCAGAGAGCTATGACAATCCTGGGGCTTGTTGAAACTCTGTTGGTCCAATAATCATCTGGCTCAAGGGCAAAACGTGAAACAGTAGTCGATTCTCACTTCTGTGGTCCAGAATAGAATAAATGACAATGAAAGGAGTTGGACGTAAAGAGACACATCAATGTATGTATGATGTCAGGCTTAAAGCTCATTTGTGATTTTTCTCCAAAGCATCTGTATAATATACAAAAAAGATCAGGAAGTTTGAAAATCATTTTGTTTGTATGTGTTTTGCAATTGTAACTTTGCATCAATTATGGTCATTGTACATTGTCAAAAAGCTGCTGTATAAAAGGAACAAGCCTCTACAAGAAACCCACCGTTCTCCGAGTGACACTGGGGAGTGTGTTTGTAGATCATTCTTTATATAACTGTACTATATGTTCCAAAACTGTGAGTTCTCACTACAATGAGTTCCCCATCAATCATAATAGGTAAAAAATGATCCTAATTAACAACGGAGAACATTATTAGCACTGCTGAAGCAAGAACTGTCTTTCCTCAAGGTTTCCCCTGAATACAAAATTGGCCTCTCTGAAATTTACAGAGACCTGCGAGTTAAAGTTTGTCTTCGTGATTTAAGTTAACGTCTCAGGAGCCCAGGCAGCAGCCGTTAAGCTTAAGCCAGCCTGCCTCTCCTATGCTCCTCTCTGTCTCCTCTCATCCACTGCTTGGCTGGGTAGGGATGACAGCGGCAGGCGCTCCGGGCTGCACTTTCCGAGCCAAATTAAAGCCTGCGAGTGCCGTTTAGGCACGGAAGGACCGAAGCTAATATAAATGTGCCTCCTGCGGGAATTTATCTTTTTAAACCAATGCAATCAATGTGTCACTGGGGGTGAGCGTAACATTTTTGCCCTTGATGTAATTTAAGCGTGGCCAGGGGCATCAGTGACCACTAAGTGATGTCTATACTGTACTGGATATGTGTATATACAGTATACTAGCTTCTGAAGGGCAGTACTAAAGGAAAAAATATAGCTATTTAAATCAAATAATTAGTTTGATTGATCGACCTGTTTAAGCGTTCCCACCCCCCTGTGCCTTTACGGGATTCATTTTAAACCGAGGTTCACTTTCTCCGGCATCAGTAAATGTAATTTTAGTAATTATTGTGTACATGTCTTTCAGCTGTCCTCTGTGTAAAATAGGCATCTCATTACAATAAAGCCGCTGTTTAAAAAGGCTCAAACAAGCCGAAGATGATGGAATACTAAGTAGTGTGCGAGTCCTGGGGGATTATTCTAAGAATGAGTGAGGAGGACAAACAATAGACTCATGAACAACACTCACAAAACATAAAACAGATGCTAATCACTCAGGAATCAACACAGATATTGGTTCTGTAATATTAGATCTAATATATATCCATCATGTGGGCATTTTGAGAATTAAGAGCAAAACCAGCATTGTGGCATTGTATTGTAATAAATATTTTATGTTTTTTTTACCTTATTAATAGCTTTATTTAACAATACTTTACAATTCTGCTGAAGTGTATATACATGTATTTGTATTGATGTAAAAAAAGGTGTTTTGTTTTTAAGGAGGAGTAAAATTGCTGTATAGTCTTATAAATAAAAATATTCTTAGTTGAATACCGTTGTGATTACTTTTTCAAAAAACGATGTAAAGCATTAAATAAATAATAATTCAGAATATTGATCACATAAACACACAATAAAGTGTACTTTGCACTTTTCTTTTATGAACAACTTAATAAAATAAAATTTATCTTTAAGATGGATGATACCGTCATACAGTAATTCCAACTATAAACAAAAAGCATAGAAACTCCAAATCTGGTTAAAATGTAAAAAAAAAAGTACCTAAAGATTACCACCCCCAATATAAAGCTTTTTCAAAACTATAAAAAAATTGTGTTTCATGAGTGGAATGTCTGTCACTGTCAAAGAGCCTGAAAATACATTCACAAAACTGTTAAATTAATAAAGCAAACAAACAAAAACACACATATAAAGCCACTGATTGATAAAATGGCAACATAAATTACGTGGTTACTTGGTAAAAGATAAAAAATAATCGACTTCAGTTATTAAACAAACGCGTTTATATGTCAATAAACATCCACGAATGTAGCAGGAGCTAAGCTCAGAATGCGGGTTACGCAGCTACGCTAACACGAGGCAAAATGCTACTAAATCAAACAAAATCTCTTGTGGCCAAAAAAGCAAAAAAAGTTCTGACTGTACGCCAGTCAGAAGGATCTGATAGCTCTTTTTATTTATTGTGAACCATCATGAAGTTTCACGATGCAAATCTAAAAATATACAAGATCTTAAAAATGTATATGTTATTTTAGTAGCTCTGTTAAATATTCCAGGAAAAATGATCATTTTAAAATATTTTTATATACAAAACGATATTTTGTACTGTAGCATCTTCAACGTAGCTACATGCACTGCACAATTTATGTACAGACAAACATCTTACACACAGCCCTCTCTGTTTCCTGGATTTACCATAAACATATAGATAAATTACTAAAAATCAGTAACAGGAGCTAGAACAGCTAAAGCTTTTAGAATCTGGAAAACAGCTGCATTTTTCTTTTTTTTTATTTATAAAATAACTAAATAGAGATGTAGGGGATTGTCTGACCTCATGCCTCGGGTGGAGCCGTTGTTGTAGTTCTGTATAAGCTGAGGCACACCAAGCATTGCCTCGAACAACACAGCCAGAGAGCCCAGAGATTCCACAAACACCACCCAGTCGAGAAAGAGGAGTGTGAAGAAGGCACACAGCATGGTGAAGGCAAAACAGAACAGCAAATAGTCCTCAAAAGCACTCCATCTCCAAAAATATCGCACGTCCAGGTCTGTAAAAGATAGACAGGGATATCATTATACAAGAGTTGGACAAGAAAACAAAAACACCACAATTTAAACCACAACAAATTCATTGGTATGATGTAGGGTCTCCCTTTGTGGCCAATACAGCATCAATTTTTTTTTTTTGATTTATTCATCTTTCAGAAGACGATGCTGCTGGAGAAAAAAACATTTCCTTATTCATTAGATCTGGTGGTTTTCGTTATCACCCTGATTCACAACAACACCTTCGTGGTACAATGTTTAAACCAGTTGGTGCACATGTTCCACCAGAAGGGTTTGGTTGTTCTTGGCAGTGATGCACCAATAGCAAGCCTGGGGAATGTCAGGATACTGCCAACCTAACCTTCTCTGGTCCAAACCTGTGCAGTACTTATTCAGTGCAATGCCACTAAGGGTTTTGATAAAGCAGACCTACCTTAAAAATCAAAAGTACTGTGATCTATGAAAAACATATTTAAATAAGCAATTCTGCCAGTTAGAGCAAAATATTCTTTCAACTACACTTAATAAATATCCCAAATAAATAAGAACATCTGTATTCATATAATAAAAAAAAAAACGCACAACAAAATGGAGACTATCTTTTAAAACCAGGAAGGATGACTACATTAGGACCAAATTAAATGAGTGTCAAATTTAAAATCATGACTTCATTTGAGTGTGAGTGTGTGAGTGATAACACCCTTGATTCATCATATGTATTTCCAAAATAAGGACCGCTCCTGTCAGTGCAGGCAGCTGAGGACAAATAACTCTCTAATGCACACTGTGATCTGATGCTCACGAGTCGTTTACATGATACTTATCACCTTCATGTACGACATCCTGACATGATCAATGACTACCTGCTTCTCTCATACGCCGATTTTAGAAGTTAGCCAGTATGTGCCGACAGGCTAGTGAAGAATTGATTGTATATCAAGAGCACATCCATTTTGGCCCTAACTGGGGTATGACATTCTGCTGTGGCTGTTGCAGCAATCCCGTACTCTTCACTGCTGATTGTATGGGAGACGCAAGAAGCTAAGTCACAAAGGGGAGATCTGATTCGTGCCTTGGGAAATCTTGGTGACCTTCAAGCCAGGAAGAAAAGAAAGTAAAAGAAAAAAAGAATAGAGGAGAATAAAGGATTTACAGAGCATTCAAGTTTGAGACCCACGGCTTATATAATTTCAGTGCATTTACAAACGCCAAATTGAATCAAATCAAGTTAAAAAGGGAAAGAAAATTCAGGCAGTTTGGTGATGCACAGTAAAAATTTTTAACAATTGCATTGATATGCACAAATATGTTCCATCTTAGCAAACCAAAGGCTAAATGTCATCTTCATTTAACTTTATATCAAAACATAAAACATAAAACTAGCTAACGACAGCAAACGCTATGCTACGAGACTGGAGGCACTCAGTGCTCCCCTTCCGCTCACATAGTGAGAAAAAAAAGCTTTAAATGATGTGGAAAATACATTAGTATTTCCTGAGAGCAAAAATATGATTTTGATGTGCATCAATGAGGTAAAAGGAGCTGAGAGGTTTCTTACAAAAAAGTGCAAACAATTGTAAGAGCCAAAATATTTTCTCAGGCCACTCTTAGCTGAATTGATCACTTTGTCGATGGAAAGTCCTCCCAAGGATATTAAGACAAATGTTTGGATGCTTTCCTAGAAGCAGCCAGCAAAAACACCAACCAGTTGTCTATATTTGGTAGAACTTGTCTTACACAGGAACCTGATGATTATCTCAAAGGATGATGGACATCCTGCATAAGGTACCGTACCATTATAGGCACCATAATATAAAATACTGAGGCACTTTGAGTAGCTGATGTGTTAATTTTTTGTTTTTTCACTAGAAAGCTTGCTAAAAAAGATAAGCCGAGAGGCCTGCCTTTAGCACAGAGGTTATTTGGAAGGTAACAAGTTATTGTTGCGGGAGGTTTTTAATTTATGTACAATTTTTTAAAAGTACAATTAATCTTTGTCAAAGCTAAAAAAAAGTGATTGTTTCTTGCACCTAAATGCTTTAAATTTGATTAAGAGGTTTACACAGTAACACAGACCTTAAAAAACAATGTGCAAATGCTAAACTTTCACTCGAATATTAAAACGTACAATTAATCCACAAATCACGTGTCCTGAACTGTGCTGCAGTCAAATATAATCGCAACTTAACACCGCACATCCTGTAATATGATTATTGCACATGCACACATTGCAATGTGATTTTCGAAGAACAGAAACAGAGATGAGGTGTAATGATATCGGGAGACAGAATTCTCACACCCGGCTGTCAGAGCTGATGTTTTTTCAAATTATTTGGAACATACAAGTACATGGTTACAAAATACTAAACAAAGAAATAACCCTCCATTATTTTGGACCACACCCACCAAATTTAAACATACAGTACCTACAGTTGCACACAAATTACACTTATAGTACACTGAAACACTGAAAAATTTACACAGACTCTAATCACAGAGTCAGCTAGTTATTAATATTTGCGGTTATTATGAAGGGAGAGATTTCAACAGATCCATATCGCTAAATGAAAGCAGTACACTTCAGCCATAGTCTTATTTATTGTGAATTATTAGAGCTTATTTTCAAGCCTATCCATTTTTGTATAGAAGACATTTAATCCGAACCAATAAAATTTTGGAAACTATAATAAATAGGCATGGCTTTTATGTAAATTCTTTTGTTTTTTACGCATTTTTTTACGCATTACAGCTTTTATTTTTTATGCATCTAGTTTTGAGCTCCCCGAGATTCATTTACATGGGACGTTAAAATCAATACAACTGTGAAAAATCAATATGTTTGAAAGAGACATTTATTAAAAGGCTAGATCACTAGATCAGGGAGAACAAGTGTCTAAAAATAGCAGGTTTTTTTTTTCATCTGTCAAAGAAAAGACGGGTAAGCGTAACCAATTAATCAAGCCATGATGGACAGCTACATCTCTGGCTGATCACTAAGTGTTTTTTAAAATACACTTTACTCTTTCAGCTGAAGCAAACCTAACTTTTCTTTCACAATTTCAACTCTCTGGTCCTTTCTGCCCTTTCTCTCAGTGGCCTTTTCTAACTATGCCCCCAATTTCTTAGGGCCTGAAGGGTTTTGCAGGCACTCCTGTGTAACTTGTGAGCTTAGAGTTCTGCTGTGTATAAGGTGCACTTCAAAAACCTACAAAGAGCATAAAGGTGAACAAAGCCCTCTCTTCTCAGTCATCGACATATCAAATAGTTCAATTACTGACAGAGTTTTCACCTCAGAGTTATAAGAGAAACTTCTGTGCAGCTCAAAAAGCTCCTATATCACGACATAACCTATTTCTCACTCATCGTCAGTGATGGTGTCAGAACCGATAGCTGTTATTCATGTAGCACTGAGAGATAACAGAGACTAAGGTTTGCTGTTTATACTGCTCCGTAGGGCATGTCAAACACAGACGTTTAAAAAAAGTGACAAGTGTGAGAAAAGCCACCAAGGTTCCTCACCCTGATCCACAAACCTGTTCTAACCTTATATGAGCTTTGACTGCATGTCCATCATTTGAGCCCTGGAGCTTTTAGGATTCTCTAGGGTACAAACTTCTTATGATTGAATATCTTCTGAAGTAGCTGGTCTAAAAATAATCCAATTCAGGTCAATTTAAAAACTTAACACTGGAGCCAATATAGACCAAGTGAGGCTGGGTTACTATCCTGACCCAGATTTTTAAAACAAGTAAAACTTGGCACCAGTGGGCTGGACAGGGATGTTGCCACCAACAAGCCTAATCTTTTCCCTGGCTAATTTCTGGGCCTGAAATACCCTTAAATAGAAAGCGGTTATTGCGGAAAATCTCATTTGAAACATTTGAACTTTTCTGTGAAACTGACAATGACAATCATTCAAGCATTAAAGCATTAAATTCTAGTTCTTAAAATATTGCTTTAAACAAAATCCTTAGAAAAATAGCACAAGAAACAACTCGGTGGTTAAGGTGTTGAGCTGCTGATTGGAGGATCATGGGTTTAATCCCCAGCACCACCAAGCCGACACTGTTAAGAAAAGTTAACAAAAGTAAACAAAAAAAAGAACTACTTGCATTAACATTTACAGCATTTAGCGGACGCCCTTATCCAGAGCGACTTACATTGATCTCATTTACACAACTGAGCAATTGGGGGGTTAAGGGCCTTGCTCAGGGGCCCAACAGTGGTAGCCTGGTGGAGCTAGGAATCGAACCCACAGTCTGCAGGTTGGTAGTCCAACACCTTAACAATGAGCCACCACTTTACAATTATGTAGCTGTGTATTGTAAAAAAGCCTTAATCAACTTTATAATTATTGATTGTTTAATATTGCAGAGTTAGTATAAACCTGACTCAGGTGCTGTCAATTATTTAACATTAATAACATAAATAGTAGTAAAAAAAACTTTTTCCAACATGACAATGATGTTAGGCAGATGCATTTTAAAAATAGCGTAGCATTTTAAAAGTGCACATTTACCTACTAGCGGCGTCCGATCCCTCTGTCCATGCATGTTTACATCATTAACATTTATAGCCCAACATATGTGCACTAGATTTCTGTGTTGGAACATTATGACAGAATTAAAAAGAGCACACACCAGGCCAGCGGCAGAGCCTGTGATAAATAATGCATTAAGCCACAGGGCCAGAAATAGAGCTGGCCATTCAGGATATGTAACTATGTTTAGCCCAGTCTTACGTGTACATTAAAAAAACTAAAACAACTTATTTATTCATACGTGACCTCTTCGTTTAGAAGTCGCTTCAAACCAGGAGCTTAACAATCGGCTAGAATTTGAAAAGATGCATTTAATATCAGCACGAGCCAAGATAATTTTACATATTGACTATCATCCAAGAAAAGCATTTTTGCTAGTAAATTTTGGATTTAGAGAAAGTAGTACTAACACTTTACAGCCAAGATTGAGATCACACTTGAATGTTACACACGCTCACGCAATCATACACAAATTTGTGCAGCTGTTGTCAATTAGACAGATAAAGCTGTTCAGTTAGATCGGATTCTTAATTGTTCTTATTTAGAGATTATATTAGAGATAATATAATATATGATATATAAGGATGGATAAAAGTAAAAAAAAGAGAGAAAATCTCTAAATAACTGCATCATTTTGTATTTATTGTTTATATTCCACAATCATGTGGAAAGACACTTTAAATCTTACTTTAATCTGAATTAATCTCAATTAATACCACAAATGTTTTGTGAAGTGCAACCCAAAATACAAACCATGTCACATGTGCGTGTCAGATCCCTCAACCCCAGCGTGCTGTAATGACTATAATTTAAAGCTACAATAGCAATAGGTGATTTTCTTCAGAAACATTTTTTTGTTCTCCTGGTTGAAAGTCTGTTCACATCCTAACAGCAATCAATGGTCTATATGTATTTGTATGTATTTATATATTCTGTGGAGGACGTAGGACATAGAAATGTTGGTGTATTTAAAATGTTCGGTTTAAACCTAAGGCTTTCCTACCTGCCTGTAAACATATTTATTTGCCTACCTCTGTGTACCCTGTTTATGCAGACAGGACACAACATTACGCTGGAGTCGACTCCAGGAGTCAAAGGGTCTGAAAGATGATGCCATGGTTGCAGTATTTTCTTTGGAAAGGTAGGAATATGGTGTGATTGAATTTTGGTGTGTTTTACACAAACATAGCTTATGTAGTTTGTGTAACTTAAGAATGAGCTCAACTACAGCAGCAGCGTGTGATCGGGTTCAATTTTTACACTTGGTGTTTGAGTACTGTTACCCCCCTTTACATTTACTAATATTATCGCTCTTGGTGTTTCCTGCATTACGTGTTTTCAGTATTGCTAGCACTGCGTGGGAGCTTCCTCACCTGGGTCATAACCATCAGCTGGTGGGAGCTTCCTCACCTGGGACATTACGAATCAGTGGGACTCGGTAATTTTTAATGAAGGACGAATTATAAATTTGTCCATTTTTTGGCTAACCAGGTGATCATGGATAAAATTTGCTAACGTAATATGATTATTTACCTTAATGCTCACTGCTCAACACTTTTCAATGGCTGCATTTACACTGCAGGTCTTGATTTTGCTTTTTTTGATGACCCGTTTACCTCATCTTTTAAAACTGACCTGTATCCGATATGTGCATTTACACTATACACGGCAAAACAACCCATGGTGGACATACTGACCGGATAAGGAAGTAAAAACCGCGCAATAATTAATAAGCTGAGAAAAAGAGAGCCGTGTGTGTTTTTAATCAGCCACAGTGAAAAAAAAAAAACTTTAACCGTGGACTGCCTCTGATCTAAAACTCATTTGTTACAGTGAAAAGAATTTATAAATATCAAAATATACAGTTGCTCCAAGTTATTCTATACTGCTGTTGGTGTCCACCTAAGTAGACATCACGCACCACAGTCATTTATTCAATGAGATGTCTGTCTAGACTTTACATGCTATTGCACGAATCCGAATGATATCTGATTTATCACCACAGACGAATGAGGCCTGAATCCGATTTGAAAATATCGCAATCCTAGGCTTTTTTCCTGCTTACGCAAGTCATGACTCATATCCGATCTATGCCACACTGAAATAAAAATAAAATCGTAATTGGGTCACTTAATGCGTGCAGTGTAAATGCGGCCAATATGACTCGACCCCCCCCAAAGCTCACTGAGCAAAACTCATTGCTGGTCGGGACCCCCTTGTTGGAAACGGCTGGTCTAGTCTATGCGCGTTCATGTGTTCAGGAGGTGTGGCTTTGGATCGCAAGGGTGGAACGTACATTTTCAGTGCTATCAGGCTGCAGTAAGCATTTGCAAGATGTCCTACTGTACAAATAACGCTAGTAGTAAATACAGCTTTGTGCAAGCATACAGGTGACACAATGACTGTTGATGTATTATAGACCTTCTCGATTAATCATGTTGCTCAGCTTTTGCCTAAAACGTCTGCACTTGTTAACGATTTTACGCTGAGTTAGTAGAAAAAACTTAAACATCTGCATGTTGTCAGCTGTTTTTACTTGGTGCTATCCTCATCAATTCCACGTATCTCCAGCCTGTCGGCCTGGGTTAACCTTAGCTGCAAAGAAAAGAAATGATATAAAACTGTTCTTCTGCTATAATTCTATATGCTTACATTCAGACTTTTCACACCAAAGCCTTTATGATGATAAGACTAAAAGTAAGGTATCATATAGACTATTGAATTTCATTTGACAGCAAACACAAAAGGCTTTTGTACTCAGTCAGCATTTTCTTCTCCTGATTTGCAGTTTCCCTAACAGATTATACCCAAGTCTAATCTATTTTTTAGCTGTATTCTGTGACAGCGTAAAAAAAAAAGAAAAAAAAAAAGAAAAGCCTTTTTAATTTCTTAAGTCTACATTTTCTTCTATCTGATTTTTTTTCCAGATAGTGTACATGCTACACAAAACCCCAGTCATGGATTTTTTTTTGACAGAAAAAAAGCAACCAAAACCAATAAACCAAAAAAACCTCTTTCTAGGTGACCTGGGATTGTGTTTTACCCATGTGAATTTCAATGCAACTTAAAATCTGAATATGTCCCAGTATTCTCTTTTTCTTACTTTTTACAATATTTTACTGTAATAATCCCACGATTCATTGTTACTTAGGTAAAGCTGGTAACAATGATGATTAAAATTGGTATGAGATGGCGACAATAAAGGCAGGGATGTGGTAGCACAGTGGTTAGGATGTTGGACTGCTAATTGGAGGATCTAGGTTTGATTTACAGCATGACTAAGTTGCCACTGCTGAGCCCCTGTGCAAGGCCTTAACCCCTAATTTCTCAGTTGTACAAAAGAAATAAATGGAAGATAAAGAAATCTGCCAAATGTAGTAAAAGTATTGACACAAAGCAGTTCATGGCGACATAAGATGCCAAAATATACTGAAAAATCTGCTGTTTTGTGAACTGGCTAAAACTCATACATATGTATAATCTTGGATGTCTCTCAGGCATTGCGCACTCTGGATACATATGCAATAGTTCTTGTTTTTTTCCACTGACATGACTTGCACCTCAATGAATATATTCATTTAAGGGATCAGGAGTGGTATTTTGCATATTGGGCCATTTAAGTTTTCAACCTATAGAACCACATTTTAAAGAAATTGAATTACAATATAAGAGCGAATTTAAAAAAAAAAAAACATAAGACTTTAGTAAAGTCTGCAAACTGCCTTTAAAACAAAGATATAAGTCTGAATAAGTCTGGACAGTTTTAAAGGTCTACAGTATTCGGAAAAAGAGTGTTACAGCATAAACGTGTAGATGGAGCATGGCAACATCATGAATTTACACAGGATAGCCTGCCCTGAGTGAGCTTTGACAGCGTGTCACTGATGCAATGCTGCAGCAACACATCATTGCGGAGCATTTTCAACATGCGGCTGATCTCTGGCCTGCAGGTTCACCCTCGGCTGAGCAGCAGACTGTTCCGAAAGAAGTGTCAATAAACCACAGATCTAAATAATCACTCTTAATTAAGTCTACTCAGCTTCATTAAACAAGGGGGGGGGGCTCCTTTGGAGAGACAAACTCAACTTGACTCAATTTATTTATATATAGAGCATTTTAAATTTTGACCAAAGTGATTCACAATTAAGAATTTAAAGAAAATGAGTCATGTAGACATAGTCAACCAGACCTGACCTGACCTGACCTGACATGACATGACATGACATGACATGACATAACATGACATGACATGACATGACAAAACATGACGATGATTTTAACTTGGTAATATAACATGACATAGAATCCGTCTGTGACACGCAACGAAGCAAGACCAAGACAGACTAAAACACAGGGGTATAAATACAAAAGCTAATGGGGGAAACGATCAACTAACAACACACACCTGAAAACAATGAGAAACACATGACCAAAACAGACCAATAATAACACGATACATTGGCAGACAAAAGACAAGACATAAACAAACAGAGCTCATTGACTAGAACATAATACAATGAAACAGAAAAGACTCTTCGTTGCCCTCCGGTGGCCGGGAAGCCAGACAGAAGTCTTTACACTGACAAAACAAAGCGGAATAATATAATAAATAAATTAATAATATTGTACACAAAGCAGGTCAGAACAAGCGGAATGTCTACCACTCACAAATAAACGACAATATAATGCAGTGTGAACAATTACAACTTAAAACATTTAACCACCACTTATTCTCAAGAAATTATTTTGCTAGTAAGCCAGCAATTGTTTGATTCAAGTTGAAAAATACCTCAGAAAAGCTGACTGGTTTATGCTTATTTACTTACAAACACATGCTATATACAAATTTAAATGCTATGGAAATATATTTATTGGTGCTTAAACTAAAAGCAGTCAGTTTGACATAATGAATAAATAAGAAACAATTACTTTTACAAAAAAAGTCTTTAAAAATAGAAAAACACACAATTAGCTGTTTCTGAAAAAAAAACGGTATGCATCAGATAAAATCTAAGAATCCAGCATTTAATTCATCTTGATCAATGCGCATTTCCACAGAAATAAACACAACAGCTTACGTCGAAATTGGGTTATTTCCAGTAGGACCGTTAAACAACGTGACACACGTCTCCCAGAAATCCTAAACACTTTAACCAATTAGAGGACGACATCAAAACTCCTGACGTTTCCAGTTAAGTGTTTCATACGCATCAGACGTTTAGCCAGTGGTCCGTAGGCGTGAGACTGAGACAGGGTTTGGGGTAATTCCATATTCTGATCACCAAAGGAGCCTAAATGAGTTAAGTATAATTAAAAACTCTTCTTGAACTAACCTTAATTATCTCACTACACTCTGATTATTTATATTATCACCAAGCCAAAGACGGAGACAAAGAGTTTTGATGTTGTTTGTACCTGGCTTAGCTCTGAGAATAGTGAGCTTTTGATTTTCTGAGAGAAATGAAACAGAAGAGAGCTGATCGGGTGAAACTTTCCTATTCAAAGCTCTCACGAATTTGAGAAAAGATGAATAAATCACTAATTAGAGCTACTGCAAAACTAATAGGATGAAGTTGTGATCTATAACCACAATGGCCACTAAGCCTTTGCCTTAAAATGACTTCAAATCTTGGATGAATATTTTTTTAACACAATGTTGTCAGATTCTTGACCCTGGCAGGTCAATAATTTTTAAGATCAGAATTCTGAAAGTTCCAGCTATAAAACTATTGCCAAGTTTACATTTACTTGTTTATATGTGTGATCATACTACCTTATAAAATGACTGTACAGAGACTGTACAACTGTACAGTCTTTAAAAATTACTTACATTATTTATATAATTATATTTTTGTAGAGTTTCCAAAGTCAGAACTTTGTAGAAATTTAAGATTAGGGTAAGATATTAAGTTTTTAGATATGAAAAAAGTATTTTAAGTTTATTTTCTGTTTAAATGATAAAAAAAAAGAGCCTGGTGAATTTATGACTTTTGTAATAAATGGAAAGAAAAAAAAAAAGTTGTATAAGAGACATTAAACTTGAGGATGTGCTGGTATATGAAATGGAACAATGTTTGTGTTTTATTCCTTTAATTTAATACATTGAAGTATCGAAAATTGTGGTCCTTCTGGTGTGGTAGTAACCTGGGCTTAAACACCACTTTTTCAATTACTGTTACACTGTGCTACTCGCTTCAGCTACTACCTTTTCTTGTGATTACTTTCACACAGTGTGTATTTATAACACATGCAGATTTCTCGAATTATCTGTGCAAAATTTGGGGCAACTATAAAAACAAGTAGATATTTTTTTTTTGTTCAGCCGAAAGGGTGTGTTTATTACATTGGTTCTTTAACAGCTTTTTTTATTTATATCTTACATTCTACTACAAATCTAAAAAATCCTTAAAGCAAGAAGAAGAAAAAAAAAAAAACATGGATAGGTGAAATAAGGACAGCAAGCCTGTATTTCTCTGCGTCTAGCGTGAAAACTTACACCAGACAATAATTACGGTTATTTAACTGTATAATTAACACTGCGTTCTTATCTGGCTTAAAAATGTCGGTCTTCTATACAGAGAAAATTACAGAGAGCGAGAGACAGCGAAAGAGAGAGAGAGAGAAAAGAGTTCAGCGATGGATTTAAAAAAAAAAAAAAAAGATCAGAGTTCAGTGGGATTGGCCTGAGACTGACTGATGGCTATGATGAAATCCAGATGAGATTCAGGAATCCAATTTGGAACGATAGGAAAGGAACAATCTTTCTTTTTTTAATCTGTTGATAAGCATTTCTCTTTTGCGCACACAAACACCTGGTAATAAAAACCACCATGGAAAACGTTTAAATATTAAAAACAAGGCTTATACAGGTAGCTCGGAATGAAATTTCAGAGCTTTCTGTGATTTTAGGCTTTTTCCATTAAAGGTTTTTTTATTCATTTACTATCCCTTCATAATTTACAGAAAGGGTGTAATAGATGTTTCGGTTCTTGTGGTTATATTTTCTATCCTGGCTGGACCACATTTGCATTTTCCATGTGTCAGGAATATCTCTTATTATTTATAACTAGAATCATATCATAAGTATAGAAATAATACACATTTTCATATATATATATATATGTATTATTTCTATGCACTATAATTAGGATTTTGTTTTCTAAGCAAAGATAAAAAAATATCAAAAAAATATAATATAAAAAAAATCAATAGCTCTGGCCAAATTGGGTTTGAAATGTCACTTACTCAATAATAATGTTTGCTTATAGCATTGCATACAAAGCTATACTGTTCTCATAATCATGCTGAATTTTTAACTTTTAAAATGATTAAAAATTGTAGTTATTTTATTATACAGGATGGCCCATAAGTTTCCATTCATAGGAAAAATTATATTATATATATAGATATATATATTATTATTATTTTTTTTTTTTTTAATAATATGGTTTACATGACTATTGTTTTAAAAACACATTTGGATGCATGTCCTCCACTGCCAAAGAAGACGTATAAGCACAGCTGGAGTTACGCTTGTAATGGCGTTGGTGATCCGTTCCTTGAGATGATTTATGTTTTGTATCTTTTCCTGATACATCATGGCCATTAAATGCTCTCAGAGATAAAAAATTTAGTGGGGTGTGAGAGCTGAGGATCTGGGAGGCACTCCAAGCATCTGGAAAATGGTTTCCCTATAAAAATGTTTAGTTTTTCTTTTTCTTATCTATATCTATATCTATCTATCTATCTATATATACTAAAATAAATTACACACTCATTGCAATGTGTTATTCAAAATCGTTAAAAGCGAATACTTTTAGAAGAAACCGATTTTAAGTAACTAGAAATAATTTTAACCATTTTAATTAATTAAAAAACTATTTTAAAATGTCACAACTTTATATGCGAGTAATATTCTTTAAGTAAGCAAGGCCCTTAACCCTCAATTGCTCACTTGTATATAAATGTATCTCGCTGTGGATAAGGACGTCTGCCAAATGCTGTAAATGTAAATTTATTATTTATTTATTTTTTATAAAATTTAATATAATTGTCCAATATTTCAGCATGTTAAAAGTTTACCCAGGCTAGCAGACATGACAAACAGTTTAGCCATAACAAGAGTAACATGAAATAAACATACACACACAAACACATGCCTAACCACAACTATCTTCCAGAGGCAACATCCGCAACCATAATGACCGTCTGAGAAACGTCTATGCACAATAAAGGAAAAAGATAAAAATGGACAATGCCTAAATGGATGAAAGCAGAGATAAAGACATGAAGGAAATTACTGAATTTGCTGACAATTGTGAGCAAATAATTGACAACAATTCAGCGACAGGTTGGTGGCGGCTTGCTGTAAGCAGCCTTGAGTCATCCATCATAGAAATAAACAGCAGATAGCAAGTGGTGAAGAACTCGCACATCCATTAGTTTTGTTGACAGAGCGAGTAGGAAAGTGTGACCCTAAGCTACCCTCCTGTGCCACAAAGAACACAGATAAAGTTGGAAAAGGGCGGTAAGGCAAAATAATGGACAAACCTGACATCTCTATAATCTTTAAAGAATGTTGCTATTTCAGATCTGCCTGAGATAAACTATCACTGGGTGTCCAGTTTGGGTGAGTCAGTGACTACTGTAGTCTAATATTCTTGTTCTTACAGGACAGGACAGGATAAGACTTTATTTGTCCCATAGTGGGAAAATTTCCAAATTTGCAAATATGACATCTAAAAAATCTTTTTAAAGATCTAAAGAGTAGTTAAACAATTAAACAAAGGTTTATTAATATTCCACAGTTTAACAATCAGTAGTAAAAAAAAAAAGAATATTATGGGGGTGGGTCGGTGTACCATGGTTTTACAGAGCGATTCATTGAGATATGTCCTTGTACACGAGCTGTCATCTTAAATTTGTCTCCTCTGCTACTCAAAAAATGTTAAAAATTTTAAGTGAATCAGCTGTTTTAGAAATACGCAAGCCAGAATGTCTGACCGCAGCAGCAATCCACGGTCAGTCATTGACAAAAAAAAAAATCTGTCCCGGTTCGTGTTAACTGAAGCGTTCGTACTTAATTTCAATCCATTTTGACACCATTATTGCTGCCACAGGATTGCACAGGTGTTCCTAAGGAAAAAAACCCATTTTTTTCTATTTTAAAAATGACAATGATTATAGATAACCAGAATTTTTTTTTTTTTTCCATTCATAAATTATCGCTCTTGATTGTGATTGCTTAAATCAATGGCAAAGAAATACACAGACAAGACGGACTCATCCCATTCATCATTTAAACAGACAAAAGACAAGAGACAAACAATTAACTGTGATTTTTTTATAAAACAAGGTTACATAAAGGTTATGAAAGCGATTGATGTCTCTCAGTCGTTCTTATTTTAGGTTAGTACAATGTGTAGTAGAGTCTGTAGGAGCTCAGACATCCCCCACTGTCTGATGTTTACTCCCATTAGACCCCTCCTGTGCAGACACACACACACCCACCCACACACACACAATTATATTCTAAATATAGAAAAGTAAGTCGTAGCAATGTATTCGTTTTTCTTCTCCCTTTAAAATAAAGAACTGTAGATAAGTAAAAGTTTATATTTGTAACTCTAAAAAAGGGTTTACTAACTTTTACTTAGTAAATAATTACAAACAAAATCAGCATCAGTTTTATCATTGCATTGTTTTTAATTTAGATTAACACACTTTACTACGATCGACTATTACGTGCCTCATCCACTATTTATTTCTCGATTACAAAGTTGATGTAAAATGCATACCAAAGCTTCCATACTGAGATTATTAAACCTCAAACAAGCTTTCATTCATCCTTTTTCTCTAGTTCACCCAGAAACACATTTGGTGGGTGGTGAAAATACACATTAGATTGGATAGGATGCCAGTCCATCATAGTGTAAACACACATGCACATATTCTTCTATTCACATCTGGATGCCATTTAAGATAACCACAATACCTATTGACTTGTCATCATGGAGGTGGGAGGAAACTGCTGAACCGACAGGAAACTTTCTGGACATCGGAGAGACATGTGACCCATAAACTAAAATGTTTTATCCCAGTAAAGCAGGCTGGAGCTCTTCTTTAGGATTGGAGCAGTCATATGATACACACCCACATTTGCTTCGGCATCCCGTGCTTCGTAGATAAAAAATAAGTTATATATATAAAAACACTTATTTTAATAAAATCTACTAAATATGATTATTAGGGCTTCATGATACATCATAATACATTGATTATGAGACAATACATCGCAATACATTACATGTTGCAATACGTTGCCCATAGGAGTGAGTGTGTGTTTGGCCCTGTGATGGACTGGCGACCTGTCCAGGGTGTCCCCTTCTGTTTTTTGCCCTTTCAGAGACCGCTGGGATAGACTCCAGCAGATCTCTGTGACCCAGAATTAGGGAAAACGCAGGTATATATTAATAGTTCGCTGTATTTTTTCACAGCCTTAAAATGTATATTTTCTTTTGTGTAACAATGTCAGTCTCCTTACAGCTTACAAACTTTTTTTTTACCACTACATCCCTGATCACAAGAACATTCTAAGGTCAGTGGTCAGTCTGCACATGCAGATAAAACGTAATAACAAAGTAATTTCTCAAACAGCTCAATCTGTCTTACAGTGATTTATGTGTCTGCACAATTCTCACCGTTGCTCCAACAGATTTCTCTTATTTTAGTTTCTGTATATCTACCTGGTTTCGACGCAGAAAACAACACAAAACTACACCCCCTTCACCCAGCAGTTCGTCTGTCAGACATGCTTTATTGGACAAATCACAGTTGTTCTCTAGACCACAGCGCTGGTCTTTCAACTCCCACATAATGAAATACTATATGAGCAAGCCGCTTGTGTGGCCTTTGATGGATGCTGCAACCGTTACTTTTAATGGGTCCAGGGAGAGCATGACCAAGATGGAATGCAAGGCAAGACCAAAAGATAAGAAGACAGGACAGAGAGCGAGAGAGAGAGAAAGAGAAAGAGAGAAAGTTCAGTCAGATATCAAATTCTTTGTCGCTCCCTCACAAGTAAAACGCAGCTAGCATTCCGATGCTGTTAACTTCTTGCAGTTAAAGAATCAAAGTCGTTCTGCACTTTGTTCTGGAAAAGACTGAACAAAGCTGACGCAGGCTAAATTACGAATGCAAATTATACTAACTCAGGATACCAATATCACTGTCATTGGCGGGGATGTCTGGCATCTAATTCCTCAACAGTTTAAGGCTAAGCTCCATGATAAACAATGACTTCCGATTTCAGCCTTAGAATCACACACACACTGCTGGGGTTCGGCTCAGTGAAGTCGATACTATCGCCTGTTGATGAAATGCTATTGACTAAGGATGCAGGACCCTAGAGACTCTCTCGTCAATTATCTATCTGCACCACATCACTCCGTAGCACATTAGCAATCTGTCAGTACGGTCAAAGAACATGAATGGACTGAAGGTTAAAGCTGCTACCTTCTTTCTCAGGCCAGATCTTAAACATAAAAGAATTTTCACCCACACACGCATGCAACAAACCCCCCCCACACACACACACACAAACACACAGTAAAGACAAAAGTATTCGAACATATATTAGACCTTGCTTTTCCAAGGGCATCGTCATTCTAAAACAAGTTCATTATATTTTAGTTAAAGAACCTCATACAAGAGTAATGTCAAGTACCCCTGCTCAGTCAAGCTAAAACCCCTTACCGTCCTCCATGACCCACGCCACATTCCTGTCCTCATTCAATCGGATCCCCATTTGTTATAACTGGCAGTTATTTTGTTATTAGAATAAAAATATAGGAAATATTCTTTAAGATTAAACAAACAAGCTAACTTAACAGGAGATTACCATAAAATAATAAACAAATATCATACAAGTCTTCAGTTTGTAAGTAAATTAGCATGAGCTGCATCAAGCCCCATCTTTAGCTCCCATCATTAACGTTCAAACGTTTCACCTAGAAACACCAGTAGAATTTTTTTTTTTTTTTTTGTAACAAAAGTATTTGTAATTAGTTACTTTCCACCACTGCACTATGTCAGGGGTCACCTGATTCAGTCCTGGAGGGCTGGTTGGTGTCCTGCAGAGTTTAGCTCCAACTTGCCCATTACAAACCTGCCTGTAAAAATAAATTATACTTAGCAAGATCTTGATTAGCTAGTTCAGGTGTGTTTGATTAGGGCTAAAGCTAAACTCTGCAGGTCGCCAGCCCTCCAGGACCGATTCTGGTGACCTCTGCACTTCGCCGAAGCCATTCGAATTACCTTCTAATAAATACTAGGTAATTGCTCAGTAAATCATCGTAACTAAAGCTTTGGTAGACCGTTATGGGAGAAGAAATAATTACAGTTATACATCTTCTGCATAATGAACTAGATACACTAATAGCTATGCACAAGCATGAGCAAAAACACAGCAGGATAACACAGAAGCAGGTTGAAATGGCAGGTGAGCCTTAACTGTGTGTACTTTTCTATATTGTATGTCTTTTAAAAAGAACACCGTGAAATTGGGCCTGGTGCAGAAAACTGAGCTTAAGTCCTTGTGTGTGTGTGTGTGTGTGTGTGCGTAAGTGTGTGTCTGAAATACTCAAGGATAACTTTGTGACTAATGAAAGAAGGACGGTAGGCAGATTCAGTAAAAGTCTTAATTCCCATCCGCATACATTAGTCATGTGTCTGACAATCTCTGTTTTACAAATAATACACAATGAAAATGTATAAAACAACTTCATAAACAAAGTAATATATTTAAAGTCCTAAAAAAAGAGATGTTGTGTAATGGTGATCATGCTGTAGAAATCTTTCCATTCATTTCTTTGATTTAATGTATAGTAATAGTGAACCCCTATAGGTAGAAATATTTTTAGGGAAGTTTTAGTGAAGGTTATTATAGACCATAAATCATTTCTTTCACTTTCTGGAACATCAGTCTTTTTTTAAGTCAATCAACACAATGGTGCTGAAATCTGCATTTTCATCCTAATTAGCGAGTCGGGGGTGTAAAACCTGCTACACTGTTAATGAACTGTTAATAAACAGAAAGTACTGGCTTTGAATTTGGTGTCAGTCTTTGGTGCGTAGCAAGTTGTGGAGTTACTCTAAGGTGTGTGTGTGTGTGTGTGTGTCTGATTTAAAATGCACCACAAATCACATGACGTTAAGACATCAGTTTATATAAAGTCATTGTGCAAAACTATTTCATTTAAAAATATATATATAATTTTAAAGTAGACTGTTAATCAGGCAAAAGTGGAAAATGGATAAATATCTACCTTACATAGCCTGAACACGGTGCTAATTTCCTGACTATTAAAAAAAAATATGCTACAAAAGGTTTGAATTAATTGAAACAATTGAACTCACGGGTTGATATTAACCCACATGATTGTTGTTGTTTCTATAGAACTTTTAAAGCATCTTATGGACAAGCATGAGGACATTTTCGGAAAAGGTCTACAGTGTTAGCTCTTACGCTATAAAACCAATGCTGTGACTTAGATTACTAATACAGGAAAGACTTCAGGATAGAAAAATGTGTGCTTTTACAAGCCATGTTTCATTTATTTGTTCTCTGGACAGGGGATGGATGGATAGCATGGATCATAACTAAAATGTAGGTTGTATTAAAGTTGTAGGAAACCAACACAACTCTTCATATAATGGCTTTACTGAAATAATCAATGTTGTGCTGGGAGCAGAAACTTTACTGTACTCTGAATTCCCAGTTTTATGTCACCGCATTTCAGAAACGGTGCCAGACCATAACTAACCGGAGGGTACGCAGCTTCCAACAAGGGGTCACCCAATCAGCAACAATAACAGGTATAAAAACACCCAATTCAGTGCAAACACACACTCATACAACAAATACAGACTGCCATCCCATTTCCCATGAAGTGAACAAGTAAATGACACACTAATCAATATCACTACAATCACATCGCAACAGAAACCAAAAAGATGCCGTGATAACGATTTTATAGTCAGGACTCCTGTATAATCTTACATAAATTAAATTAAGAAAGCTAAATGCTTCACCGCACATACACAATGTGTTAAAGACGCATAAGACGCAATGCAAGCAATCAAAGAAACAGGTTTATTTTAATTAAAATACCAATTGTAGTTTTTTTATTTTTATTAAAACATAAAATCATGAGACGTTTAATACTTTATTTATTTTAATTAATCTTGATATATATATATATATCAAATGAATTAAAAACGTGTGAGCGGCACAACAACCTTTTTCTGTGCAGGTGTAGGTGTGTGTTTTGGGGCTTGCAAATGCCCCACAAATTGATGCGGATTCTGCTGCGTTTTACTGCCGAGTTATCAGACACAATGCCCTGCTGTGACTACGCATAATGTGTGTTAGGCGTTTTGTGTGTTTGGACATGCTCCAGTGTTGTAAGTGTACAGAAAACTCCTCGGTGTTCACACTAAACTAACTCACCCTGATCTCGTTTCCTTGTAGAACGAATTTCCTGAAAATTGTACTTGGAGCAAAGACCATATTAAAAACTTAATACCATGTACGATTTGCAAATTCACACACCGACGCTGTTCTTTTTTTTGCATTATCCTTAACCATAGCTAAAAAAAAAGTGATCTGCAAATGCGGTTTAGATGTTATGTTAATTGTGATCCCAACATGAACGTGCCATACATATCAACTTAAAGATGTGGGAAGTGGTGGCTCATGGTTAAGGTGTTGGACTACCAACCCAAAGATTGTGGGTTCGATTCCCAGCTCCACCAAGTCACTGCTGCTGGGCCCTTAACCCTCAGTTGTATAAATGAGATTAATGTAAGTCGCTCTGGATAAGGCCAAAAGCCGTAAATGTAAAGATGCCCTTTTAATATATATCCTGTATTTTGGTTAACGTTTAAATGCAAACACATTTCCAGATGTTGGAATGCGGTTACTGATTTGCGAGTCATGTCATTACAATCCGGTCACAGCTTTGACATACAATTACTTTTGACACAAACTAGTATGTCCTTTGGTGCCTGAACTAATTTAACTGCCTCTCAGTCAAAATGTAACTACTCATGGTAGCCAGTAGAGGGCGTTCTTACACTGTTGATGAACGAGTCCATGCTTTTGTATGGGAAATATTTTAATTTAATTTATTTTTATTTGTATAATACTTTGAACATAACATCATCGGTGAGAAGAAAGATGACTTAAGGAATAAATCGTGAGAGGAAACAGACTTGATAGGGAACGCATTCTCATCTAAAAGGTGTGTGTGAGTGTGTGATTATTAATAATATCGTCTAAACAATTTATTTATCCAATATGAATTTTTTTTGTGTGTATACGGTTTAACATACAATATTGGGGAAAAATAGATTTATCTTATTTATACTAATGAGCGGTTTCAGGTTAAAAGAGATCACAGATCGGTGGTGCTGGGATTTGAACACACAATCATTTAAAAAAAAAAAAAAAAAAAAAAAAAAAAAAAAAAAAAAAAAAGGATGATATCAGAACAGCTGGATTACTGGCTGTCCTTAAACACAGGAAGTGGTAGCTTAGTGGTTGAGGTGTTGGACTGCTGATTGGAAGATCAGGGTTTGATTCCCAGCACCACCAAACCACCAATGCTGGGCTCCTGAGTGAGTCCCTTAACGCCTAATTGCTCAGTTGTAAAAAAAAAAAAAAGGGATAAATGTAAGTAGCTCTGGATAAGGACGTCTAACAAATGCCGCAAATGTTAACGTAAATGTTAATGTGAAAACAAAAAAAGCAATTTAAAAAAAAACGTCTTTCTATTCAATATTTGGAATACATTTGAACACTTTTCTATATTTTCTATATTTTTAATTTAACCAATCAGTATTGCTTAATTTATTAACAAAGCCGTCAAAGCACTTTTGTATGTCAGTCTGGGTAAGTGTGTGTGTGCTGAATGCTGTAACTGTAAAAGTGTGTGTTTAGGCTTTCTCACTGGCTTGTCATGTGTGAAAGGAGAACAGGTGGCTACATGTGCAATCTCTTGTGAAACGTTCGGGCCTTTTTGACAACTCAGTCGGTCTGTAGGTGTGTCTCCAGCTGTAAACAGACACACCGAGCACCTGATGGGAACTTCCCGAGAGCCCTACACGTCTGGCCTGAACTTAGGATTCAGCGACAGAATGATTGAGAAGAACACTTAGCTTAGATTATAGGGATGACAGAAAGGAACATACTGGACTGACGAATCGCGTGAGGATCCGACACACGATTCAGCCTGATACCGAGTTTAGCACTACTCTTTTAGCATTCGCGCACTGCAGGAATTTGCTATATATGATATCCGTCAAATTATATTTAAAAGTTTCTGAGCAGAGTTTTTAATTCAGATTTATATATTGACTATCATATAGAAATTTATAATTTAAAAAATTAATTGAAGTTTAAAAAGTTAATTGTGTAATTCATCCGATTATTTACATTTATTTGCATATGGCAGATTATTTAGGCTAATAATATCCAATAGACCAAATAATCATATGATAGAGATGATAAAATGAAGAAAAAAACTTACTTTTCAATTCACAGATAACACCAATATTATATATTATCTTATATATTAATAAAGAACAAATTTAGAAATTTTAATTACTGTTTGTAGTTATTTATAGGCCAACTATTAACATTGCTTAATGAAATAATGTGTGACACTAGTAGTATCAAGTAACCCTAGTGATTATAATGGAAAAATAATAATAACAAATATATATAATAAATAGCCCTAACTCTGAGAAATCACATCACTACTCACACCAAGACTTCACTCCAATCCATCAGCATGGCAGGTGAATTAGGCTGCTGTCGGATTCCACATTTGGCTCCCTAATTATGACCATATTACACATTTTCATCATGCCATCTCCTCCCTCGGGCGGCAGGGCAATAAATGGCTGACATACACTGAACCACCTCCTGGACACGGAAAAGCCAATCAAGTGGGGCATGAATTGGTCATAAATCAGCGCTACACTAAACTAACCCTGGGTGAACTCGGTCACTCTCTGTTGTGTGACTCCAACTGGGCTCCACCAGCAGCATGGAATAAAACTGCTGACTGCTGAGATCTACTAAGAGTCTGTCACTGACTCCGGTAATGATCCTGTCTCTATGACAATTAATCAGCAAGATTTTTTTCACATAGACATTTTTACAGCAACATTTTAGGCAACCAAGCAACTATAACAACTATACAACCGCAAAATTACAGACATTTCCAGCATTTGGCAGAAGCCCTAAAACATTTATCTCTTTTTTAAATCCAACTAAGCATCGAAGGGTTAAGGGCCTTGCTCAGGGGCCCAGCAGTGACAGCTTGGTGGTTCTGGAATGTGTGCTACCACATGCCATTTGTGACTGCCTTTAAACAAAAATCTGAATTTAGATAATTATATAATAATAATCAGTTATTGTTATACAGTCTCACACATACAGTCACATGTACAGGAATGACTCAGTGTGGGGTAACGTAAAGTAAAAAGACACAATTTAATAGTTCCTAAAACATTTCTTAGGACTATAGCACCCTCTTCTGGCAGTTTCTGCCCTCCGGTTTATATTTACATTTACCTCTAGAGCATTTGGCAGACGCCCTTATCCAGAGCGACTTACATTTATCTCTTAACTGAGCAACTGAGGGTTAAGGGCTGTTTTTAGGGGCCCAACGGTTGTGGCTTGGGAATCAAACCCCGGTCCTCCAGGTATCAGTCCAACACCTTAACCACTGAGCTACCACTTCCCCTTATTAATGCAGAAAGAGGTTTTAAAGTTATAACGGCGTTGCAGTGCTCATGAAATGCACTCGAATGGACAGTTAATCCATTTATTCTGCGCAGTGAGTTGAGCGGTATCGTGGTCATGTGTCCCTGATTAGCATAGTGACGTAGCCAAATACAGATAATGTATTATAAGCAAGCAGGGATTTATTTTACCCATCATGTGAGTAGCCGCAAGCAGGAATAAGAAGTTTCCAGGATAAAGAAAAGCCTTTTTAATCAACGCAAATGTAGTGTTTGTTCATTCTTTCTTAAGAACTGCCCGGGTAGCGTCGCAGCGGTTTTAATTAAGCTAGCAGCTGGGTTCTAATTTGAGAAATATAACTAACTTTTTCGTAGGCAGGCACAAATAAAAAGAATAACTGTGCAAGCGGATTTTAACAAAAACAATCCTAAGACTAATTATGAACTGGGGTAATGAAGGGTAATGAACTGTCAGAGAGAGAATTTTACACTGGCATTTATTCCCTGTAGTGTTTCAGGGGAAATTGTGGTAGGATTTAAGAACTAATATCATAAATTTAGTGAACAACCTATTACAAAAATCATGTTAACAGTTTATTTAATGACATATGATTTTCTGTTATCATAACTTCTACTCCTCTGGGAAGATTTTTCACTGGATCTTGGAACATGCCTGTAGGGAATTGTAGTCATTCAACCAGAAGAGCATAAGAGGTTGTTGAATAGTGTTGGATGTAAAGCCCTGTTGGATTGTTGCCAGTCAAATTTGTCTTTATATTGTTCAGTGGGGTTTAGATCATGTCTCGTTGAGTACTTTTTGTTTACTGTTGGCTGTCTTGCTTTGTGCACATTGTCATGCTGGAATGTAATTGGACCTTCGATGCTACACCATACAAAGACATCCTGGGTGTTTTCACTTGGCAGCATTTAAGCGAACAAATATGAGTGTTAGGACAAGAGGTCTAAAAAATGTTGGCCTTATTTTGTAGCTAGTTTGCAGTCTAAAAAAATATGTATACTCCTACGTTAGATTGAGAAATCAGAGAACGTTAAATAATTACAGTTTTAATTATTTTTAAATTATTAATGGTGCAAAATGGCCACTTGACGTTGGTTGTTGGGAAGGAAGGTTAGGTTGTTGCTATTGCTTGCCATTCTCACTCTGTCTGTTTGGACCAAACCATTTATACTTATAATGTATAACAGTGGATTTTCCTCAAAAATATTATTGTTCTGCTGGAAGACTTTTCACACCCCGATATCTATTATTAAGGTAAGTGGTTTAAATGTATTTATAGGTATTTATATACTCTGTGGAAAGCTTAGGACCAAGAAATGTTTGTCCAATTAAAATGTTCAGTCCAAACATTATTATAAACTTTCCTACCTGCCTGTCAATATATGTATTGTGCAGCCTCTTCAGAGCGAGGATGACAGGCAAACCACAACCTGACCTGAAGTATAAAAGAGCTACTGCGAGCAAAAAAAACCTAAATTAATATTCTTGTAGCGTTTCTATGCTGGAGACAACAACAGGATTCAAGTTTGGTAAAGTTCTCCACAGTGAATGACACAATGTATTGTAGTAATGTTGTCTCTGGTTGTCTAGTCAATGCATGGGTTTAGCATGGCTTTGGACGGCGATTTGGAGGGTGGGTCGTACACTTTTAGTGCTATCAGGCTACAGTTAGCATTTTCCAAGATGTCCTACTGCACCCTTAATTAGCTATGGGGATGTTAAGCATAACAAAAATGTTTGTGAAGACAATCACCTATTGTACCTTTAAATGACATTCTAGCAATAATAATGAGGGAGAATTCCTCTATTGAAGGTTATAGAAGTGGTGAAAGTGCGTATTTCCATTAAAAGTCATTACCTGTGATGCGGTGCTGTTTGGTGCTGACCCGGTTGCTGATCTGGACAGTGCAGCACAGGTGTAGCATAGCCAGCATGGTTAGAATCATCACCACGCTCTGTACAAGCAGCGTCAGCTCAAACTGCTTCCCGACCCTGCAGACACACAGTTTATTATACAGGATGTCTATAATTTGGGATTCTGTTGTATAGTTGTTTTTATTAATGTAATCCCTGTGAACTGTTGCCTACCAAAAGAAGATGCGCAGTATATTGGCGATCAGCAGAACCAGGCAGACGCGGGTGGAAAAGCCCTCTGTGTTGCCGGTCTTCTGGATCTCCTGGTACTGAGGGATATATGGCACAGCGCCTCCAAACACCATCACGCACGAGGCTAGCCATGACAGAAGAGTCCACGAGCTCTCCATTGACCCGACTGATTCAGTCAGCTCAGGGTCCATGGCTCAGAGGCCCACCAGCACCAACAATTCCTCCTCCTCCTCCTCCTCCTCCTTCCCCTCTTCTAACACCACCACCACAGACGCCGCTGCACTCATACACTGTCCTGAAATATTATAAAGCAAAACATTTATATACAGAAGCACAAAGTACAGCAGGAAAAAGAATAACGACATTCCAGTGCTTTAGCAAATAAACGATATGGTGAATTTTAGGGGTGGTTTATGTAATTTACGATCCAATCCGATTCCGATTACGGGAGTCACGATCCGATTCCAAAATTGATTTTTAATCTACACTTTTTTTTCTAATTCTTCTGCTGTGTAAATACATGTTAACTTCTGTCTTTAGATTTTAACCAGAATTGGAGTTTCTATGCTTTTTGTTTAAAGTTGTAATTTCTGTATGACAGTATCATCCATCTTAAATACGATGATTTCATAAATTTTCTTTTATTAACAAAGTTGTGTTCAGGATGAAGAAGCTCTGAATAAAACATCAAAAAGAACACACTGTACATTGGCTCAAGCACCTGCAGCGGTGTGTGAAACCCTGTGCTATCTACGACAGATAATGGGCACAAAACCAATTTTTTTTTAGAATTCGGTGGAAGTGTTGCCATACAGTCGATTATAAATTAGATGTTCATTGTTCATTTTTGTTTAAATTAGGCAAATATGCCAGCATACTTACATGTGTCAGTCAGTGCTTATGTAACAGACTAAACTGTTTATTAAGTTTAGACGTGGTAAGCTGTGTCAGCACTTATTCTGTGTGTGTAAATGCATTTGTCCCCCCTTCGGGGCTTGCTGTAGTTTGGTGAGAGTGCATGCGCACAGGGGTGTGAGACAGAAAAAAGTTTTTGAATACATGTCCGTATTTAATAAACCAGTTCAGTACATTTTGGACTGCTTTCGTGTTTAAGCGAACCTGTGACAAACAGTTACACGTATTATTTTTATGCTTCTTGAATACTGCACCGTCGCAATCTTATTTAAATTTAGAATCGATTCTGGACTTTTAAGAATCGATTAAGGAATCGTTAGAGAAAGAATCTTATTTTTTCCCCACCCCTAGTAAATTAGCGACCAGAAATTAGCACTATTGTCTTAAAGGTGTAGTTTGACATTTTAACTGCCCTCTGTTGCATGCAGGGTGCAAAACAAGCTCTTCTTTTTTTTTAATCAAACTGCCCCAACACCCTCTGTACATATGGGTTCTATTTTTAGCTATTTTTTAAGCTTGGAGGTTGAGCTTGTTTAAGGCCAGAAATTTTATTATATAAATATTTATTTAAATGCATTAATATGCATAACTTTTCTAGACCCACTGCATGATATCACAAATCTCCATATTCCCAGGATTTTTTAAAATAAAATTAATTTAGTTATTTGCATGATTTAAATGTTTTTATTAAAAGTTATATTTTTGGGAATATTTGCTTTAATTGAAGAACAGGGAGAGATGAAGAGGGGGAGAAAGGGAGAGGGGTGGGACCAGAAGAGACCGAACCTGGAATCGAACCTGGGTCACCGGAACACGATGCTTTTGATGGTTTTGCAAATGTAAAATCTTGGATATGTATAAAACCAAATAATAACAAATGATATAGAATAAGCGCAGATATAAGCGCAATATTCAATAAAAACGATGATTACCAAAAAAACAAAACCCTTTCATGTCAGCTGTACTATTACAACTAGGGCGGTGTAAAAATATCGTTACAGCTAACTATCGTGATATTTTTTCAAGAGAGTGTATCGACATTCTAACCTCAAGTATCGATACATATTTAAGTTACATTTTTAACTGATTTACATATTTAATTAAAACCCTCAGTTTGTGTCATACAACTTTCCCACTACTGTAGTTGTCACTGACACATATGGCCATTGTTTCAGAAGCAAGTGGTGGTGACGGTGGTGGTGGGGGCTCCAACTTTGTATTTGTTGTATTATTAGCTATTTGTTATACATTTTTTAAGTTTTTAAAGCATGACAATGTACTGTAATATGTATTGTATCGTAAGTATATATGTGCGATGTACGTAAGGTATTGTATGGCGATAATGATCGTAAGGTATATATTGCGATATAGTATCGTAAGGTATGGCGATATATTGTATCGTAAGGTATGGCGATATATTGTATCGTAAGGTATGGCGATATATTGTATCGTAAGGTATGGCGATATATTGTATCGTAAGGTATGGCGATATATTGTATCGTAAGGTATGGCGATATATTGATACGTATCGTAGGTATTATTGTATCTTGTATCGTATGGCGATGTATTGTATCGTAAGGTATGGCGATATATTGTATCGTAAGGTATGGCGATATATTGTATCGTAAGGTATGGCGATATATTGTATCGTAAGGTATGGCGATATTGTATGGCGATATATTGTATTGTATCGTAAGGTATGGCGATATATGTATCGTTATCGTAAGGTATGGCGATAATATTGTATCGTAAGGTATGGCGATATATTGTATCGTAAGGTATGGCGATATATTGTATCGTAAGGTATGGCGATATATTGTATCGTAAGGTATGGCGATATATTGTATCGTAAGGTATGGCGATATATTGTGTATAGTTTCGTATATGGCGATATATGTATCGTAAGGTATAGTGATATATTGTATCGTAAGGTATGGCGATATATTGTATCGTAAGGTATGGCGATATATTGTATCGTAAGGTATGGCGATATATTGTATCGTAAGGTATGGCGATATATTGTATCGTAAGGTATGGCGATATATTGTATCGTAAGGTATGGCGATATATTGTATCGTAAGTATGTATGTGATATATGTATCGTAAGGTATGGCGATATATTGTATCGTAAGGTATGGCGATATATTGTATCGTAAGGTATGGCGATATATTGTATCGTAAGGTATGGCGATATATTGTATCGTAAGGTATAGCGATATTGACTCTTGACTGTTGAAGTGATAGTGAACATCATGGTGAGATCAAAAGAGCTGTCTGAGGCCTTCAAAAAGAAGATTGGAGCAGCTTATGAGTCTGGAAAGGGATTTTTAAAATGTCTCAAAAGATTCTGAAATCAGCTATCCCACTGTCCGCAAAATAGAGCAGACCGCAAGATGCTAAAAGAAGTCACCAAAAACCCTAAAGTGTCATCACGAGACTTAAAGCAGGCTCTTGCTACTGTTGATGTAAAAGTGCATGACTCTACAATCAGACTACAGAAGTTTAAATTTCATGGGAGGTGTGCAAGGAAAAATGTTCTTTGGACAGAGGAGTCTAAAATAGAATTTTTGGACACTGCAACAGAGGACATGTTTGGCAGAAACCAAATTCAGCATTCCAGGAAAAGAACCTCATAACAACTGTAAAACATGGAGATGAAAGTGTCCTGGTTTGGGGATGGTTTGATCATTTAAATCATGCTGTAGCAGGACCTGAGCAGCTCACCATCACTGATTCCATCATGAATTCCACTGTGTACCATAGGGTGGTTAAGGAACATTTGAGACCTTCTGTAAAAAAGTTAAAGCTGAACATGACAATGACCCAAAACATACCAGTAACTCCACCAAGGACTGGCTAAAAACTGAGAAACAGAGAGTGCTGGAATGGCCGAGTCAAATCCCAGATCTGAATTCCATTGAGACGCTGTGGGGCAACTTGAAACTTGAAACAGCCTGTACATGCAAGAAACCTCTCAAACATCTTACAGATAAAAGAATTCTGCATTTAGGAATGGGGCAAAATTTGTATTCATCCCCACTTTTAGGATGAAAAATAACCTGCGGCATGTGTTTTAGAGGATGATGATGTCAGTAGTTTGTCAATGATGATGTCAATATGAGTGCCTTTGGAACATTGTGGGACAGGACAAGTCAAGTCACTATAATAGAGTGGATATATATATATATATATATATATATATATATATATATAGATATATATATATATATATATATATGACCATTCATACATTACTGAATAAATATGGCTGACTAAATATCACTCATACTCACTGACAATACTACGACGACGATGACTTTTATTACTTCTACTACTACCATTATTATACTACTGCAACAAGGGGAAAGTGGTAGCGCAGTGGCTAAGGTGTTGCACTGCTAATTGGAAGATTGGGTTTGATTCCCAGCACAACCAAATTGCACCTGCTGGGGCCCCTGAGCAAGGCCATTTACCCCAACTGCTCAACTGTATATTAATAAAAGGAAACAGATGTAAGTCACTCTGTATAAGGGTGTCTGCCAAACGGCGTAAATAAACTACCACTACTACTGATAAGAACATACACGGTATTGTCTAAAACATGCTCCATTTATTGGTAGATTTCAGGACAGTCATACTTCATAGGTCTGGTATAAATGTAATCCAGACTACCGTAGACTGCAACACTTTCCTGACCGAGCTGAACTGCTATGCAAAGCCACGGGTTACTAGAAATATTCTATTCAAATCCTGCTGTTTCAGTCATGTCTGCATAGACCAGGCCTGTGGGGAGACAACAGAAATACACAAACTCATGTGCTGATTTTGGAATTGATCCATTCTTGCGATCTTATTTTGCAATACATTTCAAGTAGTTATTACAGTAAAGGAAGAACAGTACCAGAATTAGTAAATGAGGAATTAAGCCACATTGTATGTATTAGAGACATGAATTTAAGGACATTACTTTTAAAGAAAATTAATAATCAAGAATTTAAGGACATTTCTTTTAAGGAAAATTAATAATTCGATAATAAAATCGATTTTTTTAATAAATAAGTTTACAAATAAACTTCAAGCAACGTTACACTGCTTACGTACATTTACACGCATTTCCTTTACCGCTTCTCTACTAGCGTTAATCTCGCCCTCTACAGGCCATAACAGGAACAACACGTTCAATTCTCCTACAACAACGACTCACTTTGTTAAACACGCGAGTTTCTACTTGTCTTTACTTCCTTTTTGATTGACTCGTAGAGCTCGTCGTCACACACACACACACACACACACCACACACAGTAATGTAAATATTGCGAAAACAGACAGAATTTAGTATGTTTATTATGTGTTTTGTCCTTTAAGACTCGTAAGAATCTAAAAATAGCGCGCCCTTAAAATACTCCAAAAGTGCAGGAGACAGCTATATCACAGTTTATTAAAAAAAAAAGACAGAAAGAAAGGTAGAAAGAAAATGACAGACAGACGAAAAGTGTGTTTTGGATGAGAAGTGAATCTTGCATCAAATATGAAAATACGTTGCTTGAAGATTGAATCTTTAGGGATGTACAATCAGTCTCTGTTTTCTTACACTGTCCATCACATCATTCAGTGATATTTGACATCCAGATTAATATTAAAATAAAGACATGTTTACCTCTTTAAAGGGAAGACACAGCTCGAGTTCCTGCCTGATGTTGGATTTCGGAGTTCCGACTGCGATATAAACCTGGTGCGATAACGAGCACAATTTTAGACAAAAAGATGGTTAAATCCTCATAATATAATATTCCAAAGCAGGTCCACACAGAGACACACCGGTGGACTCTGTGGTTTAACTATGAATGCATGTTCTAAATACAGCACAGCCCTAATGAACGGCTGCGGGGCGGAGTGGACCATATGCAAAACTAATAACACTAAACACAACTAATAACCCTACTTTTCATTAAATCATTCCATTAATCCAAAATATAATGGTGTCATATTCGTGTAATGCGGTTAGAGAAATGTTTGTACAATGTTATTGTAAGGTTTTGGGAGATTATATTCTTCTCGATATGAGATGTCGTTTCTGTTCTCGCGAGACTTGTGCGCAAATCTCGCCGGTTTTTGTGAACAGCTGATCATTTCGGAAACACGTTCAGGAAAATAAGACGCCGGATTGCTGCATTTTGCTCACATTTTTGCTGTTTGTACGAACATTAAACACTGATTATGGCAGAAACGGATCCGAAATCGGTGCAGGATCTTACAGCAGTGGTGAGATTTAAACGCCGGGGGTTGCTAAACTAGGCGAGGCGAGGCTAATTCAGCTAACTAGCTAGCATAACATTTAAGGTGCCGCGTACGTTACGTAGATAATTAGTCGTACTGATATTTGTTTTAATCAATAAATTTATTGATTGGTTATTTTTAATAATTTTTATTTAATTAATTAATTTGCTGGTAAGCGATCGATCGTTTGTTGAAACAGGCTAAAATAAAATAGTAGATTTAAAAAAAAAACAGCATTTGTTTATTATATTACACTTTCTAAAAGTGTTATTTGAACATTGAAGTTAGCAGTTGTCCGTAATCTGTTTATAATATGTTTATAATCTGTTTATAACATGTCTTATGCCCTGATTAACTCGGTCACGTGACCGGTGTGTTTTGCTATGTGACAGGTACAGACGTTGCTGCAGCAGATGCAGGACAAATTCCAGACCATGTCAGATCAAATCATCGGGAGAAATATCCTTTTTTTTATTATTATTATTTTTAATCAAAGAAGTTAAGAGCCTTATTTAGGGGCCCCCCCAGTGATGGCAGCTTTGTTGGAGGGGGATTTAAATCACAACCCCCCCCCACCCCCCCTTGTGAATAGTAATCAAAAGCTTTAATAACAGGTTTCACACTCGATGAGAACATGTTGGGTTTTTTTCAGTGATGTACCTTTAAGATATAAATATATTTAAATTACTGAATAATTTCTATTCTAATACAGTAAAACATTAGCACCTCAGCCAGTAATAGCTAACATTTACGTCATTTGGCAGACACCCTTATGTAATGTAAGTCGTCATCTGGCAGCTTACATTTATACAACTAAGCGATTGGGGGTTAAGGGCCTTGCTCAGGGGTCCATCAGTGGAAGTGTGGTGGTTCTGGGAATCAAACTTTCCAATAAACACTTTAACCACTGCGCTAACACACAATATCTACATTTACAGCATTTGGCAGACGCCCGAATAAAATAAAAATGAAATAGAAAATAATAGAATGGAATAGAATAGAAAAGAATGTTATAAAATGGTATAGAATAAAATAAAATAGAATGGAATAAAATAAAATATAATGCAATTTTATTGTCATTGTACTGTCGTACAGCGAGATTGAGGCTCTCTCTTTATACACAATCATATAAACATACAGAGAACGCAGATGATACAGAAACACTGAACCGGATTGAATGTAGAAGTAGGCATATCGAATGTGCACATAGTAATAAGTCAGATATTTTCATATATATATATATATATATATATATATATATATAATATAATATATATAAATATATAAATATATAATGTAGATGTGTATATATATATACAATATATATATATTTTCATATATATATATATATATATATATATATATATATATATATATATATATATATGTTTATATAATATAACATATATATATATATATATATGTAGATGTATATATATATATATATATATATCTAGATTCTATATATATATATATAATTACAATATATATATCAGATATATATATATATATATATATATATATATATATATATATATATATATAATATAGTAGATATATATATATATATCTATATATATATATACTAATATATATATATATAGATATATATATATATATCTATATATATATATATATAGATATAGATATATAATCTATATATATATATATATATATATATAGATCTATATATATATATATATATATATATATATAATATAGTAGATGTAAACAAATATAAATGTGCACATAGCAATGTAACAGATATACAATAAATAACAACAGATCAGAGATATGAAATGTATAATAAAAATACACATATATAACCAGATAGGAAGTGTGAACTGCTGATGCAACTATCAATGTACCGATAGACAATCGGCGCTATATACAACTGTACAAACTTGTTTGTACTCGAAATCAAACCCACAGTCTTCCGGTTAGCAGTCCAACACCCTAACCACCGAGCTACCACTTCCCTGTAGAATATCAGGAATATGAGACAGGCACGGCTGCCCTGTGCTCCATTGTATAGATGCAGCATTAGATGTCTAGTAGTCTGTCTGTCTTCCTGAACAACAGTCACTCGATGAGATGAGCACACGTATCGACGACCTGGAGAAAAACATCGCTGATCTGATGACTCAGGCTGGGGTAGAGGAGGCAGAGGGAGAAAACAAGGCTAAAGAAGGCGAAGCATCTTAATGAAGGTATCATATGCACTTAATTAAAACCATCGTCGCATCCGGGTGTTCAGCGGTTATTTTTAGGGATGAGCATTTGATTAAACTGTTTCAATTATTATAAAAAATTATCTATCAATGAATTATTATTTTTTTGACGACAGAAAGCGGCGAGGGTATTTTTTTTTAACTGGGTGCATTTTGGGCGGGACATTACAACGATTGGTCAGCTCAGTCGCACAGGAAGTAGTTGAATTTGCTATAATAGATAATTGCTGCTTTTAAGGATGACTACCGTAACCCACACACTTACTCAGGCAGATCTTTTTATTTATTTTCAAGCAGTTTACAACATATTAATAAAAAACAATCAATCGATTCTATAAATAATAAACAAAACTCTTGATGATTAATTATAGATTAAATAGTCACCATAGACCTGAAACTCTTCTCTTCTTTCATACAGGTCGCTTGGGAATGACAGAGTAAAGCAGGATTTTTTTCCCCCCAGTAGCGCTGCCCGATCCGATCTGTTCCGGTTTGATTTACTGTTGTATAGTTCTTTTTATACTGACTTTAGTCAATACACACAGATATTCCTGATAGTGTTCTTTACTATTAAGGCTTTTCTTTACTAATAGTGCATATCATTTTTTTAGCACCCTTTATAAAGGCCAGCCAGCTGCACGGTTGATGCTTGTAATATGAGCACACACACACACACACAGTGCCAGACAAACACCATTCCAGTTTCAGATAAGTTTGTGCTAATAAAATGATTTTTTTGAACTCATTTCTGGAATGTTTTCTCTCTAACGAATTGAGCCGTGTGCTTTCAACGAAAACAGGTTTTGAGTGTTTACGAATAAGGACTACTACACATGTAGCGCCTGATCACATGACACATACTGACTTAAAGAAAAAAAGGAAGGACCTGCCTTTTTTTTTTCTTTTTTTTTTATGGTTTACAGGAATGACTTACCAGGTCTGTTTTTCTCTGGAATTAAAGTAAAAGTAACCACTGTACCGAGCATATTAGCCCCATTTTCCTATCTAACCCAATGTTACTATTGTGGAACTGAACAACTGGAACTGCATAGTGTGTCTGGATCACATCCTCATATAGAAAGGGGTTTACATGCAGAGATGTTAATGATTAGAACTTGACACCACTTCATGGCGACTTGCAAACATAAATGACATACTACTTAAATAGGTACTAAATTTAAGTATGTACTTCCTGACGGTTAAAACTTATGTATGGTTACCTAAAAGATGAATTAAATTCATAATGACGTACGTCGTCTCAGCAACAGGATACACTTTACTATCATATGCCGTAGTAAAATAAAGTGTACATCTTTATCTGTGTAAATATCCAGACGCAAAGTAAACTAAGTAATACTAATAATTCCGACATCCTACGTGCCTTGTATACTCAGTTTCACACACTATATTAAGGAAGAATGCAGTCACAGGCTGTGTAAAACAAACAAAAATACATACATTCACCAAAACTTGCATTTTAATAAACCTGATGGTCAACGCAATGGTTAAATTCTGGTAGCTCAGGTGTTGAATTGCAAATTAGTTCAATTACCAGGGCCAAAAAGCTGCCACTGCTGGGCTCCCGAGCGAGGCCCTTAACCCTCGACTGCTTAGTTGATAATAAATAAGATATGTCTATTACTCTAAATAATAATATAGTAATAAACTACTAAATTCCAAAAAATCAGTGGTTCCTAACTCCAGTCCTGGGTTCCCTCGCTGCTCTGTACACTCGTCTGACACACACTTTAGTTTACGGCGTCGTCTCCTAACAAGCTGATAATAAGAATCAGAGCCTGTATTCACAAAACCTGAATGGCTTACCACCAAAATAGTGATAAAAGTGTGAGTTTTCTCCTAAAATCTATTCCCAAAACTGCTAAACAAACTTATACTAATGGACTGGTGCACTGGATGATGTCAGCTTGATAGAGGCGGAGATTCCTTCATAGAAGATTTAGAGTAAAGAGCAATATGTTGCCATATTCAAATAAAGATTTGTTTTACCTGTGGTCAGGTAATCGAGAGCGGTCCAAATCATTGCTTTTTTTACGGTGTTACTGGGTTGCTGTCATTTGTGGATGAAGCAGCTGTGTTCCTGATAAGTTCTACAACAGTGATGATACCCTCGAGATTAAAGCGATACCTTCTTAAAAGCTCATTTCCAGATGTTTAGTATCGGGGCAGATTACAGGCAACAGCTGTTTTAGGATAGTTTGTGACTTGATGTAAAGCAAAAGTGACTAAAGCAGTTCTCTCTAGTAAAATTGTGCAAATGTAGGACATAATTTTAGTCTAAAATGCTTTGGGGAAAAATGTAATACTTCCTTTTAAATCTGTGAATCTGAGCTAGTTTTACCCTTAAGATGTTATAGGTTGAGGTGTAATAAATAAGGAAAACAGTGGAAGCACAGGTAAGGAACTGAGAACCTTATGGAATTTATTTAATTTATCAAACTGAGCAGTTATGGGTTAAGGGCCTCGCTCAAGGGCCCAGCAGTGGCAGATTCCTGACCGGGGAGTTGAACTCATGGCTTTTTAATTAACAGTCTAGACACAAATGTTAAGTGTAATTGTAGAACACTGTACAGGTAGTGTGTTTTTACACATCATCCCTTTAACACATTTTGTCAACTTGCTTCCTTTTGCGTCCTTTATCTGATATAATGCACTAATACTCTCTCACAACATCCCAGAAACTAATCACCTACAGGAAAACACGGATTAAACCCCACTCTGTCTTGACCTGTTAAGCCCTCAGGAGACTCCTAGTCATCGTAGCTGTGTTAACTGCATTTTCGGCATTTCCACCTCCTTAACAAACACTGACATCACCCCCTAAAATGATTTAGTCAGACTAGAAAACTAGATATAAAAGTTAATGTGGATGTAAATATTTTATATTAATCAACAGCACAGATCTCAGGAGTTCAAACAGAATGCTTATGGAAGCAGGTTCTCAGTAATGATTATGAGACACTGAATCTAAGGAATGTACAAATATTTATTGAAATTTATAGTAGTAAAAGAACACAATCAACTTAAACATTTTAAAACAGCTAGTAAACATTACTAGTCAATAAAAGCTGTATAAAAACATTAGGGTTTGGGTGGAACTGTAAATGCATAATGTTGGAATTAAAACACAAAGTCGGGTTCAGTCATATCGATGGCCCAGGCAAACTTATCCCTCTGAGTCTTGTTATAAATTTTATCCAGTGGCACCTCCATGTTCTTGCACCTGCGGAAAAACGGTGGAAAAACTATTAGAAAATATAATACATTCAAATGCAGGATAGTGTTAATGCTGACTGTGTGTATATTTATAATTTTGGAATAGTGTTAAATTTGACTGTGTGTATAAGCAATATTTCCTATTAGTATTATACTTTACTGTTTCACCACATACACACACAGATTAAGGTTCAGTAAAGGTGTCAGTCGCTGTACTATAAAGTCACTGGTGATGTTTCTAGCCCTGTTCTGCCATGCTAATAACGTTTATTAGTGGGGGCGGGGCTAGCAGCAGCAGTGAGCAATGGCTGGTTTAGCCCACTTAATTGAAACCTTTTTTTTTTTGTTTTCTGGTCAATGTGTAGAAAACAACAGAAAACACCAGCCCTGTTTGATTGGGTGCGCAAACTTCCCCCACTGCCCCCTCGTTAATATACTATATATAGAACAGACCGACCGACCGATCTGCAGGCGGGAGTGAGAGGAGAAATAGTACTTGAGTAGCAGGTTCTGCCTTACATGTACAGTCTTCACACTGACTTTCTTTTATTTAACAGAAATTTACTTTACTCAGTCCGTGTTCACTCTGCAGCAGGACAAACATTAGTGTTTAACTTGACGACTTTTCTTAAAAATCTATAAGCAAACCTGCTGCTCCTGTCTCTAGCGGTGCTTCCTGCTGACAAACCCAAGACGACTGCTAACATTACTTCCAGTGCAACCTTTCTTAAGAACAGCTGCTCCCCTGTCCTCGACAAGTGTCTCAAAGGCCACACATTGTTTTGTTTCAGGAACAGTTAGTGCAGTTAGGATATAAATAACGATGCACAGTTTTCCCAGCTAACTTTGCAGAGCTTTTGTTGACATGACACCGTAAACAAACCCGGGCTGGAGTTTCAGTTCTTTGGGTTTTAGCTTCACACTTGACAACCATGAAATGCTGTATGAGACGTACTGAAGCGCTTTTTGCTATAAGGAGCTTGGAAAAGTCAGAGTGCACTTAACTTTAACATCATTCAAGCGCTTCTGTGAAATCGTAGGTCACCACGCAATATGAACAATATGGCGAATGTAGTACTAAAATTCGTTCATACTACCCGTCATAATACTATAAGAATATATTTTAACAGTCGAGAAGTACATACTTAAATGTAGTAATGCAATCTCAGACAGATCCTTGGTGTATTTAGATGTGATTTAGAAGTGTATACCTGCGTTATAGGAGAAATGGAGCGGGTTAGTATGTGCTTTTTTGGCACGGATCACGTGCTTTAATGTCTTTACTTCCATTATTAGTCACTTTATTTCAAATCTTCATTACATTTCTCAACAGTGTTGCAGCACTGAACACGCTCATATTTATCCACTAACAGCTGCTATCGAGTGTTTAACAACCTCAGAAAATGAATGCTCTCAGGTTAGATGTGGGGAAATGCCTTTTACTTTCGTGTCTTTAAATAATTTAGATGTGTAAAAAGCAATTAGTGGCAACTTATGATGCCAAATTAACCAAATGATCTTATAGTGTCTGTATGGACGTCAGGGGGTTTACACCCTAAACATGAGCCTTACCAGGCCACACTGATGCGTGGGTCCAGATAGTTTAGTTTGGAGGTGCCCAGGGCAATCTGCTTGTTCTCCTCTCGGTCTGTCGCCTGAACCTCCATCCTGAGCAGCTGCTCCTCACAGCGCTGCACTGCCCTTTTCTTCTTTTCCACCACACTAAAACACATGCATGTCTTAACGTTTTTCATTACAAAACATGCTTCTCGACTCACTGGTGCTTCTTGGACTTCTTTGCCAATTCATCTAACGACCCAGACGTGATGTAATATGTATGATTTTTCCCCTTTCTCTTTATATATGCAATGCGTATAATCTGTACGTGCATGTGTTTATGCCCGTCACTGTGTATTTGAGCTCAAAAATAAACAGCTGCTATCTGAATTTTATCGCAATAATGATCAGAGAACAGCTCTATGCGCAAGAAATACCAACTCGAAAAAAATAAATAAATAGGTCATAATAGCTAAAAGGACTGCGTTCAATTTAACTGAAATCAGAAATTACTTGAGTTTAATTAACTGTGTGCGCATCAGAGGAACAGGAGAGGAGGGAGGGACACACTGAGGACACAATAAAATGAGAGCACTGTTACTGAGTACTGTTCACTTCAGGAGAGGGAACCTACGCCAGCAGCTTGTTGTCTGAACTCCTTTTGGCTTCCTTCTTCGCTTGCTTTAGCTCCTTTTTAGCAAGCACTAGCTGCTCTTTCCTACTCTCAATCTAAAAAAAAAAAAGAGAGAGAAAAATACAGTAAGTTACACATCCAGCAGCAATATTTCAGATCATGTGCCGCTTTTCCACCGAGCCCGCTGCTCAAACAGGAACTGGGCTGCGCTTTTCCACAAAAAAAAAAACCTTCCAGGCCGGCTGCCCAGATCCTGACTCCAAACCAGTCTTAACAACCCGCTGGTCTTGAGTGGGAACCAATAACCTCAGTGGGTGGCGCGTCCACCACAGTTTAAGAGGTGTGGTTGTGGGGGGCCCAACCTCATTCTTTCATATGGCCCAAAATTGCTAGCAGCACCCCTGAAAGTGTGATTAAAGTGCTAGACTATGAATTCCAGCACCACCAACTGACAAATCTGGGCCCTTGAGCGAGGCTCTTAATCCTCAACTGCTCAGAATTATAAATAAGTACAGAATTATGGATAAGGGTGTCAAATGTCATGCATGCAAGTCTAATATGTTAAATTTTGAAAGTCAGGAAGTCGATTAAAGCTGCTTTAATCAGCTGTGTTGCATAATTGCTACATCTATTAAAATAAGATAAACTTTTATCTGTCCCACAGTGGGTAAGTTTCCAATTTCCAAAAATGAATAAAGTAAATGATTAGACATGTAATAGGTCACTGCACGATAAGCAATCTAAAATAGCCATAAAGCAGTGATGTTTTTCTGCTTCTTGCCTTTTTTTGCATCTGATGATTAACATTTCTGACAGAGTGACTTCCATTTCTCTCATTTATCCAGTAAAAGGTTAAGGGCCTTGTTCAGGAGCCCAGCAGTGGCAGCTTGGTAAGCAGTGAGTCACTTTATCTTAAACAACCAGCATTACAGTGGTAGCCGCGATAACCCAGCAATGGCGTGTGAAACCGTTAGGTCTGCTTATAAAATAAATTAATAAAAACACACACCGGTAATCAATTTAAATACTTTTTGATCTTCACTTCCGTTTCAGCAACTTCTCACCTTAGCTTGCAGGTTCGCCATGGACTGCTCGAAGGTCTTTGGCGGCGCCCGCTGATGGTTACAGAGTACTGCAACCGCACGGTTTGCTCGGTTATAGGAGAGCAGCTTCTCCACCGGGTTATCTAAAGCTGTGCATGACACAGAGAAGGACAAATAAGCTTATAGTAGGTAGTATATCATTCTCAGGGTTTTACTGCCAGCAGTCAGCTTCAGGAAGAGATCAAAACATCTGTTTAACATTTGTTTGCATTTACTGAGTGAGCACGGTGCTACGACTGAACCCACTGCATCATTTTATATTCTTAATTCTTATTATTAGGCTTCAATTCATTTTAAAATATAAAAGTCTTTATTTATATTATTGCATTTTTAAATGATTGTTTTTAATTGATTTTAATTGAATCATTTTTAACTACTACAGTGTATAAAATGTGATAGATAGATAAATAAACTTGCCTCATTTGGTAAAATTTAAAAAAGTAGGAAAGGGGCAAATTTTACGCATAGACCAATTCTTCGCTCGTTTGGTGAATGATTCAATTCAGTTGAATCATTTTTCTATTCGATTCCAAGTAACCCAAGAAAAATAAAACACCCTATGACGCAAATGAATGTCAAGTACAAGAGAATATAATAAATTTCACTCAGGAGGATGAACAACACATCTGAACAAATGTCATCTGTTGGCTGATTGCTGTTTTGCAAATCACTGCGATAGGAGCAAAGCATTCTGGGACATGCCCTTTAACGGAAATTAATTTCGGCTTTTAGTTTTGAAAGTAACGGCACATCACCACCGCATTACTCATGGTTTTCCTTTCGCCTGGTCATTTTTTAAATTATTAGTTTTTAAAGAATTTCACACAAAGCCTGACATACAAAATGATCTGTATGTGTAAAGCAGAGTTAACCAATACGTCCTCTGTCAGGGACTCCATGTTTGCACACCAACGTTACCAACTTCACCTAAACGGGTTATTTAATATTAGTTTATTTTGCATACACACAACCTGCCACACAGCAAAGTCACTAGATAATTATTTATGAGAACAAGCCTGCGCATTAAAAGTGCAAAATAATTAACTTGGTTAATTGTGCATGAGAACAAATACAACCCCTTAGCGACGGGGTGGAAAGTAAGTCAACTTTGAGATACACACACACCCCAACTGTAGGAACTTGGTTGAAAATAATCAAGAATTAACACCAGCTACAGACATAGAAAATGCTCCAAAGCCAATCAGCATCACTGTAGTGTTTAAGCACTGATACTAGAGTATTAATACAGATCAATAATTAGGCAGAAGCGATACACAAAATAGTGGCGCCTTGATATGATTACTCCACCCACTCCATTACAGTCATTACACTCCGATCCACAAGCACCACCAGACTGGTCCCAACACCCCATAGGATGCAAGGTAGGTCTGCCTTAAAAACTGTTCCGGTAACAAGGTGGTGGAATGAACCTTACGAGTCGAGTCAAGTTATCTTGTTAGACCTACTTCTTTCATTAATACTCTAGCAGTTAATATTTAACTAGAAGAATTGTTGCTCTTTTTCCAACAGATTTGGATTCATAGTATATTTGTAATCAAACAAACCTGTACTGATCTACTCATAGATTAACTCGAAAGTGCTTTTTGCTTTCAGTCTGTGTACTGTAATTGTAATTTAAATAATATGAGGCAAAAAAATGCCTGAGTGGGCAAGGGGTTAAACTTAAAACCTATGCAAGTATAAATAAAAGAGTTTTTATAGGGAACTGCAAATTGTATTTGCTATTGCATTTTCTTTATGTGGAGGTTACGTAATTTACACTGAAACCTGTTAATCACGGCCGGGGCGGGACTATACAGTGGGACGTTTGTATCAAGGAGTGATGGCACTTACCGTCGACGGCACAGAGGGAAAATAATATTTGCTAACATTATTTTCCTATTCCAGGCTTGATTTGTGTTCTGTGAATTCCTGTAAGTAAAGACACGAGGAACTAGAACACTTTTTTATGCTTATCCTAAAGCTGCACACACCAGATTTAAAATCCTCCTAATCAGATAGCCGTCACAATAGAAAATCTACTGTCTTTAACGCCGCAGGAATGATTCCAGAGCAGACATGCTGCCGACTAACTGCGGTGTCAAAGTCACATGGCTCGCTGTAGCTCAAACAGGATTAGAAAGCCTGCACTCTGCACTTTCCACTTTGTCCAACCTCATTATCGCCATGGCGATTCTAAAGAGTCAGACTGACCTAACTAGGAAAAAAAGAGAGACACACACAGAGAAAAAGAAAAATAAGGGGAGACTAAAAACAGAGCAAGAGACCAACAGAATGAAAGAGATGGCAAAAAGACAAAGGGTAAAAAAAAAAAAGACAGAAAGAAAAAGGAGTAAGGCAGACAAAGAGAGAAAGACAGAAAAAATAGATAGGCAGATAGATAGATAGATAGACAGACAGACAGGTAGATAGAGAGAGAGAGAGACACACACAGACAGGTCAGGTGGAAACGGGCAGACACAGACAGTCCTGGCTGCCCTGAGAGCAGTGTTCACTGAATACAGGAGAAACAGAGCTGCACTCTCTCACTTTCTTAGATTATCATCCTCAATTTGAATTCCTATTCAGCCCCTGAAAAACTGCCCCACCTACTGGCGAACACAGGGAGAGAAGCACAATACATACACCTGTCACTAGATGAGGAACAGCTGGGGTTATTGAACACACACGCACACATGCATGTGCACACATACACACATATACTCTTTATAAGCATTATGTAAATTTCCCCTTAAATTTTAGCATCTGTTTATCAAAGATTTTCGTTGTTTCTCTGCTTATTATTATTATTCTTGTTTTTATTGTTTATTCTAGTCTCTGTAGTCTGATTGTTGGCTGCTGGGTTTATTTAATAATTAGGTTTTATTAATTGATCCAACAGAATGTTAATTCTCTCTTCTGCAGGAAATCATACTGCACCAACAAATAGGACAAATCTAAATAGACTTTTTTGCTCTAGTGGGATTAGATCAAAGGTCCATCTCAAACCTGTACATCTGAATAAACTTTCCACAACAACGCAAAAATGAGTGTCCAGATCTCTCATACTTTCACACGCAGCCAATTCTCTGTCCCCTCGTCATGTTAAAGCTTCAGGCTTAATTCAGCTGTAACCTAACATCAGAAGAAAGAAGGTGAAGTAGATAAAGTTTTGGACTACTGATCAGAGGAACACAAGTCCCGCCCTCACAGTTTTGATTGACAGGGCTTAAAAATAAAAAGAAACAAATAAAAAAGTTACAGTTTAAGAAAGTTATAGAAAAATGACAGTTTTGGTCATGTCGCAGTCTGACCTAAAAAGACCTTTATCAGAAAATGTCCAATTGACTTTTGCATTTAAATTTTGTTACCCTCTGTCCAGTACAGCACACATTTTTGAACAATGGCGGTGAAATACGCCTTAAATTAAGTGCGCACATGCAGGAAACGGCAATGTAATTGCGAGTAGACTTCTGGATTAGCATTTTCTAATTATCATTTGAATGAAGTCCGGAAAATGCTATGGTAGGAATGAGTCATGCTGAGCGAAGTAGGACTGAATGTTCTAAATCCAGCACAGTCATAATTACAGTCAGTGGGAGACTTACAATTGCTGAGCTCTTTAAGCTGCTGCTGCAGCGTCATAGAGGCGTTGTATGTCCTAAAAACCTTGGCTGTGAGACCGGGCATCAGAGAACTCAGATGCTTATTCAACAGAGCCGTCTGGAATGAGAGAAAGAGAGGACATTATTTCACCAATACACAAAATACACACAAAGTTTTTTTTCCTTAAATAAAATAATTCTGCATAGAGTTTCACTAGATGGCACTGTTGGATTGAGGGAAAAAACCCACATCTTTAATGTCTCTACCATGTGAGACACAGGAAAAGACCAGATCCCTGACTAGACTCTCTAACATTTTATATATATGAAAAGTAAAATGTTGGTTAAAATGGCGGTTCGTGGAACTTAGAACCTGAAAAAAGTATTCAAATAGTTGACAATTTACATCAAATTGAAGGGTTATTTTGCTAGTAAATTGTTGTTGCTGGTTTAAAGTTGTTTCCGAGTAGTGTTTTATTTATTTATTTATTTCTAAAAATAAATAGATCCCTTGTTTGGAATTTTTCCTCTTTTCCCTCGCTTTCCTTCACCTCAATTAGCTTATAAACATCAGTGTGCATTTTACTTTCAACTTTCACATGAGCTGCAATTTATATTAAATTCTGAACTTTTTAACAGAATGAATATCTCACGTGATAAATTTACATTTACAGACATCTTTAACCAGAGCGACATTTACATTTATCTCATTATTACAACTGAGCAATTTGAGGTTAAGGGCCTTGCTCAAGGGCCCAGCAGTGGTGGCAGTGAAAATCAAACCCTGAGCTTCCAATTAGCAGCCAAACACCTTAACCACTGCACTACCACTACTACCCTTGACTTCTGCTGCTGATCAGTGATGTAATAAGACTGGCGCACTGCACAGTCAACTTGTTATTCACACCAAAAACTTGCTGTGAATGAATATGGTTTAAGCAAAGTTTTTAATTATTTAAAATAATATAATATATTACAAAGTGGATATATTGTAAGCAAACTAACACATTACTATATAAACAGAGTGTTATTACAAATGGGTAGTAATGTGTAAACAATTACAGCATCACTAACTGCTTTGCAGATCAACGTCAGCAGGAATATTTTATTGCATGGACCCGATGGCTAAAAATCCAGTTTGAGCTTCATCAACGCCAGGCTTTAATCTGCATTCCTACACGCTGCTGACTCACGATTTCGAACATCTGGCTTCTTTATGATGGGGCTGTATGTGCTGTTCTGATCAAATCAGAAGCATAAATAAAACATAAAATATACCGGCTCTAGGTTCAGTATATTCCTCCTGCTGTTCCGCGGTTTATGAGGGAAGCATTTGGGTTTTAGCCAATCACTTCCAAATAACGTAATGCGGACGGCACAGCCTTGGAGATTATAATATTTTAGAATTTCTTAATATGATAGTATTTTAGCAGCTCTGCTGGAATAATAGGAGGACGGTGACCTTGTTCAAAAGGTAGCAGATCATTTGCCATAACTTTTTATATGGCATCAGCTAAAAGATGACAAACAGAGAAAAACTAAATACACTGCATCACAAACATTTAGTAATAAACTAAGATAAATGCTTTTTTTGTTCTTAAAACAGCGGTTAAGATATTAGACTACTAATTAGAAGAACACGGTTCGAATCCCAGCACCACCAAGTTATCACTGTTGGGGCCCAAAGCAAAGCCCCTTAACCCCATTATTGCTCAGTTGTGTAAAAGAGATAAATAGTTAAATAATAAAGTTGCTCAGATTATGGGAATCTGCCAAATGCTGTAAATATAAATATGAAAAAAAACTAACGAGTAATTAAGTTCTTCAAATAAACGGGCAGTGATTCAGATCCATACAGAGCACAAAAAGCTACAAATCACAAATGTCGCTTTCAAGCAAAGCTAAAAATGGAAAAGTGCAAAAACATTTCACTCCTTTTACAACTTAACATTACACATGGAAGTAGAAAAGATTATTAGTAATATAGACCCTTCAAATTCCGGCACTTTTCCGGCACCTAACATAGACGGTAAATTATATGTTGACCTACATGAACTGTACAGGGGGAAGTGATAGCGCAATGCTTAAGGTGTTGGACTACCAACTTGAAGACCCGGGTTCGAGTTCCAGCACCACCAAGCCACCATTGCTGGGCCCCTGAGCAAGGCCCTTAACCGTCAATTGCTCAGTTGTATAACAGGAAATAATGTAAGTCGCTCTGGATAACGGTGTCTGCCAAATGCTGCAAATGTAAATGTAATGCACTTTTTCACATGGAAATCCATTGTAAATTCATTGTGCTATAAAAAGTCCCCCATATAAAAATATTCCTGTTACAAATGAATGACACCAAATATGGAAATTAAAGTCTGTAAGCTTTTAAATTCTGATATTACAGAGTTTGTCAATAACTTTAGGTTAACAGTATGACAAATGTCTGTGTCATAGTGATAATTTAAGGAAAACATGTTGAAAGGTTCAATATTAATCACCTGGCTATAAGCGGACTTGACATCCTATATACCCAGAAGAGTATATGTAGGTATAAACCTATGTATATATGATTAGTCCAATTGTCTGGTGATTATTTGTGAGAAACACTTTAATAAATTAAAAGTAAAGAACCGTCCTTTTCTGCCTTATCGTCATCTTGAGCAGCCCCTTAAATACACGCCATGAATGACGCAATCAATAAGTTACAGAAAAAGTTCACCAAGACATGAAAATGACCCCATTATCAACTCATCCTAGGTGTGTAAAACGATCTCCTTTTAGACGAATCCAATCAGAGTTACATTAAAAAATCTCCTGGCTCTTTTCAAGCTTTATAATGACACTGAGATGAGGTGTTAATTTTCCAAAAGACTACGAATAAACGCATCCATTCATCATAAAAATATCCCAAACGAATCCGGGGGGTAAACAAAGGCCTCCTGAATGTGTTTTTGTAAGAAAAATATTCAGATTTATCACATAATAAACAGCAATAGCTTGTGCCAACTGTCTTACGTGGGTTATAAGAGGCGTAACGAATCCTATCTCTTGTCATTCTGTTTAGACAAAATATTTAAATCATTATGAAGGCAATTATTTCCATTACAATTTCAAGCAGTTTTAAGCACTTGACAATACGGCTTAATTTTTCCGTCAACTAGCAGCTGCGAGTAAATTATGGGTGCGTTAGGTAATAAACCGTAATATCTAGCTTGCGCTAACTGTCGTACGTGTTTATGAGAGGCGCACCGGGGGGATGATTTTCGAAAAAAGACACCAAATAAATTTTTATGCAATTTTAGGCAATTCATCCAGGGATTTTCAGGATTTCCAGCACCTGAACAAACCCTGTAGTTTGTAAAGTTGCATCTACCCCCCCCCCCCACCCCCACGCAGGCATGAATTACATTTTCCGCCAACTAGCAGCAGCTGTGATTTTAAATCATGAACTCGTTACTTAGGAATTGTAAGAAATGAAGTAAAATTTTACGACAAAATGTCTCCATGCAGCCGGCACATGAGTTTTAAATCACACAATAGACTACCAAAGTATAACAGCGCAGGTGCAACGACAAGCAGGTGCAACGAAATCTGAACATGCAAAACTGTCACACACATGCTACAATATACATATATACTGTAAATACAAGCAACGGAGGATTTTCTGGAAAGAAATGGAGTCCACAATAGATGGTGCATCATTGTGTATATGTGCGTGTGTGTGAGAGAGCGATAGAGAGCAGAGAGGTTACAAACTTGGATCATAATGTATCAGGAGGACGAATCCTTATAGCGCGGCTGGATAATGATTTCGGGGCTGGTATTAAAAGCCGATTGGGGGCTATAAAATTGTGTGTGTTTGAGATGAAAATAGGTGGTGATGCTCAGGAGAAGACTAAAGCGTAAATGACACCAGCTGGGTACTCGCAGGTTAACCGAATAGTCCAACACCAAGGCCCTTGAGCTATCTGCATCTAGCACAGACTCCCACACATCACACCTGATCACACAAACACTTAGTGCAGTCAAGAAGCTTCCAGCTGCAGCCTGTGTGTGTGTATATGTGTGCAGCATGTCGGATCTACGGCGGCGTATATTCACTTGAACAGAAATGAAAGCAAAGCAGAGGATGTAATCTGTAAGTGTATTCTGTTGTCCATGCAGCCAGTTAGCTGAAGTGTGTTTATCTGTGTTAACGACCCTGAATAAGAGTCCTGACGGAAAATAAACGCAAGCCAGATTCATCACCGACACATCTGGACCTGAGAGATACTGCGGCTCAGCCCGTACTCTCTCTCTCTCTCTCTGTCTTGCCGTTTCAATGCCTCTCTCTTTTTCTGTCTGTTTGTCCGTCTCCCTCTCTCTTGCCGTCTACCTCCCTCTGTCTCGCTGTCTTGCCCTCTCTCCGTCTTTGTGTCGCCCTCTCTCCGTCTTTGTGTCTCTCTCTCTCGGTCGGTGTCTCCGCGTCTCCCTCGCTGCATCTCCCTCTCTGTGCCTCCCTCTCTCTCTTGGACACACACAGATAATTGGTAATGCTGTAATGTTATGTTTGTTCAGTTGTTTGGGCTCTGTTCTGCAGTGCCACTTTTAACGTTAAGCGCTTTTAACCGTGCTGAAGCTCAGAGCCGTAAGAAGTTAGTGTCAGCTTTAATTTAGGAGCGTTTAACATGTGCGCTGGCTGAGCCGCACGACAATCACAACTCATGTTGTAGAATCAGTAACCAGCCAGATTAAACATCTTGTCAAATGCTGTCATGTTTAGGGCCTGGGTGTAAATTCTTTGCACTAGATGACATCGCATGAATCAGTACAGTATAAAAGCAACAAGCCTTTTTAACAATGTCAACAGCAGCAGCCACATCCTTAACTTTAATATTCAGCAAAACATTCTTGGTTTTTTTTCTGCCCAAACATTTTCTCAGACGAAACTTAGCAGTCATTTGTTAGAGATTCTTTACTGTTCAATGTGTGTGTGTGTGTGTGTGTCTGGAGCCTAATAGAGGTGGTGCATGAATTTGTATGTAAACATGTTCTTCTACATAAACACAGTGTTTGATGTCCATGAAAGATACTAAGCAGGTTACTCCTGATCCAAACACTCATACTCAATCTAAAATAAAAATGGGACGAATTCAGTCAGTCAACCAATCAATCAATCAAGTAACCTCCGTTGTCCTTTGTGGGACCGTTGAAGCTGGTGGTGATGAAAGCTTTGTCTTTCTTGGGCCATTCCTACAGGATGTTGATGTTGCACCACTGTTTGATGTTGTCTATTAATCTTCTTGCTGGTCTACCACATTTCTGTTTACCTTTCGCAGATCCAAGCGTCGCCAGCTTTACAAGCCTTTCATATTTTTCTCCAAACGGTTTTGTATCTTCTCAGATCGTCTTTTGTAGTCATCACTGATCTTTTTATGCCACGTTATCTTGAGGCATCACTGATTCATAGTGAAAAACAAGAGTTCAGAAAATCCAGGTGATGAAAAAGTAAGACAATTTCCAGTTTTTGGCCTTCTGGCATGTCAAAATCTGTCTGTGTGTGAACTTTTATGGCACGGTTGAGGTTGTGAAGCGCTTATTTATGCACCTAGACCAAAATCAGTCAGGTGATTGTGCAAGGCAATCAAACTCCATTCATCCTATCGACATTTACATTTCTAGCATTTAGCAGACGATCCTATCCAGAGCGACCTACATTTATCTTATTTTTATACATCTGAGCAGTTGAGGGTTATAAGACCTTGCCACCACTTTTCTTGAATTATAAGCTGTTGCCTTTCGGGTGAGCCCAAAAGCAGCACTTTTTTTCCAGAAACTCATAACTTCCTTGACGTCTTAGACGCCCAAATGTCCAGACTTCAAACTGTTTTAAAAAGAAGAGGAGATGCTGCACTATGGTAAACCTGCCCCCGTCCCAATTATTTTGAGACCTGGAGCAGGCATCAAATTCAAAATGAGCTCATTTTGTGCATAAAAGTAAAATTTCTCTGTTTGAACATCTGTGTTGTCTATGCTCTATTGTCCATAAAATATTGGCTGATGTGATTATTTTAATTTAAATTAAAAAGTCCCAATTTTTACAGAATTCGGGTTGTATTAATAAAATTGAACAAAAAAATCAGCTTGGGTTTTAGCAGGAAGCTCTGCACTTTCTTTAGTGCCATGAGCGACTCTCGCAGCCATAAGCTGGAAAAAGAAGGACCAAGCCGTCAACTGTTTAATTACTAATGAATAATTAGGAAATAATTACTTGCCTGCAAAATGCATATAAAAGTCCTTCAGTTCACCAGGGCTGGCTGTAAAATATCCTCATGGCACAAAGCGACTCAACATGATGGCTTAAATAAGAACAAAACGCTTCAGCACTGACTAATGTTTCTTCACATCTGTGACTTAAAGCAAATAAATTAGCAAAAATGTAATTACAGCATGTCTCAGCATGTTGATCACTTACTGAACTTCACTCTCCAGAGGTGTAAATATAAGAACTTGCTATTCAGCCTCCGTCCTGAATTTTAATCAAGACGATAATGAAGGATCTGTGCGGTTCTTTGCTGTTAGTGTTAGTTAAGGGAACATCAGTTCTTGAGAATTTCCTGCAAGGAGCATCAGCTTTTTTTTCAACATGAGACTATTTACAGATTTACTATATGTGCTGAATTATTTATCTGTATTAAAATAGTCATATACAGATTATTAGTGATTATAATGTGTGACACGATTCTTTTGCTAGAACTGTTTAGAGTGACTTGGTTGCTTTAAATGGCTAAAGCCCAGGGTTTTTACAATAACCGACTATCTGCATCCGGTAAATCATTAAACTCACAAACGTCTTAACAATCGATGTAAACATTTGCCTCCTACTACTACTTTTGGCTGTTCCCTGTTTTAGGGGTTGCCACAGCAAATCATCCGTCTCCACCTAACCCTATTCTCGACATCCTCTTCACTCACACCCACTAACCTGGTTTATCGCATTGTCACCGCTTTCCTTTTTTTTCTTCTTTTAATTTGACCATTAATATTTTGTTAATTCAGCTAAACTGTTGCAATAAGCTTTTTTTTTTAAGTTAAATATTTCCATCTTAAATCTCGAACCGTATTTATTTAGTACCACACCACTTTTTGACCAGTACTTAATCCTCCATACTGGCTTAATCCAGGAGCCCTGAACTGATTGGTTGGACAACAAGAAATAAAGCACTTTGTGTTTGTTTTTTTTGCCCAGCTTTTTTTGTAAGAAGCAAGGCATCCAAAGTTCCTCCTGTTTTGATATAAAATAAAAGCAGTCTTAAGCACCCGGAAATGATATTCACTTAAAACTTGCAGAAATACAGAAACTATACTGCATTAAAAAAAACCCACAAAATTGTGCCACATTCGCACAAGATAAAGTGGTTCGTTAACTATCTTGGTCACGGATCTTGTTCACAGAATCCCACCCACCCACAGCATGTAATATGATTTGCGCTAATCTCTGCAGAGCTACATGGCAGAGAGTTGCGACTGTGCTTTTCAATGGCGAAATGCAGCACAGACTAAAATTACCCTCTCCCTGTGCTCACACTTCCCATTAACAAGTTGGCCTGCCGCTCCAGTGCTCATTTTCCTTCTCTACAACTCTCAGAGCTCGTATTTAGCCTGGACTTTAAGACATCATGCTGCTTTCCCATTCAGTTCAACATAATTTACCCAGTTTAACCTGCTCTGACACCTAAAGCAACTCTGTGCTGCTGAAAAGGCCAAGAAAATTAAAATGGGGTTTAATGAGTATTAAATATGGAAGAGGTACTCACATTCAATCGATCAAACAGGTCGTCTCCTTCTTGCTTGTTTTGCATAAAAAGCTTGAGGTTTTTGAAAACCTGAGTGTGACACAAACAAAAAGTTTATTCAACCTTCAAAAAGAGCAAGAGAGCGAGAGAGAGAAAGAGAGAGAGAGAATAAAAGTGTGAGAGGGAGAGACAATAAGAGACACAGAGAGCAGGAGGGTGAGAGCTAGAGAGAGCGAGAGAGAGAGAGAGAGGAAAAGAAAGAAAGACAGCAAGAAGGTGAGAGAGAAAGCGATACGCAAGTCAGTAACACACGCACACACACCCTCTATACACCCCAACCCAAGTTTTTCCCCTATCCTTTTTTGGTATTATTTATTATGTTTTTTGTTTCCTTTTTGTCTATAATGTGTTTTTGTCCTTTGGCAAAAAAAACATCATATGTAATCATGCCAATAAAGCTTTTGAGAGAGAGAGAGAGACAAAGAGAGAGAGAGACTTAGAGAGAGACACAGACAGAGAGAGACACAGAGTGAGAGAGAGACACAGAGTGCGAGAGAGACACAGAGTGAGAGAGAGACACAGAGTGCGAGAGAGACACAGAGTGCGAGAGAGAGACACAGAGTGCGAGAGAGACACAGAGTGCGAGAGAGAGACAGAGAGATTGAGTTTATTCAGAAGAAGTTGAGGAAAACAGGATCTTGTGGAAAATGTCAAATATAATTGAGAACTCCTGGCTTTCGTTCTTGCTGATGGCTAAACTATGCACGATACCAATTAATCAACCATGTGCAGGGAATAACGGTGGGGGTGGGGTGTATGTGTGTGGGAAAGGGGGGCAGCCGTCTAGCAGACAAAGCTGTCAGACAGTCAGGGACTTTTGGCAGGATTTCCTTTGCTCGTTGATTGAACATGGTGCAGCTGTGATTGACTCGTTCATGGACCTGTCAGTCTTCTAATAACGGGCTAGTGTATCCCGCTCCCGGCATCGCACAACACGTACAACACCACGCACTCAGCTGTTCCGATGCCGGTGTATCGTTACACACACCCATAGCCGGAATATGACACTCGATCGAGTGCAGTGATTCGTATTCGACGAGCACTTCCTCTCAATTACGTCTGACATTTTCAACAACTCTGGTGACTCCGAATCAAGCAGCTAAATATGCAGGCCACTAATTATGACTCACCTGATGACTTTTCGTTTAAATGTTCTCATTTGAATAATGAAAAGCTACGATTCTCAAACATCGCTTTGTCGAAGGAAACGTTTTTCCCCCCGCCACATGGGCTGGCTAAATTAGTGTGCCTTCCTACATTACCATAGAAGCAGGAAAACAATAATTACCATATATATTATTATAGCAAACGAGCCTCATCTCAAGCTGCCTCTTTTCTCCAGCTGAATATTTAAATATGTTTTCCACACTAGACCACCAGCTGCCTCGCAGTGTGTAACACTATGGACTGTGGATGGAAATGCTGGGATCAGCAGAAGTGTTAACACACAAGACCTCTTACCCTTTTCGAGACAGGAACCTTGTTGTAGTAACGGATGCAATCTTTACCCAGGAAGTCGAACTCCACCACGCAGTTGTCTCCGTCAAGTGTGTCGTGTAGGGTGATGTGCTCGACTCGCAAAGAACAGCAACCCACCGTATCCGCTGTCTCCCCCTCTTCCTTTTCATTACCTGCTCTCAGAGCCAGCTGCAAGCACACAAACACACACACTTGAAACTGTGAAGTGGTCACAGATTTTCCACAGTACAGGTCTCTATATCACACAAAGGGTTTAAAGAAAAATCAACTAGCGAGTGGGTGCAAAAATTCCAGCATGGAAGCTTCTTGAAAGTTCAGCACCTTCTGTTTATTTGTGTTTATGGACACCTGACTAAAGATCAGCCTGATGAATTGATGGCCCTGTTTACACTAAGCGATGTATTTCCATTAAAATTAGTTTAAAATTCCAAACCTTAAAACCCTCCAAGTAATGAATAAGAATAAATCCCATCCCTTTAAAATTTTAGACGGGTTAAGAGGGGTGGAATAAACCTTTTTACAAGCTGAAGACTTCTTTAAAATTACTTGGAATATCCATGCTTTCACAAAAGCCTGGTCTTGACCTAATTTTTCGGAAAATAACTGCCGTAAAAATAGTAACGCACTGGTTGAGGTGTAGGACTGCTAATTGGTAGATCAGGGTTTAATTCCCAGAATCACTAAGTTGCCCCTGCTGGGCCCCTGAGCAAGGCCCTCAAACCTTAATTGCTTAGTTGTAAATGAGAGAAATGTAAGTTGCTCTGGAAAAGAGCGTCTGCCAAATGCTGTAGATGTTTCTATTCCAGGCCGCTAAATTTCTGTAGCACAACTCTCACTAGTCCTTATTACTGACTTGCATCTTCTGCCATGTAGCGAAGCACCACTACAGCAAAGCTTCACTTCTTGGGCGTCCTCTGTTCATAAAAGATTTAAGCAACAGCATGTAGCCTGCTAACACACTCACATGCTTTAGAGCAACACAATGCCTGCAACTAGCGCGCTTAAGACTGGGTACAGAAAGGTGTTTTTTAATGTTATTAATGTGAAGATTTTCAAAATGTTATAAGATCACAAACATGATGACAAAAAATCCTAAATGTGACTGTTTTGTTCCTATAGTTATAGTGCAAGGCATTTGTCTTTAGGGTTTCCTTCCGCAGATCAGGATTCTGATGTGTTGAAGGTTTATGGTTTGCAATCTTTGATGTTTTTCCAAGCAGATTTAGTAACTCTTAACACACCTCACACCACAGGAAAATCAGATACAAATCCTTAGAAGCACCAAGATAAACAGAATATAACTTAGATAATCAGGTTATTATTTAGATAATCAGAATATTTGGATAAATCAATATATTACTTAGATGATTGGGATATTACTTTAATAATCTGATATTCTTTTGAGGATCGGGAAATTGCTTAGATAACTGGGATATCATTTAGGTAATTAGAATGTTACCTGGATAATCAGAATATTGCTTAGATAATCAGATTGTTTAGATAATCAGATTATCACTTAGATAATTGGGATATTATTCAGGTAATTAGAATATACTTGGATAATCAGAATATTATGTGGATAATCAAGATATTGCTTAAATAATCGGGGTATTGCTTAAATCAGAATATTACTTGGATAATCTGAATATTACTTTGATAATTGGGATATTGCTTAGATAATCCGGATATTACTAGTCTGTTTATCTTGTGATGTTTATCCAGCAGAAGCGATGCAGTCTAGTTTAACTGCATATAATTCATGGAGTAACAGATGAGCTTTCTGCAGGTCAAACAGCAACGACAAAGTAACACCAGTTTAAAATAGATTACAGCTCAATATAAACATTTAATGATTACATCACCCTCTTAGACATGCAAAGACCTGCATACACACACAGGGCCTGACTGACCTTGTCGATGAAATAAAGGGCTACCGCTCTCTGCCGTATTCCCATCTGTTTGGATTTCAGATCCTCGCGGTACTGGGCTCGGATCGCATCCACACAGGTCTTCAGCTTGCGAGCCACTTCGTATTTCTCCCAGTCTTTCTCCCCCTGAAACATCAGGAAGTTCATGTTCAACTAAAAATGAGCTAAAAGCAGTATAATGTCAGCGCTGTTCATATACACAGCGAGGGAAAAAATGATTGGATCCTCTGCTGATTTTGTCTGTTTGACCACTGGCAGAGAAACGAACAGTCTATAATTTTAATAGTAGGTTTTACTCTAGGAGTGAGAGACAGAATAACTACAAAAACATCCACATATGTTTCCACTGACATTTCTTTGTTAGTGGAAACATATAAAATTATCATGGGACCAAAAAATGTTCCTCTCATTGTACATACATGGTACTGGCAGAAACCCTTATCCAGAGCAACATTTATTCAATTCAACTTAACAGGGCTGAGTGTTAAGGGTCATGCTTAGAAGCTCAGAAGTTGCAGATTGGTGATGCTGGGCATTAAATCCCCGATCTTCTAATCAGCAGTCCAACAGCTTAACCACCAAGTCCCGTTTTTCCCACACAGCCCTGCGGCCCTGGAGACAGGCTAGTACATTGAATAAAATGAATTCTAGTCAAGTTAATAAAGTAATTAATCATAATAAAGCAATATTAAATTTAATCATGTATAAAGCTTTTCAGAAACGTTTTAACTTTACTATATTTTTGTCAAATCATGACTTTTCTAGAAATTGTGTTATCCACAAGCTACACAAAGTCAATTACACCAGGGTTTTTTTTTCGGCTTTCTTGCTTTGTGTCTTGGTCAGTAAATTTCCACCTCTGTGTCAGAGATCAACTGTGGCTTAATGGTCTGGACAACAATGCTGCCCTTTGCACACTGCGTGTCACCAGAGTGACACCGGCAACCCGACAACTATGCACGCGCTTACCGAGTGGAGGAGAAAAAAAAAAAATAAAGCAAGAGAGATGAACTGAGACACTGAGGCAGAGCTGCAGGCATGGAAGAAAAAAGAGGAGGAAGGTGCAGCTCGTAACTCATTCCGAAATCTTCAGTCCTGTGGGAATAACCTCGCTTATCGTGACATGAGGGTAATTGAGTAATGATGGAATTGATTGCTTTGCATCCTGATTTGATTGTGTGTGGGAGCAAGGCGGCGAACGGAGTGAGAAATGACGAGACGGAGCGCACGGCGAGGCAGACGGAACGAAACACGTAGACGCAGGAAACACTTCGCTCTCTGCTCTGTTTTGATTAACCCACACTCGGCACTCCAACTAAATGTCATCACAACTAATCTATTAACCGAGGGGGGCAAATACAGATTGACATGCTTAGAAAAATAACAAGTGAGGAGGAAGAGGGGGAGGAGGAGTTAAAAAACTGGGCAGGTGGTGGGGATTAAAAATATCAGAGAGAAACAGACGGCTGGCTGTACCTTAAGTTTAGAATTTGCGTTTAGCATGACGTATTTGCAGGAACCCTGGACATTCTCGGTCCAGCTGGCCAACCAGGTTACCGTGTTGTCATGCCGGACATCTTTCCAGCTGTGACCAGCAGGGGGCACTGGGATACGGGATTCACTGCAGGACAGAGATAACACCTTCGATTATACACTGTAGCTAGAATATTGTGTAAAGACAACCTGCATGTACACATTCCCTTTAAAAGACTAGCTTTTTACAGGCATCTATATTTCACAAATTGTGTGAAACGATAGCAATCAAATATGCTTCCCGACCAGAAGGTCAAGCAGGGTATGATAAGGATGCGCAATGTGGTAAGATTTAGCATTTGACCAAATATTTTGACATACTACACAAATATTTTACATATATATATATATATATACACATACACACACACACACATGGTTTATATTAGGGATGGACATAATTCGATTCCAGCTCCGGTCCTTTCCGGTTCATAATTAATTGAATCAATGAATCTGTTTTAATTAATGAAGTTCCTTTTCCACCATTCTGGGTTGGAAAAAGTGTGTAAGGGTATCTGTCTCAGAGAGCATGGGTATGAGAATGTGTGCAGATGTGTGTGTGAATATTCTGTTTTGTTCCAGTTGATTTGTGAATTTTAAAGGCGCCGTTAAAACGATTGCCTGAACTGTGTGCCTGTGTGTGTGTTTAAAATTACATTTTAACGTTTAGTTTAAACATTAAGCCTTAAAAGATTAAGACCTACTACTTAGTAAACTTACTAAAATAAACAAGCACCTGTGCTAAAAGCTAAAAAGGTACTTTTATTTTGAAAACCACATCTAAACCGCACATTTAAAAGTGCATGGCGCACGAGTGCAGTGGCCATTTTGTTTGTTTTTGTGTAGTGTTTGCTTAGTGTTAGCACAGATGTCACAACTCACTTTCTGAGCTTAGCTCCAGCTACATTTGTGGATGTTTATTGACAAACGTATATGGACTACATATTTCACTGACGTTAATTGCTTGGATACTTTACAGAGTAACCACATGATTTCTGTTGGAATTTTATGGATCAATGACTATTTGTTTATCTGTTATGTTTTTTTTTCTTTTCAATTGTTGTACAACACAATAACTTCATTTATGGAACGGAGTGTCCCACCAGGAGGACGGCGAAACATTAAAAGGTTTTAATACATTTCGATTAAAAACGTCTAGAGCTTATCATCGATATCGGCATAAAGTTTATCGCGATTCCATATGATATGGTTTATCGGTCCAGCACTACTTTGTTGGCTGCAAACCAGACAGTAAAACAACTTCAGTGGTAAAAACAGTTATTACACCTAAAAAGATATAAACCTTTAACTACAGTAGGCAACATTTTAAGTGGATCATAAAAGTTCTTTCAATTTGTCCTAAGACAGGAACGAGTAGGGTTTTGGTTTGAGGACAACATTGATAAAAGGATTTAATCTGCTTTAAATGTTGTCTAGTATATTTAATTGAGGAATTTTCATCAGGGAAGTTTTTTCTGATATTTCACAAAATAGCGACGGTTTTAAAACGACCTAGAACACAATGCTGACAAAAAAATAAATGGCGCATCAGAACAAAGCCGACTGAACGCATCACTGATGATCTCAGCAGCAGTTAGTGTGAACATAGATGAGGAGGATGATGAGGACTCCTGTTTAAATGGCAGGTCTGACACTCGCGTGGATGCTACTGATAATTCTTTAACACCCAGTAGTCATATTTTTCCAGAAGCCTATTAGGTTAGAAATGTGGGTGAAGGTCAGGGCTCCAGATGCTTTCAACTTGTATAAACTATATTTCATTAAAAAGTGTAGAAGATTAAACTATTTCAGTTTAGGAAAGTTTCCCCAAGTGTATATACAGAAGATGCAAGCTGCCGCACGCACATACACTTAAACGACACTTGAGCAAATACAAGAAAGCATCGTTTAAAACATGCAGACGTAAGCACATAGTACTATTCTGGAGAAAAGTTGTGCTGAAGAGATTAGCTTGAGATCTTCTCTCCTTCTGCAGCTGAATCTTCTGCGGCTGTGTGCGCTTACCGGCTGCAGTTGATGATAACGTCCTCGGGCTGGATCCTCTTCTTCAGCATGCCTTGTTTAGGATGTTCTCCTCTACCTCGAAACAGCGCCGGGGGCTCAATCTTAAAGTTGCCGATTCGCTCACGGTGATGGTCCAACATACAGTACCCATATTCCTCCAGGATTTTCTGATTGGCCTCTTTAATAACCTGAGGGGTAAGAAAAAGAAGATTTAACAGAATTCAAGCTGGTTGTAGCGGGTTAAGGCGCCGGCACCCACATGCGCAAGTTTTTGCACTCTGGTGAACTTAGTTCGATTACAGCTCCGATCCTTTCCGGTCCCACCTTTCTCTCTCTCTCTCTCTCTCTCTCTCTCTCTCTCTCTCTCTCTATTTCCCCATTTCATCCCTCTGTCCTATCAATAAAGGCAAAAATGCCCCAAAAATATATTATTTAAAAATCGCAACAACTCTGCTGTTCCTACAGGCTGGAATACACACCAGTTTCTCTTCCTTGCTCATGTTCTTTCTTGCCTCCACTTTCTCTCGGTGCATGGCATGCAGCTCTCCGAAATCACACTTATTGAGGTCAGTGATGAGCAGCCGTTCCTCCAGAGTCATCTCCTGTGCAAACACACACACACACACACGTCATGTGATGACTCCAATAATGAGATACTTTCCCCCTGTATAACATGTTAAAGAAGCACAGACTTCTTAGAACGGTTAACCAAGCCATAGTTAAGAATAAGCATGCCTTTAACAAATTATAGAGCGGCCGAGGATTTAAAACACGCTCTTTGCAGTGGTGTAAAGTAATCGAAGGCTAATGGCAGCCTTAATGAAACGCATATCTTCATGCTAATTCGAACCAGCTGGGAAAATCAGAGCGCTGACCTGCCTCGTTTGTTAATGATTGCTCCGTCTGTAGAGCATGGGTGTGTTTAAATGTTTCAACCGTGGGGAAGGTCACGACTCTGGGGACAATTCAATGTGGTGCTGGGTGTATTATATATATCACAATGTGTCTTTTTCACACTCGTTAAATGTCTTCCTAACCGCAAATCACTGTAATCTCTGCACCGGGAGGACTGGGGGGTGGGGTGGGGGGGACACCAGGGGATCGCATACAAGCGATTTCATTTTGATTCTTTTTAAAGAGTGACCCTGTTCCTCGCCGGTGCTGCATTATTCTGTCTATTTCACTTGTGTGCACACTCAAGCCCACGTAGACACACACCTCGATGGCACCCCTGGGGCAGGTGATGCATAGGCTGGGGAGAGGGGAGATGGGGACGGAGGCTGCAGAGGACGCAGACTAAAATGGACCGCAAAGTGTTTGGCCCTTCTGACACATGCGGCAGCTCAAAGAGCCGTTACGATGTACGAACAAGCTTTGACATCATCGCAGCATGACCTCGGTGCTGACATACTGGGCAGTTTAAAGCAATTTAAATACATTATTCAATACATTCAATTAGAAAATAAAGCGTGGGGAAGTACAGGGCAGAGGTGAATGCATTTCATTGGTGTAAATGCGCTGAAGAGACTGGCTATAGATAAGAAATGAGCTCAGAAAGATTTTTTTTTTTTGTCCGTTTCTTACTGGTGGTTATCTAACTGTTCAAAATATGTTTATTAAGGATTTGTATTGGTAAGAGCCTCTAATACGATACATCGATACATGAGTCAAAAAGTAACTAAATTGAGGGAGGGAGGGAAAAAAAAAAAAAAAAAAAAACATCTATAAAGGAAAACTAATGGCTGAAAATGCAACAAATACAAAGCGGACCGTATGCATCCTAAACAACTACAGGACTGAAAGAGGAAGCCTTTCACACGCACTGAGGGTTTTAATAAAACATTTCACACAACGATTAAAGGTATGATAAATATGCATCGACACTAGAGGTTAGAATATCGATAAACTTATTTTTAACTGCTATTTATATGAATAACTCTGGAATGGATTGACTTGCAAAATACTTTTTCTGTACAAACTTTCTTGAAATAATCCTGATGTTAAAGAAAGATAACTTTAGTATGTGTTATTTAGTCTCCACTGGGCAGTGTTTAGTATTATACGAGTTGTATTCATTATTTTCTTGCGTTATTTAATACATGACCTGTAACATGTCTCTAGATTTTTCTATATAGGAATCACTAGCAGAAATTTAAAATGCCTGTTTTGCATTGTTTGACTGCGCACACCGGTCAAACCCAAGAAAAAAAGAACTTTTATGGAGAGCTTTGAGAGAAATTGACTGAAAAACAAACGGGAAACTTGGTTAAAAAAAACCCTGCGTCTGCGCTGTGGAAGAGCAGAATCAGGTAATGGTTGTGCGTGCAGTGACTGGTGGAAAGTGGATGGAGTTAAATTTCCCAGATCAGGGCTAGTTCGACGTCTCAGGGCCATTAGGATTCTCAGAATTCTGAATTGCCAAAAGGGCTCGATAATTATAATGGCAAATATTTCACCTGCCTCTGTGACGCTTCGCCAATTGTCTCAGATTGCATCTTTGATAATTCACATTGGCTGATTTTAACTTGCGTAATGGAGCCCCAGATTTCGTGCATTTCCCAGAGATTTTTCGCAATCAGTGAGTAAAAATCAGGACTAAAATCGTGCAGCATTAGCATTAAAACCAAAAATTTGTATTTAAGGATTGTAATTTGATTATTTTATATGATTAACCGTTTTTTTAATGTTTTGGATTGTTTTTTTGTCTCCTTTACAATATCCTACATTAAAATTTGTGGTGTCTGCTAAGCTAAAGTAGTTTTGTTGTGTCTGCTTGTGCTTATAGCCACTATTTAGATGTTCTGTTTGTCTTTGTTGAAATCAAGTTAATGCAACTGAACAAATTTTCCTTAGGTTACCCTGGTGTGTAGAGTACATAGAATATTCACACAGCTTAAACAAAGTGCTGCTTGTGCATCCCATTAGTGCAAACGGGACTTTAATGTAAGCTAATTAGCGAGAGCACTAAAACACTTTGACACTATCTATGCACACTCTCTGGTGTGCACTTCCACTTGGCCTTCTGCTTCCTCATTACGGGTTGCTAAGTGCCGTGGAAGCCGAAGTGTTGGATAAACGACTGCGGTGCACCGCATGCCTGTCAAAGTGCATTACATTCAAACATGCATGCAAATTCATGGTATAAAAACATTTTTAAAAGTCAGGAAATAAACTTAGGGGAACTTATTTAAAACAAACTGTAGTCATAGCTAGTGGTAGAAAAAAAAAATGTGATTTATAAAATCGACTGTGTGGCAACACTCTGCAATGCCTCCACCGGTATCTAATTACTCGGTCAGTGGCGGGTTTTGTTGCCAAGGATTTGTGGCGGTTCTCGGTCATGGATAACACATGGTTTCACACACTGTTGCATGCTTGAGGCCAAGGTACAGTGTGTCCTTATGGCATTATTTAAGTGTTTTTCATAATTGTTATAATAATCGATTGTTGTTTGTCAGACTGTACAAACATGATTCCCAGGTCATACCATACCATCTTTGTTGTCAGACTGTACGACAATTAAGACGCGTCAAAAGTGAACATGCACGAGAAAACTTGTCCAAAGTTTTATGTCATCAATCTGTAACATGTTCGGTAACCTGTGCTCTCTGGGAAAATAGTAGCTAATAGCAAACAAAAAAAATTGTCTGTAGCAGTATTTGTGCTCAGGACGTACCTTTAGTTTTTACTATACACCGGACTTGTTTCAAGGTGGTTTAAATTTGTTGTGCTAATTGCGTCATCAGGTCATTTGTTGTGTGAAATTTTTTTGTTGTCAGAATCTCTCTCAACGGCCATTAATAAGCTGTCGATAAACACGTCAAACTAGCCATCAAAGACAACCGATTGTAGTGCTGGTTTATAGAAATCTTTTAGGACTTTAAAATACGTCTAAAACCTCTGGCTTTTTTGAACCGTGAACATCACCGGCTTGCGGCGCCGGAGTGCTCATGGGGTTTTTTTTTTCAGGTCGAGTTATGTAATGATATCAGGTGTCTGCATAAGATTCTCTTCTCTTGTCTCTTTTCAATCTTTCCATTCCTTACTCTTTGATTGACACTGGAGCAGTGGGCGGAGACTGTGCTCGCTGAGGCGAGGCAAAGATTCTGTGTTGTAATAAAAAAAAGTTAAATTGGATTTGTTCGTATGGAAGAAGGGGAAAAGCGAGTTGTCTGGATTAGCATATCAATGCCTTTATACAAATCGCATTTTCAAGAGTATTGAGCACTAAGCAGCTCGAAATTAATTCTGCATGATAGGCTGTAGACCCTGTGCCGCTCGGGTGTTCCTCCGCCTTCCAGTGAACCATCTATCATTCATATTTCCTCGCTCAGCCGTGCATATCTGACCAGGAAACAAGAAAGGGAAGGAAAAAAAACAAAAAACTTTCAAATGTGTCTTTGAACTTGAAAAAAAAAGAAACAGGGGGAAAAAAACCCCCCAAAAAACGTGAAGCTGAATAATCTTACTTGGTCGGCTACACACACAAAGAGATTAGTGGAAAATGGAGAAATCATTAATGTTGTACAGCTTTAAATCAGAAAATTTACAGCTTAACAGAAAGGAGAGGACTTCTCTTCTGGATCCTTTTTACAGTTTGTCAACTGCAGGAATTGGATTAGTTTTATTTAGCTGAAGGTAATGATGCTTCCAATAACTAAGCTCTCTGAAGGAAGGACAGCATCTCATTAAACATTTCGGAGCTGAAGTTTACTATTTTAAAATCAAGTGTTTGTGCTGTAGCATAACTATGAACAGGCAGGCTTTATTTTGCTCACTTTCTAAAAAAAATAAAATGAAAAATAACCAACAACCACTCCAAATGCTTTTAAATCTAGGAGTGCGCCATAAGGATAAGCCTCACAGCAAGAAGGCGCGGGCAGGTGCCTTTCTGTGTGGAGATTGTATGTTCTCCCCGTGCTTGCGTGGGTTTACTCCGTGTACTCAGGTTTCCTCCTACAGCCCAAAAACATGTATGTTAGGTTGATTGGTGATTCTATATTGCCCATAGAAGCAAATGTGTGTGTGGCTCTGTAATGGACTGGCGACTTGTCCAGGGTGTACTTTCGTGACCCCGAAATAGAAAATAAGCGGGTATGTATATATATATATATATATATATATATATATATATATATATATATATATTATATATATATATATATATATATATATATAAAATTTATATTTATTTATTCATTCATTCATTCATCTTCTATACCCGCTTATTTTCTATTTCGGGGTCACGAAAGTACACCCTGGACAAGTCGCCAGTCCATTACAGACATACATGTTATGTTATATATATATATATATATAAAATCACTCCTATATCTACCTGAATGAATGAATAAATAAATATATAAATTATATATATATATATATATATATATATATATATATATATATATATATAGATATATATATATTATATATTTAAAAATCACTCCTATATCTACCTGAATCCTCATAAAACTGTAAGGAAAACTGGTCTGTAAGCTTAATAGTGTGATTTAGTTGTAATTGTGTGTGTGAGATTGATGACGTCGTTATACTTATACTACTAGTTGTAGTCTATTGTGTGATTAAAACTTGTGTCCTGACAACACTGAGCCATTTTGTCCAACCTCATTTCTCCTAATTCTTAAGTGAAGCAGTTAAAACTTATACGCAGCTGCTCGTTGACAGAAAAATGAAGCGATATTTTCAAGTCATCTACAAAAACCTTAAATGTTTCTGCCAGATAAAAACTGACATAAGCAACTTTATCGAATACCGAGTTCATAGGGGTGTTGGAAATCCTGGAAAATGCTTGAATTTTAATATAGCTCTTTAAAAGATAGAAAATGCTTTAGAACGGCTTGAAATTGTAGTTGCATTGCTTTCTTAATAATTTGCAGAGAATACTTTTATGTAGGAGTTTGCTTTTAGGATAAAATATGCATTTTACACATAATAAAAAAAAAAAATACTTTGTTCGAGTCTGCACGTCCACGCAAACATTTCCATTTTAAGCAAATAAAGAAAAAACGATTTGTCTAAAAACTATTTTGTGATGGTTTGTATTTTTTGTGCTTTGTATGGAACATCCATGCCAGTTTCAGTAACCAACGCTCTAACCTGTGTTTGTTTTCAGACATGATAGGCGTTTTATACTCGTGCTACAAAATGCTACAACTACAAAACGCTATGGCCTAAAATGTAATGACTCACTCCTCTCAATGTCCTACCTGCTTAAAGAAGGCTAAAAAATATTATACACCCTATGAAAGCCTGTGTTTAAAACATATTTGGACATATATGGATATTTAATATACAATTTAAAGCAACACTAAGAGATTTAAGTAATATAACTATTAAATTAGAACTGAAGACTTGAAACTGAAAACTTTCTGGAAAATCGACATAAAAAAAAGGAACGCTTGCTATTGAGGTTTAAACCGTTTGTGCAGTGGCAGATAAAATGTTTAGCTTTGTGAATATTAGATATTTGCACAAGAGTCTAAAAATAGTAAAATGTACCGCCAGGGTTTTTACTATTTATTGCGCATTACTGCATTAAAGCGTTTCGCAATTGCTGCTGCCTCTAAGCAGTCCCTGATTGCACAGCTGGCTAAATTATTACGTCCTCCTTAAAACCCAAAACAGTGGAAAGTCTTTGATTAATTACTCACTAATGAGAAACAGGGGGAAATTTTATGTTGCCCAAGAAAAAATTCTGGGCATGTAATCGACGACTTCTTAGTTACTCGTTTGTCTAGATCGTTAGATCGTTAGACCATAAGACCATTTCTCCGGATCCAGAACATAACCTTTGCTAAACGTTAGCTCTACCGTATATGAGCGTAAAAACACCATGTAAACACAGAGGGGCAATAATAACTCCCCCGCTACATTTTATACCTTTCTATATTTTATACCTAGCTGTAGAAATGTATGTTTTTTCCTCCGGGTGTGTGAGAATGATCTGTAGCTCAGCCCTGACATGTGCGTCACTATAACAGTATGCGTCTTTCGCTCCATATGGAAGCGAGTGAATCATCTCCACCTACCTTTCTCCAGTCTGTGAAGAAGTTGTCACGAAACACCTTTTTAGTGGTGTACTCATGATCCAGCATCTGAGCAAAGAACAAAGCCACTTCCTCAGCAGCCAAGCTCAACTTCACAGGCTTGCCTACGGCACAAAAAACACAAAGGAGAAGTCAGGCTTAACGAGACGCAGCATCAAAAACCGCCAGGTGGAAAACCGATGCTGACGCTTCAGTGATTAGGTGCCTAAGTGGGCCTAAATGCGATATTGAGAAGCTATTAAAAAGTGAAAGCAAGGTTAGCAAAACTGCACGGATTTATCTACTTTTTTTTAAGTCAAAAGCGACAGAGAAACAATTTAGGTTATATATTCCTGCATTCCCGAAATGCACCACATTTTTTTAAAGCACTATAATCAGTCTTTGTTATTTTTTTTTTACATTTTTATTTAGCGGTAGTTCGCCGTCAGGAGAGGGGTGTACAGTTCGATTCTGGAGTTTGCCGTATCACCATCTTGTGCTATTTGTTGTTATTTGCATTGCCCTTGTGATTAAAAAAAATTTAAGAGAAAGAATAGTACATGGACCAACCAAACAGCTTAACCCGACATACATTTGCCTAAATACATTCATGGGACCTTCTCCTGTGGCAAGAATAATGAAAACACACACACACACACACACACACCAAAGCCAGTGCCCTCAGTTAAAACCTAGAGAAGATAAATGAGCTTTGCTCTCGGGACTGCGCACATGCTGTAACAGAAGCTGTTTATTGTCTTTAACAGAGGGAATATTAAGCAGGCGAGCGAGTCTTCAGAGATCAGCTGACCTGCATCACAGACAGGGCAAACCTCAAAATGGTAAATTATAAACATAAACCCTGATGGTTTATCCTCAGATTAAAGTAAAAATCTAACTTTCACACAAATAACAGAGACACTGTTAAAGAGTGAGACAGCTATAGCGAAAGAGAGATAACAGAGACACTGTTAAAGAGTGAGACAGCTATAGAGAGAGAGTCAGTAAGAGTGAGGGAGCCACAGCAAAAGAGTAAGAGAAGCAACAAAATGGAGAAACAGTAAAAAAGACAGACAGAAAAAGAGAGGAGAGAATGTATGAGAGAGAAAGAGACACAGAGAGAGAAAGAGAGTGTTAAAGAAAGATAGTATGATAGAGAGAGATTAAGAGAGGAGAGAGAGAGACGGCGTGAGAGAGAGAGAAAAAAAGAAAGAGCATGAGAAAGGGAGAGGTGGAGGGAGAGAGAGAGATGGAGAAAGCGAATGAGGAAGTGAGAGAAAGAGAGAGAGACAGCGATAGAGATAAAGAATAAAAGAGACAGAGAGAAAAAAAAAGAAAGAAAGAAAAAAAAGAAAGAAAGAAAGAAAAAGACATTTACAGCATTTGGCAGACGCCCTTATCCAGAGCAACTTACACTTTCCTCTTTTTCACAACTGAACATTTGGGGTATAAGGGTATTATTTTATTTTATTTTACTTGTTTTACACCACGGTCTATTTCTGCTTCTTTTTCGAGCCGACGCTGGAGTGCTGCAATTAAGAAAAGTGCAAACTTTCACTGAACTGACGCTGATTTCTTGTTGTCATCAGAAACTTTAAATGACTTCCATACCGCTGACATGATTGCTATTTTCCACGTAGTTCTGTGATGGCGGATAGAGCGAAAGTGTAATCTGAGCCTTAAACGTGGGGGAAGGGGCGGAGCCGCATATTTTCAGTTTGTATTTTCAGCCTTGTTCTCAGCCAAAAACCAATTTTTTTAAGCCGTAAATGTTCGGCAGCAGAAAATCCCCTGTGTCTGTAGTTAATACATGCTCATGCATATCAAAAAAAAAAACAAAAAAAAAAAATCATACCATGAAACTGGTAAAAAATTGAAAAAATACTAGGATATAAATTTTTGGTCAAACCACCCAGCACTACAAAGTTTCTGATGATAAACTCATGATGATAATACATTATTATACACACATTACAAAGACTGCATAGGCTGTTCTCATCAAATTGTCCCTTTATGCAGCCTCTATAAAATAGACTGAGGAACATAATGTCTGTCCAAAGCTTTATTTAATAAACTCCGATCAACAGTGTATCTAAAACGGAAAGCCGGTGCCAGAGCATCGAGGCAGCCAGATTGTCACGATAAAAATCCTCCCCCTGACTCTGGTCCCAAGTCCATCTACACAATCGGCCAAGACTATGTCTAAGACTTGTCTATTTAGACAAACGTCCACTTATAATAATCAAAGTTACCTAAAAAAATAAGACACCAAGGCGCTTTATTCCTTCTCTACCACACTATAAACCTAACTGGAAGATTTGGCTTTTGTTTATTCTTCAACTCACCCGATAATAATCCCTCCCAGTTAACTTTTGCTATGGACGCTCGCTCATACAATGCCAGTTTTTCTTCCAAAGACCGTATGTCATTTTGCCCTTTAACAAAAACAATGACATCATCTGCATAGAGCAGACAGACTGACATTTCTAGCTGGGGCAAAAGTTAACCCCGAACGACCCTGTCTAAACTGATTACACAGAGGCTCAATGGCAATAACATGTAGCAAGCCAGATAGGGGGCAGCACTGCCTGATACCTCTTTTTACAGAAACGGGTCTGCAGAGTCCGGCCCTCCCATCTTCAGCAAAATAAAGGCATTTAAATACGGCAGCTGGATCCGTGTACTAAACTTGTTTAAAACTCCAAAAGTTTCTAGTGTCTTGAAAAAAAAGATCATCTCTATCGAATTTTCGATAAATCAATTACACCTGAGGTAAAAACAGGTTGTCTATTATTGTTCGCTTTGTAGAATAAAATATGTTTGACTATTTTTGATAGTAGAACCTAAACACTCCCTGTTACAAAGGCAATTGGCGATTACTTTGTAGTCTGTACATAGAAGTGGGACAGGGCTCCAGTTCTTGCGTGGTACTAGATCTTCTTTAAGGCTAGTAGGGTTCTTGTGCAATTCGCAGACAAGTCCAGGCATTCTTTACAAACTGCATACAATTCTTCTCTATTACAGTCCAAAACTTTTTGTACAAGTCAGCACGAAGTCCATCAATTCCTGGCATTTGGCCACAACTGATCTGCTGAACTGGAACATAAAGCTCCTCAAAAGAAAGAGGAGACTCCAGAGAAACTTCTTGTGACTTTGTCAGCTTGGGAAGCCATTGAACATACCATCCACCCGAGTAGTCAGATTTCTCTACAGAAAATAATTCCTTATAGAACTGTATATCCAGCCTTCTCATTTTAGCTGGGTTATTGGTTGATGTTCCATCAAGACGTTTAAGGTGTCCCACACACAGGCTCTTCATGCAGAATAGAAAGCAAAAAAAAAAAGAAAAAAAGAAGCTTTTCTAAAAAAAACCCTCCCGAAAAAAAAATTTGTCGTCTTTCTAACTTTCATATAAATCATCCACAAAGCATTTCTCTCTTTTAAAGGATAACACTGCTTATTATGTTGTAAAACTGTATCAGAGATCTAGAACATTGTCATTATCTTCCTGGTAATTCCTCGTTCTCATTCACCACTGGCTTAGAACCTGTAACCATTTCAACTACTGGAGAAGAACCTGCAAACTTAATCCACTACAGCATCACTCATTTTGTCCGTCAGTTCATTATTTCACTTCAAAACTAGCTTCATTCACCGACTTGCACACGCTCGCAGCATGCAGTACACAGAGAGAGAGAGAGAGAGAGAGAAAGAAAGCAAAAGAGAGAGAAAGACAGAGACAGAGAGAAAGAAAATATAGAGCAAAAGAGAGAGAAAGACAAAGACAAAGAGAGAGCAAGAGATCGAGAGAGAGAGAGAGAGAAAGAGAGAAAGAAAGCAAAAGAGAGAGAAAGACAGAGACAGAGAGAGAGAGAGAGAGAGAGAAAAAATAGAAAGCAAAAAAGAAAGAAAAAGACAAAAAGACAGAGAGAGAGAGAGAGAGAGAGAGAGAGAAAGAAACAGTGTGAGAGAGTGAGAAAGCGAGAGAGCAGGATGCAGATAATTGCAGTCCTAACAGACAGTATGTTAGGTACGTTAGGTAGATGTTAGGACAGTATGAGTCCAGGTTGAATCTTTATCTGGGTCAGTTCTCTTTCTCAGTGTCTGCGAATAAAGAGAGGAAAAAAGAAAGATTTACCATCATAGTAGAACTTGACGTTGTCTGGAAGCGGCTGGTACTCAGGAGGAAAGTAAGGCCCCTTGTGCTCCAGAAACTTCCACTTAATACCATCTTCATATTTCTCTTCTTCCCACCTAAATAACCGAAAATCTGCTTCAGTTTCATCAGAGACAGACACTGTTTTACGCACGAGCGCGCATTAGTCGCATTACCAACGCCATCGCTGCCGCTCCTCTTCCTCCTTCTTCTTGATTTTGAGAGCCCTGGATGCCTCGATCTCCTCTTTCGTCTTCTTCCTCTTCTTTTCTGAGACTGGCTGCTCCTTTTCCTCCTTCTTCACCTTTGAAGATCCACAGCACATATGATGTCATGCACCAGTTGAACATGGATGCAGGTTGATTTATATTAAAGCTAGCAAACTGATCGATAATTTATTTTTAAAGACAAAAAAAATAAATAAATAGTTTTACAAGCCGGCAAAGTTTTTAAGATGGGTAGGGCTGCGCTATGCATCAATTCAGCATCACGATCACAATGTGTATATCTGCAATCGACACATTACAGAATGTGCAACATCAAACTGTGATTATATTTCACTGCATAATTTGTAGTTGATTTATAAGGTGAAGACCATGTAGTGTGATTTTATAGTTGATTATTTAATTTCTGTATTTAAAATCTAAGCACTGTGTATTTTTATTTTATTTTAATATTCAACAGAGAAAAAATAAATATCACGGTCAGTTTTTTCCAATATCATGCACCCCCATAGATAAGACTTTATTTTGTAGGACAAGTTTGATGGGCAAGCAAAATTCATTAGAAAATAAATAATATAGGATAGAAAAATTAAGACAAAGAACAGGGAAAGAAAAGAAGGCACATTTTTTTAACACCTATGACTGGCCCCTACGTGAGGCCCTTAAATGATAACCCTTAAATGTGCGAAAGAAATGTAGAATCAAGAGAAATGTAAATCGCTGTGGAAGAGGACAGCTGCCAAATGGCAGAAATGGGAATGTAAATAATCACACATGAATTTAAAACCCTGCTGATTGCGTGTGCTGCATGTGACCTGCTATTCTTTCTCAATAACATCTGAATAATCAGTGACAGTGTTTAGTTTGCTGACACATGAGGACAGAGCTGCTTATCTCCAGTGTCTGTATCTGACCCCACTTTAACACAGCACTCATTTATTAAAGCCTTTTTTTTTTTACAGCAAACTTTTAGTCACAGGAAAGTCAACACGGCCGTGGAGCCGTCGGGGTCAAGAGCATTTCTGCTTTTTGTTAATAAGGACTATGCATTGGGCTTCAGCTTCAATCAAGCGCTTTATAACCGTTTAATTTGTTCATCAAATTGGCCCTTCCTGTAAAGCGATCTGCTAAATGTCCGTCAATGAAATAATTCGGAAAAGAACTGGATTAAAAAAACCCCACAAATCAATTCTAGACACTCATTAGCCTGACCGGCTAAATCACTCATTCGCTGTGGGGCTCCACGGCAAGAGACTTCAGACGATATAATCTTTATGGATTGTTTTAATAATCTATTAGCAGCAGCTTAAGATTTCGTGTCTCAAAGTCTCTCTCGGTGTCCGGCTCACTGTTACACTTGTAAGCATCTACCTTAGTTTTTGCGTCCGCCATTTCCTTCTTTTTCTCCGGACCGGAGCTTATTTCTCCTTCTCGCGAGGCTTTTTTCTTCTTTTTCTTGGGCCTGTTGGACAATAAGTAGGGCAACACATTAAACATAAGACATAACACAGAAACTTCATTCTGTTAGAATCCATTTAACGGTGGATAAAGGCTTTATTAATCAGTGGCACTGAAATGGAGCTGAAATTACCATTCCCATAAAACAGAGACTGGTTTGTTCAGCAGGTCTTGTATACGAATAGTGTCACAGACGGACATTTTCATTAAAAAAAAAAAAAAAAAAAAAAAAAAGGGCATGTGTGTGTTGTTTTAGCTTAGTAAGACACACACACACGGCTACGCGCTGAGAGCATGCACCGTTTTAAAGGATAGAAGACGGCATTAATAAGATTATCTTCATTCCCACCAGCACCAAACTGCAACAAAAGAATCCTCTTCTGACTTTTAAGCGCAACATAGCAACTGCGCGTGCCGACAATCCGACTGTTGTAAACGTTTACACTTTAGACGGATTACTTATTACGAATTATTATACACTTTGTCCTGTAACAGGATTAAAATAAATTCAGCCAACAGGATTTTTAAAACATTTTTTTGTTTTGAATATATAGAAAAACGTGTGGAGAGAATTTTATACCATGTTTTTTGCAGTAACTATTGTCCATCATTTTCACAGTCAGCTTGTGGGTTTAAGCCAACGATTATTACGGTCATATATTTTGACTAGGTCATCATCCTGTTTAAACAAATGCAACGAAGGAAAACTGCGCAAGTTTTTGTTCTGCATAAGTGGTTTGCGTGCAGTAGGGCTGTTATTCCTTTCCCTGTTTACTGATCCTATCTGTAGTTTGGGCTACAAAAAATAATTAACCAAACGCAAAACAAATTCCTCCAGGATTGCAGTAATGAATGCAAAACATCAAGCAAACTTTCATTCGAAACTCTACAAGACGATTAGCATGACATCACCCGTGCATCAAAACAAAGCTCTCTTCATTCACCTTTATGGAACGCGAGTACACACATCATACATAAATTCATTACATAAAGTAAGTCACTTCGGTGGTTGTAGAATAAAGGAAGAATCCTGTGTTTCACCAATCAAAATTTCACAAAATAAAAAAAAAAAGCATAAAGGTTCATCAGAGTCTGCTCTATAGCCCTGATACCTCTGAGCTCCGGGCATGGCAAGTTCGAATCCCAGCTCGTAGACTATTTCCGACCCCCACCCCCCTATTTCATTATCCCACCTCACCGCCTGTTACTTCTATCTGTTCAATAAAGGTGAAAAAAACACCCATAGTAAAACAAGTGGATTAAAAACCACAACAATCCCCCCCAAAATAATTAAATAAATAAATCTTTTTTTTTTAAATAAAAAAAACCCTTGGATTCCTAGAGTATTCATAACAATTTCCCAATATAAAATATTTTATAACCCCTCTTACAGTATCCACAACAACCCCCTGAAAATAATCCTTTTTAAAACCCCCTAAGACTTCAAGATTATCCACAAAATTCCCCCCCCACACACACACACTTAATTAATAAATAAATAAATATATTTTTAAAAACCCCTCAGACACCTAGAGGAAGAGACTGTTTCCCGGCTGATCCTTCCGCACACTGCAGACATTACACACTATGAGAAGCCGAGACAGTTGTCAGTATTTGATTTAAACCCAGTCCGTACTGCAGTCTTCCACCTTCTACTGAGGTTATTCCGCTGACAATATGTAATTTGACATGAATAGAGAGGCACGTTTTGAAAACAGCACTTCCATTCATCTGCAACATCAGACGCCAGAGCTGTGCACTGAACGACACGCTCCAGGTAAGTCGACATCAACCGGAACACAAAGCGCCGCTGCGAAACCGTGTCAGGCTGAGTGATTTTTCTAAACAAGGCTCAAAAGCTGTATTTCTAAGCAGATTCACTGCACCGGTTCAATGCTTGCTCACGCTCGCAGGTCGGGATGCAATGCGGCGGAAACAAGCAAGTTAAGAGAGGTTTCCTGTGAAGTGACGAGCCACAGGAGGGAAAACAGGATTAACTGTGGACTAACAAAGCACAACATGCACTGCTGATGCAGAAAAACAAAACAAGCAGAGCCTAGATGGCGCTCCTGAACACTGCTGGAAAGGTCCAGAGGTGATGAAAATGCAAAAAAAGGTTCACAAAATACTGTACACAATGATAGTTTGTAAATAAGGTGGGAGGTGGTGGCTCACAGATAAGGTGTTGGACTGTTGGACTGCCAACCCGAAGACTGTGGGTTTGATTCCCAGCTCCACCAAGCCACCACTGCTGGGCCCCTGAGCAAGGCCCTTAACCCCCAACTGCTCAGTTGTATAAATGAGATAATGTAAGTCGCTCTGGATAAGGGTGTCTGCCAATCTACCAATATATTCACCTATCCACCTATCCATTCATTCAATCATGCAAACAACCACCCATCCCTCCATCCATCCATTTATCTATCAACCCACCCACCGATTTATCTATCAGTACGTTTAAATACCCATTTACATATCTGTCCAACGATCCATCAAATCATCCCTTTGTCCATCCATACATCCGTTTAAACAACTATATGTCCATCCATCTATTTATCCAAACATCTAACAATATATTTATGCACCTATCCATTCATCTAAATATCAATCCATTTACCTATGCAAACAAGCACCCACCCATCCCATCCATCCATCCATCCATCCATCATTAAATTTAAATAGCCATATATATTTATCTATCGGTCATCTTTTATCATTTATATATTATCCAACCATCCAACAAAACATCTGTCTGTCCATCCAAATATCTATATGTCCTTTCATCCAGCCGTCCAACTCATCTAATCTATTCATCTGTCCATAGCTGAGTGTTAATCTGTCCTAGGGCATAATGACACAGCAACACACCACACAGACAACTTAGAGATGCAACTTATAACACATTTGTTTGGTTGGGCAAAATTTTAATCTCTCATTTTTAAATATATAAGATCAAGAATATAAAAAAAATAACTTTATAAAAAAAGCTGAGCACTGCAAGTGACATAACGTAAAACATTAAATCTGTTCAACCTGCACATTTTAACTGATAATGCATGAGTAACCGTTGTTATAAACTTAGGGTTCCACTTTCAGCGTGTCAGGCTCCTTTAAGTTATTCAAGGCATTTATTACTTACAATGAAAGTGCGGTGGAACTGGAAGGACCCTCGACTGACTCCAGCTTTCTTTTCCGTTTCTTCCCTTTGTTTTCTGCCATAAAGTCACCATCATTTGCCTCCTCCTTCAAGCTGCCGATAGAGAATCAGACAAAAAATAATGAGTAGGGGAGAATTAAGCGGAAAATACTTATCAGAGGGTCATTAGGTTTGGAAAATCTAAGAAACAACCACTCATTGTCTAATGGCAAGAACATAATTACCGCAATTAGACAATATTGCTCAATTAGCACTCATAATTATACAATTACAGCAATTAAATGTTAGAGTTGCATGATTTGATGAAAGGGGCTGGTGACAGAGTCCAATAAATTAAATATATGCACTATATCAGTGATCCAAACTGCTTGATTCCGGGTCTCCTTCAGCAGGAAAAACTACTCAAAGTACTTCAGCATCTTAAAACTAAACCCTCTTCTGCCAATGGGGGTTCGAGTTACACAAAGTCTGCTCTGATTGTGTCATTCTGTGATTAAAAAACATTCTATCACTGTCGCAGCAGACGGCGAGTGTGTGAAAGAAAATGCAAGAGCGACCCAGAGGTTTCTTTCTATGATGAGTGTCACCACCCATGAACTTCACCTCCTAAAAATAAAGCATAACGTATAGTTATTTCGGCAGCGTCGCTAAATTATAGTAAACTTATTTCCTGAAAGATAGTTTATGTAGCTTGTTTGTGTCTTTGTGGGGATCAGGGTGGCCTGTAACAGTAAGAGACCATCCGGAACCGTGGATGTCCAAATCACAAGAATTAATCTGCATCAAGCCTCAGGGCATAAAACTGTTTATGCATATAAAACAGGAACGATTGCATGTGCACATGATGCGCATGAGGCCTTGGGCGAGACACAACTAGCTTACAAAAAAAAAAAAAAGCCGGGGGGCTTTTAAACATAGCAAAATAATAGGAACTGAAAAGAAGGGGACAAAATTCATTACCTTTTATCATCAGCTATTTTAAAGTCTGTAGCCTCCTGTTTAAAGCTCTTAACCTAAAGAGGCATGGAGGCAAAAACGACAAGTTAAACATAATCAAGCAAGCAAAACCAGCTACATATTCAGTAACAAGACAAGATAAAACACTTAAGAGGCTTAAAAAACCTCAGAGCTCAGAATCAAACCCAGGAACTGCTGTGTGTATGTTTACGGAAAACAAACTCCAAGCAAATCTTTATATGCAGCACATTAATTAAATATATTAGAATTTATTAAATGTTTACATATCTCAGGTCTGCGTTGGGGATAAACCAATATCATTTTTTAAAGACAGGGTACAAGTAGCATGCGTGAGGTGTCATCATTTTAAAATATATTTCTACACTGTTACGCCTGACATTCTGTCTCTGCTGGCGGAGTGTCTGTGCGATAATAATTGCCAATGGCATCACAAAAGGGAATCGATCTTTGGTATTGTAGTGTTTTTACGAGAACATGAGTTCATGAGCCTGATACCAGTATCAGTGCATCCCTGATCTGTAAAAAATCTAAAGAAATAAATTCTTTAAATGTATGGAATGACATAGAGAGGCTTTAAAAATGCCATTTAGGTCACTGGCAGTGTGCGTGTGGATGGATAAAGGCTTAACTTTAGTTTTTTTTGCCCAACGGTATCATGGGAACCTCACAGCAAAACTTTGGAAAGAAATTTTGGACATCCACAATTGAAGTCAAGTATTGCAGGGTTTATTAAGAGGTTTTCTGGTCAGATAAAATACAACATGAACTGTCTTTTAATTTAAAGAACACAATCCCAATTCTGACAAAAAAAAAGGTCAGAATTGAGGTTTTTCCATAGGAGCAATGAAAATAACCCACAAAAATCCATGTCATATCTACATAAGTGACATCACAAAATTTATCAGAATATATACATAAACTATCAAACAGCTCAGCATATTAAGAACTGCACGACTGGTATTACAGTGACGTCACGTGCACAACTACCGCAGAAATCTGGCCAGTCATTAGTGGAAAAATTTGATCCACTATAAAACGTGATACAGAAGAAGCATTTCAAATAATTTTACTTCGACTTTCAATCCACGATTGTCCAAACTTTGTATAGGAAGTGACAGGACTGATTTTACACAATATTTGTCTGGATCAGTTGCTACTGTTTTTTTGCTTTGTCTATTTTACAACAGTAATACTTTTTTTTTTTTTTTTTTTTTTTTTTTTTTTTTTTTAAATACAGGCTACTTACATTTTTAGGCTACCAAAAACTACCCAAAAGTTTTGCAAGCCCTGAATACCTGAAAAAAAAGTTTAGTACAGTAAACATATATATTTTCGCACCAACTACACTAACAAAACAAGTTTCTGTTTTATGACTAAAGAAATCGAATCAAAGACAGAAATGTGGCTTTGCTTTCGCGCTAAATTTCATTTTAGAGAAATGGAAATGGAATGGCAACACCCACCTGTGCACGGTGGACTGAAAATCAACTTTTTTTGTTTTAGAAATCCGGGGCCTACCAAGCCCTTTTATAAACACTAGGAGCCTTTCCCAAACGGTGTAGTAAAGGGTAAAGCTGTCTGCCCTTCCTTAGTCATCACATGTTCCATGACTACATGATTGTTCTAGCTTCCTTCAGCCTGCGTTTGGTTTCATGTTCTTTTGTCTATTTAAATAAACTGAATATTGAAAAGTTTAAGTATTAAATTATTTCTTCACAAGTTAGATATATATATATATTATCAGTCAGGATATAGAGCATGTTTCTTGGGTAGTGCAAAATGTCACAGATCAAACAGATTACTGGCTGCAGGCTTTCTCGGCTCCGCTGCGCCATACACACAGGAACAACCAATACGCTGGGCTTTGATTATTAGCTCCTGAGCTGGATCAGGTGTGTTTGGAGTAGCAAAAGCTTGAAACTCTGGAGGGCAGTGCTCCATCAGGATGGCAGTCTTCTCTACTCTATACACACACTTACTATAATCCATCTGAGTAGAATTGTCAGCTACAATTGTTTGTAACACAGACGATGGAAACATTTCCTCAGGATTCTGGCTCAAGTTTGCATTGTTTTAAGGGCACAACTGCCACCGCTTAAAGGTCATGAAGGTTTTGTATATCAAATTCGACAGACAATTTGCTAAATAATGAACCAACCCATGTGAGAGCAAAGATTAGCGGTGTGTTATCTTTGTCACAGTTCACACGCACTACTGTCTTAACACCCATTGGTAGCTATTGCATCTGTATAAGTCGCATAAACGATTCAGAGCTTTGTTGCATCGCTGGATCACATCCAACAGTCGCTGTTGCTTATGTCAAGCAGTCAGCAACAAGAATAATGATACTATAGACAGGCTGTGGGATTCCATCAACACCACATTGAAATTAACAACAAAATCTTCCCCACAGCATTACACCACCCCCACCAGCACATGGAAAATAACTTCCAAACTAAACGTAAGTTGGAAAGCTCTAATAATACAAATCCAAAAAAATCAATTTGGTGAAAAGCAGTTAGCCTACCAGAAAAATGGTAGCGCACTGCTGGGCCCCTGAGAAAGGCCCTACCAGTTGCTCAGTTGTATAAATGTGATAAATGCAAGTTGCTCTAGGTTAGGGGAAACTGCCAAATGGCGTAAACGTAACTGTTACTTAGCTAAACTAAACATGCTTAAATGAAAACGACTAAAGCCAAACATTCTGAGGTGCGGCTGTATTTCACAACTAAAGATTCCGACAACCTGACATGCAAAATACTTAAAAACATATTTAAAATTTCAAGACATTTCCACAGCTTTCACACATCAGCTGGCAGTGTGGATGACAAGAGGTTCTTTAAATGTTATCCACAATTTTTTGGTTCTTATTTTAAAGAATATCAACCGGTTTGTGTAGCCATTTTTTTTTTGGCATTTATTTTTTATTCATTTTTGGCTTTTTAAAGTCTAGTTTCCTGTGATCATTATTCGATCATCATGATTCGATGATTAGGTTTCTAATGGGGGATGTTTCATGAATGGCGTTTTGCCTAAAGCTATAATTTGCATGACGGAAGCTGCTAAAGTAATTTATTCCTTATAGATGATTGACAACTCTGTAATGTAAGGAACGTACCTGGCTGTAGGCAGTATAGTTGATGATAGAAGTGAATCGTCAGTGTCGCTTCCATGGCAAATGTATATATACACGGTATTCAAAAGTGATTTGGGGCTGACTTATTGGAGAAAAGTTTTTAAGCTACTTTAGGATCAGTGAAAATATGTTTTTTGTTAAACTGCCAGGGACAATGTGACCATCGGAATCATAACACACCTCACATCAGTCTGTTTATCGTCTCATGCATACTTATTAGAACTCCAGGCCAACACTAGGACAAACTCAGGTCAGAGTCTTATGGAGTTTATATTTGTGTGGATAAACACAAGCTAAAAAATGGACACAGACTGCAGAGAAAGAGAAATGACCAGGATGGCCGGCTGATCGGATAAAATGCTAGCTAATGATGGTGTTTTTATCAAAGTGAAACATGGCTACTTACAGTTTACAGAAACAAATCAGCGGTAAACTTTAGATAACACTGACTAAACAATGGGTTTGAGAAAAGCTAATTGCTAACAAAAAACAAAACTAGTTGACCCCCCCTCCACACACACACACACTTTATCGCTCAATCGAATAGATCAAAAATGTATAAATCTAAAATAAGTTCTACGTTTTTTCTGTTATGGAAATAGAAACAATATAAGGCAGCGTTTATTTTACAGCTGATTTTGTAGGTTGTAGCAAAGACAGTAAAGGGGTTTGTAAAAATGAGCTTATAATTTATTAAATCTTTTACATTAGGTTTATTTGTTGTCGATTTGACCAATAATCAATTGTGGATGTAGTTTCTTTCTGAAAAATGGCTCAAAAAAATAAACTAGTGAATGCACTAACATTCCTGAGGACATAAAACAAACACCACCTCAGTTTAATTTCCAAAGAAAAAACAAGGGTATTTGACAATCAAGTTCCTGCCAATAAACAAGTGGAATCAGGTAATCAGTTGGATAGAAAACCTGCACCCGTGATCAGTTTGTGGAAAACATAAAAGAGCCCTGGTGTGCATTGTGCACATAATGTTCCTGAGCTGCTGGAGGTAACTTTGGAAAATTGGACAGTCAGAGCTGTCAGGTTAGAATGTCTCATATTGTTTAGCAAACTGTGACAAGGAAGGGAAGGGTTTTTTTTTGGAAGGGTCTGGAAGATGGGGTTCGATTTTTAAGTCCATTATGATGGAATTAAAGATGCAGATTGATTTATTCTTTTCATGTTAATGAATAAATGTTAAAAGTTCATGCAAAAGAATTGATTTAGCTGCGATTTAGGCTCTAACTAGTACTTGATGGTGCAAAACAATATATGAACTCAGAATCTTATAATGTACCCTATAAGATATAGAATAGCCTATGATAGATATAATAATCCTACAAAATATACTACAAACTGTGTAGGCCTAGTGATAGATGCCCCCCCCACCCAATATCAGTGCATTAGTTCAGAGCTTGGAGCTACGACAGGAGCTGAAACAAAAACAAAGACCCATAAACACGGGACACAATCATTAGGCAACGTTGCACAACATACTGACACAGACAAAGCAGTGGTCCAGAGCTCAAAGCAGGGCTTACAAAATGGCTAGCCTGACTTCCTGGGGCTATTGTGTCTTCCAGTCAGGCGACCAGAATGCATCACTGCCCTGCCTGTCAGTATCTCGTAAAGAGGAAAAATGCTTTTGCATTCTCTCGCAAATATATTTGGGTAATGATGTCTAATATTCTAGCATAGTAGCCACTATAAATATAAAACTGTGTTTAAACACACACACACACACACACACACACACAATCCCTTTTTACTACAAACTGTGTATAGAGAGCGGCGGTACTGATCTTGCGTGATATTTGATCTTGCTCATCCAGTCAGTCATTACAATCCTCACGTGGCGAGTGTAATCTCAAGCAGAAGCTTTAACATGTGAAAGACACATGACGCGAAGAGAATTGCAAACAAAATCACAGACTACGTTTACACACGCAGGTAAAATGTGATTATATCCAATAATCAGTGTAAGGACTTAATGGCATTATGTTTATATATCAACAGCAAAGCTGTTCACGCTCGTTTACATGTAATTATTATTAATTGCACTCGTCACGTTCAGGGTCGTCACCTTTTATATAGGAAAATACACAACCTGTTATTTGTTTATATTTATCTATATCTGCCTCAGGAGATGCTTGAGGTATAAATTGATTTGTAGGATGGCAGATTTCGCTTTCCTGACGCATGCTGTAGCACGTCTGACGGACCACAAAGAAAGAAGAAGACGAGTTTTCCAGTCATGCATTTTATTTCTCTCACTCCTGTCTGTACTTTTGCATTGGCTTTTGTTTCAGCTCTGAAACTGTCGGCATTGGATGTGAATCTGGAGCTCTAGGCAAAGACTACCCCACCCCCCCAGGACTTTTGCCTGACGGTATTAATAAACTAATCAAACTAATGACGGCAGCGAGTATTTCCCAAACGTGCAGTCAGGGTGGCAATAATGCAATTAAGAAGTTTTTATGTCTGTACATTACAATTAAATGAATGTACATCTGAAAATGTTCAGTTCAGTTCTAACTAAATATTTGTATTAGATGTAATTTCATTATTTCATTGCGTATGATTGTTTCTAGTGTTTTAAAACATCTACATTAAATACCATGTCCCAATTTGGGCTACTTTATTTCATGCTACCAAAACTTAAGAGTTCCTGCCCAAAGAGCTAGCAGAAATTTGCATTTTTCAAGCCCTGCAAAGATGAGGAACCTGCACCTAAACCAGGAGGCGCTGTTCTTTTGACCTGCTTTGGAGTTTTTTTTAAATAAAAAATCACTAATTTAAAACAGCAGTTTTTGTTTACATGGGTTATTCTTTTTAAATGTTTTGAGATAAGAGAGTGAAATATTAAAGTGTTACAAACGAGCATAAACACACCGTATAAACACACGTTACATCTATAACAGTTATCGAGTAAATGTTTTGCTATTTTGCCAGAGAACCCACATCACATCGGGTTATGAAACACGCACACAAAAACACACACAAAGCGATAAAGTGTACTGATTTTACTAAACAGGCAACATGTTGATAGGCTAAACTGGTTTCATTTTACTAACTGGTGTGTTAAACATGACTCTTGGTTCTCAGTTGGTAGACTTTTTTTTTTTTTTTTTTACAGCTAAAAACGATGGACTTCCTTTTTCTTTATTTCTCACAAAACCTGGAGTATAAAACATTATTCTAATTATGTACAAAAACCCCTTTCCATTCCTTAGTCATCTGGACCAATTGATTAATTTTGAAGCTGTGATGTCACAAACTCTGTGACGTCACTCGGGTTGTGCCGATGCACATTATTGTCTTTGTTTCTTGCACAAACGTTGCACAAGCGTACATACAGACAATCCCTGAGAACCCTGGAATTATGTTTGCTGGTACGGTCATGGTCAAAGCTAAACTAAGCATAATAAAAATACTGAAAAACCTGTGGAGAGCAGCTACACTGGAGTTGTGAAGTGAAGTAAAATGTTTGTGAAGTAAAAGCAACATTCTTTGCCCCCCTGCAGGAAGCCTAATGCCCCTTCCATTAGCCTTGCAGTGACAGTGCGTCTGTGCTGTACAGCTGTAAGATTGTCAATCATAACAACCTTTGCTCAAATAATTCCACCAGAAACCTAGACGAAGCTGAAGCCCCCGGGTTTCCTCCGTAAGCTTCTGTAAACTGAAGCAGGAGTCTTAACTCAGCAGGGCTCAGCTCAAATCGAGCATGAAAAAGTGGGGCAAGAAAAGAAAACCTGGTCCTGCTGCACAGATAAGACGCTGGATGGTCCATTAATCTAACTTGAAAGGACAGTTTACAGGTGGATCACGGAGAGGCAGCTGACATGGACTCATTAAGCAGAAACCCGACGCTTGATATCGCCGGCTGCGTCAGTGCAGTCACGAGGCCGGGGCGTTCGCCAAAAAGTGTCGCATTCCAACATCGAAAATAACTAGCTGGCAAGACAGAGCTGCATAAGGGGACTGCTGCATGAGGGCAACGCTGAGCTGCCTTTACTGACAGCTCCTTAACTGACTGCGCAGATGAACTAATTATGTCTCTGTACTGTTGTGTGTGTGTGTGTGTGTAGGGTGGGTGGGGTTTGGGGTAATGGCAATGCCTAATGTGGATCTGTTTGTTGAAACAAAGATTGTGGGAAGTGGTAGCTCGGTGGTTACGGCTGCTGATCGCAAGATTCTGCAAGATTACAGGTTCATTTCCCAGCACCACCATGCATTCATGTAAGCCACTTAGGATAAGGACATCTGCTAAATGCCAGCAATGTTAATGTAAAATTTTTTCAGCGTTTAAAGATAAGGGAACAGTTAGTGAGTGTGATAAATACCTCAGGCTGTTCTGTTCCTTTCTCAAACTTCTCTGTGTGTTTGGACTTCACCTTCTTTAACTTCCTACTGGACACAAGTAAAAAAAAAAAAAAAAAAAAAAAAAAAGAGCGGTAAAAAATGCAAAGCTGACACAAAATGCTGTCAAGATGTGTGACAAGATGTTAGCTGAACTCGACGCTGGTGTTAATAACAGTTACAGTTCATGTGTCTATTCGTCTCGTTTCGATTAATGACAAACATGATTTTTGCCTGCACGCGCCCCCCAAACCCCCCCCCCCATCCCCCATCTATAGAACGTCTCGGATGTCATGTTAAATTAATTCATTGGAAAAAGACGGAGTGAGATGAGCATATAATGAATGAGATCTTCCACCTACTCGCTTCACACACAGTTAGATTTACGATTGCTTGTGCAAATCATTTATTCATGAGCGCAATCTGTCTCCGGCTCAGACACGGACGGTGTTTCCTGACGCAAAACACACAGCTGTGTAGCATAATGTTTTTCTGATGTAGTAGGTGAGGCTGTTAAGTTACTCGTCATAAAAATATGACACTATTGACACAGAGAATATAAAAACTTGGTTGGTTGGTTTGTGTGTGCACATATTACAGTCAGACAAAAAAAAAAAAGAAAAAAAAAAAAGGACAGGACTGTTAAAGACTGGACCGATATCATTTTCCAGAATCTGTTTTGTTTTAAATGCATAGACACTTCCCTCCGCTAGTTCCGTTCCGAGTATCGTTAACCGTAAATACCGCTATTTAAGTGTACAACACACGTACCGTACTTGGATAGGCAAATTACCCCTATAACCTTATGCGTTTCACCAACCATGATGAGATAACAGATGCACAAGGTTTTCACGATGAAAAACAAGTTACACTTTGACCTCAAGTAAGACCGCAAGTCAAAAACAAGTGCGTGTCTGGGCCGGCTAACCGATGGTGCTGCAGCGGCGTGGGTAGCGGCCAAACGTTGTACTAGGCGGAATTGGTGCGCAGTAGAAAATTTGATATTTCGGACGCCATTACGAACACAAACACATTTCTGATTACTGAGCATCCGTGTTCGTATCTGCGAGTGTTCGTAATTCGGATGTTCGTAACTCGTAATTTTTAAATTCCAAACAAAGTCTATTATCAGTTTAGTTAACATCGCTAGCCAAAGAAAGATGTAAAAGATAGAAGCCGTCTGTCATGCAAGTCTTTTCTAAATTCCTTTCTTAAAGAAATCTTTTTCCATCACATTCACAGACTTTTACACAGTCTTTGTTTTAGTGTTTCTTGCTATATAAACAATAGCTATCTATATCATCATCTTGTTAATTACATAACCAATAAAACACTTTAGAGCATGTTGTGAGCACGTTTTTTTTCTGTGCTGTTGTATTTTAACCATTTCAGTTTGGGGTGTGTTCACACTTAGTTCACTTTATTTGGTCTGAATACATTTGATTCTAGTCTGATTCTAGCATTTATACTTGCATTTTTGACAGCAAACCTGAAGATACCAAGCCAAAAATTCATTGCGATGCATTCGCAATCTGATTGGCCGGCTTTTTTGATGTATATTTCACGACTGAACTTTTCATCCGAAACGACACGGTGTAATTAAACGCGCTCATCGTGTTGCTGTATAGATGGTTTTATTTTTAAGAGATAAGAACTCACAAAAAGCTCCTAAAATGTTCAAATAGCTCCTGGATTTCCGCTGTTGTATTCAGAAATTAAAATCTGCTGCGAGACGACTTCATTCCCGACACTCATGGACAACACGGGTCCTTTGATGGGACGCAGCAGGTAGTTATGCTTGAGCATTCAGCCCTTTAAAATCAAAGAATTAGGATTAGAATTGCATTGGCGTCACATCTTGTGACATCACATCCTGTTTTTGGTCTGTTGTTGATTTATCCAGTGGATTTATTTGATCTGGGCTGCATTCGAACGTCAATCGGACCGCACCAAAGTTCGTTGACCCATCACGGACCGCACCATCTTTTACTTATATTTATGGATCCAGCATTCCATATTTATAGAAAACAAACTACTGAAGAACTATTTTGTCTTTGTCCATTGCATCCATTGATTATAGCACCATTTTTACCTTCTTTTCCGGTCAGTACGTCTGCATTGGGTTATTTTGCTGTGTACAGTGTAAATGCAGGTATGAGTTACGGATCAGTTTTAAAAGATGAGGTGAGTCATTTAAAAAAAAAAAATAAAAATCGGATTTGGATTTGTGCATCAAGACCTGCAGTGTAAATGCAACCTATGAAAGAGGTGCTGTAGAAACAACAACCTAATTTACATTTACAGCATTTTTCCGACACTCTTATCCAGATCTCATTTATACAACTGAGCAATTAGGGGTTAAGGGCCTTGCTCAGGGGCCCAGCAGTGGTAGCTTGGTGGAGCTGGAAATCGTACCCACAATCTTCGGGTTGGTAGTCCAACACCTTAACCATGAGCCACCACGAGTGCCACCACGAGTGCACAAACGTAAACCTGTGATTAACATCAGACAGATTCCCAAGAGCAAAGCAGCCGTTATAGAAAATAAATCAGAGGTATTTAGGTATTTACTGCTGCTACAGCTGAAGTAACGAAGCTGGTGACGAGGTGTGTAAAGGAGATTTGAACCTGCGTTGACACTTACAGGTGTGAGTCTCTGCTGGAAAAATCACCAGCCTCTCTGGCTTTCTTTGCTTTAACCTTCATCACTTTGTCCTCTTGAGTCATGGTGGAAATGGCGGCTGGGACACAGGTGATTAATTAAATAATAGAAATAAAAAAAATAAGGAAAAAACAACTAAAACACAAAACATGAATATAAATATCAATTTTTCAGTTTTGACAAACAAAAACATTTAATAAAAGCTAAATAAATAAATTACAAATACTAAAAAGCATATTAATAAATACCTAATTGTACTAAAATAAGTGAAAAGTCGTCATATTTTTATTTCACCAAATCAGACAATTTTATTTTAATTTTATTTTTTCAAAATTGTCTTATTTTAGATTAAAATTAACCTCTGGTCTAAAACAATTCGCACCAAATTCAAGTTTTTATTTATTTATTTTGGCTAGCTAGCTGGGTAGTTTTTTGTGCTAATCGGCTAAAAATCCATGGCTGTGTCTTCAATAGAGTTACAGAGGACGCATCCTACACTAAGTAGTGTTCAAAAGCCATATACTCATACCCTATGTAGTGCACCTATTAAGGGCACGTTTTGGCGTTTGGGATACAATTTGCGACCCTGTTTCCGATCTCAAAATATTTTTTGACATTTAAAAATTTATCTAAATTTTATTAACAAACCTCAACGCGTATTTAAGCTTAAAGAGGCATAAATATATTTTATAGGCTAAAAAATAAAAAGATTAATATACTTCCGTGTGGTCAGCTCAATTAACGTGCCAAGTCTTATTAGCAATTAGTGTAGCTAACACGTCACATATGCTACGTCTTAGTTAACAAAAAACTTTTTTTTTTTACCTACTGTGACAAAAAAAAACTGTGACAGAAAAATTACTTCGACAAAGTGCTGATATACATGTCGTATTATTATATAATTATATTGTATAATTATACTTACTTGATGAAACTCGACTCCGAGATTCTGCACGCGGCTCGCGGGCTGCAGGAGAGAAGCAGTGCGACTGAAGCGGATTGTGGGATTGAAGCGGATTTAGTAAATTATACACTAAAAAACAAAAATTATTAGACAAACTTTGTTAAGTAGAATTTTTTTAAGAGTTTTTTTTTTCTAGAAACAATATTATTTATTTTATTTTGTAATGTATAGATAGATAGATAGATAGATAGATAGATAGATAGATAGATAGAAGGATATGGCAATGCAACGCCAAAATTGTGTGTTTTAACAAAAAAAAACAAAAATCGCTCATTTTAATTACCAGTTTTTAAATAAAGCGCACTGTGGAGTAAAACGCAGGTGTCCGGGTTGCCAGGTCTCCACCAAACTATCCCTTAAGTTTACTCGACAGCGAGTGTAAAACAATAAGCAGAACTAATAAATTCCTTGTTGTCCGTTCAGATATAGTTTAAGTTTCTATGTTAATCTTTACATGTGCCTTTAACTACAAACAAATCGCAACGTTTAAAAGATGAAATCTGGCATCTGGCAACCCGGTTAGAATCGCTTCTTCCTTATAGAACCCGGAAGTGTTGTACGACTCAGTGACGCCACAGTTGTGTGTGTTTTGGAATTAAGCTGTGGTTTATTTATTGCCTGTGCCATGATCGCGAAGAGAATTTTCGTGTCTGCTTTGTCAAGGATCTGGCGATACGGCAGTGTTTTTGAGTCTGTTCAGAGCCCCAGTTTACGGACCAGTCGGTTGTGTTTCTCCTTCACAGGACACAAAAACAGTATTAATAGTAATAGAAACCATCAGCATCCTACAGACATGAGGATGATGGAGGAGATGCTGCGGAGGACTGTTGCTCCGTTACCGAATTATGAGATGAGAGAGAAATGCCCGTTACCCCCTGATTCTAACAGCCTGGACTTTATGCACTACTACAGAAACCTGGAAAAGGAGCAGAGACTTGTGTTTCTTGAGATCCTGGCCAGGGAGTATGGAGTGGATCACAGAGGAGCTGCAGAAATGGCGAGGAAGCTGGTTGATACTCAGTTACGGGACTTGGCGACTATATTACAAGCAGAAGACAGACTGAGATACAGTTTAACCCCGAGATACAAACATTTACTGAAACACATCAGCAGGGTGGAGGGAGGAGTGAAGTTTCTGGTGGACCTTCGAGCTGATGTTCTTGACTTTACCTCCAAAGTTACTGACAACCCACACCTCAGGGTAAAAATTCTCAATTCCGGTCTTATTACTGGCTGTTAACATTTGAGCATGTCTCCTTTCATACAGGGTATGGAAATGTGCCTGAGAGTGTTGACATAACACCAACAGTGCCCTTTAACCCACTTCTGCCTCTGTCTCATGAGGTAACATGATACAGCTCACACCACCGCCTGACTTTTGCCCTACTTTAGCGGTGAAAGTTCAGCTGTTTCCCCTGCAGTGGCATCCCATCATCAGGAGGTTGGCATGACAGTGTGTAACACTATAACCAGCATGGCTTTGCACTGTGTGACTACTGACCCTCATCTTTATTAATAGAAAACATTTCAGATGTACTAAAACCATTACATCCATAATATGTTATAATTAGAAAAATGTCCACATGACAGAAAAAAAACACTCACTGTTAGTTAAAACGTTCCAAAAATGTTAAAGTTAGACAAAAAAATGTCCTTTTGTTTTCTTGTAACGTTTAAACACATAGTATATTTACATTTCAGACGCCTTTATTAGTTCTCATTTATAAAACTGAGCATTTCGGGGTCAGGGGCCTTGCTCAAGGGCCCAGCATTGATAACTTGGTGGTGCTGGGAATCAAACTCGAAGCAGGCTAACACCTTAACCACTGCGCTCCCACACTTATTAATATTAACATCAATATAAAATAATTACAAAATATTCTCAATTAAAAGGATTTATATATTTATACAAAAACACTCAGATATTATAGAGGTTAAATTATTTCTAGCTCGTCCACAAATACTATCCATAAATGATAAATAATATTAGAATCCTCTTGTTTATAAAATCCCAGCATATTGAATTTCCACTGGCTGCCTTACGCTGTTATACAAAATTCTATCCCCGTTCTATTAAAAACTTTGGCCGCTTAACGGACCCTCAGGAATCTCCTTTGACGACGAGTGGAACGGAACAAAGTCCCAATATATATTTAATGTAATATAATGCAATACATAAAATCGTACTACATGTTAAAATAATGATGAGGTTTTCCATAGGAAACAGATCGTTGGTTGTTCCGTTCCAGTGCCGGTTTGCAGCGATTCCGCTGATTTCGTTATGTTACAGCCAAAAAACAGTTGTTAATGTTCTGTCAAGGTTAAAGAGACTTATTCAGATCTCGAAGCCTGACCAATGCTGTAAATGAATAGCTACCCATATTAGAGGAAGCCTTTATTTTTGTCACAAATACAGACAATACAATACTTTTCTTCACAGATATCAGCTTAGGAAATTAGGATCGAAGCGTATGGAGCAGAAGGGGTTAAGTGCCTTGCTTAAAGCCCAACATTAACAAAATGCTGGGGCTTAAACCTTAAATTTCCAAGCAAGTTAAAGCCTTAAATGATAACTATAGAGGCATTCCAATGAAGAAATGAGATTGGCTAACTTACTGAAAAATAAAACGTACTAAATCTAATATTTTATAATTGTACTCACACATTATAAAATTGTTTTATTCAGTTTGCTGTTGATATGGACCAGGTAGCGAAATTTACTGCAACCGCGCCACAGTTTTACTTCGAAGTGTCGGAAAAACCAGGCTGAATGTCATTTGTTCAGGTTCTTAAGCGTCACGTCTCCTGCACATTTCATAAAAGAACAAACCTCTCAGTAGTTTTCGGTGATTACAGTACGATTTTCTCCCGATGCCTTAACCACAGTCTGACATTCAAACTGAATCACACCTAATAATATGCCTAAAAGCTCCATTAAAAACCTGATTGAAGGACGATTAAGATGTGCATGGTCAATAGAGGGGTTTAAACTTATAATTGACAGGAAGGCGAACTCTTTAAAGCAAGCGTGAAATGATTTAAAGGCACTTAAGAAGCAGACTGTGCGGCATCACATGGTGGGTGTCTTTTCTCTGAGATGTAAAAATTGGTGCACTGAGGCAAGGGTAAAGCTGTTTGATGTTTTGACTGTGGGAAAATCTTGAGAACATTTTGTTGGGCAAACATTTGAAACCGCTCACGTTGCATAATAAATGGCAACTTTCTAAGTTTCTTCCTCCAAGCCGACTTCCCAGATTACCATTAGTGAAATTATACAAATTCTTTTTTTTTTTTTTTTTTTTTGTTAATCAAAAGGTGCATTTTGTCAATATGTGAGCTTTTTGAAACACTTTGTAGGCTCAGAGATGTTATACTTTTCTTTAGACATTTGGAAGAATAGGCGAGCATCAGCTGTTCAATTCCCAGTCTTGTCATTTTTTTTACCATGCCGTCTGTGAGCAAGCTATGAGCTGTTCCTTTGCTCACTTTCCAGTCCCTTGTGGAGTTTTCCATCTCTCCGCCCCTCCACTTGCAGAGCTGGACAGTTCCTACGTCTGCGCTGACGCACTTCTCCCCTCATTGTCCTCTGTACTGCTCTTTTCACCTCTACCACCAATGTTGGGAATGTTACACATGCCATATTTCCCTATTTAAAATGTAATTTCGTATTGTGACCTTTTGATCAATATTATAAAAGTAAAGTAACTGATTACAGATAGCAGTGGTTAAGGTGTTGGACTGCTAATTGGAAGATCGTGGTTGGATTCCAAGCACATCCAAGCAACCACTGCTGGGCCCCCTAAGCAAAGGCCCTTAACCCCCAATTGCTTAGTTGTATAAAAGAGATAAATGTAAGTCACTTTGGATAAGGGTGTTTGCCAAATGCTGGAAATGTAAAAGAATTTTAACATTTTTGGGGGTTTTTTAAATTTTTTTTTACATTTTTCACCTGAATTTTAAAATGATAATAATAAAATTTTCAAGCACAACCACTAAAAAGCCAGACTTAATTTAGTGAACAGATTTCAGAGTCCCCTTAAACCTGCTCCTTGTACTTGTGGACAAAAAGCCTCAGCTGCTTAAAAAGACCTGTTTGGCATTTTTGTGCAGGTTCCTGTGGTTCTGACCCTCCAGATTAAGAAGTAGGATGAGGATCACTCCTGAAAGTAGGACCTCTTGATAACGGCCTTCAGAAAAATAGTGCACATTAAAATTTGTTCTCGCTTTCCGACTGGGGCTGCTAAGCTGCGAAAATTGCCCATCTTGAAGGTGTATGTTGCATAATTTCTTAGCACCACTGATTTGGTGTTTCTTATCAGTTTGTTGCAGCTTCTTTAGGGGGAACACCAAGCTTTTACCTTCCACACTTCCCCATGAGCCTAAAGTTGAATATCACCCTTATGAGCTCATCTATATTTAATAAACTGAACTGAGCTCGAAAACCTGAAATGTGTCTTTCTAAGGACTCTAAGGTCTTTTTTTTATTTATTTATTTTTTAAATTGGTGTTTGTTTTCATAATCATGATCTTGCAGTGTTGCATAAAAGGTGGAGTGTTTTCTTTTCCCAGATCCAGAAGATGGATTATGTATCATGTATCATTGCAGCTTTTTATATGGCCATGAAAAGCGCTGTTTGTCTGACATGGATTGAAGACACAAACAGCGCCAGTGTCTAGATGATGATTGGTTTACTGGATAGTGGATGTCATTACTTACAGCCTACAGGGCAAAATGACTACAGTGTTTATCATAATGGGCAGAACATTGAAGGCATGAATGATAACAGGCACTGGTAAATGATGACCCGCTTACATCATCTTTTAAAACTGAGCCGTTTCTAAGATTTGCATTTATACTATACACAGCAAAACAACCCAAGGTAGATGTACTGACCGGAAAAGAAAGGAAAAATGGCGCAATAAACAATGGACACAATGGACAAAGACAAAATGATTATTTAGTATTTTGCTAGTTCCTGTTGGTGTTCTTCCGAGTTGACGTTATGCGCCACCATAACTTATTTAAGGATGTACGACTGGAAAAAATCTGATCTGGTTGCTTTCATAGCAGACGCAAATACACATTTAAAATGAAGACAGACGGACAGACAGATGGATAGATAGACAGACAGACAGACAAACAGGTTTTATTTTTCTTCTCTTAATATTTGGTTCCTACTTACCAGGCAAATATTTAAAATGTAGATAAACAGATAGATGGATGGATAGATAGATAGATAGACAGACAGACAGGGTCTATTTTTCTTTTTCCAATATTTGGTTCCTATTTACCAGCCCTCATTTCCCTTTCACACACTACCAGCCAGACAGGGCATCATGTGCTCCCTTGAAGGTCAGTAAACTGCTCCCCATTCTGCATCACAGGGCAGTTAAAAACAGTCAGAGAAACACATTGTCCATGCTCTTCAGGTCCAGTTGCTTTGATTGATAGTAGTTTTGCTGCCCTGGCTGTCAGTTACAGATGTAGTATTATTAGAACCTGTAATTTATCACAACATCTAGCTGTTGTTTGGAGAGGTTCTGCTCCTGAAGTCTACTTTGACTCTGTCCCTTGCACCTCTAGGTAAAAACCTAAAGCAACAATAGAATAAAAGTAACACAGCACAAAGGCAATTTATCTGGAAAACGTTAAAACACTCGAGAACTTGTGTAGGATTAGACCATTTGTGTTCTATCGTAGGTTAACTGTGATTCCAACTAAAGTGTGTGTGTGTTTTGGAGAATTTACGATGGGGCTTTGACTTACTCCTGTTTTAATGTAGAGCTTAATATCTCTCCTAAGAATAAGCGTGCATGCAAGAGGGCTGTTTAAACAGATTTTACTGACAGGTTTGCCTAAGGGTACATGTACAATGATGTTCATGTGTCTGTACCTCGGTTTGATTGGGCACAAGAGAGCAGTTCTTAGAATTTCTTCAGATATGAAAGCTGACCCACTGGGGTGGCAAGACTCCTTGCTGAAATTACGTGGTGTTTACCACAGATTTGCCCTCTCTTTCTCGCTCTCTCTCTCTCGCTCTCTTTCTATCTGAGCACATCTAATAACATCAGCTGAAAGGCAAACAAACAGGCCTAGAGTGCAGCAGCCTGCAGAGAGAAATCTGATTTGTCTAAATCCGAAACTCAACACACCAGTCTGCAGAAGATCAGAAAACGGCCGTGAAATATTAATGTGGTGAAAGAGCCCTTGAGATTTTATTTATGCGTCAGATTTGAAGTATTCCAGAGATAAATAATATTAACATTGAATTATCTTACTTGATAAATTTCTTTGATTTCTTCGAGGAGATATCATTGGCTAACATACATGTATACAACTGTCAACTAATAAAAAGTCATTAGCTAATTTAAAATGCTTAAAAAATAAGCACTTTTAGGATTAAAATTAAATTAAACTGTGTTTGTGTGTGTGTGTGTGTGTGTGTGTGTATAGGACCTTAACAACACGTTGAAGAGCCTCCTATCTGAGTGGTTTTCTGTTGGGCTTCTTCGGTTAGAGAGAATCACATGGCAGTCCCCTTGTGAGCTCCTTCAGAAGATCAGCCAGTAAGAGTCACTCACTTTTACACAATATTCTCGAAAATCCAAAGTTTTTGGCATCACTCATGAAATTAATTAGCTGATTAAGGTGTTTGTATTTTCAGGTATGAAGCGGTGCATCCAGTGCGTAACTGGACAGACATAAAGCGCAGGGTCGGACCTTACAGACGCTGCTTCGTCTTCACACATGCCTCGATGCCTGGAGAACCTCTGGTGGTCTTACATGTAGCCCTCACACAGGACATATCAGATAACATCCAGGTTAGCCACTATCATGTCTCATGATTACCTACCACAGTATTTCTTTACGCTTGCTATCATTTTGTTAATGTCATCAATATTGTGCGTCGTTTAGAGTATCGTAAGGGAATTCACCTCATTGGATGCAGACGAGGAAGCGGAAAAGATCAATTCCGCTATCTTCTACTCCATCTCCTCCACCCAGGCTGGTCTGAAGGGAGTGGAGCTTGGCAATTACCTTATCAAGAAAGTGGTGCGAGAGCTACAGGTTAGTGTGGTGATGTAGATGCAGTTTTTGTTCAGAGATTTCGCACACACAGTGTGTGTCGATGTGTCTGTTGGCCTGAGAAAACCATCAACAGTCATATTGTGAATTTCTATTATTTACATTACATTTACATTTCTAGCATTTGACCGATGCCTTTATCCAGAGCGAGAGTTAAGGGCCTTGCTCGGGGGCCCAGCAGGTGTAATATGGTAGTGCTGGGAATCAAACCCCAAACTTACAATTAGCAGTCCAACACCTTAACCACTGTGCTACCACTTTTCCTTTTATAGATAAATTTGGAAACGACAAGCTTTTGTTTAATTCATTTTTAAATCTTGTCCTTCAATACACAGAAAGGGGAAAAATTCTTTTCATTTCAGTTTCGTGGAAAAACACCAACAAACTGATTGGGCTAAAAGTCAAGTGTGAGGCAGTAATTTATTTGTATTTGGTTTGATATATAATAAAAATAAATTTTAGTACCAATAATATCATTAATCAGTCATCAGTTGTGTGGTGATTGGCTGTAAGGTTAAAACTCAATAACAGCATTTGATTTGTTCAAATAAATAAAGTTTGTGTTTTCTTAAGTTTAGGTATCAAAGTATGTTAATTGAAGAAAAAAAATAGATGGCATAACAAATTATTTCTGGTATTTTTTTCTCCAGAATTCCAACGCAACACAGTGTAATAGATTTTCTAAAGCTTCTACAAACATTAATTACAGTTATTTTATTGCACTTACATTATAGTGACACTTATTGGATAGTTACATTTGTGTTTTTTGTCTGACACTTTTATCCAGATTGACTTACATTTATTTCATTTATCCAACTGAGCATTCAACAGTCTTCTGGTCAGCATCCAGTGGTCCACATCGGTGGCACTTCCAGTGTTCTAAAGCATGATACACAGCAATTATACTGCCTGATACTGCTGATTTGTCAGCTTTTAGTGGATCATCTATTATGAGTATTACATTTACATTTGCAGCATTTGGCGGACGCCCTTAACCAGAGCGACTTACAATTATATCATTCATACAAGTGAGCAATTGTGGGTTAGGGGCCTTGCTCAGGGGCCCAGCAGCGGTGGCTTGGTGGAGCTGGGAATCAAACCCATGATCATGTTTGTCAACAATAAAAGTGTCCAATTGTCCAATTAGCTGACTTCATTAAGTATCTTAAGTTTTTTAAATGGTGCTTAAAGGAAAAAATAAAATAAAAACACAAGAAATGCAGTCAATAATGTCTAGGATCAGTGAATTTAATCCTCTTTTCTATAACCGGCTCACCAAACATGCATTAAAAAGATGATCTGGGACGAATCTATGCATCCTGTTGCAAAGATTTAAAGCTGAGATCATTTTTTTTTTGTTTTGAATCCCTTTTCATAATTTAAATCATTTTCCTATCTTCTGTTGGAAAAAAAGATCAGCTTATTGAGAAGGCGTCTCTACCTGAGCATCGATCATGTTGCATTGCAAATCAAAAAACTGTCCTTTTTGCTCTCAGGCTAGAAATCCTACAGGGGTTTTTACAGGCTGCTGCGTGCGTCTGTGTTGGATGTAGTGATGTGTGGTGAGGTTTGCAGCTGGTGAGACAATGAATCTTCTGAGTCAGGGGTAGATTTGCAAATATCTGAATTCAATACACTCACTTAAATTTATCATTAAATCGACTGTTTACACATTGATTAGGGAGCAACAGGCAGATGCTTGTTACACAGGCTTTAACTAGTATTGGAGGAATTGTGGAATCCTAGTTAGGGCTAAACCTGTCCGTGCCTCACATCGCGTTCCTGAAATACACAAATTCATCGGTTTTGGTACTAAATGAACAATAATTGCTGTAGATCTGTAACATGTTCATTATGATATTGTTAAAACCATGTTGACCGGTGGCTCCTCACATACCTGGTACCAGGCAGTGTTATATAGAGGCTGCTTTGAGTTTCAAGCCACCAAACTTATTATTAATGATTGATACTGTTACCCCCTTTTTCATTATACAGTACTAGGGAGCGAAAATGTAAATTGTTACTTCTCTATAGTTGAATAATATAAACACAAAGTAGATTATGAATAAACACATGTGAATGTTAAACTTTTCGTTCGATTATTCAACTTTGCAATGAATCCACAAATCACACGTGCTCTGAACTGTGGTGCAGTAAATATAATCGCAACTTGACATTTCACCTCCCGCAATGTGACTATTGCAGATACACACGTTGGATGTCAATGCTATAACGGTATATTGTGCAGCCCTAGATTACTAAATTACATTAGATTTGATTGGATTCAAAATGATTATCTTATATTATATTAGCTAAAATTCGATTACATTTGATTGATTGATTTAGATTAGATTAGATTAAATTGGATTAGATAAAATTTAATTTGTTTAGATTAGATCAGATTCATTTAGATTAGATTTGTTTATATTCGATTCGTTTAGATTAGATTAAATAAGATTAGATCAGATTGGATTAGATTTGTTTAGATTAGACTACATTATATTACATGACATTCGAATAGATTTGTTTATATTAGATTAGATTAGATTTAATTTGATTAGATTGGAGTAGATTAGATTGGAGTAGATTAGATTGTTTTGGTTTGAGTTGATTTGTTTCGATTCAATTTGTTTCGATTAGGTTAGGTCAAATTAGATTAGATTTATTTGGCAGTTTGCATGTAAAAATAGCAAAGTGCAGTAAAAACATGTACAGAAAATTTATTTATGAATTATAATCATATAGTCAATCTATATATTCATTTACAGAATGTGTGTTTATATGAATATACAGTAAATATGAGTATATACAGTGTATATATTGCCATTCTGAAAGTCTGAAGTGTGAAAGGGAGGGTTTTACTGTCAGTGGAGGGGGTAGTAAAGTTGAGGAATCTGTTTCTAAGCCTGCTCCTCTTGGCCTGTAGGAACCGGTATGATGATATAGCTGAGATTATTTACTGAAATAGCAGGAAGTCATAAGCATAAAACCTTATTTTTTGGGAGGTGCAAATCTTTAAAATGACCTGTTTTGGACAATCTACAGGGGCAAAACATGAGTTATGAGCTGAAAAAGTAGATTAGAATGATGAGAACAACCACAGTAGAAGAAGTGCGACTCCCTAAGCACCGGCACTCAGCACCACCCAGACTTTAGTGCCATCACATCTTCAGTCGCTCTTAGGTTTTATATGACACTCATCCAGACAGAAGCACAAACAAATGTAAAACGAATGGGATCTCAGCTGGCGTGCTCAGTAATGAAGAGAATATACTAAACTCCCAGCGTGTTCGAGACAGACACTCACTTTACCGAACAAAGGCAGTGGAGTCGGATGAGTGCAAAACAAGAGGCAATCCAGTTTATGGATTTAAATGATTTTTTTATGATTTGGAAAATGCTGATAAAACAAGGAGCAGAGTGGCTGCTGGTGTAATAAAGGTTAAGAGCTCTAAAAGCTGTAGGATTTGCCACTCACTATCTACCAGCTGAATAAAGTCACGATAGGATGAAGCAAACAAAATGCTGATGGATATAATTTCATGCAGATGGACGTCGGATGTCTCTATGTTGATTTTTGTGTTTGAACCGTACAAGTTGTGCAAAAAGACACCAATGCGCTCATTTCTTATTATGTTGGCTTTCTAATCTCATTTTTTTCAATTTGTAGTGAAAAAACAGTGATGTTGAATCCTCGAGATTTCAGAAGGTGTGCATTCCTATTTAGGTTGTAATATAAATGACACATTTACATTAATGCGCTAGCTTTTTATGAATATATTATAATACCTATCCTGACAGTTCATTCACACGGAATTGTCTTGCAGACACACAATATTTTAAGGTTAATAATGAATGGTTTAAAACAAAAACATAAAAAAAACATTAACATTAAAAAAAAAAAAAGATTTTTGTTTCGGATTTTGTAACATTTCTGGAAACAGTTCTTTAGTACCAGCACTGATTCTGGAGAGGCTTTATGACAGGAATTAGGTCTTATTTTACAGGTTAGGGCTGCACAATATAACGTTTCAGCATCAATATCTCATATTTAATCGGCACTTTATGGGATGTGCAACATCTAGTAAAGATTACAGTTTAAAAATCAAGTGAAAGTTTATCATTTGTACATGAATATTTAATGAATTTAAAGCATTTAGGAGCAGGAAACGATCACTTTGGTAGCTTTAACATTTTTTATGAATTGTAGTTCATTTAGTCTATAAAGTTTCTACGGTGTGATTTTACATTTGATTATTTTATTTTTGTATCTATATTGGCAGAAAAACACAAAACACTGTTTATGTCATTTGGGTCTTTGTTCTACTGTATTTATGCAAGATTAGAATTTGTATATCATATTTGACGCAGATGCACTACCTTAAAAAAATCACCCCAATCGTTCTAAAATTATACATTTTTTCCCAAATAAAGCTGGGCAAATCGTCTAGTGAAATTGTTTTTTTCCATATCGCAATATATATCGCAGAAATTACAAAATATCACAATGCAGTTTTTTTCCAATGTCATGCAAAGTCTCTAATCTAATCTAATCTAATCTAATGTTTTATAATATAGTCTCAAACCAATACAAACAACAAACGAAAGAATTATAATATCATACAAATATCCACATCAGCCATATGCTTTAAAGAATAAGAATGTCTTTGTTCTGGATTTAAAATACTAAGAGAAGAAGCTTGTCTAATGGATGATGGGAAGGCCTTCCAAAGCCTAGGGGCAGCAACGCCGAAAGAACAATCACCCCTACTTTCAAGACTTAACCTGAGTAAGTCAATAACTTACAGAGGTAATTAGGGGCCAAACTATTTAAAGATTTGTAGACAAAAAGCAAGATTTTAAAATATAAATGTATATGTCTGGTATTTAAATAAAAATTTGTCAGAATTAAGAATAACAAGGGCTCTGACAAAAGCTTTTTATTAATGCTTTTAAACATATCATATCTTAATTCTTTAATAACATAAAATAATTATTACTTTACTAATAATAATAATAAAGTGCAGGGAACCCAACAGCATTCCGTAAACCACAACATGCAACAAATGAACGAAGAATGTAAAGAACTCCCCAAAGTTTTGTTTACATAATAAAATGGGTAACAGTTACTAGTCCAAATCCAGCATAAATTGCAGACGCTTCACTAGAGACTAGGGACTAATACGTTCTTATCAGAGCTAAATAGCACGTTTGAATATTAAATTATTTTTATCAGCAAATCGGTTTCGAAAAAGGCCTGATGCAACACCTAATATCAAAATATAGATTCATTTCTTATGGCAAAAAAGATTGGAAAAGCTTGTTGCATCACCAACTAAACAGAAAATATTAGAGATAAAAATATAACCATGGGTGCGAACCAGCACCACAAACGTCTAGCAATGACTTTATAATACAGCAACTGGCAACTTGCAGTAATAAATTCACTGTATGTGTGTATATGTAGCATGAGAGTGTATAATGTATTAGAGAGAGAGTGAGACGGAGAGAGAGACAGAGAGAGAGAGAGAGAGAGAGACGAAGAGAGAGGATTAGTATGCGCAGGGACAGTGCTGTTGTTTGAACAGTGAAGTGTTTCTAAGAGGTGAAGGTGACTCACTTTGTCAGTGGAAAACAACTTCAGTGATGGATGCAAAATGGCGGCTGTGGAAAATGCAAAAACATAAAGGTCATCCTGTGATTCAGGAAAAGGCGAAACAGGTCTAGTTATCATGTGGTTTTGTACTCATGCGGCACCCTTGCCCTCACTTTCTCTTATTTTCTATACATCTCTCTCTCTCTCTCTCTTTCTCTCTCTCTCTTACTTACATTTGTTTTCCTTTAAGTCCGTCTGACTGAGGATTTGCAATAAATTCAGCTGATGAATAGAACATGACCCCCAGACACACTTCCTCCACAAGCTTTCTGGAAAGCATGCCGATAAACGATAAGAGCGCAGAAAAGTGGGGGCGCGGATTTAGTCTTTCCCTTCAGGGACCAAGCTGACAGTCTGGTTTGTTTTGTTGTCTGCTTTCTTAGACTCAAATATAAACCAGACAGAAAGTAGTCCAAATGAGGTGAGGAGAAAGAAAAGCAGAAGTGTTGTTTTGGCGCTGCAGTCATGTGGTCGCCGGTGTGGGATTACTATGACGTATTTCAAATACTTTTTTGTTAAAACAATAGTTACATTTCATTACATCTATTACATAATTATTGTAAAAAGGTAACATAAATATGTAAATATATAAAAAAGGCAAGCCTAATAGTATTAATTTATTAAAAAAATAAAAGTCTAGCAGTGATCAGAGCGCTCAGAGATCAGTTATATAAAGCCCGAGGCATCAGAATCTGCATCAATATCAGCCGATCACCATGACGAGAAATTTGTACTCGGTATCATCTGAAAAAATCCTGATCAAAGCATCCGTATTACTAGCTATTAAAAATCCTATTTTTCTTTTTTGTGGTAGTTTAGTAAAAAGTAAGACACATTTTCTAACAGCTGGGTATTTGTGACTGTGGAATTAGTAGCTGTTAAAAATGGTCTTTAAATATCACCGAGAACTCACAGAGAAAAAATGCATTAGAAGATGCAAACTTTTCTGTCACAAAATCACTAATTAAGAAACTCACATTTATCTAAAAAAAAAAAAAAAAAAGTGAAAGAGAGGTGAAAAAGCGAGTGCAGGCAGGTTGTGGCAGGAATATCAGCAAGAATCGAAGGAAAGGTGTAGAAGACAGTGGTGAGAGCAGCTATGTTGTTCAGAGACAGCAGCACTGAGAAAGAGACAGGAGGCAGAGTTGGTGGTAGCAGAGCTGATTCGTATATTTCTCTCTCTCTCTCTCTCTCTTTATCTCTCTCTCTCTCTGGGGTGGGTTAAACATGCCCCTGAGTTACCAGTGACCGGTTTCCTGCCCCTTTCCTTGAATTCAAGGAGCTTCGAGGACGCAAGCACTGACCCAGGACTACAGTTTAGACTGCAGTTGATCACCATTATTATAAGCTGTGGCTGACAGACATTCGGTGTCACCCAAATGAGAATGGGTTGGGAGGATGGGGAGAGTGGGTTCGCTCTTGAGTCTGATTTCTTCTAAGGTTTCTTCCTACTTTATCTCAGGAAGTTTTTTCTTGCCACAGTCGCCACCGGCCTGCTCATTAGGGTCAAACTTACACATTTTTATTGCTGCTTTGAGACAATGTCCAAAGCGCTATACAAATAAAAAACTAAATGAATTGAATTAAAATTAGAGGGGCAGCTAGCTTATGTTGGACATTTTGTTGATAAAGTCAGAGAGGCCTGTTTGAGATGGTTTGGACATGCAGAGATATTGGAATGTGGGAAATAGAGCTGCAGGCAGAAGGCAAAAAGAAAGGCCAAAGAGGAGGGATACGGATGTAATGAATGAGGACATTAAGTTAGTGGGTGTGAGTGAAAAGGATGCAGAGGATAGGACTAGTTGGAGGCAGATGATTTGCTGTGGCGGCCCCTGAAGGGAACAGCTGAAAGAAAAGGATGATACATTTTAGTGACAGCATTGTAGCACATTTACACTTCAAAAACAACTTAGATGTCAGTGACAAATTGTGAATCCATGTGATAAGACTTTATATATATTTTTGGTTCACACATACTTATTTTCCTTATATATTTCTCTCACACCGACACAAGTCAATAACTCCAGCAGCTTGAATTTGCCACTGTGGGCCTCACCTCGGTGCTGTTTTTCACACACGAATGACAAGTACTGCACACTGTCACTTTTGCACTCCATATCTCTGTGAAATGAGGAGCAAAAGGGATTTGTTCACCTGTGGAGCCAAGAACAGATACACAGTTAAGGGAGAAGAGAACTTTTGTCCAATCCAAGAAGCTTGTGTGGGCTGGTGTCCCTTGGTGTCTGAATGAGAGAGGCATCCAAGCAGCATTGTCTTTTTTTATCTGGAATAAAAAAGTTACGTTGGACTAAAATTCCTGCGGTGTAAATCTGGTTTTATACAGACTATTGTTACTGTTATGAATGAGGAGCAGGTGATGGTTAAGTTTAAGAACATATAATGACTCAAGATCCAGACGTACTGATCAGAAGGTGGTTTCTCAGATCTCAAATTCCATATAGTCATACTATTCTAAAATAAATACATAATATCCTGTGTGTGTGTGTGTGTATGTAAACGGGTCTAGTGTTTGGATCTTTTCGTTCCAGTGAAGAAATAATCTAAAGTTACAAACACATTCTAGACAACTGTGTGTTTTGAACTTTCTGGCAACAGTTTTAGAAAAAAGTTTTTCACAAAGTTTTGACAATATAGTTTATATGTTACAAACAAAGTCTCATCTTCTTCTGTATTGCTGCAATCATCTGGTTTTATCCCTGAGCTCCTACACAATGCATACAGCGTGGACAACAACCTATACAGGTAGGGTCTCTGAACTCTGAAATAATGTTCCTCCTACTACTTTATAGAGTGTACAGTTCAGTAAACAAGCGGAGAGTGTAAATACAAAGTAGCAGCTGTTAAAGGTGCATCCGATCAACAGAATACAGTGATTTGTTAAGCACTATTATTTGCATGTCTATCATCACAAAGTTTCCTGACATTTGGTACAGCATAATTCTCGCACATCAAGACTTGGACCGTGCGGTGCCGCTCGTTATCACAAAGCAAACGTTCCTCGTTGAAGTTATTGTGAAAGGTACTACATTTAACAAAATGTGAAGCTATTGAATAAGTCAGATTTAAGATGGCTGGCTATCTTAAGGGCGTAAAGGTGTTTGCTTGGCAAATGAAAATATCATGGTTTAAATGATATGCTACAGTACAGAATATACTAAAGTAAAAACAATCCACCAATCATTCTACAATTTTCTGTAAGCAAATAAGTGGGAAGTGGTAGCTCAGCGGTTAAGGTGTTGATCTGCTGATTAAGAGTTTGTGGGATCAATTCCCAGCACCACCAAGCTACAACCCTCAACTGCTTCTTTAGGTTAGTCGCTTTGGATAAGGGTGTCTGCAAAATGTAAATAATGAATCTTGCCTAGTCTGCATATTATATTGTGTATTGTGTGATTATAGTGAAAGGGATGCTAATTTAGATCGATTTTATATTTCTAATTTGATAAATATTTTTTTTTATTTCTTCCTCCAGAGTGAGTTTCCTCACATGGCTCAGTTCTCCAGTCTTTCCCCTATCCCCGGCTTTACATCATGGCTACAGGGTTTTCTGGCTCAGTACAGAAAGGAGGGCTGTGTCACCGAGCTGCTCTCTGAGCATGAGTGGACAGAAGTGAAAGAGGCGACAGGAGCCGTGTCCAGTGCCACTGCCCTCGATGCCCTGCGTGCCCTTCTCGCCTCTGGAGACTGGCTACGCTCTGAACGTTTGGGGCGTGCTCTGGAGCCGTTCCTGATGCGCCTGTGTGCCTGGTATCTGTACGGCGAGAAGCGGCGAGGGTATGCCCTCAACCCTGTCGCCAACTTCCACCTCCAGAACGGTGCTACCCTTTGGAGACTTAACTGGCACGCCGACACCAGCCCCAGAGGCATTGCCAACTCGTGCAGCATCATGGTGAACTATCGATATTTCCTGCAGGAGACCGCCATCAACAGCGGCGCCTACTTGCACAACAAAGTCATCACAGCCTCGGACCAAGTGCTCAGCCTCGTTGCACAGTTCCAAAAGAATAGCAAACTTTGAGCAACAAAATTCAGAACTACACAACATTAAATGTTAATACTGGAACAGGTTATTATGTTAATAAGCCGCATTGCGACGTGTGCTTTTTTTTAAGCAACTGTAGATATTTAGACAGCGATTATTGTAAATATTGTTAAAATACTCTATTAGCAACTTAGCATCTCCTTCTTCTATCTTTCTAATGTAAACATGAATAAGAAAAGAAAAATGACAAATGTTTATCTTTACCTGTCATTTAAGAAAAGCTCTACTCTTATAGCGCTATTCTACTTTAATATTATTCGAGTATTTATTTATTTAGCATTTTTCATGCTGTATTTTCTATAAATGTCCATAAGAACGCAGTGGCTGTCTATCTGCTGGGACATCACATGGGGTCGTGATGCAATTGTGTTTAATATGACAAAAAAACCAGCATAAATTAAAACAAAAAAGCACACACACCGAATTTCTTTCCCACAATTGTTCGATAACTGTCCTGTTTAATTATAAATTCAGTTCGCAAAACAGCACAAATTAGTATCATGCATTTAAAATATTGAAATTGATGTCAGAGCCTCTGCAGTAACAATAGCATTAAAATTTGGTGCATTCAACCCTTATTTTTTTAAGTAGGAGGTTCTACAGCTGGACAGGATAAAGTGTTGCCGCATTGCTGTATTTAGGTAATAACAAAAGGTTTTCTAAGCTGAAGAGGGTAGGTTTAGGGTGGATTTTGATTTTAAGTGAGGGAACCTTGTTGCCTCTATACAACAGTCATTATGAAAGCAATTCTAGCCCCCACTAAAAAACTACTTGCTTATTTTTTTTCATGATTTTCAAGCATTCAGCCAACATTGCAATAACGGCCCTAGTAACTTGGCAACAAAAGCTTGCAGAGGGTAAAATCTAAAGATATCCCATTCAGACAGGTGCACTTTAAAACGGCGTAATGTAAAGGTTTTATAGCAGCGATTATGTAGGCTTTAAATAAGCTTTGGGCTTTAATTGTAAACACTTACAGTTTAAACATGATTCACTAGATAAAAATATAAACCGCTTCATTTTTTTTAGGACTTTGCTCGTGATGTTCCTTTCAGCGCCGCCTCGTTGTGTGATTTTGAACGACGAGGAGTAATGAGGTGTGAAGAATCTATCAAACCCTGTCATGTCCCTGCTACATGTTGTGCATCTACAAAGAATAAGGTGGAGTGTGTGGGCAGAAAGTGTGGGCGGAGCCTGTTGAAAAATATAAGACTTTGATTGCTTTATTAGATTGATACCCATTAGCGTGAAACGCTTGCCTGCGTGTGTCGTGCCAGCCCGTATTTCAGTATGGTTGCTAAGTGAACAATTTATACAAATTTTTTTTTTTTTTTTTTTTTTTTTTGCTCCAACCGAGATTTATGTATATATTGATTCATTTGTAAATAAACTATGGTCTGCAATCACCTCATTTATTCGCTCGTTTTTCTCACCCAGCTAACAGTAAGTGCTCTCAGTGCTTGATAAAAATTAGATTCGGGGGATGGATTGTAATGTAGCCTAAGTGAACCGTCTGAGTAAGCAAACACATTTATATCAGTGGTAGATAGCATCCATGACAGCTTTTTCTATCTGCGTTTGGAAAGATTTAACACTCTCCAGACTCCTTTTTTTTTTTTTTTCTTACAGCGCCTGACAAAGCAACAGCGCTTAGAAATCTGTTTTCACCTGCTTGTCCAGTAAAAATGTATCAGTTGACTGTGAAATTGAATTTTTGCTCCTCTCTTTTGCCCTTGAAGGGAATGAAGTTTGAAATAAAGTTGAAATCAATAGACACGTTTATGATATTCACTTAAACGGCGCAGAAAGTGAAAGAACACCCGGTGTTGAACGCATGCTCCCTAAAACCTGTCTTACATGGAATGAGAAAGTGGGGGGCAATATAAAATTATAGGCTTTATCCATCCAGAGTTTTTTTTTCTAACGATTTCTCTGGAATCCTGAAGCTTGATCAAGTATTATCGATACTTTCACCTTCTTCACCAGGAGAAAATCTTCAATATTGCATAGCTCTGTTAGTGAAGTTCTCCTCAGTGTTATTGCTGCATCAGCAGATCTGTATTGGGGTAAATCTATTGTAGTGTGATGCACAACAGAGACCAGAACTGCACTGTAGCCTGGTAGATCAGTTGAGGATCGAGACAGAAGCACTTGAGAGAGATTCGGCTTATTTGATGTTGAGCGCTGGAGAGAAGATGATGTTTTTTCTTACTCGTCCCTTAAGAAATACTGAGGCTGTTATTCGTCTTCTTTTTTCTAGACACCACATCCAGCTAAGATCTAATAATAAAAGCTGCTTACTGTTGAATGTGAGATAAAAATTAGGATTTTTTTTTTTATAGCTCAAACAGACGACCATAATTCAATAACTGATTTTAGCTCAAACAGACGACCATAATTCAATAACTGATTCTAGCCTTTACTAGTTTTAACAGCAGATATCAAAAGAAAGAAAAGCAGTTCGTTTGGGGTATTAGTTATGTGTGTTGTTATAGGATTTTCTTTTTAGGTTTGTTTAAGGGTGTAGACAAGCTTTTGTCAGTCTTGATGTGTATGTGCCAGTGGATGCTTGTCTGGAGGACAATTTCTATGCTCATCAATAAAATGCACTGTATATCAAAATACCAAATGAAACTTTTGTCCATTAGACCAGTGTGTGCACTTATAATGTCAATCTTTAGTTTTGGTATCTACTGTGGTGTTTTTTTTTTGATTTTTTTAGTAAAATCTATATGTAAGCCAGGTGTCCATACATTTTTGGTCATATAGTGCATCATTATGCATATAACTTGCTATCTAATACAACAGCATGGCTAGCTTGAGATGTTTTATCTTTTTTATATTACAGGTTTCAATATTCAGTAACTCATATGTTATTACCATGTAATAACAGGCTGGCTACAGTCAAAATCCAAAAAGCCAGGGTTTATGGGCTTATCTCACAAACCTTAAAAGACTATACAAGTTATAATTAGATAGTTAAGACATCTTATGATCCTTATTATACAGGAAAAGTAAAAGTGAGACTTAATCTGGATTAGGATGATAATATATATATATACATTGAGGACCGTGATAGCTGTGATAGAAATTAAAGGTGGTAGAGTTCAATTATCAAGAACTGCTACTTAACCCTTTAAATGCTCATTTGTTTAACCCTATGCGGTCACCGGCCATGCCGATGAGACCAGCTCATTCTTTTTTTCTTATCAGTGCAAAATACACTAATAATATTTAATACTGTTAAATTTGGTCATAAAGATAATACATCAACTGAAAAAATAAAGTTTTTTTGGGGGGGGTAAATTCACAATAAAAACAAGTTGAGTTGGTGTCCAGCTGGGTCGCTCACAGGACAGTGAGTGCATTGTGGGTAAACTTTTTGATCAACACGGATGCTAATGTAAGTCACTCTGGATAAGGATGTCTGCCAAATGCCATAAACGAAAATATAGACGAGATGGTCAGCAGGCATCCTTATACATTTTTGTCCATAAATAAATTAATTAATAAATCACATTACATCACTTAATTTCATAAAACATCTTTTTTAAAACATAAAGATTATTAAAGTAGCAACACGGCCAAGAAACTAAATGAGTGTTCTGCTCATCTCAATCAAGTCATCGCTATTTATTAGGACCTCATTTCAGTTGATGTCCAGTTCCAAGAGCGGCTAACGTGATGTGATGCCAAAAAAGAGGAAATGTGTTGCCAAAAAAGCAAAAATAAAGAAGAAGGCTTTACAAAATAAGAGTAGACTTTAACAAGTTTATCAGGACGACTACGGTGGCCAGCCAACTACACATAACATTTTAGAGCTCATTTGTTAATAAGCAATTACTGTTTGGATTGATTAGGAAGTGTTTTACAGCCATTTTAATGGTTCCGCAATTGCAGTCAAGTTAACCGTGTGCTGAAGAATGTTTGATTGCCTCATCACAATGTCTCCTAACAACATGTAAATCAACTCCTTTCTTTTCAGCCTATCACACCTTTCATTTCAGAGGGCTTTCTAGAAAAATGGTCAATATTGTGGCTTTTTTCCAGGCTGTTCTTCTGTCCACGCAGTGTAGGAGGGAACATTATAGAAAATTATGTAGCAGATACATCAGCCAGTTGCTTGGATGAACAATAACTTTAATATCTTGGAAGGTTCACACGCAAGTCATTGAGGTGAAAGCTTTAACCGAGAAGCTTACCATGAAATGAACGCTTAGAAAATAGAGTTGACAGAAAAATATGAATTTTTATGCTGTTTAATCACGGCAAGTGCTCATGAATAGGACAGAAAAATGGGGGAAAAAGGGAACGCAAAAAAGATTTTCTTTTATTCCGAGGATATGAGGTTTGATTGAAATTGTATAAGTGATGAATTCAGAGGTCATGGTCAGTGATTTGGGTAAAACCATTTTAAACCAGCATATTACATTCACCTCTAACTCACAAGTCTGAATTAGGCCTAAGATTTATGAAATACTGCAATCATAGTAGGGTGAATCTTAAAAGAATTCCATTCATTATTAAGAAAGCAGAAGATCCTGTATTTCCCATCATTTAGAAAAATGTTTTCTGGGGGGTTTTTTTGTGAACATAAACAGGCCTAGGATGACATTAGGTGTAAAAGCAAGTGGAGCTTGAATAGAAACAATAGAAAAAGTATTTATTCAGTTATAAGCCGGGAGGAGCGTTGACACAGGAAATTAAGTATTCATAAAAGTTCTCTCTCTGAGGGGGTTTAAGAGGGAGTGTTGATGCTAAGAGGCTGAAGTGTGTATGAGTGGGATAAGTGTGTAAGCAAGACTTCTGGAAAACAGTTAAAAAAAGCATTTAACAAACACAGCAAGCATTCCTGTGTGCTGTGTTTGGTGAAGTGGTCACTCAGGGATTAGGATGGTTTGGGAGATTATATGATGAAGTTCCTGCTCCTGGGCCTTTAGGCAAGCTCTCTGACCCTAAATGGCTCAGTTGTATAAATAAGATGTACACAGACATACGGGAGATGGTAGTAAAGTGGATTGTGTGCAGTTATTCATTTAATGCAGAAGCCAGAGAGAAGTAAAAAAAAAAAAAAACAAGGTCATTCTGTCAACAGCATGCATTAGATGTGTGCAGGTCCATGCAGAGAAGAAATGTGGCAGCACCTAGTAAGCTGAAATAGCACAACATGATTAATGGTTCAATACATTCATACAGATGTGTAAAACACAACCCGAAAAATGACTGTATTTGCCCTCATGCTCTCCTCTCCTTTTCTTGTAGATTGGCTGCCGGTCTGGCTATTATGCTTGTGCCGCTCCGACCCACAGTCATGCGCTCTTCTCCAACTGACCTGTTGGGGGCAGCAGTTGCAAAGGAGCATTCTAATGGCCCTTAAGCGTATTCTCAGGGATCATTGAGATGACCATGAAGGGTGTATTTTCCACTGTCACAGCATGTTGCCTTGGATAAAACTAGCTATTTTTAATATAAATCCGTTTATAATTACCAGGTTACAGTGGAGCTTGATTTTTATTCTTAGTTTTCATGCCAAACCACTTTTTTACCTTGTCCAACTCAGTCACTGGTTCGTCTTAACTTTAATTTGCCATCACTGTTTTTCGGTGTTGTTATGCTGCTAATGAAATTTTGTCACTCAAAACAACAGAGCTGTGACCTGAACAGACTTTGAGGTTTACACAACATAAATCTGGACAAGCATTTTTCATTTTTCAATATAATTAGTGGCGTACCGTGGGGTTTTTTAGTGTGGGCCTGCAGTAAAGAACTGTAAACTACATACGCGTATCTTACACATTCCCGTTACAGCTAATGCAACCATATGCTAATAATGTGCGTTGACATTATATGGCTTTCGAAGCCTTGGTGTTTAAAAGCTGCCTTGGTCATGCTGTTAAAATAATCATTTCATGTGCCTTCACTCGTATTGGGTGTAGGTCTTTCTCTCTCAATTATTTCTCTCGGTCTGCAAGAGTGCATGTAAAAAGGCGTTTTTCGGTAGATCGGTAACAAGATGTTATGCGAATGTGGACATCATTAACTTTTAATTGAGTTTTACATCCATACCTGGGGAATTCTAGACGAACGCTGGGAGTAGCGCTCGGAACATTGCAAGCAAGACCCCGAGCACGGGCTGTCACTGAATGTCAAAATTTGACTGCCTGATGATTCTGTCGCTAATACTTGTTACATATTAGGTTTGCGTATTTTAACAAAAATCTGTAGTGCTGCCCCAGACCTTTATAATGTAGGCTATTTCAGTTCAATCTCAACAAAAATCATAGACAATTTTGTGCACACTAATGACAATGATAACCAAATAATAACAAAAAAAAACATTTTATTTTTTTATAGGGTCAGCAGAGCAGTCCCTGCTAGCCCTAATCACACACAACTACCCATTTTCTATTCAAATTCTGGCCCTCAAAAAATGTAAGTTGCCATTAAAACACTATTTCTGTTTTACCTGGTCAAAAAATAGTCAGTTAATTTACCTGATGGATTTGCCCCCTTGGCTGCAAGTTTGTATATTGTACAGCTAATGTGGGCTTCTACTGTAGGTTGCTAGCACCTTTTTTTGCAATCGTCACAAACATGCTAGCTTGACAGGTCATACATTCTGCTTCACAAAACCCTAAGCGAGACGTAAACACAGAAATTTTCTCTGTAAATAATCTGGGCATTTCTCTTGGGGTTGGGCAATTTCATGCTGTTCACGAAGCAGGTGCCAGCCACTCTCGACAGCCAAGAACAATTGGTGCTAAGAGTAATGATTGAGATGCAGTTTGACTGTTGTTTGTGCACTTGACTGACCAATGGTGGTGTGTGAAAGGCAGCTACAACACACACAATAAATGGCAACTATAGCAAGCGCAAGCAGACTCCTGGCTAGACACATTTTTTTTAGCTCCAAAAAAGGACGTACGGTCACCCTACTGGAATACCAGTCGTGTTTACAATGCTACAGTATGTGATAAGAGTTTACAAAAAAATCTAAACACTCCCTTAGAATAACTGACAGGAATGTCTTTCTAAAAGCAGGCTTCATCTCTCAACTCTCTCGTTTGCAAGTAAATCAAGTCTTGCAGAGCCACTTTGTCATCCTTTAAAGATGAATAACTTTCAATACCTACATCTTGGCAAGGTTACACTGTAGCTTTATGGTTAGGTTAATCTAGATATTCAAGTACATTATACTTTCCTCTTTTGGCACCCCTTAATAGCACATACATGCATATACAGATTTACAGAGGTGTGCTATATTTAATTCATTACATTTACTTGAATAAATGTACATTATTGGTAGGTTTAATCAGCCTTACGTTTTTTTCTCTTATACAAGTTTATTTTTAATCACAGAAATTTACATTAACTTTGTTACATTCAGTGGCATTCTTTCATTACTATTAAATGTTAACTATGAAAATGTAGTTTTAATAATTGAATTTCATCATGTTACTTATAATGTGATAGGGAGTGTTGCAGTCATCTGAAGTACGTATGTGAAACCAGCTAATTTTCAAATCACGCTCAGTTCCAAAAATAATGGCTGAAAAATGAGAAAAAACGAGAATATCAGTAGAGACAGGACACCTATAGCCTTAAATTTAATCAAATTTTACACTCCAAGTAGTTAAAAAAAGTTTTATAATACGATGTTTATGTGACTAAAACAGCATACAGGAATTCCAGCTCCAACCAGAAAAAAACATGTTGCAGTAGGTTTCATGATAACGACTATTTGAGGGGATTCTGCAACTATAACTTGACTATACTATAACTATAACTGCACTTTAACCTCACGGTTAGTTACTATAAAATCTTGTACTTTGCCTCCTTTTTTCTTGTGTAGTTTATGTAGTCGATTGTTGAATGTAGTATTTTTTCTGAAAACTCACTACTTGAGTAGTCTTACCATGCAACTCAAAGTGCAGTTAATTTAATTAAAAGTGACATTAAACAACAAACTAAACTTAAAATGACCAGTAACATAAACATTGACAGACTTACCACAGTGGTACATGGACAATAACTTACAAACCTCACAAGGCAAAAAAAGGGGGTATATTTATATACAATTATCTAAGAGAGACTAAACGAGACTTAACTAAACGAGAGACACCTGAACACAATAAGAAACACATGACTTAAATTAACCAATGAAAACATGACACATAGACAAGGGGATCATATGAGAGGAACACATGCGTAACAACGATCAAATAACAAGAAACAAGACAGGAAGTAAACATCTCTAAAAGGGCGAAAGGCAGGAGGGGTACACCCTGGACAGGTCACCAATCCATCACAGGATCAGACACACACTCACTCTCACTTTAATATGCAATTCAGAATCACCAATCAACCTAACATACATGTTTTTGGATTGTGGGAGGAAACCGAATGCCTGGAGCAACATGCAAACTCCACACAGAAAGGCCCCCCGAACCTGGTCTTTCTTGCTGTGAGGCAACACTGCCTACCACTAAGCCGTTTTATAATTGTTAGCCTTAAAGGATGTTGAATGCAAGTCTTAGTAATGTAAATGCACCTGATGCCCCAGCCATGCTGGATAAATAAAAGGGTTGTAGGCCTGCAGGTGTGTCAGATGTTACAGATCATTCTGTCATGTGTAGCAATGGCGAAACGCTCACAGCAAGGATAATAATTCAATCTATCTGTCTAGAGTGTTATAAACTAAACTTTACAGCATGTTCACAACTCCAAAACAAACACACACACACACACACACACACACACACTAGGAAAGCAAATCTGTTCAACCCTTTCTTCTACCACACCTGGCTTTTTTGTCACAGAATTTATTTATCTCTGTGTTTATCACTTTTTAACTATTAAGTCTTAAGTTTGCCTACTTAACTATTATTGTTATGCTAAGTGCTTGGCATTATCTGTTTCTAAATGTGCCTTAGGTGAATGTGTATGTCTAATTGAGAAAATTTGATTTTACTGTGTGTGTGTTTGTGTGTGTCAGGGCCGGTTCCAGGCATGGACAGGAATGGGCTGAACCCACCCACCTAATCAATATTTGTTAAAGACAGCGCTATACAAATACACTTTATTTTCTTTTGTACGATTTGTGGTTTGTGATAGAAAGCCCCGGCCAATCACAGCGCAAAACCAAACAATTTCCTGTTTCTGATTGGCTGCAAGTAACGGAGCAGTCTACACTTGCAAGGTCAGTCAAGGATTACGGAGAAGCTGAAACTGACAGTCACACAATTCATAAAGTGTGGAAATATTTGCTTTCAAATGCAAAGCATCGATTTTTAATGCCTTTAGAAAAGCCCGTTAGTGGATCCAGAAAGAGCGACTGTTAAAAATAACTCTTCATTTAACATTTCAAAAACATATTTGTGCTGATATTCACTCAATATATGTCCTCTTAACCAAGCCTAAGCAAGAATATTAGTACAACAATATTGTTTCTATTTTATCATTTAATTACATGAATCAACCCCATCCCCAAAAATTGCCCGCCTGGGATATTTCTCTGCCCACCCTTCTATGGTTGGCAAAAACCAAGCCTGGTGTGTGTGTGTGTGTGTGTGTATGTGTCTGTGTTTCTCTGCACTTGATCTAGCTCTTTCCTATGATAAACCTTAGCTTATTCAGACTTCAGACACATGACAGAGGATGTGTTTTTTTCAGGAAATTACTCATCCAGGATGCTGCTGATGAAAGAAATACATTTCTCAATACGTCATCAAGAGGGACTAGGGCTGGTGTGAAAAAGTAGACACACTCTCTACATTCCTCTGAGTGTGTGACAGTGAAATCATAAAGCAATAAAGGAAAGACAGGAGGATTTGTTTTGACAGACGTGTGCCAGATCTTACGTACGTGCCTCACAGGACCTGGTGTCACAGATCTGTCTTAATTACAGGCATTCTGAGTGCAGCCCTGTTTGTTTCTGTGCCTAATGAGTTAGATGGGGATTAAGCACCATGCTTTGGGCCAATTAGGGGTCTAAGTCCCCTAACACACAAGTCTTCAGCCATACATAAACATAACTTTCTCAAAAATAGTAACAAATAGGCAAATTAGTGTGATTATACAATTTTACAACTTTTATGTATCTTTAAAATGATCATTCTTTACCTGAACAGACTGTTGTAGTTTATGATGCCCTTTACTAATAACATAGCTTTTTTTTTTTTTAGTATTTTTACACAGTACAAACATTTTTATTTATTATTATTTTTATAACATTTCAAATATAAATGTATTGATTTTGTATGATATTTTAATTATTAGGATTTTATTGTCTGCACCATATATAAATACATTAGCGTACTACATTGCCTATTAGCTTGCAAATGTACCTATGTCTAATGTCAAATAATAATAATCATAATATGGCATTGTCCGTAAAGCGGTTCGGACGATACGCAAACTGTAAAGGGTCCAGTGTGGATGTGCCTCATAACAAGCCTTTTAAAGCACTTTATCACGATGAGTGTGAGTATGACGAGATGGTAGTATTGAGGCAGGATACTGTTGACTTCTTCGGCACAGGGACGATGGTAGCAGTTTTGAGGAACGTGGGATAAAAACATGGTGTTAGGGTTGAAGTGGAAGTACACCACACTCCATGAACAGCCTTAATACAGCTGCAAAACAATAATTATTTTTTTCTTCAATTACATGTGGATTTAATGGCCATGTAAGAGGTTACAAAAAAATAAGTAAGAAAAAAAAAATTTGATCCCCTGTTGATTTTGTATGTTTGTCCACTATCAAAGAAATGATCAGTCTATAACTTAAATGGTAGGTTTATTCTAACAGTGAGAGACAGAATAGCAACAAAAAAATCCAGAAAAACACAATTCAAAAAATTGTATAAATTGATTTGCATTTGAATTAGAGAACTAAGTATTTATGCAAATCCCTGGTTGGCAATCAAAGAGATCAGACTTCTTGCTTCTTCTAGAGGTAAAGTTGGTACCGATCGATTTTTCAGGAGTCACATTTTAGCAAAATCTGTTTTATACTAGTCTTGTTTATAAAACATTCTAGTGATAAATAATTTGCTCGAACATGAACGCATTTGAGGAGATCCAGGGGCAACATCCTTTTCCAGCCTAAAACAACATCGGACATTTTACAGCTCACTCGGGTCAGGGTTGCCATTGGAAAAAATCCCCACCCCAACTACAGAGTATTAAATAAAAAATCCCCATCCCAAACTACAGAGTATTTTTTATATATATATATATATATATATATATATATATATATATATATATATATATATATATATATATATATATATATATATAGCCTGTTCAACTCTATAATATATATATAGCCTGTTCAACTCTAGCCTGTTCATAGCATTTTTTTCAGTCTGACGTGATCAAAATAAGCATAATTGGTTGGTGGTTGGGAACCACCCAATCTGGTAACACCGCTCACAATCAAAAAATCATGGGCATGGCCTTGATGACGTCACAAAAACAGCAATTTGATTTAAAAAAAACAAACAAAAAAACAATTAGTGATTTAACAACATAAAAAAAAACACACTGCAGTTCCAGTACACAAATTCCAGTTTAAACAACTTGAAAAAGCGCATGTCGACTCCGATAGACACTTCAGAAACCACCAATAAGTAGTTTAAAACATGAAAGCTAAGTAATTAAAAAAAAAAACGGTTTAGAGCTAAAAGTTTTGCGTTCAGATCAGTTTTCACTGCATACTTCAGACATCTATTACCCCAATCAATTACTTTAAAGGAAATACTGAGTCGTCTATTATCTATTTAAGGGGTCAAACAACACCATATTTTATCTACAAAGCTCAAAAACCTGTTAGCTATTTGTCAGACCTTGGCCTTACTGACAGAATACTATTTAAAAAGCACAACAGATCAGCTAATGGGCGGTCCCTAGAATTACAAGACTAAACGTTGGCTACTTTTTCTGCTTGTCCTCATTAAGTCTCATTAAATCAGAGATTCTAAGAGGAATTAAGATAGCACAGACAATCATTTGTCAGTGAACAAGTGCCGTTATTAGTGTCAGGAAATAGAGCTGATGAATCCAGGGGCAGGATATGAAATCCTGTTTCATGGCCTTACCCACTTCTCGCTCTGAGATTAAAAAAAAAAAAAGATGTAGGAATCCATTACCGGCGCTTTCACGCTGGCTTTCTTTGAACGCCAGTATTGCCACGCCGACCTGCCAGATAAATTAAAAGCATTTAAAGCTGTCTAATGCGCTCATCTGCGTCTTCATCCATCTGGCTAGAGAAAAAGGAGGTGCTGTTCAAGGCGTGACCACCTTCTGCTCCTTTTAAATGACATATAGTCTGCACACTTTGACGCATGCGGGCTGGTGGGATAAGTGGATTTAATTAGTTCTCTCCTAAGCGTTCAAGGTTAGTGTGGCCTTAAGATTGCAATTAGCTAGAAACCAAGGGAGAGTAGACTGTGAGAAATATTCAAAAATTTGATTGGCTATTTGTTAACAAGGGATAAAAAAGAACAGTCTGAGAGAAATAGATTAACTTATTATTTCCAAATCTTAGTAAAAATAGACAGATTATTCGAATTAAGAAAACAAGTGATCTGTTTGTTTCATTTTAATTTCACATCTTACTAAAATAACCATAAAAATATTCTCCAACATTTCACCCAGGATGTGTAAAACAGAGGTAAAAATCTAAAAAGCATAAATAAATAAATCTTAATCATGTCTTTTTTAAAAATTTAAATTGATTTTACAGCTAAATGTAAAACAAATATAAGGTTAAAATAAACAAATAAATAAACAAATGTCACCTTCTACATGTGGACACAATGAATTGTAATTCACATTTTGTAAGAATAAAACAAAATTTAATTTAATAAAAAAATAATTTCTTTTTTTCCTAAATTTTATGTTACTTATTTTGCATTAAAACTTAATTAATACTTATTAATACTTAATTAACAAACCAAATCAACCATACAGATATTCTCCATCATTTTACATTTATGGCATCAGGGGAAAAAAACATATAAAGAGCGACTTACATTTATTTTCTTTTGTCAAATGAGCAATTGGGGGTTAAGGAGCTTGCTCAGGGGCCCAGCAATGGTAACTTGGTGGTACTGCAAATCGAACCCACAATCTTCCGGATTACAGTCCAACACCTTAACCACTGAGGTACCACTTTCCCCCATTTTACTTTCCAATATTTTCAGGTCACATTCAAGTCAAGGCTTTTAATTTTTTTTTTAAATGAAAAATTATACTTATCTGCTGAAAGCTTTTAATAGAATAAGTGTTGTTACACAATACCACCTACAGGAAGTGCGAATGCGATAGCTGCCTGTAGAAAACTGCTTTTCTGCCTGTCTTTTGTGAAGCGCTTTTGTCATCTTTCTGCCTTAAAAGTCTCCTATTATTTGACACAGCTGAAAACATGAAGCGCTGAGACTCTGATCACTGCATATCAAAATCTGCAAGCCTCTTCCATCCCACAACATCGAAAGAGCTTTTTCCTTACAAAAGGAAAGCTTTTTATACACAAAGATACTAACACATGTTTGTGTGCCGTTCTAATCCCCTGCTGATTCACAATGACAGACTACTAAAACCCCGGAATAAATCTGAAAATGAAAGAACATGATTATTTGTGTTTACATGTTAAGACTCCAAACTTGCAAGGTTTTACAATGTTCGATTCCCTTAAGCAATTGTTATTATGCCTGGTACCTGCATTACACATAATCTAGACTTTCATTCTAGAAGAGTATCATCCAGATAAACTTGCTAGAAAGGTCAGAACTGAAGAACAGTCGTAACCGTAATGTATCATCATCTACAGCACTGCAGTCCTCTTTTAAGAGCCTCTGTAAATGCGTCTGGACCACAAATACCACCGGCAGCCTCAAGCTTCCTGTCCATTTCAGAAAAAAATGGCCTATAAAACATGTGATTCCAATTAGCAGAAGAAAACTGGCCATAATGACTATTTGATTTACATCTTCAATATTGGACTACGTGCCCTCACTAAGGTCAATAGCACTCAAATCTCAGAATGAACATTAGATTGGGCTACGACTGAGTCTACTGAACGCTATTAACTCTATTAACTGTACTTTTGTTTTCATATTTGCTTCGCCAATAAAATCCTGGACAGTCACAAGTAAGACAACGTTACAGAGATTAGCAATAAGAAGTAAGTCACTGCTTATACCATGTACTACTTGCATAGACTCAGGAGAAAACAAGACACTTAAAAGTGTGGAATTTTTACCAAGAAAGCCTTTAGTATTGGGGTTTCAATAACCATCCTTCTTTAACTAAGATGTTTTAATAACACGGACTTCAACCAAGAATTTCCTTTTTTTTAAGGCAATATTATTGAAACATGCAGCATTTTTAAAAACGATTTTTGTCTCCTTAAAACGATATAAAAATAAATAAAACAAATAAACTACAAAAATGAGACATGTCCTTGTGCTATTACTAGTAATAAAAAATTGACAAATTATGTGAAAAAAATTAAGTTAAAAAACCCCTGTGCTACACCAAGTGTTCAACAACGACAGCAGCAGCGACGCTACTAGTTGTTGCTGATACTGCATTAAAAGCCGAGCCGTGTGATCACTTCACTTCTTCTGAAGAAGACACGAATTGATTCATCCATAATGTCCTTGGCGGTAAAGATGTGCTGTCTGTAAAAGCGAATTATCTTTTATTTTAAATATCTCTTTATTCTTTCTCCTTCTTTTTTTTCTTTCTCTCTTCTGCAATGGCGGAACCAGCTCATGTGCACAATCACTATGAAAAAACCCCACACGTATTTAGGAAACGTGTGATAAAATGCCCAATAATGTTCTTGTAATCCACTTCCTATATTAGTTTATGTTTTAGTGATGTGTGAGGAGAAATGAAGGGTTGGATTTGTCAGGACCCAGAGGTAGCGGGGGATTTAAGCAGACAACCTTCTGAGCTGTAGGATAACATCCTAACCACTACACTGAATCTTTTTACTACCAGGCTTCTTCATGTTGTCCAGTTTTGAACCCATCTGCGTGCGTTGTGCATTGTAATAGATTGGCTGGATGTATTTCTGGATGTATTGCTTCGTAAATAGATCCACCACAACTAGGAAGTGAAAGATGAAGCTGTTACTAAAATAAAGAAGAACAAATGAATGAACGAATGAATGACTTAGAAATTAAATATAAAAACATCAACATAGGCATCTATTTCAAATTTAAAATATTTGGATACAGGGGTATCTGTCACAGACAAACCAGGCTCTCTTACCATCCAGCATCAAATGGCTAGGGCACCAAGTTCTTGATTGGAAGACCAGTAAATCTGGGGTGCAAGCCCCACCGCCAGTCAACCATCGTTGGGTCCTTAATTAAACCTTATAATGTATGCTGTATTATAGCTGACCCTGTGAACCCTCGAACCATCAAACCCCTAACGTTCTAAAAAAGGAAAATACATTTCACTGTTGGTAGGAAGTAAAAGATCGCGGTCTGATTCCCAGCACCACCAGGTTACCACTGCTGGGCCTCTAAGCAAGACCCTTAACCCCCAATTGCTCAGTTGTATAAAAGAATGTAAGTCACTCTGAATAAGGACGTTAATCAAATGCTGTAAATGTGAGCATGTGTGTGTGGAATTAAACCTGTCACTAGATTGGGGCTGTTTATCACATCCCACCCCATCAGGAAGATGGCTTTTCTTTATCTAAATGGATTTCTGTTCTTTATTTCACCAAAAAGCATCATTATTGTCTCTCGTATTCAGTTGACCATATTTTGTAGACAGTCTACATGAAATATTAAAGCACCCAAGAGTTTGAGATCATTAGGTAAGTTTTAAGGAATAATAGATCCGAGAAGGAAAAGAGGATAAGACGTTTATCGACTTTGTAAAAGGCAATTATTAAGGTAAAGGGAAGTGCCCACAGAAAGTGTAGACAGAAGTTCTAGCAGTAATGGAAATTTGCAATAGAAAAAGTTTTTTTGTGCAAACATTGTTCCAGGTTCCGACCCATGCTGAGTTAATTAGGTTCCTGTAATAGACTGAAGTGAAAGAAATAGTCCTGAGATCTGAGGTTACCATGTTGATCTGGAAACACACTGCTGCCAATTATGCTGCTATATTTGTTTCTAGCTTGTTCAAATCCCATCTGAAATTTTTGTAATTCTATGTAAATTGGCTGAATATTATTGGAAAGACCCCTCCTTTCGTATTTAAAATTGACCCTATTCAATAAGGATCTATTAAACCTATAGCAAATTGATCCAATTCCTATAGGAAATTACACTAAATCAACAGTAAATGGCTGTAATTTGCTGCTAAATTGCCTGTCAGATGCTCTGCACAGGGGCGTTAGGGGAAGAGAAGAGAGTTAGGACTATTATTACTATTACCAATATAGTAATATTGTGTTTGGTAAGGAATAGATGTTGTAGGGGTCCAACCTCATTTTCCTTAATAAGGCCTAGTGCTGGTCTCAGGCTGGTCTCTGGGTTTTGAACTCTGAACTCCACAGAGAACAATTTAATAGCTACAAATCTAAACATTAGAAACATCCAAGAAATTTCAACCCCCAATTTTTTTTTTTTTTTTTTCCACTTCCATGTTAAATTGCCTCAATTGTGCAAAGAAAATGATGGGTAGGAAAAGTGCTAAAGACTTACAGGGTATGAGCAAAATCTGACTCAGCTTTGCATAGTGCAGCCAGTAATTTATTAATTTATAAATAAAATGTAAATAACCTGAATTTGGAACCAGATTTGCTATTATACAAACATTTTGATATTGCTACATTTGATATTTATGCAAAAATAGAAAAAATTCTGAATATCTGATCATTTCACTTATATAAACTTCTCTGATAGGATGTTTTACTAGATTTTTAAGATAGGTTATAATTATTTGCCAATTAGCTTTCAATTTATCCCAAAGATTTTTAGTGGAGAGGAGGTCATACCATGGAAAACTATATCGCCAAAAGTAGATAGTGATGGTAAGGTGTCCACACATTTTTGGCTATATATTGTAACCTTTACTTTAACTTAAGTTTACATTTTGGGTATTGGGTATGCAGGTCTAATGAGAGTCTCTGGCCTGCATGGATACAGATTATCTTATCCTGACTAATATTGGCACTGTGATAGTAAAATACAGATTCATGAATAAAGACAGATTAAGACTTGGTCCTCAGCAATCGACACACTGTTGTCTCTGGTCCACTATCTCAGGCCAGGTCCAGCTTTGTTTACTCAAAGTCAATAGAAAGGTAAAAAAGGAAATAAAAAAGAAACGAATAAACAGAGAAGGTATTAAACAAATTCGGGAAAGACCGAGAATGCTGCAGGTTAGATGGGACGGAATATAACTAAAAGAAGTATTACTCTTAAGAGAAGGAAGGAAATAACACCTAAACAAATTACTTAGCATGAGCTGTGATCTCTTTGTGATCTTGTGTGACCCTCTTGATTAATTTCTTACATACAGATGTGATAACAAATCTTCTGAAATATTTAACTGATCCTCAGCAACAAATATTATTTACAGGTTATGGAAAAAAACGCAGCACTGCGACACTGCCACACTCAGGGCAGATACTACAATCATAATAATTTCTTCTCTGGGTTTTTACAGAAATCTCCCAGGATGTATAAGAAGGCGGTAGACTGAAGCTCATGTTGTGTAATGTGTGTCATGTTAAGATTTGTTAGGTCAGTTTTTGTGTTTGAAAGCTATATATATGTCTTGTCCCCTTTAATAGCTAGAGCATGCTCTGTATGCGCGACTCGGAGTTAGCTACCGGTTGTTAAAAAACAGTAACTTGACAATCATAACCAAAAAGACTAACAAACATGAGATAAACGCTAAGTATGCAGGCAGGATAACAATACGTTGCAGAATGCTAACAGCTAGAGCTAGCTTATAAAGCCAGCTCCCGGAAGTGACACCGGAAGTGACACAGTATTCATGCGAGGGCGCCCTGTGGTGGTCCGAATGGACAAAAAAATGATCTTATACAAAGAGCGCAATTGTCACAGGTATAAATAATTTAATAAAAAATTTAACTTAGCACAAATAAGAGCCTAAAGTCTTTTTCCCAGCACTCTTATTACCCCCCAGTCTTAACAAACTTTTTTTTGCTACTTGCAAAGATTACTGGCAGAAAAACAAAACAAACAAACCAAAAAAAAAAACGATTGACAAAAGGCAAAGACGGAGACAGTGAGTGCAGCAAGTGTGGCAATGTCTTTAGTTTTTTGATTATGGCTAAAGGGCAGTTTATAGCCGAACAGTGTAACAGTGAGATAATGTGAGTAAGCAGGGTGAATAATTTAGTGAAGGGGATAATGAGAATGATTTTTTTTCTCATTTGTTGTCTCTTTTGCTCTGTCTGTTCTTTAAAGATAGCCAGAGCCCTTACTGAAATGTGTGTTTATCACCATGGAGGCAGATGTTGCTGGTGCAAATTTTTGGATGGTCAAATGGACACACACACACACACACACACACACTTGGTCTTACTGAGAATAATACAATGTTTTGTCGAAAGCAGTTCAATAAATGAGGACATTCCTCAAGAGGTACCATTATCTAGATGCCCTCCAGAGCTCCTGAAGTAACAGCAGAGATTCACGCTGACCTTAACACAACCAGGTTTCAGTCTTTTAAAGAAGGATATATTATAGAATTGACAATTAATGGCGTGCAAAACAGTCTAACAATAATTTGGCAGTAGGTTATTTAAAAATGACATAATTACTAGGCTATTAACATGCAGAAATTTAGCCTAAATTTTTATAAATATATAAATATGCTGCATGAACGCCTAATAATAGTACAGAAAAATGGATAATACATAGAATAAGTAGTGTTTTAAATAAGAATTGACACTTAAAGAAACAGGAATGGCAAATAATGTAATTCATTGAGATTCATTAATTTTCCAATATATATATATATTGCAAGAGAGAGAGAGAGAGAGAGAGAAAGAGAGGGTTCTTTTGCATCTGAGGGTAAAACTGTCACCTTTAAAAATAATTGTAAAATAATACAAATAATAATCAATACATCATACATACATACACTAAATACATCAAAATACGTTACATTACATTTCATAACAGTAGCCATAGTCATTATTTTGAAGCAAACCAACGCATGTGCAGTACATTCATTATTTATTCGCAGAACACTTACCATCAAAAAATAAACACACTATTACAAAGTCTTTCTTTTGTCAAGTTTTAAAACAAATACAAACCCCCTCATATTCATCATTTATATTCAATAACTTACATGATTTATATGGTTTTATCAACGACACCCGTATTTACATTTCATCAATGCATATTAGATTTTACTAGTACCAATTATACGGTTTGGTAAACGCTATTAAATCCACTACAGCCCTAATATAGATATAATTACACTTATACTGGTGTGTCATTCTGCGGTTTACTTTCTATTAGACTGACGAGAATGAACGAATGAATCTTAGGCAGTTTGTTCTTCATTTGTCTTCTGTCATGTTATGGTTCGTAAATTCAAGCAGAGCTACGTCGTGTCATAAAACATTGTGCCTCACTGTCACACTGAATGATTTTACTATCTCCACTGCTAAGACTTTTCAGCGCTGTCTGCTCACAAGCATTACAATATTGACCTGTGTGCACATAGCCTTTTTTTATGGACCTGCTAAAATCTACAGGTGGATTACTCCTCCCCATGACAGAGCATCATGGTCTGGGGTACCATCCCGCATCCCTCAGCTTTTATCCCTCAGCTGCAGCTCCCTGTGGCTTTGGAAAAAAAATATATTATATAAATATATATATATATATATATATATATTTTAATTTATTTATCTAATTTTTAAAATTTACTTATTTAATATTTTTTAATGTACATTTTATTTCGCTTTTCGAAATATTTCTGAATTCGAAGACTATGGTTATCTTAATAATCTTAGTAATCATTAAAATAAAATGTGTTTACTTATTTGTCACTCAAAATATGTGTCATGTTTATTCCATTGTTTTTCGCAGACAAAATATTCGCTGTAATAGTTTGTTTATTTTTTATACATAGCATAAAAAACGATATGCAGTGTTATCTTCATTTTAAATGTTAAAAAGTCTTTGCAGCTCCTAATGTTTTTTTTTTTTTTTAATCTGTAGGAAACTGCCTCAAATGGTTCTTTGAGTTTTAAGGGTTGGCGCCCCCTGGGCTAGGATGTTGATCCAGTTCTACAAGTCTTTAGCATCAGGATGGAATTTCTCATTTGCCATAGTCTGGTGGGCAGGTGTGGGATCGATCGATCCAACCGTATGATGTGTGCATGCAGGTAATGGCAGGGCATAAACCCAGAGAGATGTGTAATATAAGGATTAGAGTTAGGGCCTCCTGACAGTCTCATTCATCTTCCAACCTGACAGGACCGAGCCCATGCGCAGCCTTTTCTAGTCTTTTAAGACTTTTATTCTTACTCAGTGTCAGACAACACTTACTTTCTTTTTAGTTTCTTTAAAAAATGTGTGTTTTAAATATTTTCTGCCAAAGACGTGATGGATTGCATGCCCTACTAGAATACTGTTATGCTTGTGCTGACATAGTTGAAGTCTATGCGAAGCAGTTCTGTTCTGTGTACCAAACTTTTTTTTTTTTCCCTTCTAGAACAAGCTCACAGACAAGAAAAACAGGCATGTGTGTGTGTGTGTGTGTGTGTGTGTGTGTGTGTGTGTGTGTGTGTGTGTGTCACTCACGGTCTTACAAATTCACAGCAGACAAATGTTAAAAAAACCCCACAATCGCTTTCACACATTAATAAATAAAAGCGCAAAAATAATAGCAGGAAAGACAAAAAGGTACACGAAAGAGTAAAAAGGGATTTGATACAAATAAAAGAAAACAGTACAATAATAACACTGAGGCTGCTTTTTCGAGAATAAAAACTGAATATTTATTGATATGCATCGCTGATTTGTTGTCTCTGTAATTTATTTTCGTATTCTGGCAGTTTTTTTTGGGGGGGGTTTTCAATGTGAGAACTATAAACAGAGCATGCTGTTTAATTTGGCATAACATGTACATAAATATCCTGAAGAAAAATGATTGTTTATCTTATACCTCGTAATAGTCATTTCATCTCTAATTGCTGGGAAAAACAGAAATAAGTACAAAAACAAAGTGTCTTTTACCAGCAAAACAAAACTTCAGTATTTTGCAAAACTAATCTTATTCAATGTGTCATTTTATTAGATTAGATTAGATTAGATTAGATTAGATTAGATTCAACTTTATTTGTCATTGCAAATAGTTACAGGGCAATAAAATGCAGTTATCATCTAACCAGTAGCAGTGCAGTATAAACATATGTACAGATATATAAATAGTGGATATACAAAAAAACTATGTATGAATGAACAGAATATATATATGAATTTACCGAAGTGATATAAGAGATGGGTAGTGTGCAGAGAAAATATAAGTGATAGTCCAGACTTAGTGTAAATTTACAGATAATATATATGAAAATACAGCATATGAATAAATATACAGAAATCTCTATGAATGTACAGCTTGATCAAATATATAGAAACTGTATATAGATAAATACAGTATAAAAATAGGTATAAACAAATAAATTATCTGCAGTTTATATCAATAAGCACAGTTTACATATTCGCATACCTAAATAAATAAACAGATATTATACAGTCAATATACAGACTATACAGATGAATGTACAGAGGATGTATGTTACAGTACTGATGGGTTTATCAGGGTGTGTGGGGGGAATTTTAGTCCAGGTTAAGTCCTCAGAGATTCCCGTTAATGTAGATAGGGAAGTGTGTGTTACCGCTTCTTCTCTTGAAGTCCACAATGAACTTCTTGGTCTTACTGGTATTAAGGAGCCAGTGTTTTACCTTTTCTTTGTAGTTGCTGTTACCGTTTGTCATTGTTGTTGTTGATGAGGCCAATCACTGTTGCGTAGTCTGCAAACTTTAGGGCAAAGGGCTACAGTCATGTGTGTACAGTGACAACAGGAAGGGGCCCAGTACACAGCCTTGTGGAACACCAGTGTTTAATATGATGGTTCAGAAGGGGATGTTGTTGGATTTAACATTTAACATGTGGCCTGTTGGACAGAAAATTTAGCATCCAACTGCACAGGCAGGTATTAATGCCAAAATCAGTAAAGATATTATTTCATATTTTCTAATTACTACAGTAGATTTCTGTGAACACATTGTATCATAAAGCAGACAAATCCAAGTGTAAGCCTTTAGAAACAGTCCAAAATTAGCATATATTTTCATAATCAAAAAAGCATGAAAGGATTTAAAATCAGGCAAACTAATTAATGCATGCCAATCAAGATCAATTTAAAAGACAAAAGCAACACCACCAATCATCAATTCAGTGCAAAGGAAAGAAGATAGAGGAAGAGAAATAGATAATTAATATACTCAGCAAGTAAATGACGATTAATAGAGAGGTTATTAGGAGCAAGATAATATCTGAATTTCATTAACCTGAGGATTTAAAATGGCTTTCTGGATTGATGTTTAATTTGGATGTGTCACTAAGAATTTATATTTCTGATTTTTTTATGTGATTGGTGTTGTGACACATCTGTGGTTAAAATGCTATAAAAATGCAATTCAATTAAACTGAAAACTGACCAGTAAACATAGTATATTCCTTAAGACACCATATTAATTCTAAAGTTTTAATTGTAATTTTATTTCTTTTAATCAAGCAAAAATGTACAGTAATAGATATGAGGAATAATATGGATGACCAGCTTGGTCGCTGTTTTTTGTGCTTGGGCTGTGCCTACACAATAACAGCTTTTGTGGCTGAAGTTACGTGAGGAGTTCCCAAGCCAATTCCATCAAGGTGGATGACTCTACTGAGCTGGGTCCTTCTGGATCCGAGCATCAGTCAGAGCTTGACAGCTAGATGGCAGCCGTGCAGGCCTGTGCATCCAAAGTCATCGGGTTGCATTGGTGTCCTTCACTTTTCTCTAAAAAGTTGAGGCTGGATAATTGGTTCCAGGGTGCGGGTCACAACTCTTAATTGCACCTACCCTCGGTTCCTTTTCTCCAGGTAGTACATAAGGAGTTGGCAAAATCGTGGGGGGTGCCGTTCTCGGCCAGATCCTGATACTCCGGCTCCTCAGCTCTCACCTCTCTCAAGAGGGGCCCATGACGGGGTATGAGGATGTACCTTAGGTGGTATAGGCTATAGGCTGGAGGACCCGCCCGAAACCCCTGTCCAGGGCGTGTAAGTATTCTTCTGCCCTAGTGGCAAAGGCTTGCACAGCCTCTGGGTAAGCTGCATCTGCCCTACAAGAAAGAGCTGCATGAGGGGGGACCATCATAAAGCCACTGCAGGAACTGCGCTAGGTGTATGACTATGCCTACAGCTACGAAGACAATGGCGCAGGCTCTGGGGAGGGCGATGGCTATGTTAGTGGTCCTGGAATGCCACCTGGGGCTCAACCTTGCCGAAATGCAGGAGCTAGAGTACAACGATGCAAATTCCACTAGTCCAATTTCATTGGCTTTTTTGAAACAAACTAGAGGTACTTCGGACTCCCAAACATGACCCCTAGAATCATCAGGGAACAAGGGTTAACGAGACATTATATCCATAAATTTTTTGCTTTATATCACATTTTTTGTACAGTATATTTTTTATATTAAGGCTAAGGTTTGGCTACCGATCAAGAGTCCTTTAGATTTAATTGTAAGACACCACAGCCTATTACCAAACTGTCTCTATCGTTCTTTTAAAAATAAAAAAACTTTAGTCAGCCTCTGAGAATTGTTTTCCCCTAAGACTTTTCTGTCTGCTTAAGTCTAACACTTGATGTCTGATGTGTACTTATGGTAACCCTGAAAGTCCCAAATAGCACCAATCAATTCCTGTTGCAATTTTGCAGAAACAGGCAGAACAGTGGATACGCCGATGTTTCTGCTAATCAGTATGCTTTTGCTCAGTGGTGTGAATTCTCTTTGTGATGCCTTTAATAGAATTACACTTTCCCATTACTGTACAGACAGGAGAGTGTAATGTCCTGGACAGCAAAGCATGTAGCGCTTCACTTACCATCCACATCCACTGCAATCTATTGGCGTTAAAATAGCACTGCATAGCCTTAATTAAACAGAGAATTCCTCCAGTAACAAAAAACCTGGGAGCAGGAAGCAAAATTTTGTTTCACTCTTGTTCTCAAAAGTCTAACTGACCTCAATGAAACACCATGCCATCTCTGAAGAAATGTGGAAAAAGGAAACAGGAACAGATTTAGCTGTGTGCTAAGAGATCCTACATGTTTCTTCACACTATTAAAAATAAAGGTGGCAGAATTGATTTCTTGTGAGATTAAACCAGGAACCTCTTAAGCGAACAAGTAATAAAAGATAAATTAAGGATTACCATAACAATTAAGGAGTTTTTAGATCATTCACAATTAGGTTAGGATGGGGGCATTTTTTTATCTTAGCCTCTTATATTATCAAATTTATTAATCAAATTTATTAACCCATGGAGGTCTGGATTTGGAGTCACACTCAAAATTGAAGTGGAAAAACACACTACAGGCTGATCCAACTTTGATGTAATGAGGCTCAGTAGTGTGTGTGGCCTCCACGTGCCTGTATGACCTCCCTACAATGCCTGGGCATGCTCCTGATGAGGTGGCGGATGGTCTCCTCCCAGACCTGGACTAAAGCATCCGTCAACTCCTGGACAGTCTGTGGTGCAATGTGGTGTTGGTGGATGGAGCGAGACATGATGTCCCAGATGTGCTCAATTGGATTCAGGTCTGGGGAACGGGCGGGCCAGTCCATAGCATCAATGCCTTCGTCTTGCAGGAACTGCTGACACACTTCAGCCACATGAGGTCTAGCATTGTTTTGCATTAGGAGGAACCCAGGGGCAACCGCACCGGCATATGGTCTCACAAGGGGTCTGAGGATCTCATCTCGGTACCTAATGGCAGTCAGGCTACCTCTGGCGAGCACATGGAGGGCTGTGCGGCCCTCCAAAGAAATGCCACCCCACACCATTACTGACCCACTGCCAAACCGGTCATGCTGGAGGATGTTGCAGGCAGCAGAACGTTCTCCACGGCGTCTCCAGACTCTGTCACGTCTGTCACATGTGCTCAGTGTGAACCTGCTTTCATCTGTGAAGAGCACAGGGCGCCAGTGGCGAATTTGCCAATCTTGGTGTTCTCTGGCAAATGCCAAACGTCCTGCACGGTGTTGGGCTGTAAGCACAACCCCCACCTGTGGACGTCGGGCCCTCATACCACCCTCATGGAGTCTGTTTCTGACTGTTTGAGCAGACACATGCACATTTGTGGCCTGCTGGAGGTCATTTTGCAGGGCTCTGGCAGTGCTCCTCCTGTTCCTCCTTGCACAAAGGCGGAGGTAGCGGTCCTGCTGCTGGGTTGTTGCCCTCCTACGGCCTCCTCCACGTCTCCTGATGTACTGTCTCCTGGTAGCGCCTCCATGCTCTGGACACTACGCTGACAGACACAGCAAACCTTCTTGCCACAGCTCGCACTACCTGAGCCACTTGTGTGGGTTGTAGACTCCGTCTCATGCTATGACTAGAGTGAAAGCACCGCCAGCATTCAAAAGTGACCAAAACATCAGCCAGAAAGCAGAGGAACTGAGAAGTGGTCTGTGGTCACCACCTGCAGAACCACTCCTTTATTGGGGGTGTCTTGCTAATTGCCTATAATTTCCACCTGTTGTCTATTCCATTTGCACAACAGCATGTGAAATTGATTGTCAATCAGTGTTGCTTCCTAAGTGGGCAGTTTGATTTCACAGAAGTGTGATTGACTTGGAGTTACATTGTGTTGTTTAAGTGTTCCCTTTATTTTTTTGAGCAGTGTATATTATAATACTTATTCTCAGTGACGATTCAGCAGTTCTATAACTTCATCCTCAGGGGGACTTAGACCTTAGCTTTTATTAGTGACTATCTCATTTAAATCATCAAGCAAAGCTATGGCTAAATGCTAAAAAAAAGATTTCGTATTCAATCAACGTAATATTTTTGTGTCAACAATACACATGATGATAAGCTCTAGTTAATGATAATAATGAGATGGTCACTAATAACAGCTAAGGACTAGGTCCCCCCTAAGGATGAAATCCTAGAACTGCCGAATCGTAGAACCGCCACTGAGAATATGGCAAGAAAAATAGCAAAACATTGTAGCAAATAAATATACAAAACTATAAAAAGATAATAATGAATATATTTGGTAAAATTATAGATAGAATTAATCTAGTCAAAGTTAGACTGTACATGTAACGGTATATACACGGTGTATAAAATTACTTGCTTCAAATGTCTAAAGAATATTTGTTATCATGTCATTAAAAAATATTTAATTGCAATTTATTTATAGACCAGAACATTCATTAAGAAACCTCAATATGCTTTTGGGTTCAAAAAAGGGCTCTGGCATCGCAACCAGAGCGAATTCTCCCAGTGGTAATGGGATAAGCAACGGGTTACACAGCAACTCTGACCAATACACAGGGATTACTTCAGATGAATGAATAAACTTTTCTGTTGTATGATGCTTTTATAGTCACTTCTATCTTCAAGAGTGCACCACCCTCACACCATCACACCACTGACATCCCATTTTCCAGTTTGTGATTGCCTACCTATATACACATAATTACACATGCACTGACATGCTTTTCCATTTTTCTTTTTGCTTGCCATTTCAGCCGTTGTCAAACAGACAAATCCCCAGAATATCTTATTGTATTCATGCAGGATTGCACTCTCACCATCACTGGAGGCCAAATCTTCACATCCAACACAGCATGTTCACTGTTCCAACTCTAATTCATCATTGTTGGCAAGATGTCATAAAAAAAGGCCTTTACTGAGCTTACCTGTGTTTACTACATCTCACTGCACAGGGCCACTTGGAACCATCAATCAGGTGAATATGTTCGGAAGCACTTACGTGTACTCTTTGAAATATTTCCCAAGACACTGTATACCGTAAATGCATTATAAAACTTTCCACCAGTCTCTTTATGATTGCACGAAAATTCTTATTCAAAACACCCACCCAATCAGCTCACTTGAGCATTGACATAAATCAAAATCTCTACTCTTTTAACACACTAAACGAAAAAATACTCCTTTCCTGTTTACCTTGAACGTGTGCTCTCTATCGCTCTATTTATTGTACTTTTTCACTATCTTCCTTTTAGCTTTTAAAGATGGTTAATCATGAGGTGTAAGCATTCTTCAAAATAAGAAACTACCATTTCAGGGGCTTTTTTTATTAATAAAGCATAGCCCTGGAAAGCTAAAATAGATAAAGGATATTATTGTAATTGGTGGAAAGCCTTGGCCAGATCACATTTATTGTTTCATAACACTAGCAGGTGCGTGTATATCTATGTTTAATTTATATTACACTTACTGAAAATGGTTTTTACTGATAGCAATGCCAACTTGCTGCCTACATAATCTTCCCCATGTGGCAACTATATTCTTAGAATTGAATCCAGGCTGTAATATTCCATACTAATGCACAGAGATTTAAAGAGCAGTCCACCGAGCTTGAGCTGGAAAACCTGTGAGAACCCATATGGTATTTTTTTGCTATAATATATTATAAATGTATGTTAAATATACGTTGTATATGTAATGCTTCATAAAATGCATTTTCAATTTTACAAATTCAATCTCTATATCTGATGAAACGATTTTATTTAGGCTTTAATCTACACATAGTTTCATTAGCAAATATACATTTTGTTAGCTTAAGTGATGTGCGAGCAAAATACACATTGGTTCTCGAACATCAAACAACTATGCTTGACTGATTACTGTTTTTATATGGACATGTGGTGAAACACCCCTTTAAACTATAGCTGTCAATTTGGTCTATTACCTTGAAGTGAAAAGTTTACTGATCTAAAATATAACCATCCATCCATTGTCTATAGCTGCTTATTCCTAATCAGCTTCATGGGGATCTGCTGGAGTCTATCTCAGCTGTCATTGGGTGAAAAGCAGGGGTACAAGCCGGACAGGTCACCCGTCCATCACATGGCCACATACAGACAACCAACCAACCACACACACTCACACTCACTTTAGAATCATCAATTATCCTAACAGACATGTAAAAGCCTCCGTCATTTCATTTGCTGTTTTTTTCCACAGTCGCTCAGATTTGCTCCGTAAGCTGGTCAGTCACAGGCATGTGATATTCCAGACTTACGTTAATATTGACTTCTTGCAGATTTAGATGTTTTTTTTAAAGATTTGTTGTTGGTTTCTTTTTACATGTAATTGTATTTATTGAAGGAATTTTGTTTAATTGTGGGTTTAATTCATTTCTTATTATTCTGTTTGGTTTGTTTGGAGATTCTTTATAATAATAATAATAATAATAATAATAATAATAATAATAATAATAATAATGATGGGCTTTGCAGTTATAGGCCGCTGTATAAAACAAGTATCTTATAGGTGTTAATGAAGAATAACAATAACTGTAAAAATGAACATTTTATACTGTTTCATACTAAGATACATCAACACTAATTAAATGTAAATATTTAAGTTAATTTTAAGTGTGAAGACTTCAAAATGGCTTTTAGAGAATGTATTATTATATCATGGTTCAAGCTTGACAGACTATATACTTCTCCATTACCTTTCTAAGCAAACAACTTTAAGCAAAGCTTTTAAATAAAATTGTTAGTACTTCCTATCACTAGACAATCTAAAAAAGCTCATAAAATGCAAGTATACTGAAATATAGCAAGTTCCAGGTAGAATTGTATATTAAAGCCTTTTAGGTGAGGCCATTTTCTCCATCGAATTAGTTCCCTAAGCTCCTCTTAGTATCCTACACTAGTATTTACCATTATATTCACGTTCCTTTGCTTTCAGCTTCTATCATATTAAGTAGAATTACACTGTGCTAAAAGCCTCCTCATTTAATCCCAATGTTCAAACTGCCAAAGGTTTCCTGGACCTTTGTCTTTAGGTAATGTAAAAGAGATTTTTGTTAAATGAAAGTGTGATATCTATCTGAAGAGAAAAAGAGAGAGTAAGAATAAAGAGAGAGAGAGAGAGAGAATAAGAAAAGAGAGAAAGACAGAGAGAGAAAGACAATAAGAAGAGAGAAAGAGAGACAATAAAAAAAAGAAGACAACAGAGAGAGAATAAGAAGAGAGAGAATAAGAAGAGAGACAGAGCGCAAGAGAGAGAGAGAATAAGAAAAGACAGGGAGATGAAAGGCAAAGAAATAAATTATTTTATGTCATATTATTATAATAAATTAATTATAAACGATTGTTAATAAATAAAGTATTTCTATATGATGTTTTTTTTTTTCTATTATGCTTTAGTAATACTGTAAAAATAAAAAGAGGACTTGAATTAAGAGAAACAAAAATTGTAAGAAAGAGAAATGAGACGGAAAGAGATAAAGACAAAAAGATAGACAGCCGGACAATCAAACCAAGAGCTCATGTTTAGAGTATTCTCTATATAAATATGCTTCAGAAACATATTAAGGAGATATTAAATAGGTGTTTATAACATTATACTTCCATTATATTTACTGTTAATTTTTATTATTATTATTATTATTGCATCAAATCATTTGATGTGTAATTTGAAGCTGTAAATTTTAAAGCTGCCACGGTTTTAGCAGTTGTTGTGACATTATGGCATTTTGCCACGGGGGTAAAACAGATGCTGGTGATTCCTCGCAAAGCCAGCAAAGGAGAAAAGTATGCTCACATGATTCCATTACAGCCCCCAGTGGGGACTTCAGAAAGGAGACTTAATTAAAAATCATCTTGATGGAAAATGCACAGGAAAAAAAATCATTTGTTAGATGGTGCAGTGCAGCTGAGAATCTGACAATCAAGAGACACCAAAGGGAGAAAACAAGTCTGTTACTAACTGCCTGATCAAAATTGAAAAATGATGATAATTTGTCTGCTTTGGCCACTAGGGCCAAGGTCGGACACAAACACTATTACTTTTTTTAACCAGCTTGTTTCCTCACATCCCCTTTAACATCAAGGCCTACTGTCACTTATCAAAGTAAACAAATTAGAATTTTTTAGATTAGACCCTGCAGCACAATGAGAAACCCAGCATCAAAAAAATCCCTTATTACCAAACACACTTTAAACAGTCACACTTTAGTCCCATGGTACAGCCGGCCAGCCAAATACTGCACGCTGCTGAAATGGAGCGATTTGAAATACCCATTAAAAATAATGAGCCAGCTATTTTCACCGCCTGTTAGTGGAAAACAATCCATATTGCAACGCTATCGCACCAAGCCAAGTGAAAAAAGCAACAATTGCAGAAGGGAAATTTATTAAATGACCTCCTGTTGTGCTAAGCTAAGAGATGCCAAATAGAATAGTTTGGAGTGTTTCATGAGCTGTGGAGATGCACTTTAACAAATCATCGGTAATGTGGAAAGAATGATCACCGGTCATTTTATTTTTAACAGCTACCCTGTCAAAAGTATAGCATAAAACATTCATGAGATGTGCGACTAATAATTTGATGTGCATGATAGGATATTATAGCATAGATTTAGTGAATGTTAGTGGCCTAGAAGCATAAATAATTCTGAATAATTTGATAAGAAGGCTGCATAGGGACTTAGTGGTTAGCACTGTTGCCTCACAGCAAGAGGGCCGGGGTCCGATTACCAGGCAGGGGCCTTTCTTTGAGGATGTTCTTTCTGCTTGTTTGGGTTTCCTCCGGGTACCCCAGTTTCCTCCCACAGTCCAAAAAAATATGTATGTGAGGTTGATTGGTTATTCTGAATTGCCCATGGGAGTGAGTGTTAGTGTGTGGCCATGTGATAGACTGGCAACCTGTCCAGGGTGTACCCCTCCTGCCTTTCACCCTTTCAGAGACAGCTGGGATAAACTCCAGCAGATCCCTGTCACCCCGAATTAGGGAATAAGCAGAGAATAGAATAGAATATATGAATGAATGAATAAATAAATGGTTTGTCAAGCTTGAAGTAAAAAAGTGCATCTTTGGAATGGATGTTCACATACTAAATGGAGACAATATCATGGTGTCCATATACTTTTGACCAGTTGAGCCCCAAGCCTGTGGGAGCAGTTCTATAATCTGGGGGTTGCTGCAGTTGGTCAGGTCTGGTTTCACTAACATTATGTGCCCAAATAATGAGGTCAGCTGACTACCTGAATATATTAAATGACCAGGTTTATTCCAATAATGGATTTTTTCTTTCCTAATGGAACATCATATTCCAAAAATGACAGTTCCAGAATTCATCAAGCTTAAATTGTAAAAGAGTGGTTTGGGGAGCATAAGGAGCATAATTTTGACACATGGATTGGCCACCAATCTGTTTAGACCTTAATACCATAGAGAATGTTTGGGCTGTGCTGGAGAAGACATTGCGCAGCAGTCCTTCTCTCCTATCATCAATACAAGATCTTGGCAAAAAATGTATTCAACTGTGGAAGGGAATAAATGTTGTGGGATTGCAAAAGTGCATTGAAAGGATGCCATGGCGAATACATGCTGTAAGAAAAGCGTGAGTGAGGTTTTTTATACGGGCAGTGTATGACAATACCTGTTTGCTGAGATAATAAAAATGCAATCTACTTGCTGCGTTAGTTAGTTTTGCTGTGTTTTAGACAAATACGAACATGCAAATCTAAACAATTGCATGTAACACTGAAATTAAAGTCCTGTTATTTAACCGCTTGTGTAATTTGTATTTTGTTAAAGAAATAACGCACTCAGTTTAAACATCATTGACCTATTAGCCTGTTTTAAAGCGAAATGAAACTAGAAAACATGTAGAAAACCTATAAAGACCTGAGTTAAGGATTAAAAAAAGAAGCCTGAGTTAAGGATTAAAAAAAGACCTGAGGTTAAGGATCTTGTAAATTTAACTGTCTCTAAGGGGTTCCAAAAGAAACAATAATATTAACTCTCTTGTCTCTAGGGCTTGGATTGAGCTTATGGAAAAGCTTTTTGTTTGGTTTTCACACTCAGCTTTATTCTCAGCTAGTGAATTAAACATGCTAATCCCCTTAGTGCCATTTGCCAGAACAAGCATATAAACAGCTCATGAGATCAGGAAGAGAGACAGGATGGGGAGTATGGGTGTTTGTTCGTTCTGCTTAAGTGAAAGCAGACTGCGGATTACCCAGCACGTCACCATGCACAAGCGCATTACCCAGAATTCACTTCAATCTTTTGCTATCACGATCAGATATACAGATATCTTTTTTCTGAAACATTGACATTTGCTTTAAAATTGATCATTAGCTTTAAAGCAGGTAAAAGTTTAAATGTTTACGAGTAAACCTTTGCTTTTTAATGTGTGCCAGAAGTACAATAAAATTCCTGCCAATTATGGATCGAACCACAAGGGTAGATTCCATTGCATGATGTAAAAGCTAAAGTGCCGGTGAACACCATTTTGATTACACTTTTGTCCATGTTATAAACAAACCATTAAATCCGTTGGTGTAACCTTGGGCAACATACAGCTGACTACTAAAAAAAACATTTACAGCATTTATAAAAAGATATTTACAAAACCTATTGTGTTATAAACTAAAACTATGCTTGTGTGGAATGTGTAACAGTCTAACTAGGCAAATTGCTGTTGATTTAGATTAATTTTGTTAATTAATTATCCAGTTAGATAGTTAGTTACAATGAAACCATAATTATTTAGACAGAAAAGTCACCAACAAACAAATAAAGTATATAGCCAAATGTTTTTAAACACCTTAGAAGCACACACCCACACACAACTGTTTTCACAAAGCTCGAAGTGAAGTCTAGAATGTTTTTGCATAATGTTTTATTACGTTATTCTTTCACAGGAACTTAACACTGTTCTAACATGACAATGTCCCTGTGCACAAAACCACTAAGCTTTACAAACGCATGCTCTGCTAAGGCTGACAATACATCTTGCAGTTCTTCTTCACTCTGTAAATTCTGCTACATTACTCTCTGTATAAAATAATTTATTTATAATGTTCATATTGTTAATTTATAAGATTACACTAGTTTATCTATCTATAAATATATACATTTTGCACCATATATAATGTATAATTACACTTGACACTTTATATGCTGTAAAATACTTGCAAATTCCGACACGGCCTAATTTATTAATTTACATATTTACCAGTGGCGGGCCGTGCATTTGGAACCTGGATCTTTAGTGGGGATTTACCAGTCTGATACAGCGCTTAATACCACCACTTTTACATCGCAATAATAGAAACCACCAACTTTATACTAAAACACAATATAGGCATTTTTATTAAAGCAAGAAACGCTGTTAAGAAAACTCCAAACTTCTACACTACAGCCACAACTGTGCCCCGTACATCATCTGGATCAGTTCAGAATCAATATTTATCTAATAACATAACAAAAATAGAAAATTACATAAAGTATATAATACATTCAAAGGCTGTAAGCCAGCGGTACCAGTCGGGGGCACTGGTCTGGAACTATCGAACAAATTCTTTCTAGGGCTGAGACAAGCTAGTTCGCTTTGAGGTTAGCGGATCTATCCTCATGATGTCTTGCTTTTCTGGAAAAGTCTGCCGTAAAATCGTATTTTCAAGTCAATTTCTCCTTCTCCATCAGCCATTGTGGGCATAAAAATTTCAATTTAACTGCACAGTGTAATCGAAAATGGCTGTAACAGTTTTACTCTGATTAACCAATCAGAAGATGGAAAATTGCTGACATTATTGTGGGCCAGCAAGCTGAATTTAAAATCTAATTGGTTAAAAAAACCAGTATTTAACCAATTAGCAATCTGCCACTGCAAATATAATTTAAGTTACGTCGACCAGCACTACTAATTCTAAAGGCCCTGGGCAGATTAAATTAACATGGCAGTACATAGAGGCTGAAATCTGATTTGACAGAAAAAAAAGCAGCCAAGAGAAACGCTATAAAATGAACAGACTTACATATTTATCTGCACTTGATCATTTGAACAGTTCTATTTGCACTTCTGGAAGATGCTAAACAGCATGTTTGCATGTTCTCCTCGTGCTTGCGTGGATTTACACTGGTTTCTTCCCACAGTCTAAAAACATGTATGGTTAGGTTGATTGGTGATTCCAAAATCGCCCATAGGAGTGTGTGTGTGTGTGGTTGTCTGTATATGGTCCTGCCATGAACTTGTGACCTGTCCAGGTTGTACCTTCGCCCAATGACAGCTGGGATAGACTCCAGCAGATCCCTGTGATCCTGATGAGGATTAGGTGACTATAGACAATGGATGGATGAATGGATGGATATTTGTATTAGTAATACTGGAAGTAGATGTAATAGAAATTGTAGTACTAGTTGCTGTTAAGGTAGTTAGGCTGTTGTGTTGGCTCAAAAAAGCGTTGGTTATGCACATCAGTGTATCAATTTAAAGCGACTTAACTTATGGTACTCTATGATCTGTAATGAAACCTGCAAAACAGAAGAAACCCATACAAAGAAATCAATGGTGAGATTTTTTCAATTGAAATTTTAGGCAGTAAAAGACATGCTAATGCAACCATTTAAAGACGTGTGGATTTGTTAGGCTGCAGCCTGCAGCAGCATATTATAGCTGATAACCTTCATCACCCATACTGTTATAAATACAGCTAATGACATGGGAAGATAGTCAACTGACACAGGAGAAAAGCTTCCTACTTGGAATTTTAGCAGATCTGTCATAAAAGTGATTTTAGTGGATCACCAAGTGTATCTGTACTTCACGTCTTATCACAAGCTTTTTTAATTTACTACTTAAGACAGTAAGAGGATCTTTTAAACAGAGCAATAATAGGGTCAGGACTTTTAGTCTATTTTCTTATTAAATATTATTGATTATTAATAATAGATAATGATAAGGTGAATTCACACCGTCTGCAATCTAATATATTCAATCAATGCATGGCAGGGCAGACATTGTAGCTGTGGGGAAGGCGTCTGAGAAGAATCCATGTTACAGTGAAAAGCTTTATTAAAGGTTTTACAATAATCCAAAGATCTGGTCAATAAACAGTACACAGTACACAAAAGGCAGTGGTAAAACAAATCCAAATCGACAGGCAGAAAGCGTATTCCAAAAAGTTCAGTAAACCAGGCAGACGTGAACGAGAACATGAACTTGAAGCAGTCGGTAAGGTTAACAAGCAAAGAATACTTTGCAATGTGTGTAAGGCTATGCTACCTTATAAAGCTAGCAACAGGAGGTGCTAGAGGAAGTGCCTAGTACTTAGGCAAGGCCGACCTTTGGCGGTGGGAAGCCGGAATCGTTAGAGTAGCAGATAATATTTCGGTTATTGATTAATATCTTCTGTTTGTAATGCATTTGCAGTGATATGCTATATTAACATAAACACAAAAAAATAATCAATACAATAATTAGTCTTATGTAACCACATTATTATCTCAGTGGGCAGGACGAAGTGATATATCATAAAAAAGATACCAATCCATCATAGTGAACCATGTAGACACTGACTCCTTTAATTGGACACATCTTAAGACTTACATTTTACAAGTGGAATTGAAGTTTTAATTCTGGACTTGATGCAGGCTGTAAATAATACAATTACAGCTGCTACAGATGATATACTGTACGAAGGACATGTTTACTTGGCTAGGTAGGTAATGCTGTCTGTGAAAAGAAAATGCATTGCAGAAAAAGACACTTTATATTACATCATTTCACGCCTGGTCGACACAAAGCTGGCAAGTTTTTATTTAACAGCATTTTTTCACAGTCTATTGTGAACCAGCTATATATTTTTTTCATACAAATATGTGTGCACCTATATTCCGTCATATCTATTGGTTGTATTTAGCCGCTTAGCATGCATTTTCCAATTTCTACCACTTTAAAAATCGCAAAATCACTTGGGCAGTGGTGGCTCAAATGAATCAGGTGCTGCTTTGCTGCTCTGAAGACCAGGAGTTCAAGCCCCACCACTGCCAGCTGTTGATCTGAAGACCAGAAACACCTGGTTTCAAGCCCCACCACCAGCAAGCCGACCACTCTTGGGTCCTTGGGCAAGACCCTTAACCCTTCCTGCTTCAGGAGTGCTGTATCATAGCTGACCCTGCACTCTGACCCCCATCTTACTAAGATGGGATATGTGAAAAAAGAATTTCACTGTGCTGTAAAAAGGATGTGACAAAATAAAGGCATTTACATGCTATTATAGTACTAAGTACAGGTGTAATACATGTTTAGTTTTACAAATGATCAAGCTTTTGTATGGCAATTGTTTCTCATGTTACATTTCCATTTCCTGCATTTGGTAGACGTTCATTATGCAGAGCGACTCTGGATAATGAATGTCTCCCAACTGAGAACTAATCGGTGTTGCTGGAAATTAAACTCAGGATCTTTTGAGCAGCAACTCCACTAAGTAACGACTGAGCTACCACTTTCCCGTCATCTAAAATGAACATTTGCCGGGTGTTGATAGAGACATTTAAGATACACAGATGTGAGTAGAGTTTCCAATCTGTACTCAAGTAAAAGTACCGCTACTCATGTAAGAGTTAAAGTAACAATGTTTATAGTTACTCAACTAAAAGTGGAAAAGTATCTGATGAAAAACTACTCAAGTAATTAGTTACTAGTTACTTCTGATCTGATTGACACGAAGCAAAAACCCTGAATTTCAACTACTTTTTACATCCCTCTCCTTTAAAATCTCTTTATTCTGCTTATATTAAACAGGTTAAAGTAAAATAAAGTCACTCTTTTGTGATGGAATTTTTAAAAGTTAAACACTGTCTTTATTTTCTACCATTTAAGTTCAGTTCCTTAAAAAACATACTTTATTTTCACAGTTTATGTTTATGTACATGCATTATTTAGGCTGGAATAAAATAAAATACAATCCCGTTTTAATATAATATGTATGTTCTTCAGTGAGGTGTCAAAAAAACTTTAGTAAGATGTCCAAATAGTTATATATGCAAGACGTCCCAGTCTGTTTAGTTTTTTTAGTTTTAGTTTTGTGTTAAATGGCTATGATTATGTGCAGATGTTTAGAATACACGTTTGTTCATGAATGTGTTTGCAGGTCCACAAGATACTTGACGTTGCTTGCACGAGAGCGAATATGAGGAAATAAATTGGGACAGTGTGTAAAATGTGGTTTTACAATAGAGCAAAAACCCCATAGATACCAAATGATCAATAATAGGGTTTAAATAGGCTTCATTGTGACATTTACCGCTACATGTTTTTTCAGGTTCTAGCTAAAATTCTTGCACAATGTGATGAACAATTGTTTTCGGACATATTGAAGTAAAAATATAAACTGATCCTAAGGACAATGATAATCTGCTTTCAATAACACACACCCGTCTTCCTATGCGTTATCTTCCAGCTAAACATGTGCTAAATTGTTTGGAGATGCTAAGTATTATCACTGTTTTGTGTTTTGCAGGACTTGCGAACAATTCATATAAATTAATTATTTAAAAAATCTCATATTTATTACCATTTGACAGTAATGGAGGAACACCACCAAATGTAGCGAAGTAAAAGTAAAGTAAAATGTACGTAAAAGTACACATCATTAAATATATACTCTAAAAGTAAGTCTCAAAATTTACTTAAGTAAATGTAACGAAGTAAGTGTCATTTGTTACTACCCACATCTGCAGATACTTTAATCCCATCTGTTCATGTTTAACCATTGCTGTCTATAGCAAGACTTGGTGATAATCAGATATTCTAAATATATAGATTTATATAGACATCCCTAATGAGCAAGACATTCTCTTCTGTGTAACACCAGACTGAATTATAAACATATGCTATGATATTAAAAGGTACTTAAAGGGATCTTCAGTTCGACTATAAGAACTGAAGTGAGCACAGAACAGTGTTTATTATTGTGGTGGAAGATTTTTGGAACAAATTTTTATTATTCAGGTCAGAAGAGCCACTAAAGGAGTGTGTGCCTAAACTGACATCAGTAAATATTGTCTCTGCTACACAGTCACAGACGTTTTTACTTCCTGCCACTCACCTATGTGTGTATGTGTGTTTGTGAGGCATTATAAGTAATTCAGTGTGCTGGCAGTCTTAAAGAGAGTCACTTTATACCTTTATCCCATATTAGTTTCCAGAAATCAGACTTACCAAGACATGCAATTAAATTCTGGCAATTGGTTTAATCTCTTCTGCATTAATGATAAGGTGATAGTACAAAGGTGACGGATGAAGTGATGTGTGTGAGAAGTTAGTTACCGATGCTGTGAAGGGGTTTGTTAAACTCTCCGGTTTTGCTGGTTTAACCGTTAATCAGCATGTGATCTGGATACTCATGACACAATAGCCTCACACTGAAATAAAACTTGGTGTGACAGTGTGGTGCAATGGTGTGACAGTGTGTTTTGGTAATAATGGCGGAAGTAAGGTAGACTCTATCCTGGTGGTTTGTTGATTGGCTGGCTTTCTTTTCCAAGGCAAGTAGATAATGAGATGCCTGTCATTAATTATTCATGAGTCTGCCGTGTTGCCCTGCAGCATCCTCCACCCTGCATAACACAAAAGTGTTGACGCACTCCCGTTCTCCATAATTACCTCCAGCTCGTCTGTGTGTGTATGTGTGTGTGTGTGTGTGTGTGTGTGGGTGGTGGCTGACACAGGGAGATGGAGGACCATGTATACACTTGTCTGAGTCTGAAGAAACTCCTAGGCAGAGCTACATAACTTGCTGCCTATCCTTTTTTTTTAACCATCGTACAAAAAAAAAGGCCCAGCTAACACATTCTCAAGTGCGAATAGAATTCTGCCCACTGGAACAATATGCTAACAGGTGTAGAGTCGTCTCTCTCTTTTTTGTTCGTACCTGTATTAGATTGGATGAAATGTCCTTTTGGAGACCAAGTTCAGGTGTCAGGTAGTGCTCATGCATGGTAGATAGGCATGGTAGATAGACTTACAGGTCAGGATCATACAAATGTGAGCGCTGAGACAGACATATGCTCATTGATTCTAGCGATAAATAAAGTCTAAATAGGGATAAAGGGCAAAAGATACAGAAAACTCACACACAAACTTTTCGGTCATGCCAGGAAGATGAACTAACAGGCATTCCCACTTCTCTTTTTCCTTGGAAACTCTGCAGAAACAATTATCTCTCAGACAGCTGTTGCTTATCCCCACGGTCTGCCACACATATACTTACCTGCACACAGACAAACAGCGTGTTGCTGTAGCTAAAACCATTAAGTTATCTAAAACAGTATAATTATTGTCTATATCTGTATTTAAATTTGAATCAAATGTAATACTTACTCTCATCCCGTACCTACAGGTATGCCGCCCAGACAACACTAGTGGTAAATAATAAAGACGAAGATAATAACATCGGCTTAGAATTGATCTTGTTTTTAAATCGTGAGAAGGAAATATGTAATTGATCTTGCTGGGAAATGTTTGTCTATGATTGTACCATAATCTCATGCAGCTGCCGTAAAAATATTGGAAGGAGAGGGGGAAGAAAAAAAGATGGAGAAAGACAGAAGTGAGCTGACAGACTGAAGAGCAATCATGACTCCTACGTTCACTTTTTATGTCTAGAGATGAACTGCTTTTTTTATTAACCTGGTGCTGTAAAAGTGAGACAAATGTGAACAAAGCATGCAGTCAGTCAGTCATGGTAGACATCCCAACACACACACACACACACACACACACACACACACACCTGACTGAGCTATAGCACTGAAAAACTGAATTATTTTTTTAATTCAAATAATAGTAAAATAGTATGTCCCTCAGGTCAAAAAAATGTTCTATACATTATGTGTAATTCAATTTATTTCTGTACATTATGTTATCATTTGTACCTGACATAATGACACTACAGGAATTTTATAAAATCCAGGCAGAGGTGATAGATCATAAGGCTAGTAGGACTGTATGCAATTTCAGACATCGGTCTAAATATACACTATATTGGCAGAAGTTTGTGGACACTTTACCTTCAGAGTCATCTGTGGTTCTTTTTTAAAATGTTGTTACAACTTTGCTTCAGTGGTTCCCAATCTTTTTTTGTCCGAGACCCCCTTTTCCCCCCAAAATTTTTAGGGCTATTGGTATTTCCTGCATTTTGTGTTTCCAGTATTGCTAGCACTGTGACCCGAATTGGTGGAAGCTTCCCAACCTGGGTCCAGTATGCCTGGGTCCATATGTCATGACTATCAGTAAGAATCAGTTTTTGTGGAGGACAAAAAAATTTGTTCTTTTTTTTTTTTGGTCAACCAGGGGATCATGGATAAAATTAGCTAATGCAATATGATTGTTCTCCATAATGCTTACTGATCAACACTTTTCAAAGTGTCCCTCCTTGTGGGTCGGGACCTCCTGTTGGGGAACCGCTGGTCTAGAATGTATTTGTATGTTGTCGCATTATATTATTACTTCACTGGAACTGAAAGACCCAAACACTGTTCCAGCATGACGATGTTCCTGTGCTTTGAGTCCTTTGAGCTCCATGAAGAAATGTTGCGGTTTGATTGGAGTAGAAAATATGTGTTCTGCATTAAGTTCTGAACTTAACTCCACTATTTACCTTTGGGATGAACCAGGAACGCAGACCAACTCCAGATTTCCTTACCTGACATTAATGTCTGATCTCACTAACAGTATTTGGACCTGAATGAACACATATCTCACATTGTAAATTGTAAATGAAAAAGTCTTGCTAGACGTGTGGAGCTCAACATAACAGCAACATGGAGAGTAAATATGGAATAAGATGTTTAAAATCACATATGTTTGTTATGGTCAGATGTCCACAAACCTTTGACAATATAGTGTATAAATTCAGAAAACATAGGAGGGCAGTAGATGGTTTAGGTGAACATGTGTCTGTAAAACATAGAGTAGATCAGTTGGTAATGACAGAGGCTTGACTCTCTCTATCATCTTAAGGGTGGGTGCTCACAAAGGATTTCACAGCCCGAGGGAGACAAATCCGCACTAAGTCCTATGAAAGAGGATAGAGGGAGGGAGATTCCTCCATGCTACAAATCAGTGGACAGAAATGTGAGTGTCCTTGATGATAGAGAAGTGAACCATTGATTTACAGTTGTGTACTGGAACTAAGCATATAAAACTCGGGGAGGATGTACCTACACACAATATAAAACTACAAAATGGGTCAATACCATGCGCACTGAATTCTGATCAGAAGGCTGGTCCTTAGATAGGAAGTTTTTTAGGGCAACATTTGCACACTCCTCAGATAAAAGATGTCCTATTTGGAAGGTTGCTGCGTCATATTCGTGTCAGACATCACTTCATAAACTTGTTTTCTGAATCAGATCACTTTAATATGGTGGACCTTAAACATGGTTGATAAAATAAACTAATGTCCTATTCGGACAGGACTAGTTTTACTAGGGAGACATTCGATTTCTTTTTTACAGACAAAATGAGATTTGAATCTAATCTCTGTAATTGTTTTGGCCGAAAAATAGTTTTGGCCGAAAATGTTTTGCCAAAATTCTTTTTCTTGTGTGTTTTTTATTAAACACAAAGATGTTAATCCCGTCTGAATCTGTACATGAAATCACAGAGGTCGGCTGATACGAATTGTAACTTAATTGTTGTTTGGAAAACTATTCCTGTCTGAATAGAGCTTAACAAGAGCTTATCAAAATCTTTTATGATGAAAATTAATCCTCCTGATTAATTTCCTATTCTCTAATGTTTAAAATACATACTTTCTGAATTAGGGTACCTTTGGGTGTTATGGAACAATATCCACAACTGGACCTTTGTAAAGATTTTTGTTGATAATACATTGTTGAAAACACAATACTAATAAATTAATTATATGGTCTGATATGTTGCATAGAAAAGTATAAGGTGTTCCACAAGGCTCTGTTTTAGGGCTAATTTAGCTGTTTTATACATCAAATCTGACTTTTCCCCTAAAGATTTATGAGAAAACATACATTTCTTTTAAGCCACAATAAGGTCAACTTGCTAGTTAGCTATTTAATGAACATGTGTCAAATTACTAATTGTGAACTATTTTTATGGCAAGTCATTAAACGAACAAATAGTACTGAACGAACATTTAATGCGTGTTTAGTGCTCTAACTTATGATGCGTGTCCCATTTAGTTAATGTGATGCTGAATGTAACAGGTGCTATTAAGGTAAAGTATGCGGCCACTAAGGCTGCCCCCAGAATAGAAAAGTTATACTGTAAGGTGCAGGTAACATCATTAAATGTGAATAAAATTCTCATAAATAATTAACCACATGATACTGTCACCAATAGTGAAACGCTTTCAAATTTCACCTATCAGCCAGAGGCAGATTTTAAAAGTAGTAGAATCAGATCTGAACATGAACATTTTATGTAGCTGGCTCTCCTCCATTGCCTGCCGTGATCAGAATCAAAGCTATGTTCCAATTATTTTTCATTACCCTGATCCCGCTGATGCACCATGATCTTTTATTGATTTTTAGCTTGCTACTGTTCCCGTATAGAAATGCTGCATACTTTGTGCTCCCATTGAGAATATTTTCCAAGACAGGCCTGAGATTGAATAATATTAGTTGAAAATGTCTTTGGCTCTATTATTTACATAGTGTGATGGAGAACTGATGGAGCACAAAATGAGAGGGAATTCACAATGAGGCTGCTACTGCAATGAGAAAAGAACTATGACAAAAAACCCCATTAATGTGCCTCATATTTTAAGCATTATTCAGGTAGAGTAGCTTGCTGGGTTAAGGGACAAGACTACGGTGGGCTATTATTTACTTTTTTCTGATTCTATCCCAGGTTTGGCAAAACTATCCCTCAACCAACACAGTGGCTCTGCAAAAAAAAAAAAGACTTTTGCTATAGAGTACCTGCAGGCAAAAGAATACAAATGCTCTTGTGAAAGACAATTCCAGAAGTCGCTTAGGAACAGAAAGTGGTAGTGATAGCGCAGTGGTTAAGGTGTTGGACGGCTAATTGGAAGATTGGGGTTCGATTCCCAGCACCACCAAGTTGCCAGTGCTGGGCCCCTTAAGCAAGGCCCCCTAACCCCCAATTGCTCAGTTGTAGGGTATAATAAAAGAGATAAATGTAAGCCACTCTGGATAAGGATGTCTACCAAATGACTTAAATGTAATATAAGAAAAAAAGCCGTGTTTTTTTAGACATGTTTTTTTCTGTTATATTTCATGCGACCGTACTTTGTTGTTGTGGGTTTTTTTTTATGTCTTTATGTGTAGTTCACTGGAGCCCCTTTTAGTATGATAGGGACGAATCAGAGAGCCTTGCTTTATTTTGTGGCCTTGCACCTTAATGTAAAATTGAAATGGTTTCCCAAAATAAGCAGTAATATACAGAGCACCCAAAATGACCTTTGCAAAAAAGAAAAAAAGACTTTCAAAGGACTTGGGATTTTTTTTTTGCTAGCTCATGCATTAGGGTTTCTGGTTGGGTCTTTGGCTGCCATACTACAATACAATCATGCATAAGTTAGAGCCATGTCAAGGGCTTGTGGATTTATTATAATTACTATAGCAGAATTTATTGGCTCTTCTTTCAGTTTCTCATTTCAATCAAAATCGCGTCCGTACACAAAACCTTTCTGGAGTGCATGTGATAGTGTTCCAGGTACACATTAAAGTTTGTGTATATTTTTATATTGCCAAATACCCCTTTAGGGGATCCATAGTGATAGATCTCCTTGAGGAATCTTTTTAACCCATTACCTCACCTTTGGGAGCCATTTGATTTTTAGCACTACCGTGAGAGTGCATTCATATTTCATTTTGTTCTTTAAGAAAATCTTTCTCAGTGCAAACCTAGCACAAGCTAAACTTGAATAAATAAAACATCCAAAAAGTGGTGGGAAGTACAGTAACGGCTTTATTAAATTAGTGCAAAAGACACACAGAACTCATTCATAACGTCATTGTTTACTTTGCTTTATAAGGACTTAAGGGATGTTACCCACAAATCCACAAACATTTTATTCTTTTTACTTTCTTTTTTTTTTTTTTAAATCCATTTCTCACAAGAGCAAAATACGAACTGACAAACCAACAGCCTTGTTTGACCTGTCTGCAGGAGACGAGGTGACACTGAGACGAGTGTCATACCAACAGAGCCATGAAAACACAGGTTAGACAGACGACCAGTCTGCAAACCAGTTTAGGACCCCAGACCCGACTGAACATCCTGGAAATTAAACTGGAGTTAATACATGTAAAAGAGGAAATACATCAACAGCACTGAAAACAGTGTCTAAAATATGCAGAAAGATACAGCTTTTTCTCTTTTATTTGGGAGGGGGTAATTGACCGAAGTCAAATTACATAGATTAATCAAGAAATTGTACAATGGTAAAAAATAAAATATATATATAGAGAGTACCCCCACCATTTTACACCGTAACTATAAAGATATATTCCACTCCAGAACTACTAATGCAATAAAAAACAAAACAAAAAAAAAATTAAGACTCCAGAGATTTGACTTTAAACTTTGAAGGCTTTTGGCTACCACCTTGCCCTAAGAAACCACACTCACAGCAGACTAAACACGCCTTAGGTTCTTGCCTTACATTAGTAAACAAAGTCGTACAGTACTCTTTAACCAGAGACAAATAAAATACATCAGAAAGTCTAATTGCTTCTTTTCCCCCCGTTCGGCACATCCGTTTTCCAATGAGAGTTCTTTTAGGCAGTAGCATCCATGACAGCTTCCAGTGGCTTGAAAGAGAAAATGAAGCAGGAAAGGAATAAGTTAAAGACAGGGCGGGGACAGAGGTGGGTAAGTTATGATGGTGCTGGAAAAAAATAATCCGGGGAGGGGTGGGGGTGGTGGTGGTGGTGTCTATAGTTTATCTTCTGTAATGCAGTGGTCCTGGTCAGTTGCCTCAGTCTTGTTTTGATGGGGCACATACATGGTGATGCTCGTCAGTGTTGTAAGAGGGCAACAGACAGATTAAACTTTACAAGCCTGAGAGAGAGAGAGAGAGAGAGAGAAAGAGAAAGAGAAAGAGAAAGAGAGAGAATAATCTGTGAGTGTTTTAAGCAAGACTGACTTTATAAAAGATCAAAAGAAAATCAAAGACATATCTATTTAAAGTTATGATTAAAAACCACTGAAGATCTAAAGACTTTAAACTTGTGATGCCCATTCTTTAGAAAAGTTTAGACAGATGACATAAACATGTCATTGCATTATTAATGTTTTGACTGGTGTGTGTGTGTGTGTGTTTTGGCGTTTTCTTTAAGAAAATTGCAGCATATGCCAATATGTGTGCTCTTTCGATAGTGATGCTGTGGTGCTACATGTAGCATTGCCACCTCACTGCTCCCGAGTTCTGGATTGTTGTTGTTTTGCAATAATGTCCTTCTTCCAATGCCCATGTGGTTTTTGGCCAGGTTCTCTAGTTTCCTTACACCTCTTAGGAGGTAAATTGGCTAGGATAAATTGCCCTATTGGGTGGATGAGTTGTGTGACTATGTTGCCTTGCAATAGGATAGCCACTTGATCTGCCATGACACTGACCATGATAAAGCAGTTACTGCTGTAATGTTCTGCTGGTACGTTTGCTCTACTCTTTGTCCATGTCTGTATGGGTTTGTGTGTATGTGTGTGCCATATTCCTACAGACTGGTTGGTATTTATATCTCACATGCATATGGTATGCATACATTAAAAATTAATTATTAATAAATAATAATAATAGCCATATTTATTGACTTAATACACCAAATGGCTCATTCATTGTCCATCATGACCTTTGATTACAATTTATAATCGAAAAAAAATCTCTATAAAAAAACTCCTTAGAATTCTTTCCAAGTCTCCATCCCAGATGGACATCATAGTCCATTTCCTGTAATACTGAGATAATGCTACAAGAAATTAAACAGAACTTTGATGGTATAAACTAGGCTGGAAAATGCATCCACTCATGTACAAAACTAATATGGAGGGTAGACTTCCCGGATCTTTCACCAGTGCAGTTATTATCATCATTATTATTTCTCTTTCTATCTCCCCCTCTCTGTCTCTCGCTTCTTTTTTCTTTCTTTAAGATTAAAGACCCGTTTTGAAAAATGCAAGCTGTAATTTTGCAGGATGTTCAGAAATGAATTGGCCCGTAGGCCTGAGAAATGATAGACCGATCGAAGCGTGCCAGATCTGATGGGGGAGAATATTTAATAGGAGGAACTATCGATTTTTTTTTCTGTCTTTTTTTTTTTTTTTTTTTTTTTTCATTTAGCCACTTTTGTATTTTAGACCTGAGTGATTTTAAAAGGAAAATAAAAATGAAATACTTCTTAGAAGCTGTTCCAAAAAAATGCTTTTTCGCAGATGACTCCTGCGTGTTTATGCACACACACACACACACACACACACACACACAGACAGATCCAGGTAATTTTTTTTTTACTTTCAAAAATAACAAAAATAAATAGAACCGCATCAATTCACATCACTTCTCCGAGATACAGTCACGTCAATAAACAGATAATCCGACACACATGCACACGCCATCACCTTCACACATTTCTCTAAACATGCCGACACATCACACAACTGTACCTAAAGTTCTTTAAAAGTGGTCTTAATATTAGGTAAACATGTTTCTGGACTAATGTTCATAAAACATTCACATAACGTTATTAAACCCTAATGCTACGTTCTTAATACAATGTTCTTGGAATGTACAAAGTTATTTGTAGTTGAATGTTCGCAAAATGTTTACAGAAAACGTTCTTAGAAAAAAACATAAAAAAGTTCTACCAGCGTTAAGAAAACTGGATATTTTCGTGGTTTTGAGGCTTTCAAACCACGTTCTCAAAATCAGAACATACATTTGTTAGCAGGGAACCCGCAAAACTGTAAAGAGAAGTGCAGTCCTGACATTTGCTGCGGCTTTGAAACCTGGAGAAAATGAACAATCGAGGGAGGCAGGACCAAAGTGTGTTTGATCCAATTAGGATCATCCTGATTGGGAGAAAGTGGTTGTGGCAGCAGTCAGCTGGAGTTGAAACAAACATGATAACATGTGACCTCGGTGCTCCAGCGCTGCAGCCCGATTGCATAATACACAATCTTTCTTTCTTTTATTAGACTGTCTCTCTGTTGTTCTTGAAAATAAAATGCAACGGCAGATGGCTGCTAACATTGCCGCCGAGGGACCTTGACTTAAAGTTGCATCTTTAAAACTGATTGAGCTCGAAATATATCTCTGGCTACACTACATTAAAGCCACTTGGAACATGATTTCCACTAATGCCCTGCAAATGTGGCTTTTAAATAAACCCCCGATAGATCCTGCAAGTTTTAACCTGATTTTAATTAATTAAAAAAAGTGGTCACAGCAAGGTGCACCACAGGGGGATTAAAAAAGGGAAATGCTACTAAATGTCATTCTAAAGGATTTTTCCCCCCTTTAAGATACGGTTCCTCTGCAGTCAGAGTAGATTAAAAGGGTAAAAGCGGTTGTCTTGGTAGAAAAGAGGGGATTTAAAAGTTCAGTGGAGTGCCTGTGGCTTAGTTGTGTGATGGATGGAGTTTGGACTTATTTCCCTGTTTGTGGATTAATTACATTTCAGCCCTCCAAGAATCTTTTATCAGATTAAGAGTAGCTTTAAAAGTCCTGCATAGGTCTGGTGTACTGCTTATTGCCCTTTTGGGTTATACTGAGGTTATATTAAGACCTTTGGACCAAATCTTATAATGGATAATAATTTGTGGAAATGAGACAAAAGTGAATAAAAGAAGTTATTTTTACATTTGAATAGGAGAACGTAAATAAAGTTTTGTATATAGATTTCTAAAAAAGCAGAAATTCCCCTGCGGATGTGAGTTACTGGACCATGACAGAGCTGGTGACAACCTGCAGCAAAGGGTTATATTATCTTTCAGTGATAGCTACTATCTTCTTTACTCTCTGTACTTCTATGCGTATGAACTATTTGCGTATTTTAGAGCTGGATGTACTATTAAAATGAAATAAATGATGTATTAAAAAAGATAACCTATGTTAATTCTGGTTATTTCCCAATGTGCTCTTGTTATTTATATGTTAAAGACATTTTATGAACATATTTATTGACGAGTTGATACAGTCTCACACACGATCAACCAAAACCTGTCAGTTAAATTTCAGATTTTATATCAGTTTATCTTTAACAGTCTGTGTCGGTTTTTTAAGGTTAAGATTCCTGCTTTTTGGCTGTAGAAAATTGAACATGACGTGCTGTTTTGCTCTTACGGCTTAATTAATGTCTTTTTTTTGTTGTTCTGAGAGGTTTTTTCATTCTTATTTCGATTACTTTCTATGTAACATTAGATTTGACTAGTCTGCTCATTCTCCTTTCATCTCTCACATCAACAAGATTTGTCAGCCTGTCTAGACTCATAGAGTGTTGTTTTTTAGTTTTCACACAACTCTTGTGTAAACTCAACAGATCGTTGTGTGTGAAAATCCCAAAAGAACACAAGTCCCCACAGCACTCAAACTCAACATCTATGCCATGGTTAAAGTCACAGAAATTGTCGTTATCCTCTTAATCTCTGTTTACTTTTATGCACTGTACATAAGGATTATATAACTGATATAAACAGATAGTTATTTCCTCTCTCTCTCTCTCTCTCTCTCTCTCTCTCTCTCTCTCTATCTGTATCTACTTATAAATATCCTGGGAAAGAAAACATTTCAAACCTTCACATAACAGTAATGCTGTTACATCAATTTATTTTTTTATACTGACTCATAAGGTTTCCTTAGTGTCAATTTAAGGCTTACCTACAGGGGGCACTGTTGCTATCTGTGTAGTTTGTATATACTACAGCACAAACCACCATTCAGCATTTGTCTCCATGTGCACCATAGAAACTTTGGGGAGAAGCAACACAGCTTCATTTGTTTGTATGGTAGATAACCACGGTTGCATTCATTGACTGTGCTTTAAGCCCCAGTATCTAATGAGCCTAAACCCGTTGCTGAGTAACACAGGGAGGTTTGCAATAACTAGCTGTCTACCTTTTCTAACTAACTGTCTTTCAAATCTTAGCATGGCCAGACTTGAGTAGTCAACCGCGATAGATCTTTGATTTTTAATAAATAAGATCATGTGCATTTGGGAAGAAAAAAAATCAACAAACCTGCACTTTAGGAATCAACAGGGATAGTGTGCTTGTGCGTGTGTGTTGGTGAAGCCAGAACTAATCGGTCACATTGCACGGTGCTCACGATGTGCTGCTGTGTGTAATTAGAGGGTGGCAGACGTAGGTAAGCTGCAGGATTTGGTGCAGGATTTATCAGCGCTGAAAGCTTACCTCACTGAGATACTTAGGTACCTTCATATGGAACATGTTTGTGCTGCTTCCCACACTTCCATACATTATTTATGGCTCCACAAATAGCAAGTGTAGTGAAGTGTTTTATCTGTATGAAGTGGATGAAAAACAGAAAATATGGATTTTCTTTCTACTGCAGTGATATTTAGCCTCACACACACACACACACAGTCACACACTTTCTTATATTTCTAAACAAAACAGCTACTAGTAAATAGTTACTACTTGAATAGATGGATGAAATGGAATCTCTGGTAAGGTTTAGCACAGCTAACTAGACTAGAGAATTGTAAGCACCCAAACACACTCTGTTTAAAAGATAATGTCATCATTATAGGTTTGTTTTCATACTAACACATTTTCACATCAACTTTATCTTATTTTTTAAAATGATGGCAGATATTAACATCTATTAACATTTAACACTCACAGCACATATGAATTGTTAACTCTGATGAGCCATAGGTTTAAGTACGTCCTATTAAAACTGCAGTTTAGATAGTCGTTGATTCCCAAGGAATTCACACTTTGGGACACACTTTGGGGTTTTTTAAACATCCTATTTCAGATTTAGTGTCACTCTTACTCCTATAATACACTCCAAACTTCTGGAAAGGATTTCTCTTACTACTTAAAGCTTAGATGTGGGGATTTGTTCAATCAGCTTCAATAGTATTAGTGAGTTCAGGCACTGGATAAGAAGGTCTGGACTTCAGTGTTTCAATTCATCCTATAGATGTTTAGTGCGGTTGAGGTCAGACCTCTTTGCAGGACACACAAATCTAGGCAAACAATTCAACATGAGGGGCTTTGTGCACAGGGATATTGCTATACTGGAATGGTGGACTTGGTTTTGCCAAGGTGGCAATCAACCAATCATAACCATCTGATTTTTTTTTAACCGAATAAACATTTGTTCTTGAAAAATGAAGACAACTTATAAAAAAATAAGCACAACACAATATTACCACCTGTGCTAAAAGCTGTGCATTTTGTGTAATAAATCGGTACTTTTACATTGAAAACAGTTACTAAACACCATGTTTGAAAGGGCACGAGTCAAGTGCAGCAGTCATTTTGTTTGTGTTGTTTAGAGTTTGCGTTGTGTTACGATTCAGATTCAACTTCAAATTTTGAGGTCAGCTGTTTATGGATATATAATATATATCTGTTTAGCTGTCTGACTAAGATATTGATGGTACCCGGTGTTTGTTTGCAAGGTTTAGTGTTTTTCTTTATGTTTTATGTTAATCTTATGTTGATAATATGAGTTTCATGTTTGTGTTTTTTGTTCATACAATCTGTTAACTTCCTGTCTTGTCATTGTTTCCTATGTATTCCTGTCATGTGATCCATGTGTCATGTTTCTATTGGTTTTCAGTTTTGTCTTGTTATTTGTTTGTTTTGGTCATGTTTTCCTACTACTATATATTGATAGCCGTTGTGTTTCCTTTTGTCTTGGGTTGTGGATGTTTCCTGTACCACCCTGGTGAGTCATGTTTTTGAAGTCAAGTGAAATGAAATCAAGTCAAGTTGGTTAGGTTGAATCAAGTTTGTGTTTGTTTTCCTCAGTGGAGTATGTTACGTTATTGTATCTTAAAATATTTTGCTTCATTCAATCTCAAGAATCCCGAGAATTTTAAAAAAATATGTAACATGTTTAGCTTTAGTTTACCTGAGTGCTGTGAGACACGTAGATTTCACTCATAGATTGCAGTGTCCCAGCAGGAGGACGGTGGAACATTAACAGGTTTTAATCCATATTTAGTGAAACTGTACACAGCTTGTTATTGTAATAGACATAAAATTTATCAAGATACGATATATCGTTTATCGGCCCGGCCTTAATTTAGACACAATCACTAAGGCATTTTACAGTAAAATGACCCTAGCATACAGAAAGGATTCCTCAAGCACTATGATCATGTGTCATGTGTTAGTCATCATTGTAGTGATAGATTTGCCAGCTGATGAACATAATGAATAACACTGTCCCCCAAAGCAGAAATCAAACACAAAGCAACTATTTTAGGACCAAAGACCCTCTCAATGCCTGGCCATTAACATTCACACACTTACAGTGCAATGACGGCATATATTGATAAATACCAAGACGTTTTAAAGAATGTGAGGAAGATTATTAGTATTGAGTAATAAATAAACAAACTAAAGACCACCAGTTAAAACACCAGCTATTGGTTATTGTTTGTGGGGGTAAAGTCACATTAAGTGCTGTAGATAAGATCTGAGAAAGTTACTGGTTAGAAGACGGATAATAAAATAGTGATACAGCGGGAATCAAAAACAGAGGGTGATGGAGACAAAGATAGAGCGTGATGAGAAAGAAAAGGAAGGATGCCTGTAGGTCATTTGGGCTTTGGATTTACAATGCCTTCATTGTGCCATAAATTACAGATGGATTCTTCTGCTTTCCGAACCAGGCCTTGGGCATGGAATTTTATCCCAAATTAGCCCCAAACCTCCAGCAGAACACAAACCTTTAAATCTCGTTAATCTATTTCTCTACTCAGTCGTCTCAGAAATAAGTCCATTAAGGGCCTCTCTGATGAGTGGAGTAAATTATTTATTCTATTGCACATGGTATAAATGGGATATACTGCTTATGCCATGCAAAACAAAAACAACAATAAAAAACAAGGTTGGCTGAGCAAAAAATACAAGTTATTGATGGAACGTAATAAGAAAACAGAGAAATTTTAAATTCCATCGTAAAAAATGTTGCAGCTTTTATGACTGCTTTTATATACCGAGTCAGTTCACCTCTTAGCTAAGAAAAAACAGTCGAGACAAATTTACTATCAAACATTTAAAATCTGTAATAAAATATAAAGACTAGAGCTAACTCAGCTAACGGTATGTCACAAAAGCCTAAACAATGCGCTTTAAACTGCAGAGAAAAGACCTGCACTTAAATACACTCAAGATATGAACATAAATATACAGATATATATACAAAAACATGCAAACTCATAACTCAGTCATAAAATATTTATAATTATACTATCACCATAACATTTCCTTTTGGACAAGAGACATCATCCTAGATTTTATTCACAGAGAGCATGTTGTAAAATAAATTATGTAGATGTATTCCAAATTTACATCTACATAAATTTAAGGGCCTTGACAAACACTGGTTTCACTGGCCCTTAAGACCTCGGCTTGGTGCCAGTAAACATGCTAGAGGTCCTAATGGGGCTATGATCAGCCACAAGGCTAAAAGAAGGCAGACTCTACTTTATTACTATTTACAAATGTTTAACCAAAATAATAGGAAAATGATTTGGAGACTGTGGAGAAATAAAATAAATCTGTGTCATGGAAAGGTTAAAGTTGTAGAAAAATTCAAATGTATCTAATAACCATGCAGTTCATCATAACTTTACTTTACAAACTATAATGTTACTTCCGAGGATGTTAAAGGCAGATTAAATATATAATAAAAAAACAGCAGAATTACCAGATGATGTGGTGGTGGGATTCAATGTGAATTTATTGTTATTATTTAGAAGGGTTTTTTTTAAATAATATTTTAAATAGCTATGCATTATAAAGAAAATCAATTGCACACAATTAAAAAAAAGTATTAAGAAATATGTAAAAAATATCGATACAGCTAACTATTGCGATATGTTTTTTTACAATAGTGTATTAATATTCTAACCTTTAATATATTAATACATATCTAAATTATGTTTTATAAAGAAAATCAATTGTAGAATTGAAAAAAACCCCTCAAATTTTACGTATTTAAATATTTGTAATGCTAGGGCTATGTAAAAATATCGATACAGCTAACTGTTGTAATATTTTTTCACAGTAATGTATTAATACTAAAGGTTAGAAGATAAATTACACACAATTAATACATTTAAATGTTAAGTATTTAGACATATTTAATGCTAGGGCTGTGTAAAACTATCGATACAGCTAACTATTGTGATATTTTTTTCACAATGGTGAAAACTAACCTCTGGTATCAATACATATTTAAATAATATTTTTAACCTGATTTACATTTATGTTAATATTAATTAAAAGCTTTGATTCCTCCTTCACTCCTGTAGTTGTATTTTTAGCTATCTGTGTTATATTTTTTTAGGTATATCGTAATAAAGGCAGGTGGCAGAGCTGAAGATGTTGAGGTTTTCTTTGGGGGGGACGAGGTTGGACTGGATAAGAAATGAGTTCATTAGGGGGACGGCTTATGTTAGATGTTTTGGGGAGAAAGTCAGGGAAGCCAGATTAAGGCGGTTTGGGACATGTACAGAGGAGGGATAGTGAATATATTGGTAGGAGGATGTTAGAAATGAAGCTACCAGGCAGAAGGTAAAGAGGAAGACCAAAGAGGAGGTATACAGATGCGATAAACAAGGACATGAAGTTAGTGGGTGTGAGTGAAGAGGATGCAGAGAATAGGGTTAGGTGGAGACAGATAATTCGCTGTAGCGACCCCTAAAAAGGAACAGCCGAAAGGAAAAGAAGATTGTAATATGTATTGCAGTTGTGGGCTGTATTTATTGTTATTTATCACTTTAGTTACAGCAACTGTTAATAGTTAAGTTTTTGTTATTATGTTATACCAGCTTTTATTAGTTAACTTCTTACCAGCCACTTTTTCATTTCTTCACATCTTAAAAAAAATGTTAACAAGCAATTTGAAAGCAATCCTTTTTTGTTGCTGTGTGTTACCACTCTTTTATAAGTGCTTACAAACACGTTAAAATTTGCATATTGGTTTGCTCTTTGCTTTTTTATTTTTTTTTTAAACTGTTCTTGAAATGTCTATTTATCTAACTCTATAGCATGATACTCACGGAGGACGGAGGACAGGAGCAGGCCGAGCAGCAGTAGCAGATTTGTTTGAAGAGATCCGACTCCGTTGCAGTCCATTCTGTTCTTCTTACAGGTGCACACTTGCACTTTGAGCTCTGTGGTGTTTGTAAGTGGCGGGAAGCCAGAGTCAGTTAGAACCAGAGGGAGGTTGTAGTTGGCTCTCTTCAGACTGTGCAACAGCATGATCTGTGAATGTGTGTCTGTGGATAAAGACAATAGCTTATAAAAAAAACCACTCCTGCGCATTCAGGCATGCCAGCATCCTAAAACATTTCCTGGTCTTATTTCAGTCCTGTCAATCACACTGAAGGTCCTGAAGCATTGCTGTTCTTTTCTTCTGTTCCCCTTTTCTTCCCTCACATTTCAGCCTTGTTCAGGTCAATCTCTATTCTGTTCTGTTCCCTTCTGTTCTTTTTTTTCTGTCCTGTTATATTCTTACATGTGTTTTTTCTTTTTTGTTTTCTTGTCTTTTGCGCTTTTCTAATCTATCATGTTTTTTTTTTTTTTTTTTTTTTATTTCTCATCTGTTCTGCCTTTAGGTTCATAGCTCTACTGTTTTAGTGTCTTCTTGTCTTGTCTTGTCTTTTCTTTTTTTTTACTTATCTTTTTTCTTCAATTTCTTCCTTTTTTGCTCGGTTTCCTACTTTTTTCTTCTTATTTATTGTCTTGGGTTTTGATCTTTTATATGCTGTTGTTTTCCGTCTATTCTTTCGGTTTTCGTTTCGTTTATTTGGTTCTCATCTGTTCCGCTTTCTTCTATTCTGTTCTCTTTTCTTTACTCTGTTTTCCTCAGTGTATTTCCTGTTGTTTGGTTGCTGAAAGCTTTAACTGGCATATTGTAAAAGTACGCAACATATTTTTGTTTCTTTTCTAGCCTTAAGACATGAAATCAAGATTTAATGCAACAGAGAAGTGACAGGGATTAATAGCGCCGTTGCTGAAATGAATTATTTTGTTGTGTGCTACTGCTTCAAACGCGTCCTGACAAACAATTTGCCTTCAATGTCAAATCCCAAAGCAAGCACAAGACCAGTGTTCTTTGCTTACTTCTTTAACTTTGGCTCTGTTTATTTATTTTAAAGTCATTTCTGAATCTCAGATTTAACTATAGGTTTCAGTGTGTTAGTGTATGGGGCTAAACTTGGACTTACTGTTAATCCTGGACATTCTCCACGTCTTCTCCAGACCCAGTTGTTTCCCAAGCTCTATCTTAAAGGGGTCTGTGTTTGGATGGATGTCTTTGTCCCGTGCTCCTATTACTGCCACGTTCACCTCCTTGGCATCTTCACATACCCGCACTACTGAGGGCACCACGTATGGTGCGTTGTCATTTTCGTCCTCCAGATTGATGATCAGCGTACCGGTGCCTGTAGCAGGAGGGTTACCTAGGACCAAAAAAAATTTGAAATAAACAATTTGTTATAAATTAATTAAACTTAGATATAAGTTACCAAAGTACAATTGTAATACTACAAAATATTTCAAAGCAGATCTTGAGCTATCCTTAAAAATGCAAGGTGGCCGGCGCCGTGGTGTAGTGGGTTATGGCACCAGCACCCAAATGTCAATTTCGTTTTATAGGCGTACTGGTCCACAAACGTTTGTCCATATCATGTGTTATTCTCTTTCTTTGTCTTTTGTTAACTTTATTTCCTGCCTTCTTTTTTAACATATTTTGAAGGACGTTTGCTTTATAAACTAATATCAAAGGTTCCACTTTTACAAGATTAAAATGAGAAGTTTAAGACTTTACCATAGTCAAAGAAAAAGATTAAAAGATCGAGGCTGAAAAAAAATCATATACTGTATAAAACCACAAATATTAATCATTAACAAAAAAAGAAAATGATTCTCTATCAGTTGTTTTTTTTGTTGATTTTTTTTTCATGACTGCTTTTGTATAAATTGCTGTACTTAGAGTACAAAAAATAATTTCACATTTTATTCTGGATTAAAAAAACAAACAAACAAACGAATAAAATAAAACAAACACGCTGCTGCAGCGAACCTGCTGGAAGACTTTTTCCATTATGAGCAAATCTGAAAAACTCATTTCCTCACCCCTTCTAACATCCATCTTGATTTGGTTTAATTGTAAACAGTGGAATATGAACTGACTGTTGTTTCATTCGCAGGGAGTTATGAATCCTGAATCTTTTGCCTAAAAAAGGTTTCGTCAGCATCTGTATCTACTGAACCACAATCCAAAGATCTTCTGTCAATCTTTGACAGGTGACAGTAAGATCCATTCCTAATACCGAGCCACACATTTCAAACTACAGCACCCTGGCGAAATAGCGCTGCAGATTGTATTCTGTGACATTTCTGATCCCTTAATGCCTGTTTTCTTGTTTTGACCTCTTTAATTAATTCCCTATCATGTCTAGCCTTGTGTTTTCTGATCGCCTGACCTTCTGTTTGTTTATGCTTTAGAATCCCCACCTGTTTCTTCTGCTTTGTCTGCCTCGATTACTTTAAAAACCCGAACCGGCACCTGCGTTCTTCTGTCTGCACTTGCTGACATCTTAACTGAATACCGTCGGCAATCAAAAGAGAAAACATCCACTTTAGCAAGATTCGCTGCAACTCGAGATTAGTCCCTATTGAAACGCCACCTCTGTTGAAAAGCCGGGAGAAGGTGGACAGTCTGTCAAAATGCTCAAGTCATAAACATCACAGAAATCAGATTCATTTCAATGCCACTGTTACAGCATCACTGCGAAAGCATCCAGACAGAAATGACAGAGCCTTTGTTGGCATGTTAAAGGCTGACGCGTTCTCATTAGAGCTTACAGAAAATCCCCCAAATCAAAAGCTTTTTTGTTTGTGGTTTTAACAATAATTTATCAGACAGGCTAACATTTTTTAACCCACTTGTTCCAGAGCACAAATCCTTGCTGTTCAAACCAATAGTACAGACTGATAGTGTAAACTATTATCATTATAATATTTTTATTATTGTTATTATGCAGTCATTTTTTGTACACAATTTTAAGTGTTATATTTATATAGCGATAATTTTAGTGATAATTTTATCTATATAAAATATTTTTATCACAATATTTTTGTATATCATAAGTATAATGGCATAAAAATAGATAAAAATATATATAGTCAAAAAATCATATACTTTACAAAACCACAAATATATATATATAATTCCCACCTGTTGAATTGAATTAAATTAAAATGCCTTTAATCCGTTCCGAGTCCCCAAAAACAAAGCAAAAAGTCATCTGAGAGATTGAAAAACTCCTGGGTTAGGATAGTCGTATATATATATATATATAGAATTCAGAGATATGTAACACACACACACACACACACCCAAAGGGCAATTTAGCGAACACAATCCACCTAAAGGCATGTTTTTAGGAGGTAAACAATTTACCCAGTTGAAGAGCTTACAGTTATGTCTGCACCCACATATGAACTCTTTAGACACCTGGAGCTCACGATTACATCCTGAGGCAACAATGTTTCCTGCTCTGCCACTGAGCTGCCTGGAATCAGGCCCTATGAGAGCATTTTGGAAGGCAAAAAGTCAAGACTCTTCACATCACATAACATTCTGACATAAACCTGAGAATGTCTGCTATATCACAGGCAGAAAAAAACTGCTGTTGTTCTGTAGCGTAAATACTTGTCTTTAATTCTGCATGTCTAAACAATTTTTGTAGCTGTTAGAAAGTTTAAAATAGAGATTGTAATACACACCGACCCAAAATAACATGTTTCTTTATCGGCTTCCCAAGTTAATAACAATTTGGTACACTAAAATAGAAGCGTCTTCTGATGTTTAACTGTTCATTAGAAGAGCAGCAGGTCCAACAGATGCTGATTGAGTCTCAACAAAAACAGCAGATGGAAAGTAAAGATTGAGGCCGAGACACAAACAGACACTCTTGATGCTTAGAGATTTGTGTTGACATCATGTACACACACGTGCTTGGATTTGCATGAATTGTGTCTGACCTGCAAGACTATTTACAGTAACACACAGACGTACTTTTAATACATTTATTTACTGGTTTACAAAAAAAACACCCTTTTTCTCCAAAACCTATAATTAAATATTAGTATGTACAGTGTGATGAAAGGCTAACAGACACAGATAGTGTAAACATTAGTTTTCTTTTAATGATCTATCTAAAGGTAGATTGTATTCACATAACATTTTATTGTTATTATCACAGTATTTTAGGCTGTGGTGGCCAAATGGTTAAGGTGCTGAGTTGTTGATCTGAAGACCAGAAACACCTGGGTTCAAGCCCCACCGCCGGCAAGTCAACCACTGTTGGGTCCTTGAGCAAGACCCTTAACCCTTCCTGCTCCAGGGGTGCTGTATCATAGCTGACCCTGCACTCTGACCCCCAACTTACTAAGATGGGATATGAGAAAAATGCATTTCATTGGTTCTGTACATGTACCTTGCACAATGACAATGAAGTTGAATAATAATAATAAAAAAAAAATTTAATTTCTTTGTCCTTGGTTTCAAATAATTAATGTTTGTGCACATGGTGGGTGTGGCTTAATCCCATAATACATTCTGGAAGTTGACATGTTGAATAGGTTAAATTTTAAAACAACAACATCAGCAATAAAATATATTATTTTGAATATTTTTATTATTAGGGGTGGGTAGTAACACAGCTTAAGTAGATTTTGGAAAAAAATATACTTTTAAGAGTAGGTTTAACTAGTCTGACTTTTACTTTCAATCAAGTTAATTTTTAATCGCAGAAATTTACTTTTATTTTTAAGTGTTTATTATGAAAATGTAGATTTAAGAGATATCATGTTATGTAGAATGAGATCATGAATCTCGCAATAGGCTCGGAGAATAATGGCCGAAGAGGGAGAAGAAGAGATCATATCACTAAATACAGGACACACATGGTCTCACGTTCATTTAAACAGTAGTTACATGATGCGATGTATTCTCTGTGCACAAAAACAAGTTTACAAACAGCAATTCCAGCTCCAACCCGAGAACACGTGTTGCCCTATGTTTCATAATAATGGCTATTTTTTTCTGTAACAATGTCCATTTTATGCTTACTGTAAGTTACTATAAAATCCCACACATTGACTTCTTCTTTGTCCTTTTAACGCAGTTGATTGTTGTTTTTTTGGGGGGGGATTTGGATTTCACTTCATTTAATCAAATCGAAATTATCTAGTAACTCACTACTTTTACTTAAATCAGTTTGAACATTTATACTTTTACTATTACTTGAGTAATTACTTTTCTAAGTAGTTTCACTTGTACTTTAATGAATGTTTTGCCTACTTTATCCATCTCTTCTTATTAAAAGTAAACCGTACTGAACTTTAACAATGGAGGCAGGTGAAAAGAACACCGATTTAATTTAAACATTGCTCATGTATCCTAATAGACTATAGGGCCAAATGTTTGTGGACACTTCAGCAGCATACAGAAAGTGTCTAAGATATACACCGCTGTCTAAGATATCTCTATATCGATTCCCAGCACCACCGAGCTACCACCCCTGGGCCCCAAACCCTAATTTATAAGCTTTATAAATGAAATAAATGAAAGTCGCTCCGGAAAAGGGTGTCTACCAAATGCCATAAATGTAATGTAATGTATATTGTAATGTAATGTAATGTATATTCTGTTACATAAACATTTACCTTCACTGGACAAAAGAGGCTTAAACCTTGCTCCAGCAGGACAAAGCCTCTGCGCACAATAGCTCCAGGAAAACATGGTCTGTTACAGTTGGCGGAGAAGAACTGCACAGAGCATTGATCATAATACAACGAAAAACAGACTGCCCCCTAGACCTCCTCACCTGACATTAGAACTTGTACTATTATAGTAAAATCAAAAGTAAAAAAAAACCATGCGATATTAGAATTAGAATCAGTTCTAATTGGTTATAACCGTTCTAAAAACCCCAAAGCCCATAAGATGAAATAAGAAAAGTTTAAGCTTTAAGCTTAGCTTTACAAATAAATCCCAGACACCAGAAAAAGTAATTCATGTGCAGTGCACCCTATTTCACTTCTATATGGCATATTCATTTTTTAGGAGGATAAAAAAGTTTTCAGCAGCCTCAAAAGATAGATGTGAGAAAGACATAGCAAATCTCTCCTGCTTCTTCACACACCAGTAGCCATTTAGTTTCAGCTCACAGGAGAAAGTGCTGTTCATTGCATAGGCTCTATAAGGCTGACTTGGGTACCTATTCATGCAGGTTTCTTCAATACACTTCTAGCTTAGGTTCTGGGTGTTGCATAGACATTTGACATCCCCTAAGACAACAAAACAAAAATCCTATAGTTTGTGACACTCTTTTCTTGTGACACTTACATTTTCATACCATTATTTACAATACATCTACTGACTATCTACACAACATACACAAAAACAGTGCGGCACCTTGGCAATGAATCCATTTGTTTAATCATCCTATTTTAGATGTAGTCTTACTCTTACCCCCATAAGAAACCTGTTCACTTCTGGAGATGCTTTCCACTAGAATTTGAGTCGTGATTTAGGATTATTTCATTCAGCCACAGAAGTATTAGTTCAGGTGCTAATGTAATTTACCCGAGTGAGAAGAAACCACAAAACGCAGGGATATGCAATAAGCGTTCACAGAGATAAGCTCAAGCTCAGGATCAAACCAGGGAGCTGTACAGCTACAAAGCTGCCCGCTGTGGTATCATGCCACCTGCTAGCAATTACATTAGCTAAAAAAAAACAGACGAGTTAAAAACGCCTGGAGAAATCTACCATTCCTGCAGCAAAGCAACAAATAGATCATTAATTAGTTCCTTAGATGCAAAACTCTACATAATCTAGAAATTAGCTTTTTTATTTACTTAGGTGTGAACACCTCCTGCCTAGGGTTATATACAGGGTTATATATAGATAACATACGCAGATTCTTTTCACGAGTTCATAGATTTTCATCATTATTTTTTTTAAACATAGCAGTATGTTGTATGTTACAAAAAAAACTGATTTCAAACAAAATGATTCTTCCATTTGTGGGTAGAAAATTAGCAGCCCAATGAATATTAATGATAGTCTCACTGCAAGCAGCTTATTAGTTAGAAAAACATGTTACAAAATGTATTAATATACATGGGATGTTTTTCATGAACAACAGGAAATATTCATTAAATTTCCCTAAAAATGCCAAAAATAAATTAAAGCTTAAATACCGTATATTCCAGAATTAAAGACTGGAACTAAAAACTAAACATTAGCTTATGCTGTTTATCATATCTTCTTCTTCTCCTTTCGGCTGTTTTCTTTTAGGGGTCCGGAGGGGACCCAGACCAGAATCGAACCCAGATCACCGGAGCATAGCTATGTATGTGGATGCTGGCACCGGCCTAATACCTTTTTTTAATATAAATACAATAAAGACTAAAGTGTAAAAACGCACTGTAACATATAACCTTCAAAATTTTCATACATATCATGCATTTGCATCCAACCGGATGAGGCCTTAAATTTGTATACGTATATGTATATCTTTACCATATGTCTATAATGACTGCTTTATCAAATAAAAAAAAAGTTTAATTGGAAAAAAAACCTCACAACTGGATTTACATGTCTCCCAGTCAGTGCTTTATTTCCCACTAAAGATATTAATCTAGTTTAATGTCTGTCCACACTAAAACCCCACAGTGTTGTGTAATGTGGTCATTAATCTTACAAAAATGACTGTAAAGCTATACAATAACCAGCTGCATCATTAAAACCAGTTGAAATGCCTATTTGCCTCCACAGTTGTTACTCTACAACAAAGAAATTGCTTTTCCTATAGATGAATAGCCTAAATGTAATCAGGCCATGTGCCTTTATTGTATAGATCATTTATAAGGATATAAACTGCTAGATATATACGACAGCCCAGTGGTATTTGGCTGCAGGGTGACCATTAAAATGATAAAAAAAATACACCAAACCTTTCAATATTCTAACAGTGACAGCATTTACTACCTAACCATAATACACCTCTGTTACAGACACCCTGAAAGCTTTTATGGTTCTGTGACCTGCTGCTGGGAAAACTGATGGTTTCAAAACAAAATTATCTTGGAAACTCACTCTGAGAAACTCAATCAGGAAGGTTTACACCGTTATTTAGCTGACAGCACCTGGGCTTGGCTTTTCTTTAGAGATATTTTGTAGTTACATGCTGGGAAACTATTCCAAAAAGTTGTTCCCAAAAGTCATTTAAAGATTTCATGATTAGGAGCTGTTAAAACTAGTTAGAAATACAGAAACACATGTTATTTATAGGGAAGTGGTGGCTCATGGTCAAGGTGTTGGACTTGAAGATTGTGGGTTCAATTCTCAGCTCCACCAAGCCACCACTGCTGAGTCCCTAAACAAGGCCCTTAAACCCCAATTGCTCAGTTGTATAAATGAGATAAATGTAAGTCCCTCTGGATAAGAGTGTCCGCCAAATGCCGTAAATGTAAGTGTATTGCGCAGTATAAATTTAAATCTAATTACGCTGAACTACAATGTATTTCAATCTTGCGAAATATATGCGAATATATGCGAAATGCCTATCTCGTGTAAATGCCACACATTGTTATATTGTGTTTTTTTACAGTATCGTTTGATTATATAATTGCGACATGATAGTGGTGGTATTAAGAGGTGTATCGGTCAGGTAAGTCCCCACTGAAGGCCCAGGTACCAAATACATATCCCGCCACTGGTATTTACACTTGGTTAATGTATATATCGAAATATAGAAGGAACTGTAGTGAACTGATAAACAATATTTTAAAAGAGTATGTCATGTTATTAGAGAAATACTGATTTTAACTTGCTCCAGATGATGTACGTGGCACAATTGCGGTTGTAGTGTGGAGGTTTGGAGTTTTTTTAATGAGGTTTCTTGTTTTAAAAATGGTTTTCAATCCAATAGTATTTACTGAGAAAATGGATGCCTTATGTTTCCCGAGCGCTGAAGCAAATTGGCTCCTTTAGCAGGCTGATTCAACAACAACAACAAAAAAAAATAAATCTAAAATTCACATGCACCTCAATCATCCCCTGTCAGGCATTATGCCCATCTTGAATAAACATGACTCTACCTTAAGCAGACATCAGCTTTGAAGCAAAGAAAAAAGAAATCTGATCTGCAATTAAACCCAGGTCCTGCTTATTCACAAGAGAATTGGCTGGAACTTGCACAAGTTTCCAATTAAACCTGCAAGTCCCCGCAGAACAAAACTGACTGATTAGCCTCCTGTGCCCTCTTTAATGAAAGACTAGAATGGCTGAGAAGCATCTCTCTCTCTCTTTTTCTCTCTTTAATAACACAAAGCTGAGCCTTTCATCAACCCATCCTCGTCTGACTTTGCACTGCTGGTAATAGTCTTCTTAGCAAGAAACCATGATTAAACTTCATTTTCTCCTGAAAGCTTTTAAACAGAAAAGCGAAATGCTGAATATTATTGGGGACAGTAATAATCGTATGACATCCCTTTTTAGATCATAGTACAGAGCCGAATAAATACACAAATAGTTCATTTGCCACCAACTGTTAATTTAGCCCAATGGGAGCCGTCTGACATTTTACAAGCTGTCACTGATTTTTACTGCTTTTTGTTGACTTGTTTTTTTTAATAAAACAAACAGCACTTTTTTTTCCACTGCCATTACTGACCGGGAAAAACATTCAGCTAAAAAGATTTCACTTCTCTTTTTTTTTTACAAGCAGACCACATTTTGCGACTGGTCTTGTAAAACCCATGGTTTGAACTTTGGGCTACAGGGGCATATGCTGGCCAGTGGTGAGTTAATTATACAGATCAGAGAGCAAAAATACAAAACCCGACTCCTGGAGTAAAATTTGCTGTAATACTGTATTATTATTTCAATCAAACAAATAATTAGAGCTCTTATTGCCCTCTTTTTAATGGACCTTTTAACCAAAAGCCAGCAGAAAAAACATGGATTCCATAGTGACATGTGGCTCTGCTACTGAAAAGAAACTAATTATGGGCTGGGCTTATGTTCCAACATGTATGCGCTAATGAGCATTGGCAGAAATAAGCAGTTACCGGTGAGAAGTATAGAAAAGCAAATACTCATGAATGCTCGATTTTTACACTACCAACTATAGATGTTAGACTACATCAAACACGAAACCAGATCTTTCCCTATCCAACCTTTTCTGTCCTTTCAAAAAATATTTGTGTACACACAAAACTACTAAAACCAACTAAAAACAATAAGTGCTGTAATTCTGCCTCCTCTAGTAGCAAAAGAGCAGAAGGTTTAGCGTTATTAAAGCTAATAAGGTCAGTGGCTTCTGCAGCATAAACAACAGCATGTAATCTGCTATTGTTGTTGCGGTTACGTGACGTGGCTATGTTTGACTACGGGTGAGATGTGGGCTTATGACATCATTGTTTCACATATATAAGGACTGGCTGTACACATGAAAAGTGGCATTTTTTAGATTTATTTCGCTGGAACATGTTTCAAAAACAAGCAGTTTCACTCTCCCATAACGCCGAATCTGCATATTCAATACACAATTTTTGCATATGCAACTAAACGGATCTCTGTGTGGACGCGGCCGAGGTGTCCTCAGACCATGATGCTTTCTTTTTCAAGTCTAGGCCTGTTCTTCTATAAAAAATGTAACCTTCCTACTTGAATTTTGTTGATTTGTTCACTTTGATTTCCCTCTAAATATTTTTCTTTGTTTTGTAGGAAAAGTGGTAGCTCATTGGTTAAGGTATTGGGCTGCCGGTAGAAGATAATGGGTTCAATTCCCAGCAAGACCCTTAACCTGTAATTGCTCAATGTGATAAAAATGAGATAAATGTAAGTTATTCTGGATAAAGTGTCTCCAAATGGCAGAAATGTAAATGTAACATTAATGTTAGATTTGTATCATGTCAATTTGCATTACCAGGCCTTCTGTCACACCTGTTACTCGATTCTCCAGTTTCAGGTTACAGATTTTCATTTTGTAATGCTGCCCACCTGTATCCGAACCTCTGCTGTGAACTGCCTTAAGGCAATACTTACTATCCATGCCTACATCCTGCCAACTTTCTATGCATGTTGCACTAGGATACTAAACTGTACTCAATAAGCAACATACAACAATTTAATTTCAATCTGTGCAAAAATGCAATATCAAAGTATTATTTTGGGGATGTGGGAATCAAGTAAATATGTAAGTAAAACAGATAAGGCAACCGATTAGCAAAACACAACCCTCGGTTTACAGTATGTTCCACTAACTTGATTTTTTATCCGGATATTCATATTAACTTGTCTTTTGCTGCATGATACCAGCAGAATTTGAGTCAAAAGATCAGAGGCAATAAAGAATAAACTCATTTACCAGGTGCGTTTTTGACTTGCTCACTCTCTGAATTGAGTTAATATTTATATTCAATTGTTTTTTATTGTTTTGCACAGCTCTAGATCTTCACCCAGGGTTTTTTTTCTCTTCGTCTAACATGTCAGTGGGTGCTTATGTCACACTTCATTTATCAACAGATCATTGAGCTGCTTCTTCATGTTTTTATGATTGTTATGCCTTGCTGAATCAAGTGTACTTTTACACATGGCACATTGTTGCTGAAGTGCAAATTATTGTCTTTGTGGAGTTTATTCTTTATGTTCTTCCATGAATATGTTTCCTGCCTGTTTCCTGGATATTTGACAAACATATCAGGATTGGTTGAAGCTATCAAATTGGCTCTATTCTCAAAAAAAAAAAAAAAGAAAGAACGAACGAACGAAAAAAAAAAAAGAAGTGTAGGCGTGTGTGCATATGGTGTCTTGCAGAAAACCAGCATGTGTTCCTGTCTAACATCTCACTCTTATCGCTACTAGTATAAAGCATTTATTAAAATTAGATCATGAATGAATTATAGAGTGACACAATGTCCTGGAACCTCCACCGGCTCTGTGGGCTACACCAGCTCTTCCTGATGCTCAGTTTAATGTTACTGGAGTTCTCTTGACAGCTCCTGTTGATAGATTTTCATTTTGTACTTTAGTGCATTTCGGAGAGGCGTCCTGTTCTAGGTAATGACACTGTGGTGTCCCATTTTCTACTTTTACTGAAGATGATCTTCATGATGTTCCATGGTGTGTCAACTTTCTACTCCTGATTAATACTTTTTTTCTTAGTACTCTTGGATGAAATTCCAAATGCCTTGAATGTAAATACAAATGCACTATTGCCATTATATATATAAGAGAGTAGCACATGGTCAAACAGCATGAAGTCTCACCACATGCTAGCGTTCCTGATTAACACTCACTCACAAGTCACACTTTGCTGCTGTACACTTTGCTTTGGTTTCTGTGACATTACTGCCCTATATGACAAGCTCAGTCTACTGAAAAATCATTTATTATTATATTAAGACACCACTGACAAGCCAGACGGCCTCTAATGGAGGCAAAACACAGAACTAGACATGCAGATGCCTTTTCTCAACAAGTGAGTCAGAAAGAAATCCACTTTTATACGTGTCAGGGTATTTTTAGTGATGGTGCAGCGCGTCTAATAACTTGGAAATATGCAGCAGATTTAATATGGCACTTTTCATCTCTGCCACAGCTGACATACAAACAGGATATCGCAATAAAAAATAAGATTGAGTTACCAAAAAGCGAAGAAAGCGAATAATGAGTACATAATCAAGCAAAACGAATATATAAGCATGTGAGAGTATGTACCGATACTCGTGTAATTGTTCACAGTCAAACAGGAATGGACTGAATAAAGGAAAAGAGTTAAAGAAAAAAAATACGCCTGAACTTCAGACTGGAATTATACACTTATTTTACACTAGCAGCATAGAACCTTCGGCCATATCAAAACATTAGGGTCCTTCTTTCGATGAAAGACGAGCAAAATTAAGTAAAGTTACAGAAGTTTGCTTGAAGCTGCAGTTTCACATATCTGTTTGTTTCTGCGCATAAGAAAAGGTCATGTGGGTGTCAGACAGACCTTTGGGAACTGTAGAGATACACACACCTTCACATCTTCACCTATGCGTTCACTCTGATCCTTTGTTTCACCTCCTCCTTTTTGTTTTGTTTTTTTTTAAATCTGTGTTGCCCTGCTTTGTTCTTTCCCGTCTTTACCCAGCTTCTGTCAGCCGTCAGCACCGTCCCCCTCTATGGTCACCGAGGGAGCCGCAACATTCATCTCCTGAGCTCTCCAAATAAAGACATAGCAGACTGGACTGGATCAATAACCTGTTACTGACCAGCAGGACTCTCGGGTCATGCAATCATCTGACAGCTCATAGCAGACTGGGGTGCCTATTATGGACTATGCGTTATCAGGGATAAAATAATAAAAAAAAATACCACAGGAAAAATTGAGTCAGTACAAGTGCTAACACACCTCAAAACAACAAACTCCTCACACAGATTAAAGGTGAACATGCTGATCAGATTTAGCCTGACATCCCTGCACTGGTTCACAAAACAATGACATTTGAGAAGAAAGACAAATATTGGGTTAGCAGCGCCAGAAATAGAAAATTTAGCTGTGTGACTGTCTGTGTCAGGACGGGAAACAGGGCACAGTAACGAATAATGATAAAAAAAATTAATAACAACACCACCATTACATGTCTAATGTACATAGAAATTTGACTCAATTCAGCCATTTAGTATTTAAGCAAGAAAAGTCATGTCTTTAAAACTCTATACAGGCTTGTAGGGCAATTTTCTGAGTACCCTATCAAAATAAGAGCCTCCTAACCGTATACCTGACCAATGAGAGCGCCTTAAACGAGTATCTGATTGTCTGGTATGGCACCTGCTAGATCAAAAGACACTTTAGAGAGTCCTAAAAGGAGCTGAACTCATCATCTAAAACAAACTTTTAGCCTTACAGGACATGTTTTGCAAACGATGTCTGAGGAACACTAACACAACGCTAATCACAGTTGTTCAACCAACTGCCATTAGGACAGAGCTACCAAAGGAGATATTGGCTAACGCAACTGCACAATTGTTAGTGCAGCATCTTCAAGCTGTGTAGTCTGCTATTTTTCTAACAAAGAAACAACTCGGGAGATAAACGAATCGTTTCTCTCCACCACAGACTGCCTAGCCAGAGCTTATAAACCTACAACGTGTCAAATGGGATGATCCGGGCGTAGAACTAATCATGTTTCCCATTGTTCTGTACAATGTTACGCATACGCTCAATACAAAATGAACAAAGTTCTCTCTGAGACGACTCACTGTTCCTGAGTCCCAAATCATCATATTTAAACTTTATTTTTAAACTTTATATTGATCATTTTTAAACTTTTATACAGTGAAGTAAATTATACTTTACTGTATAATTTAGCAATATCTCTTAAAATAACTTTAATCCAGCATAACCAATAATATAGTATTTTTATTTTTTAATGTAATGCAGATCAAACCTGGCTTTTTCAGGAGGCTAATACTTAATACCATTCTGCAAATGTTTGTGCCAGCAGTAGTGGACAGTGCCATTCATGCTGTGGTGTGCTGGGACAGCGGGATTAAGGCAGCTGATGCAAACAGAGTGAAAGCCAAGCTTTGTACATGTGGAAAGACTTGAACGCCACATATGTGCCAAAGAATAAAAACAGGAAGTCATTTTTTTCTATCGTATAACACCTAGACAGGGGTGTATTTTAGGCTATACTATAGACATCTTTAGATTAACAGCACACTACATATCAACATTTATGGGCCAAATGGTTGTATGACTGACATGTACAGCAACCAATCACAGTTTGTTTTGTTCAACATGTTAAAGTTTGTGTAAATATAAAGTCGACGTTCCTACAAAAACAGACCTGCGCACAACCAGATAACACAACGTAATAATAATTCTATACTGTAAACATTAAATCATTTGGGAAATCCAGTGTTTAGCTTATTCTGATAATAGTTTGTCACTAGACAGCTTCCTTCTTCCAGGAGGGAACTAGCGTATCATGACAGTTTTGTTTCCCTGCATTTCTAATCATTAAAGCTTTATTACTTTTTTCACATTTGTTTCTCTTTGTAGTAACGATCTGTGTTTTTTTTTCTGTTTCTGTAACTAGTGCAACTGCTGGAAAGAAATTTCCCAGTGGAATGATTGCAGTTCATTTGCAAGTTAATTTGTAGCCACAAGACTCTCATTCCAGGTCGTGAAATCTTAATGTGTGTGTAGCGTGCAGGCTATTTTATACCTATTAATAGTTTTTTTTTTAACTTGAGTTATTGAATTAATAACATAACATTGATATTTTGGTTAACTAAATGTCCTGTTCTATAAATAAAATGTGCCCATGGGCTAATAAAAATAGCTAATCATTTTGTATTTTTTTAATCTTTTTTTTATCAGATTGAGATTTGTTTAATCTTTATTAGTAGTTTATTATAAACACTCTACACACATATAATAAACACACTACACAACACATTAAGATTTTACAACCTGGAATGAGATGTGGGGTAGTGGTAGCAGAGTAGTTAATGTGTTGGACCATTAATCTGAAGATCTGGGTTTGATTCTCAGCACTACCAAGCTGCCACCGCTGGGCCCCTGAGGAAGGCCCTTAACCCTCATTTGCTTAGTTGTATAAAAGAGGTAAATGCAAGTCGCTCTGAATAAGGGTGTCTTTCAAATGCCGTAAATGTGATGTAAAAGTATAATTTTTTTATAATGTTTGTCTGTTTTTAAAAATAAATACATTTAGCACATAGCTACTGTTGGTCCTAAGACCAGTCTGATCCCGAGCTCAGGTTAATACTTTATTTTCTCCGGTTGTTGAAGCCTATAAACCTGCCGGATTGGTGAACTAACCAGAGTGGCTCAGGTGATAGACTATGTACTGTTTCACAATAATCTGCTAAAATTAAATAAAACTTTATTAATAACATAAATTTTAAATAATACCTCATCAGCATTGAAAATCTTTTCAGAAAACTAAGAAGATCTGCTCGTCTCTTATCTCAGATCTCATGGCTCCTTTTTTTGAATTTTCGGTCTTGTCATGTTTCACAAGACTCCTGTCTAGTCCCACTTATACCCTCATTTGACATAAGATGACAGACATGTACAGAGAAAGGGGATAATGACATGGGAAACACCTGAGCACAAAGAAAAGAAAATCACTCCTCATGTCATCAGTGCATTCATGTAGAAGAAAAAAAAGTGACAAAAGGAGTGATGGGGAAAGAGAGCAGGTGAGGAAGATGATTCTTTCCTGATTTACCCTTTGGATTTGTTTCAGTGCATGCCACTGGCAGACCTCTGTAGCTAAAGAAATATTACACTGCTTTTAATCAAGTACTTCCAAATAGTCATTGTTCTTCTTTCTCACTCGCATCATGAATAGGATAAAGTGCCAAGGTGAAGAAACTGATCGCTAAATTGACTGACACACATGAGAGCCCTGATAAACCCTCTTCCCAAACACCAGATCCTTTTGCTCCCATCTGAAACAACCCCCTGCAACAATTAGGGACACCTCATCGACTTTAGGTTAATTTAATCCCCTCAAATGCCAAGTAAGAGGAATAACTACATTACCCAGAGATCAGTGAGACCTTGCGTTGTGTTCCTGAGACCGTGTAATTTTCTGTGCTGAGAGGATAATGCATGACCCTGACTGAGCTCTAAGCTCCACTGATGACTTGTACAAATAACTCTCCAGAGGGTTCCAATGTGATATTGGCAATGGTTCTGCCTGCAATTTAAAAGACAAAGCAGTCACCACTTAGTATTCATCACACCCTTTATTGCCATTTACAAACGTTCAGGGCCAATTATGGAACGGGTGCCAATTCATCCTACTAGTAAGTCGGAGTTAAACACATATTGGGCCAATTACAGTTGTGAAATTGTGCCTTTGTAGGAAGGTAAAAAAAACAAAACAAAAAACATGCTATATGACAGAGGACCTACAAAGGTCCTGGGGGTTTAGAAAGCTTAGACATTTACAGCATTTGGCAGACACTATTATCAAGATTAACTAACAGTTATCTCAGCAGAGCGTCATGCTCTGATGGCCTTAGGAATTGAACTCATAACCTGCTGATTACCAGTTTAACAACTTAACCACTGAGCTACCACTTGCCCCAAGCAGATGGCAAAGGCTTGAATAATTGTGTAGCTTTAGATGACACTCCACTTACCATTGTCTGTTGCCATGAAGACTGCGCTGTAGCGGTTATTGCGGACATGTGGAGACTCACGGTCCAGCGTGCCTGTAGTGTTTACTGTGCCCTTCACTGGGTTTACACTGAGCCAACCTGCTGGGTCTTTTAGCACCGCAAACCTGAGAAGAAATCAAGGAGGTAGACACTAATTTGTAATGACTCATAAAATAAATGCATTTTCTCTTTACAGTTTATAGAAGTCATAAAACAAGTGTCATGTGTTGCATGTATTCTGTTGCTTGTCTGATTATGTTAGAAGCAGGAGAAAAACTCCTTAAAAAAACGCTTTGTAAACGAGCGAAGGAGGTATTTATTATATATGTGGCTTTATTTACTATGAACCAATTGTGAATGTTGTATAGTAGTAGCTAACCAGATCTTTAAACTGACAGCAAAAAGTCTGCTTGAACATTGGTTGCTTTGAATAATAAAGGCCCGCCCAAGAGGACATATGACTGACAGGTGAAGCAACCAACGACACGTCTCTTTCACAGTTTTTATTTCTCTCAGCAGTTCTCCGCCTGAAGAAAGTGTTGTTTTAATGACTTTTAAATATGACGCGGAAGCAACATGTTATATAATCATTTAATTTTTTTTGTCCATTGCATTCATTGATTATCGCATCATTTTACTTCCCTTTCTGGTCAGTACATCCACCATGAGTTGTTTTGCCGTGTATAGTGTAAATGCAGATATCGGATACAGGTCAGTCTAACTCAAGAACTCTGATTAATGATCATTGACACCGTTGTTAACTTAATAATTTACATATTCGATCAGACGCCTTTGGGCTGATTGCAGGTGGACAGTTAAACAACACAACACACACACATCTCCTGGAAAACCTATACACTTCAACCTAAGAGAATACTTCAAAATGTCATGAAGTGTTTTAGGTAAATGTCCTGTCTGCACCAGATGTTCAGCCAGCGGTCTATAGGTGTGAGGCTGGGACTAGTTGTAAAGTAACCTTATAAAAATATCAAGCTATCAATCTCACTCGTGTGTGTGTGTGTGTGTTCATCCACTTTCTTTGTCAGTTACATAACTACAGATCTATTCTATTAGTTGATTTACAGTCACTGAATAAATTATCATAGTAAATAAATGATATGCTTTTAAATAAATGAATTAATAATGAGTGGGGATTTTTACAAGAATATAAATATGCGCGCTCTAGGTAAGAAAGTCAACACAATGTACTGTGGAGTAACGGTACATCATTTGGTGTTTAATTCCTCTTATTATATATTTATGAATCAAACCACTGTTCAGAATCAATTCCACATTGTTGTCCATTATACAGAAACTCTTGCCAATATCAACTAGGAGCAGTCAGAGCCGATGCCAGTGCTTATGCAATGCTGAAAACAATAAAAGATTTAAACATGGGGTTTTTATTTATTTATTTAACTTGTCGATGAGCCTCAATAAGTTTTTAACTAACTTGAAATAAAAAAAAAAAAAACCCAACTAAGTTCCTGCACAAACTTACTGACCACCTTTAAAAAAGTGCAATACCAACTGCACCACAGACGTCCTCACTCGACATAAGTGTCTGATCTTAATAATGCTCTTGTGACTGAATAAACACAAAGTTTCAGTCATTCTTTAAAATACAAGGGAAAGCATTCCCAGGTGAGAGTAGCTTATAATAACATGAAGCTAAAATAGCATCTACCATATGTTACTGCACTATGTATCGTTTCAGCATTGACATCACAATGTGTGTCTCTGCAATAGTCACATTACAGGATGTTGAGTGTGGATTATAGTTCAGAAGGCTTTGTGGATTTGTGGATTAACTGCAAAGTTGAATAATAGCGTGAAAGTTTAGCATTTGCACCTTGTTTTAAGTTCTGTTCTTGTGTAAAAGTTTTAAGCAACTTTAAAGCATTCAGCCTTTAACAAAGATTAATTGTAGTATTTATATGGTAAAGACTACGCAGTGGGATTTGATATTTAATTATTATTTAATTTCTGTATCTGAATCTCCAGAAAAACCTAAAACACTGTTTATTTCATTTGCATCCTTGTTTTATTGTTCATTCATTCATCTTCTACACCCGCTTATTCCCTAATTGGGGGTCACAGAGATCTGCTGGAGTCTATCCCAGCCGTCTCTGAAAGGGTCGAAAGGCAGAAGGGGAACCCTCTGGACAGGTCGCCAGTCCATTACAGGGCTACACACACACACATTCCTATGGGCAATTAGGATCATCAATCATACATGTTTTTGGACTGTGGGAGGAAACTGAAGAACCCAGAGTAAACCCACGCAAGCACAGGGAGCACATGCAAACTCCACACAGAAAGACCCCTGTCCGGGAATCGAACCTGGAACCTTCTTGCTGTGGAGAACAATGCTAACCACAAAGCCACCGCTCTGCACGTTTTATTGCATTTATTTATTTGTGTATTATATTTTACACAGATGCCCTTACGCAATCACTCTAATCATTGTACAATAATGAATGTTTTCCAAATAGAGCTTTTCAAATCATTCGGTGAATTTTTTTCCAAAAGCGTAATATAAATTGCAAAATTTATAATGTGCTAGACAATTCAAACAAACATCCGTACTCTGGTCTCTGGACTCGGGTCTGTATAGGGCACCATATGATGATCAAGTGTCTTAAAACCTCTTTATACCTCTCTCTCTCTCTCTTTATATATGTATTCAGTATACACACACACACACACATGTGCAACATTTGGCAGATGTCCTTATCTAGTGTAACTTACATTTATCTCATTTATACAACTGAGCAATTGGGGGTAAAGGGTCTTGCTCAGGGGCCCATAAGGTAATTTGGTGGTGCAAGGTATTTCGGGTTAACAGTCCAACACCTTAACCACTGTGCTACCATCCTCACCCTATATAGTACAGCTGTACTCCTCTTAAAAGTAATTCACCTTGCTATTACCACCAAAATTATACGTTTTAAAAACTTACGCATTTAAAACATCAAGGCTTCTACCCACAGGCCATCCATCTTGTAAACAACCTCAATGCACTGCCTCTAGTCTACCCCATCACTGCAGACGTCCAATCTTCAACAGGTGTCAATCAACCCTTAACACATATGTAACAGACTTATCAACAATCTACCTCTGCTGACTGCACATGCACAGTCGTACATAATAATATCAATCACTAGTTATTTTTTTTTGCCTTTTTTATTTTTTTCTATTTACATAAAGTGTCATCTTCTTTTTATCCTGCTTTCTCGTGTCTTCATAATGTATGTGATAGTCTGCTAGGAGAGTAAACATTTTATGTATGGTGCAACAGACATTTTCATGTACACATGACAAACCCTTGAATCTTGATTACACACGAGGACAAGCTCGTCATCGAGAAACAAGCTAACGTAAAATTATTATCATACTGCTCTGGGTACAAATAACTTTCTCTCTGTCTCTCTCTCACTCGCCGCTCACTGCTGAGCTGTTTGCAAATTCATTTCTCATTTACTGATGAAATCTTTTTTCCCTTTCAGCATGAGCACTAGCAAAGCTATAAAATTCACGGTACGTCGCTTGCTCCGACGGGTTTCTGTTTTTTATGTAGCTGAAATAGAAGGTATCAAAAAAGCAAAATGATTTATACAGATGATACCGGTATCCAGCAGCGTGTGACTTTAATTTGAATACAAAGAGAAGTTCATGTAAACTCTCCTAACGGGAATGCTTTCTTTTTCTCTCACACGCACACACACACACACACACATGCTTAGTGTCTCTTTATTCTGTACCAAAACCACAATTACAAGGAAAACTCGCAGCATGCAGAGTTGAGCTCATCAAAGTGCGGTTTAATGGAGGGAGTCTGGCTCACACACTGACTTACACACTGGCTCACAGTGGCTATGTGGAAATTCACGCCACCTACTTCTGTACACACACACCGCTCGGGGTGATTAGCCTCCTGTCAAGGTCATTAGTGCCTCGTTAAATACACATTATGCAAATTGATATCTATATGAGATACACGATAATAAGGACTACCACCAAATAAGCCAAGACATCAGTTCATATTCAGAGATGTGGTTTCACACTTTTACTTCACACACACACACACACACACACACACACACACACAAGAAGACCTTGTAGCAAAAGTCATCCACACTTTTTGCTGGCTTAGTGAAAGTTACAGCAAAAAGGTGATTTGCCAACTTTTCTGCTTGAGCGGTACAATTTCTGCCGGCGACGCACGGCAAGTCCGGCTCTGACCCTGAGAACCCCGGAGCTGCGCACAGTTCTATTTCCATTTGACATTAGCTATGATAGATCTTCCCTGTGGCAAAAAGTCTATGGCGAGCAAATAAAAAGAGCTTAGGAAAAAAAAACAGGAGTCTGTTCACATTTGTTTTTATGTGTGACTATTTTTCTGCCCTTTTTTACAGATATGGGTTTATTATATATTTTCAAAAAAAGATTTTGGGATTTTTGGATTTTTGTTCTGTGAAATAGTTTCTTGTAATGCTACACTGTAAATTCAAGCGCACAACAATGCTACTAACTTCACCTACTACTTTTGTTATAGATATAACTGTCGCATGGTAACACTTTACTTTGGATGGATGGACAGGATGTACACTTGACAGTATGTACACACACTTAAACACAATCAAGATGAGCCAAACAAACAACACACTTCCGAACATCTCGCTGAACCGTTCTAATTTATCCCAATAGAAATGAGAGACCAGCTTATTCTCTCATACATAATGGGGGAAGTGGTAGCGGACTGGTTAAGGTGTTGGACTGCTATTTGGAACATTCCCAGCACCCAGATTCCCAGCACCACCAAGTTGCCATCCCTTGGGCTCTTGAGCAAGGCTTTCAACCCCCATTTGCTCATTTGTATATCCAGGGCAGTGATGGCTCAAACGGTTAAGCCGCTGAGTTGCTGATTGGAAGACCAGGAAGACCTGTGTTTTAGCCCCACCGTCACCAAGTCTGCCACTGTTGGGTCTTTGAGCAAGACCCTCAACCCTGCTCCATTATAGCTCTGACTCCAACCTTCCAAGGTGGGATATATTTCACTACATTTCACTATATGTTGTACTATGTATAATCATGTATGTGACGAATAATATTCGAATTTGACTATAACATAGATAAATACAAATATGCTTTGGATATGGGCGTTTGCCAAAATGCCGTAAATGTAAATTATCATTAAGACTTTCCTTTTATGCCTTTTGGTGGCGTGTCATGCACAGCGGAGGCGTAGGAGTGAGCTGTGGATGTATACTGCTGTGGTTCCAACAGAGAAGCTGGAAAGCTTATGCTTTCTTCTACAAGAAAACGCAGCTGTAGCATGGCCTCTCACTGCTTTCCAAATGACTTCTAATCCTCGCAGTTACAGCGAGTCAAAGCCACTAATGAAATACCCCAATGTGTTACTGCGGAGGCCACAGGGCTTCTTCAGCACAATGTGACATCCGGAATCCAGATGTGCACCCTTAAACAAGCATGTACCCTTCTTGTGTCAAAAATAAGCTAAGTGAAATAAGCTGTCACAATGTTCAGGAGAAAGATCAGCCTGGAGAGGTGCTAACAGCTCGCTCGATTAGAACATCTTGTGCAGGAGATGTGCGTGGACAGATGTTAGGGTATTTGCCTTGAATGCTGAAATCTTGAACCCTTTACTTTGGCTGTCAACTCTGCAAACTCCTTCAGTTAAGAGGTGGATGCAACAACCTCTATGACTAAAAATAACTAAAGGACACTGGCTTTGTTCCTTACAATACCATTCTTCTTTGTCAGTATTACTATTTTCCCTGACCACCTTTGATACCCGGTTTTTTAATTGGCAGACAGGTTTGGTGAAAGGTTCACGTTAATGACAATCACAAAGTGTGAATTATTAAAGATGAATTATCAAAACTGAGAGAATACCTGTAAAATATTTGCCATGCTTAATATCTGGAACTGTCTGCGATTCAAAATCCAGCTGTATAAAATGAGTTTTTACTAAAAAAAATACCTCAGTGATGGCCAACAACCAATGACATAGCAAGATGCAGGGCCAGTTCAGGGAGGAGTTATGGCTTCGGTCTTTTTTTAAACTGTTTTTTATGTCTTGCTCTTTTGCTCTAAATCAGCGCACAGCCTCTTTGAACCTTTTGTGGGCTACCATTTAAATAACTTTTCCAGTCTTGCGTGAGAACTCTGATCTCACCTGTAACCTTAGCTTAGTTTTTTTATTATTCTTGCAAATGCTTGGTTGTTAAATGTAGTTTAAGGGCCAACATAACAAAACACAAGTAAGTGCTATGTTTTTGTGCTATCTATCTATCTATCTATCTATCTATCTATCTATCTATCTATCTATCTATCTATCTATCTATCCATTAATTTACTCACCCAACCCATCCATCCATCCATCCATCCATCCATCCAATCAGTCTATATCGACCCAGAAGCAACCCAAAAAGACAGACAAAACAGAGGTTTAAATACACAACTGATTAGGAGAATCAACCAACTAAACTAAAACCACCTGAACACATTAGAGAATATTAGGAACAACCAATCACAAGACAGGGTAAACACATGGCAAACTCCACATGAGAAACACGGAACTAAGAGACTTTTGATTTATAATTGATTGAGATTAAAGGGCTTTTGTATGTCGGTCTGGATAATGGTGCATGCCAAATATTGTACATGTAAATCCTAGAAGATAAAATATTTCTGAAATACTTTATAAATGATTATTTAAATGTTATTATGACGTTATTCATACAGTGGTTTTATGTTATTTTCTTTAAATACAGGTAACCCTTCCAATAGCACAAGCAATACAGATGTAAGTTAAACATCCAGTGTTAAAACCCACAGAGAAGCCATGCTGTAAAGTATGAACATACCGAGACATCCCATCTTTTAACAGCTTTTTCATGTTACTTCTGAGGGATTTGTGAAAAGGCGTACTGTCTGTCTATTAACCCATCGTTAAAGTTTGCTCTGTCATGTGCTGTCCATCTGTCCCCATTGATCTGCAGCTTTCTGACAGGATTCAAACAAGCACCTGTCACTGTTCACACAACCACACAGGATCGGAATCTGATTGCCCACGGGGAAAAGGGGGAGAGGTTTTTCCGCTTCAGTGGTTCTTTGAAGAAAATACATTCATTCAAAAAAAGTTTCTTGATAGCATGTTCGTAGAATTAGTGTACATAAATGATTTTACTGATTAATGTACATTACACCGACTGTCTGAAGAGTCTAGAACTAAGAAACTAAGTCTGGCAACATATAGCATTTGGTAGACTCCCTTTATCTAGGGTGACATACATTTATCTTAATTATACAACTGAGAAATTAAGAGTTAAGGGCCTTGATCAAATGCTCAGCAGCTGCAGATTGGTTGTCCTGGGATTTAAACTGATGATCTACTGTATGTTTTGTCACACAAAATAGGTCAGCGTAACAACTTGACAAGGCTTTTACGTTGATTTAATAACAAGTTAAAAGTTTTTGCATACTTAACAAAAAGTGAAGTGAGAAAAATACTTGAATACTTGAATACTCAACCTTGATTTGGTTGCTACTGCACTGGTTTAAGAGTCCATTGCATGAAAAAAAATAACAACAATATTATCAACAAGAACATGGAAACCTATTAGAAAAAAAAAACATCGCAAAACTGACTAGTAGAAAAATCTTTATTTCTTGGCGTAAACATGGCATAAAAAAGGTAAACTCCACGTTTTTATGTGCTTATACAAATCCTGAAATCCATACAAGCAAATTGAAAGCAAGCAAATAGTGGCTGCTCAATATAATAATCAATTTATATAATAAAAAAATGACTAACTTTAAACATTTGGCCGCATTCAGCATTTTTAGTTTAATTTTGTTTATCTGACCAAATATCCAAAATAAATAGTGCCATATTTTGCTCAGTTTGCACTTAATGGGTCAGTTTAGCTGAAAATAATACTGCTACAACCCTCAATATACAGTACATCATGTTTTGTCTATTTCCTGTAGCTGGACAAGAAATAAACAAATCGATTTACAGAGCCTGTAGTTAAAGTGTTTGACCAATTACAATACACCAAGCAGAGTCAAAGCTTCAAGCTTAAAAACAAAAAAACCACCCACCCAATCGGGCTATAGCATTGACGTACAAATCTGAACATTTAAACACAAACACACTCTGTTAGCTTTGTGTGTATGCCCAACAGATGAAACCTTAACTGTAGAATGACAGTAATAGAAACCACAGCATGCAGACGTTTTTCACAAATGATTATGCCTCAGAAATGCATCACATAAAATCAAATTTATTATTATAATAAGCCACAAAAAGACTGTTCTTCGCATCAGTTGAAAATCATAACCCTGTAATTAACACAGAGAAAAGCAATTTATCCCTGCTTGACTGGGGCCATGCCACTTTAGCGCTCCTCCTCTAGGCACCTTTTAAATTGTTTTAATTATTGCAAAGTATCATGGCTGCCAGTGTCTCCTCCCTCTCCTCATCACACCCTGAAACTCCAGACAATAAAGCCCACTATTCCAAAGCAGAACTAATTGTATATTCAAGGCTAAAAATAGCTAATTGACAGACCAGAGGGTAAAAAATTTACAATTGGAATCTTGCTATTATATACGGAAATGTTTGTGTGTAACATCAAGTGGTAAAAATGCAGAAAAATGTGAGATGCCATTTGGAACCTTACAGGTTTGGTGAAATTGGTACATAATACATCTTTTGTGGTTTCTGACAGTCTAGCTGTCTACCCCTCTATCTATCTATCTATCTATCTATCTATCTATCTATCTATCTGACTGTCCGTCCGTCCATCTGTCCATCCATCCTTCTCTCTCTCTCTTTCTCTCTCTCTCTCTCTCTTTATCCATCCATCCATCCATCCACCCATCCACCCATCCATCCATCCATCCATCCATTTATCTAGTCTGTCTATTTACAGTATCTATCTGTGTCTGTCTGCAATATCTATCTATCTATCTATCTATCTATCTATCTATCTATCTATCTATCTATCTATCTATCTGACTGTCTGTCCTTCCGTCCGTCCATCCATCCCTCTCTCTCTCTCTTTATCCATCCATCCATCCATCCATCCATCCATCCATCCATCCATCCATCCATCCATCCATTTATCTAGTCTGTCTATTTACAGTATCTATCTGTGTCTGTCTGTAATATCTATCTATCTATCTATCTATCTATCTATCTATCTATCTATCTATCTATCTATCTGTCTGTCTGTCTGTCTGTCTGTCTGTCTGTCTGTCTGTCTAAATTTTCTGCTTGCATTTTGGTAACTAAAACGTATTTCCGATGAGCACTATTTTTGAACCCCCCCAAAAAATCCATAAAGGTTTCAGGAGTTTATGAAACCAGCCCATCTGTTACAGTCATGCCATGGTTTAAAACACTCTGATTTACTCTAATCCGTTTCCTGTTCGTATGTTAAATGGTAACAATGGGATCCCAGAGATCTGTAGGTTCTGTAATGCACGGTTTTTTCCATCACCTCTTAGAGCCAGAACATACCTTGCACCCTTTTACACTGGCAAAAGCTGAAATTTTATAATAATAAAGCAGGCATTTTTGCGGAATTTGGCTTCATGAGAATTTAAAGAACATTTCTGTAAAACTGAATGTAAAAATTGTGGTAAATTAATCACTGGAACAGAGTGAAGGTCTGACTGCTGTAACCCGGTCTTTGGATATTCTTCCAATGAACTATGATGAAAGACTTAAAATTTAGTGTAAAAATAATTCAGTTCATTTTGCTTGGTTGAAGCGGGTGTTTTTTGTGCTTTTTTATGGTTATCAGACAGAAAGCTAGAAAAAGCAGCTTCCTTTGAACATTATTTCATCAACAAGATCTGCTTTGGTCATGACCTTGACATCTCTGAGAAGTGGATCACTAGCCATAGGAAATCAAAATTGCTGAACTAATAAAATCGTGCATTATTAAGGAGGTCAATGCGTCCTGATAGTAGGAACACATTCAAATATGTATGCATGCATATTCTATCAGGATATCATGCAGTGTGTGAAAAAATAATTAAAAGCATGTGTTGCAAAATCTCAAGCAGTGGGATCCAAAATTTACAAGAAAAAAAAAACAAACAGTCTATAGCACTTACATTTATGTAGACTGACGAACATTCAGGATAATGCGATCATTTGAATTAATGAGTGCTGAAGTTCCACGAACGAAATGTGATGGAGCTCTCGCAAGGAAATAATGAAGCAGAGTGAAGACGGGAAAAGTGGAACTCAAACAGAGCTAAGTGAGTTATAATAAAGGTCAACGGAAAGGCGCGGAATGAGGGAGATTTTAATATCAAACATGGTTTCGGCATGTTCTGCATTCATTACTTTAACAACACCATTAACAGTGACGTGCCCTGGTGCACTCGGTGAACAGAAAAGTGTATAATATTTGGAAACAATACAAAAATCAGTGAAGAACTTTAAAACTTTAATTCAAATATGGCTGAATCAGATACAAAACATTTATTACATTCTGAATCCAAGAGACTCAGGACATCCAATGTCCCCGTTTTATACTTCTATGGTCCAACAGCAATGTCCATACTAAACGTATTATCCTTAACCTTCTGATTCTTATTTTTCAAATTTTTTCTTCCTGTCCATCCTTTTTTTAAAAATATGTTTAACTTCCACATGGCCAAAATGGGAATATGATGTGATGTATTAGAAGTAATAAAGCCTAACTCAGACCTCATTTCTCCTGAGCAAAAGATCAGTTTAAAGATGGCTTTCAAGTGAGGTCGGATTTGCCTTCACGCCATAATCCATAGCAGATGCGGGGTCTTGCATTATTTAGCAATTTAAACCGTTTGACCACCGCTGGCTAAACAGACATGATGTTATACTGATATGAGTTGCAATGTGGCACTAATTTATATCTTTTGCAAGTCTTATTAACAGGAACTTTTAAATGCTAGTTATATCAATGTGGGTCAATAAAGACTGAATAACAAGCAGGGACAATGAAACCCACCTGGTTGCTTGTTATAACCTTCCAATGAGCGACATAGGATGCTGTATTTGTAAGAAATTACTATCGCAATACAGCCATCTTCTCACTCTACAACTGACTAAACAGAACAGACGTCCAGTTAGAAAATGTCCTTATTTTCAATGAATATAACAGAATTTTATTTACAGTTTATATTATTTATTATTTATTATTTTGGCCATCTGTAAACATTTATATGAATTTCACATTGTTTTAATATTTGGTAAACAGCCTTTAGGCTTCATTGACAGTCTGCACTCGAACCTGGGTCCTCAAATTGTGCATAAATTTATGATCCATCTCTTATTCATAGGTTGTTCTTTAAATACATGCTTTAAAAAAAGAAATTCGGCACGAGACAAATTTGATATTTCATAGTATGTGGTTTTGAGGATCAATTTAGAAATTTTTACCTAGATTAAACAATGACCTAGACAAAAAAAGTGTAAAATACTAACCATAAATACTAACATTTGCTTGCTAAAATAGTTAAAATAATACATAAAAAAGAACGCTAGATACGAAAAGATTGCCAGATTTTAATTTCATCTCAGTTTTGGACATCACTTTGAATGAACAAGTTAACTCCTTGCATAGATTTCATTAAAGACAAGGCAGAAAGCCTGAGTAGCGTAGGAGAAACAGGTGTTAGTAGATTTTTTAGTACCTGACTGAATTACATCTATAAATATTAGTGGTTGATTCTTAAATTAAATAAAGTGAAAAACCATGTATAATCTTTATAACTGAATCAATCAATCAATCAGCATTTACACCCAATGACTTGAACAACATATTGATGCACAATAAGGCACTCTTATTGGCTCCTACAATTAATTTAATGTCTAATTTTGTGCTCATTTAAGGTAAACTAACAAGCATTAGTGCTTAACAAATAAGCCCAATGAGCTGACTGTGTCCAGTTATGACACTATTAGTGTACCAAATGTGATTTGTGGCAAAATTAATTTGTGGTTAAATTCATGCCTGATATAACCTGGTGTGTTTTATAAGACACGCAGTTTTATTCTAAATTATCACTCTTCAGTTTGCCTGTATAATTCTTTCAGACTCCGGTCTGACAATAAAAAAAAATGAAATACATTAATAAACAAGGAATGATATAGTTTTTTTCCTCATCTCAAAGTAAGTGCTGCCTGTTCATGTGGAACATATTCATTTTGCCATCATATTCAGTAGCAAATACCTAGAGATTCATCTGCACTGCTGTTAATTACATATCTTGTAAATTCATTCTCCTGGAGAATTATCAGAGGGCACAACAAAAAAAGTGACTTAGCTGGATCAATGTGTCTGTCTGTAAAGAATCTTTGGATAATGTAAGGATGTTAACGGCGGCCTTGTCGTCGTTCTGTTGGACGTATTTACAAGTAAAGTTGCTATCATTTTGAAAGCTTTCATTCCACAAAAAAAGGAATAGTATGTAGAGGGAGTGGTGGATAAAGTGATTTTCATTGGACTGCTAATTGGAAGATTGAAAGACCACCAAGTTGCCACCACTGTTGGGCCCCTTAGCAAAGTCCCTAAGGCTCTGGGTTGTTAATTGGAAGATTTGCATTCAAGTCCCAGCACAGCTAAACTTGGGCCCTTGAGCAAAGCCCTTAGTCCTCAGTAGTCCAGAAATGCTGCGCTATGGCTGACCCTGGACTCCCAGCACCACCACTGTTGGACCCTTGAGCAAGGCCCTTAAACCCCAATTGCTTGTATAAAGTAGACAAATGTAAGTCGCTTTGGATAAGGATGTCTGCCAAATGCCTTAAATGTAATTATTCTTTCATAGGGCCCAAAGTTTCTGGTGGCACGGCTGTAAAGGAGGCAGCAATGTGTTCATTTTGCTGGTTTGAGTGTAATTTTGAGTCAGTTCCGAGTTGCCTGTATGTGTTAGAGTGGTATTGAAATGTTAGTCTGCTAATTGGAAGTTTTCATTGTGCAGGCTTTTAAAGAAGCCCTACATTAATCCTCCAGATTTGCATTTTGAAATTTTTCATGCTTATGAATGTGTTATTCATGCTTATGAATGTGTTATAAAGGTTCAAAATATTAAAAGGCCCCACACACACAAATCATTAGCACTTACTATTTAACTCATATGTTTCAATGCATACAAAGGAATCTGACTAATGGTTAGCTTTGAACATTATTTTATAACAGTTTTTGTACAAAAAAATAGTCATAACCTGAATCAAGGTGACTTTTTGAAAGATCTTTCTTCTCTCATCTCTTGCTTTTTCTGTCTTTCCTCTCTCTGATCTTTAGCTGTCCCTGGCCCCAGGTGTAACATAGGGCAGTTCAAAGACACTACTACCAAAAACCGATTAAAAGAAGTGACTTTGCCATAGGCACATTACAGTAGTAAAAAAGTAAGGTACAGATGATGTAAACAGAATCTATCGTGTAGAGCACTGGTTCTGCTGAAAGGCACAGATCCTCTACAATCATTAGAAACGTATGCATCCACTGCTCTTAGAACTTTAAACTTTAATGCTAGATTTGTGTAAAGACTTTTACTAAAGGCATACATATATGCATTAAAATATGAACCTCTAATCTTATATGTAACATTATTAAATAATCAGGTGATGTTCTCATATTTAATTAAAAAAATACACACGTATATTAGATAAGCCACTACAATACTGGGCTGTTTCTTAATATCTGAGGGCATTTAATTGATTAATTAATTAATTAATTCTTCATTTATTTTCTATACCCGCTTATTCTCTAATTCATGAGTCTATCCCAGCCGTCTCTGGAAGGGCGAGATGCAGGAGGGGTACACCTTGGACAGGCTGCCAGTCCATCACAGGGCCAAACCCACACTCACACTCACTCCTATTAGTAAATTAATTAGTAATTAATTAATCACTTAAAGAGTATTTATGCAAAATTCATAATATGGTGTAATCAAAGCTTTCTTAAATAACATGGGATTGCGATTTTTTTTCTTTACCATAAACAGCTATCATACAGCTTCGTGTGTTGTGTTATACCAAAAGAATGATCCACATAGAGGATTTGGAAAGCTCTCCCTGTCCTTTGGAAAGGATTAGTAAAACTCAGGCCCCAAAGCTTTCTCCGGTGTCTCGCTATATGCAGAAGCCTTAGTGATCTTATGTCTTTGCGTTCCCAATGTAACATTTTAATATTATATTTTTGCATAATTTCAGGTACAAATATCTCTTTTGCACAATTTACTTTATAGTATCTATGTAAAGTTTTTCATACAGTCATAGTCTATGTATGTATAGTCAACTACTTAAGGTATATAGTCCAATGATTAACTGCTGTATAACTGTTGTCTATAATTACTGTTCTTTTTCTTTTATTGTTGTATGTTTATATTTCGGTGTAACTAGTATTTAGCATTGTGGTCTTGCAAGACGACATTTTGTTTCACTTTATGTCCACCACATGTATGTTGACTTAAACATATTCCATAACAGGAACGGTCCCTTGATTCTTATCTATTATATTTTTTTTTATAATCTTGCTCTATAATTTAAAAAAATGTATAAAATGCACTGCATTTTTCACAGCCAAATCAATTTTGTTAATAAAGTCTTTTAAATTTACTATAAAACTAATTTTACCGTCAAGTCCTGTAATATCTTACATTTGCTGATTTACCTAATTCGGAAAATACTTAAGATGAAAGTGAAGTACATTTTGTTCTAAATCAATATAAAAAATGTAAAATGTATAACAACCTTTTATAATAATGAGACGGAATAAGCACATTCGGGGACTTTACCTTCATTATCATTCTATGTATCAGGTTTTACATGACTGCATAATGGCCTCATCATTCACTTTAAATCTATGCTTGTCAAATACCCCTAATGACCCCTGGGTACAAGCCCAGTACACCCAGTCAATAATCTATCCCTGCCTGGTCCCTATCCCTGTGCTGCAATCTTTTTAAGACTACAGAAACTATTTGACTGATTAAAGCGGTGAAAGATGGTCTATTGTTTCAGCGGGCAAATAAATGATAGATCAAGCAGATGGCTAAAGCCTTTGATGCAGAGCAATGGGCTAATATTTCCTGGGGAATACAGCAAGACTGTCAGGAGAGGAACAGTTAAAAATGAAGAGATGAGTGCTGACATATGGGCAGATGGGTGAGAAGCAGATACTATGCTTCTGTGTTCAGCCCAAGCTTTGATTTGTTTGCGATGTCATTGCAATCGACCTTTTCAAACCTCAAACCGAGCGTAACCATGCGGACCATTTATCTGCTCAACCCAAAGCTTCTACATGTACTAAATGGTTTTAAACTCTGTTTGTTTCTCATTTATTTCTTATAAACACCAAGTTCATAGAAGATTTCTTACCTTATGCTCTGCACCTGAGGGTAATCTGGGTCAGTAGCATTGAGCATAGCCACAAAACTGCCCACAGGAATATTCTCCCGCTTGGTGACCACCAGCGGATCGGGAAAAAAGACCGGTCCCTCATTCACATCCTCAACTGTGATGTAGACGGTGGCTGTAGAGCTGGGGCCATATATGACATCAGGGACCAGAGGGTCCTCATTTTCTACCCTTATCAGCAGAGTGTGAAACACGTTGCTTTCATAGTCTAGAGGCTGAAGAAGAGGAAAGGTAAAAGAAATTACCTTCTTCTTAAACACCCTTTTCTTTAACAAAGTGCAAATTAGAACCGATTTAAAGACTATTTGTGCTGGAAGACATGGCAAGATTTGCAGGTAAGCTGGTAGAAATGTGCATGCAAATGAAGATATCTTGCTTATTTGACATATGGTGGCTGTGATATAACTTTCCTTAATCTTCCTGTTAGAACATAAGCAAATCCAGCTTTGTTTATTTAATATCAAGTTATGGAATCACAGATAACTTAAATTAGACATCAGTCTACACAACACAAATATGACACTGTTTATTTGTATTATTGGTTTTGAAGGACAAGACATAGTTTGTACCTTGACTACAGACAGCATGCCTTCGTTATTGTCTGGATTGGTATGAATGGCAAAGTTGTGCTTGGGATCTCCGTTAATGATGGAGTACATGGCTCTCCAAGCTCCTGTGGCAGGGTCATCTCGATCATCCACCGTCAGGTTCACCACGATACCTTTAGAGCCTTCATCCACTGATGCCTGAAACTACAACAGACAAGATATACATTCCTCAGCTAAAGGACCAATCAACAGTTACACTTAGCACATACTTGAATATTTCAGAGATTCCTATAGAAATTAAAGTCAAGTATCAGGAGGGTTTTAATAGAGGCGTATAAGTAGCAATCAAGGAAATTGCATCAATTGAAAAAAAATCGGTTTTTAAAGTCAAATTCATTTAAGTTTTTTTTTAAAGAGGATGATGCTTTAAATATTAAAATCTCTGATAACAGAGTGTAGTTTGGTGTGTCAGAAGCATAGTATAGGTTTGTGGGATATGAGTAACTATACAGGCTTTGTGCTTCTAAGCTATGGTTTTCTCATTATAGTCTCTACACAAGTTTATAATAAAAATAGGATAAATGTTTTTTCTTCTATTTTTCAGTGTGGGATAGTTAATGAGAACAAATTGCAGGTAGGAACTAAAGTTGTGAGCAGAAAACTGAAGAAATGAAATCAAAAGAATGATTTTACTTATTGATTTGATCTGTTATTTTACCGCATAAAAGAAATTAAGAAAAACCTTTTTTGTCATTTCTCTGTATTGCATATGTACATATAAAATTTTACTTTGTCACCTGCTGGTGTGGGTATAGGTTGAACATCATTGGCTTTAATATTGTCCATAGAATAAATAATTCAATGAAAATTAATATCTAAAAATTATTAACATTAAGCGACTTTATTCCAGGCTGTCTAATTTTCTGTGTCTGTGTTAAGTTCTAAGTTACTGAAGTTAAAATCATTCTCTTTTTTCTTTCTAATGCAAAAGAAAGTATTTCTTTTTAAAGGCAGACTAAACTCTGCAGACATTCCTCAATCCATCTCAATGTCACAGGCCTGGTTGAGGAACAGAAATGTTTTTGTAAGACCAGATGAGTTCTGTTTCCCATCAGCCCCACCATCAGTTCAGCTCAACAGTGTGTGAAGTGATCACTGCCCCCAGGTCCCAGGGGTGCTCTCTCTTACTCGCTCGGCTGGGTGCAGTGTGGATCACATTAATGTAAAGAGAAAAGTGTGAGGTCAGAATAGAAGCTGTATTACAGAAGGATGTGATTTAGAAAGTTGAGCAGCTGTAGGCCCTAAAGGGTTGTGGCCATTTTTTGCTGATTTCCCACCCGTGGCACATTGTATACTATAAGATCCTCAGGCATTGTACATTTGAGAATATGGCAAACTATAATCTGTAAAACCCAATTTTAAGAAATCCGGCTTCCGTTTATTTTTTCTTCACCCACCCCTGCTTTCTTTGCCTTGCTCTACACGCAACAATTTATTTTTTCATTTTCAATTTCTCTGCCCTTTTATTCTTTCAAGTTTTCAATTAGATTTATATCAGCTGTGCCGTGTTCTGAGCAGCAGAGCGCATTGTGAACAGCCAAAGGGGTATTACTGGAGCTACGGCTACCAGTTCTGTCCCTCAGCAGTCACAGGCACTTTTATATTACGCGGTGTCATGTACTACTCCAACGGAATCTGGCAATGACAGAGTGCAATATATTCATTATGCTGACCACTGACGATCACCATTAACCGTTTCTACAAGGCAACACTATAGTCCATAGGCTGCTACATAGAAAAGAAAATGTGAGAGAGTTTTAATTGTGCAATGATGTTTTAAAACTCCGACATGAAAATGCTGCCTTAAAAATGCTTTAAGGACTACAGCACAAAGCTGAGAAACTTCTGCAGTGACAGATTTTTTCCAGTTATTCCAGTGGGATCCTAATGGATCCTATACGGGACTCTCCACCATATACACAGTTTTAATTATTGAAGACCCACTAAAGATGATGATTTTCCCATAAAAGTACATCTAGTTCACAAGAATTTGCCAAATAAGCCTACAATTATTAAATTTACTGATAAACCACTTAAAAATTACTTTGAAATTTAACTCAAATTCCATTTCAAATATTGTCTCATAAATGTGGGACACTACCCCATCTGGCTAGCACAGCACATACTACTCAAGTATGTACCACATTTAAATAGGTATAGTATATATAGTATAGTCATTTAAATGTACTTCTTCTTCTCCTTTCGGCTGTTCTTTTTTAGGGGTTTTCCTCAGCAAATCATCTGTCACCACCTAACCCTCTTCTTTACATCCTCTTTACTCACACCCACTTACTTCATGTCTTTGTTTATCCCATCCATAAACCTCCTCTTTAGTCTTCTTCTTTGCCATCTGCCTGGTAACTTTATTTCCAACATCCTCCTACTAATATATTTACTACCAAAACATCTAACATTAGCCGTCCCCCTGATAAACTTGTTCCTAATCCTGTCCAACCTCGTCACTCCCAAAGAAATCTTCAGCTCTGCCACCTGTTTCTTTTTCATTGCTACTGTCTCTAAACCATACATCATAGCTGGTCTAACCACTGTTTTATACACCTTCCCCTTAATTCTAGCTGAAGTCATTTGAATTTACTACATCCGCTATTTTGATTTACAGTTGAATAATATTTACTTGAATGATGTTAAATAAGTGCAAATTAACTTTAAGGAGTGTTTCTTCCTGAAGAAGTATTTAAACCTGCTTCTGCATATGACAATGACATTAACATTGTATGCATACTTCAAAATCCAGAAGGGAGTAGTAGGTCATCCAGAAACTTTTTGTGCACCATAATTCGCATACTAAGGATTCGGACATACTATTCGCCTTTCATACTTTAATACTATATAGTCAGGAAGTATGTGTTTTCTGTGTGATTCCTGCCTTGTCTCTACTCCTGCCCTGTCACTGCTTTTTGCCCTAATGTTCTTGATTATGTTTTGATTATCCTTATAAATTTGTGTATTTAAGCCCTTCTTTTTCTTCAGTCATGTGTCATAGCCTAGATCCATGTTTTTTAAACTTCCATTTTGTATACTAGGTTTGTTATTTTGTCTTATAAGTAAATAAATAAAATTAGCTTTAATAGTGGGCAAAGAAATCAATTATATCAAAAAAATATAAAACTGTACAAATGCTTAGAGAACAGTGGTTTAATACTATGACTAGGTAAAGTACAGGTTTGCTTATGTCTGAAAAACATTCTATAAAGACAATACCTGACCATTACATTTACAGCATTTGGCAGATGCCCTTATCCAGAGCGACTTGCAATATTCCTTGTTATACAACTGAGGGTTAAGGGCCTTGCTCAGGGGCCCAGCAGTGGTGGCTTGGTGGGGCTGGGAATCGAACCCAGGTCCTCAAGTTAGTAGTCCAGCATCTTAACCACTGCGCTACCACATCCCACAGATATAGACCACTTCCCACTGGATATAGACTTTCATATCTATATGTGTTTTCAGAATGTCCTATACCATATCCAGTTTCACTCTTACTTCTTTAATAACATCCAAACTTCTAGAATGTTTTTATTAGATTTTTGAGCTAAGCTGTTGGGAATTTCTCAACCACATAAGTAATGGCAAGATCAGCTGTGATGTTGTTGAGGAGGTCTGAGGTGTAGTTGGTGTCCCAAAGATGTTCAGTAGGGTTTAGATAGAGGCTCTAAGCAGAACTATTAAGTTTCCACTCCAACCATAACACAGCGTGTTTTTATGGAGCTCAGGTGCACTATAATGCTATAAAGTGTTTGGGCCTCTTAGTTCCAGTAAAGGAATAATGTATGAATTGATAGTATAGCAGCTATACCCACACCATCTCTAGAAAAGTGCAAATTGTCTGAGCTGCTGTTCAAGAACACTTTTGACCAATTAGATTGAAGAACTTTATGCGTATTACTATAGTACTGTGTAATAACATGTACATTATTGTGTAATACCATGTATATTACCATGTAATAACATAAATCCTTCCTTGTGCACTGTGCAAACAAATTGCTAAATTTTAGACTTTAAAAAAAACATTTATACTGTCAAGTTTGTAGCGTTAAAGGTAGGACTAATTTTCAACAGATTAAATCATTTTTTGGGGATACAAAAACGTATCCCAATTTTCCTTACCCACATGAAAAATTGCCTGTAAAATTAGTTTACTATGAGGTGGACAAATTGAACATGGCATGAAGAAACCAAATAAAAAGCCCCAGAAAAACAAGGGGGTTTAACAGAACAAGCCACTTTTTTCTACAGACTAGTGCACAGTCACATTCCATTTAATCATTTGGAGCACTGAAGCGGTCAGATGGATGTATTCAATCTTTGTAGGCTGTTGATACTGAACCCCTGCCATATCACTGATAAGACCCCAATTCCTTGGCGTGCACAAAGTAACCACTGGTGTGAGATATGGATGGAAATGACCAAGTTTATAGGTCTCTGTACTGTGAAAAAGAATAAGGTGTTGACCTCCAGGATAGAAACACCTTCAGTGTACCATACTGGAGGGCTTATATGTGGATGCATATGAATTAGGGTTTTATTTTACTTTTTATTCTATTACTTTGACCCACAGTAGTTGGTGTAAATGTGCTTTAGAAGTAAATTTGTATTGTACTGTATTGAGTCCACACAAGGTTGTAACAAGTGAAAAAAAAGGTTAAAGAATTCGAGACAACGAATATCTTTAAGAAAATACTTATAGACATTTCAAGCATTTATGACCGTTTGACTTCACATTTTGCAAAAATAATGATTTATCATGTCACTAGCTGAAATCACAGTAGGGTTCAAGTCCACCGCTTGTGGTGCCAGTGTGCAACACAACAGGCTATTAAGACTTTGTAGAAACCAAATATCCCCACAAGGATTAAAATATAGAACCTGACATTTTGACTGCTTAGGGACATTTTATAGCCATAATGTATACTAACTCAAACATCTGTTTGTGTGTGAGTGACTTTTTTATAATGTGTAAGTCCTCTAATCTAGTTATGGCTGAGATACCCAACAAAGAGAAAGCTTTGTGCAGCAGCAGTATTTACATTTCTGGCATTTGACAGACGCCCTCATCTGGAGCAACTAACATTTCCCTCAGTTGAAAGTTGAGGGTCCAGCAGTGAAAGTTTGGTGGTGCTGGGAATTGAAGCCATTATCATCAAATCGGCAGCATAACACCTGAGCCACCACTTTCCTAGCAGCAGCAGTAGGAGGAAGGTTACCTAACCCCATATTACACTTGGTCTCTCTGTGTGTCCCTTTCGCTTTCACTATAAGGAATCCCCCAAGCTTAGGAATCCACTGCAGAAGAAAAATTTCACATCAGAGCTTACTAAGTTGAATTTAGGGTAGATCATCTACCATGCCTGCTTGCATGTTTGCAAGAAAATCTAACCTGCAGAAAGCAAACGTTAATAAAAATGCCAGTGTAAGAGTCTGTACATAAAACAGATGACGGCATTTACCCAGAGTAAAAGATTACACAGACAGATAGTCTTATCAGTTGGGAAAAAAAAAACAGACAAGCTCTCACACTGGCCAAGATAATACAGAGATTTCATCAGTGACCCTGTAAAAGTTGAGCAAATATACTTTAGTAAAACTTAAAAGCCCTGTGGGTAAAAAACATCATTAAATTTTCACTTGTGCCCTAAAAGATTTCAATGATTTAAAAGTGATAACACATACACTGAACTATTTCTATTTACGATGACATCAGGCAGACTTGGAAGATGTCTCCATAGTGGGTAATGAGCACACAGGACAGATGGTCTCTCTCATGAAAAAAAGTGTCTCCAAGTTATCACTTGCAGTCTTTAATTGGGAGTTTATAACAGACCGCAGCGGATGTTATGAACAAACGAGTCATTAGAGGAACTTCATGCTGAAAGATGGGGATAAACTATGATTAGATTAGTCATTTTTTTTCTTCCTCAAAGAATAACGCATGTATTTTCTTACTGTGAGGTTTAAAACAGGCGGTGTGTATTTTTTTTTTCCATTTTTGCCCCTGAGCTCCATAAAGACATGGTCTCTGTCTTTAATTGTTAACTACTCAAGTATGTACCACATTGACCATTAAATAAGTATGTTTTTACAGTATGTTTTTACAGATAGCATGACTGAAATTTGGACAAACTACGTCCACCATTTTAATACTGTCACAGAGTCACCATCGCCTCCAGATTCTAACCACATCCCTGCATGCTTACAATCAAGTACTCCTAGTTCTAATCATCTGCACCTATAGCCACTTTACTTTCAGAAGCATGCTACTTAAACTGCAGTCTTTTACCCTGTCGGCGTCTGGTCTACAAACTTGCTACCGGACTTCACTTTGGTGTTTTTCGCCAACGGCATTAAAAGATAAGTTTAATCTTCTTTTTGTTCGTTGCTCATATATTAGAGTCTGTCCCTCAGCGTCAGCCCTCCTCCCCAACGCCTGCCATTTTTTAGCCCTTTTTCTGTGTGTCTCCTGAGTGAATAAATCTGCTGAATCTGTGTCTCATTTCCTAACAGATACAGTGAGGGGGAAAAAATATTTTATCCCCTGCTGATTTTGTACATTTGCCCACTGACAAAGAAATGATCAGTCTATGATTTTAATGGTAGTAAAAGTTTTAATGGTTTATTCCAACAGTGAGAGACAGAATAACAACAAAAAAAAACCAGAAAAAAAACGCATTTTAAAAAAGATATACATTTATTTGCATTTAAATAATTGAAATAAGTTTTTGACCCCTTATGGTTTCGGGGCTGACATTTGGCAACTCGAACCTTTAGCTTTCTCCACATATTTTCTATAGGATTAAGTTCTGGAGACTGGCTAGACCACTCCAGGACCTTAACTTGCTTCTTCTTGAGCCACTCGCTTTGGCTGTGTGTTTTGGGTCATCATTATGCTGGATATTTCATTTAAGACCGATTTTCAATGCCCTTGCTGAGGGATGGAGGTTCTTACCAGTTCTGACCTCATCCATCGTTGCAGTAAAGTTGTCCTATCTCCTTTGCAGCAAAACATCCTAAAACATGATGTTTCCATGTTTGACCTGGGGTCATAGGCAGCAATTGTTTTCTTGGTAACTATAGTCCCAGCTGCCTTAAGATCATTGACAAGATGCTCCCATTTAGTTCTTGGCTGATTTCTCAATGTGCTTATGATAACTGAAACTTCACAAGGTAAGATCTTGCATGAAGCCCCAGACTGGGTTGACAGTTATTTTGTGTGTTTCTTGAATTTGCGAATAATCGCACCAACTGTTCTCGCCACCTTCTCACCAAGGTGCTTGGCAATATTCATGTAGCCCATTACAGCCTTGTGTAGTTCTACAATCTTGTCCCTGACATCCCTGGACAACCCTTTGGTCTTGGTCAGGGTAAAGAGTTTGGAATCTGATTGATTTATTGCTTCCGTGAACAGGTGACTTTTATATAGGTATCAATCTTAGATTAGGAACACTCCCTTTAAGAGACACCCTTTAAGAGTGTCCTTTTAAAGGAGCCCCTTTAAGTTAGTGGTCCTAATCTTACCTCAGTACCTGTATAAAAGACAGGGAGCCATAAATCTTACTGATTGATAGGGGATCATTTTTTCCCTCACTGGATAATATTTAACTTAAATGATGTAAAATAAGTGCAATTTAACTACAAGGAACATTGTTTTTGCTCTGTTGTATAAAAAAAGATCAAGGTAAGGGCATCTGAAAATGCCGCGAATGTATAGATAAAAGTGCCTCGTCGACTCTTTCCACCACTTCGGCATGAAATCGTCTCTTCCGTAGCCTAATGGCATAGTAAAGCGTAAATTGTATACACACTTCAAAATCCAGGCATAGGGATAGTATGGAGGTATGTGATTTTAGACATGGCCATAGTCTGCTATAATTAGAGAACTTAAGTGTCCTGCACAGGGCACTGAATATGACTTAACCCCAATGAACACCTTAAGGATGATCTGGAATGCTGATGGTGGCCCAGACCTTCTCACACAAAATTAATGCCTGATCTCATTAATACTACTGGAGCTGAGCTAGGAAAATCCCCAAAGCCACACTCTAAGGTCTTCTTTTCTACAACAATACAATTGGAACTTTGAAGGACCCCAAAGTTGTGCTTTCTGTTTTGGAATATAAATGTACAGTTGTTTTAATAATTCATTTACTTCTACAGGAAACACAAAATAAGACACAAGGATTTGCATGTAGTCTATATGAAAATGTACATCCTGTGATGGTGAATATTTATTATATGAAATCCACAGCTAATTACTCCTGCCTATTAATGCACAGACATAATGCTGATATAATGTTTCCCACAGATTAAATGTGGGAGTTACATAATATATTTATTCACAGTATTTCCCCTCTTAATATGCCTTTTATGCTGCATTAGTCATGTTCTTTTTTTTAATGCATTTTGTTTGGTTTAATCACTACTGAAACTTATTAAAAACCATGTGCCACTGCAGAAATCAATTACCTTATCCAGGCTAATTACAAATATAATGTGTGGCAGGTTTTTGGTGTGCATATTTTTGTGATTGTGTGTCTTATTACAGATTAGCTCTGATGTTCATAGTTGTATTCATATGTCATGTTATAAACGTTTTTATCAGCGTGAGCAGGATTCATTAATTTACTTGATTGCTTGATTTAGTGCAGCCTAATTTTAATCCAAGTCCCATTGGGTATTAAATACAGAATATAAATATACTGCACATACTTTTATATTATGTATTAGAAAAAAAATCATGGCTGGCGCCGTGGTGTAGTGGGTTAAGACACCGACACCCACATGTACATGTTGTTGTACGGGTTCCTGGCTCGGGTCCTTTTTCGGCCCCACGTTTCTCTCTATTTCCCCCATTTAATCCTTCTGTTTTATCAATACGGGCGGAAAATGCCCCAAAAAATTATATGGTTTAGAAATTACTAAAGCTTTTCAATGGACAAATAATATATGTTTAAGCAGTATTGTAGGAATATAGAATATTAATATATAATATTAATATATATATTTTAAAGAGCATTAATATATAATATTAATGCTCTTTAAATAGGCATCCGTTAAATGCTGTAAATGTTCTACAACTACTTCCACTACTGATAGTATAAATACTATTAGACTTCGGCTGAATCACTGTATTGCTAATAATAAGTTTAACTGCATAATTGCTGACGCGACGCTGTTTTTATACAGCAGTTCTATAAACAAGAAATGAATACAAAGTAAGGGACATTTTTCAACACAAAATAATTAACATATTTAGTTTATTTCTACTATCTGCTAGAGAAAATAGATCAATGCAAAGTAATGAGGGGCTCTGTAGTGTATCTGACCCAGTGTTCTGTCCTTTGCCTACTTTATAGGAAGAAAAAATTATATTGTGCTGATACATGATATAAAGACCAGTGTTACTATTATTACTATTATGTGATATAAGTTAATATTTATTTATTATCTGGGAAAGCTTTCAATACCACGCTAACATGCAGACCTGCACAAGTTACTTTTTACTTAGTCTTGGGTAGCCAATTCAGACTGACAGCAGAAGGTCTGGGAACCTTGGGCACCTTGACTGGCTAATGTTGGACAGATAAAGCAACCGATGATGCTTAGGCGCGCAGAAATGTCCCGACAATAACGGACCAGTATGCAACCAGTAATTCATTAATCCAATCAATCAAAAACGTACTTCTTTGGACTGCTTCCAAGTGGGATCCCTCAACAATGTGACACCCCTCTACAATGTAATACACGACGACTTTAAAACTTATGAGGTGTTTCATCTAAGTGCGCCGTGTACATCAGAAGCTTAGCTGTCATGTGGGCATGAGGCTAAAACAATTTATTACATGGGGAAACTTATTATAGGTATAGACTATATAGCACTTAAATGTTTTTAAGAGGTGAAACAGGTGAAACAGAGGTGAAGGAGTTCAGCACCACTGTGCCACATTTAATAAAAAAATCAGAATAAAATTGTTAAATTATTGTAGATTTTATACAAATATCAATATTCCAACTTTAATTTTTGTGCCTAAGGCTTTGTAAATTATTACACATTTGTGAATGTGAGGCAATATTGAGTTTCTGATTAAAATGTATCTCTATTTTTAACCATACTACGCACTCGTTCTTTCCTCTACATCCGAGTAATAAGAAAACACTTCTTTTCATTGTCACCGTCCATGCCAGGACATAAGGCATGGCTAGGATTACAACCACTTATTAAACTCATTTCCATGATGGAACATATAGTATAAGAAGGTCAAATGATATTGCCAGAGTTTACAAGCCTTTAAAGTAGCATTTAGGGCATTGACTGGCTAATGGAAGATTGCTGAAATAAGAACACTCTTTAAAGCATCCAGACGTGTTACAGCCCTCAGAACAGAGAGAGGAATTGAAATCACATGTGAGCCCAAAATTACTTATTTCGACATGAGTACGTATGGCCACACAGGGCCACCTCTGCTGACTACAGTACTTCATTAAAAGTAAATGAGTTCATTTCTGTTATTCATTAGAATAATAAATAATCAAGCAAACATGAACCACCTCATCAATATGGATAAATGAATTTCCACCACAAATCACTTTGTGTGTGGCAGACTTTAGCGAATAAAAACATTTGACTGATAAACAATTCCTAAACAAGCGTATCCAATCAATAAGTCTCGCTGATAGTTGCCAACATTTCACTCAGACCATGGGTTGTAGCCATCATTGTTAATGTCATTAGCATTTTGATAGAGCAAGATTCATGTTGTCACTGTAGGGATGAGGGCGAGCTTGGATTAACTGTCACTCTCGCAGAGTGACAGGCATGATAAGCAGAATCAGTTCATGCTCCCACATATGAAACTGGCTCATCAGAAATGAATCAGCATCTATCATGAGGTGCCAGGGGTTGGAGACTACATACTCAGTAAAGCAAAGAGCAGAGCCCAACTACATCAGTCCAGACCCTGAACACCAGTGTGCAGGAAAACTACAGGAAGAAGTGATAATGGAAGATTGAACATAGGTCCGACATTAACCTAATAATATTATTATCGCTCAGGGAATCTGAGGCAAACTGCCCCTACCTAGGTGAAATGATCACTGTGTAGAGGCTCATTTTCTTGTCACATATGCTGTACATATTTGTTTTCCAGGAAGAGAAATGTCGAGCAACAATGCATAGACAGGGCAGGGTGAGAAAAATACTCTTTGCAAATGTCAGATGAAAACAAATGCAGCTCTGACAGCCTTGTTCTGGTGATTAGCACAAGACCTGTGGTCATGATTACACAACAGAGACAAATGCAAGGCGAGGTGGAACAGTTGAAATGCACTATTTTGCAAAACTTTTTATATATACAATACTACACTGATTGTTAGAAATAGTCAACAAATAGGTTTGTCTTAAATTACTTCTAGGTATAAGTACTGTAACTTATATTCTTGAGGACAGGTATCTGTAAAAAAAACGCTTCACTTTATGTAAATGTCTGTCTAGATTTTTCAGTCAGCATTTTTTATATAATTGTTTAATGCTTACATTTTTTTAAATACCATACATGACTTAAACAACTACATAAATCAAGTCTAAAATTATTTATTTATATTTATTTATAAATTAGTAATGTACCAAATAAGCTTTAAATGTATTTTTTGGATTGCTAGCGTTCATTTCATTTATTTATTTATTTATTTTATTTAATTAAGTAGCTTAATATAAAACAAAGTCCCTTCATTTGTGGCCTAACATTCAAAAATAGGAAACTAGCTAACTAACTTAGTGCAATGCTAGATAATAATTTATGCTATGTGGCCAACTAGCAAAGATGCTAAGCTAAAACTTATAACTGTTCCTAGCTACGGTAAGCTTGTTATCTAACGTAACAAACAGGATACAGCTAGTTTAGGGTATATAAACCAGTAAGCCATGTTTTTATTTAAAAACAGTTATAGTTTAATTAAATCTTTTAAAAGAAACCTTCAGCCATCTAACTTGCATTCAGTTCTAAAAGTAAAGACATCTACAGCATTTGGCAGACCCCCTCATCCAGAATGACATAAAAAAGTGCTTAGCAGCTAAAGACCCGATTACATTACATTTACTTTGTAATGAGAAGCCAAAGCAGAATTATGTCAAAGCATGTAAATACACTCATAAGTACCATTAGAGTGAAAATAGTTCTAAGCGTCTCAGCGGGAGTGGCATCACTTTATAATGTTAATTGGATCCATTTTTATTTCAAGAAAAATCCTGAATTAGGGAAGACACTGTAACCGTTTTAGGGTCTCTGTACTGTTAGTTTTAGCATATTATTTTAGATCCTGCTAAGATTTCCACCCCGCCTGCTCCGACAGTGCTGTCCTGAGGTAAGATATTATACTTAATACTACACAGATAACACGGATATTAATACTTCTATATTGATATAAGATCTTTTATTATTTTGGCGTGAACATTACCATTTTTTCAAGCTGCACATTGCTGAGAGTATTTGTTTGTATAATAAAACATACCTAATGGATGTTCCTTAATCTTTACACATTTACACACAGTGAAATTTCAGTTATTTTCAAGAGGCTTATTTTAACATTTACTATTATTATAAGGCAGAATGATTGGATGGTATATTGGTTCTGATACTTTTGAACCCTCTCAATTTTAAACTTTTGAGACTATGTACAGTCTCTAAGTACAGGCTGATTAAGTCTAGTCACATTGATTTTGTCTTCTACTTTTACTTCCTATAAACTTGAATTTTCTTGTTCCATTTTCTGTACCACTTATTCTACACTGAGTCAGAAACTCATTCTGGGGAACATGCGGTGAACATGAAAGTCGGTGGGGAAAACTAAAGTACCCAGATGACACCCCAAACACAGTTTAGAAATGAAGGCAGAAACTAACACCCTAAATGCACCAAAACGATGAGATCCTGTAACCACATTATCTGGTACTAGTTATCATTTTACTATGACACTTATAAATTTCTTTTACTTTTTAATCAAACAGCTTGACCTTTTGACTCAGTCACATAATTTGCGTTATTTATAAGCCAGCTAATTGATGAATCGAATAAAATGGCCGATTACTGGAGTTCAATTACACATTTATGTTTATGAAGAAGGACGTATATATTACACTGTTTAATATTTTATCCATTCATTTGCAGTAAGCACTTCATCTTTTTCAGAGTAACGGCAAATTTGGAGCTTATCCCCAAAACACTGGATGAGCGGTGAATATACTGTACAGTCTGAATGTCATGCTTGCCTTTGCAGTTTATTACACACACACAGACACACACACACATGAACACACAGCCAGTAGCAGGTTAGGAAAAACCTAGGAAAAAAACCTGTCATGAATTCCTTTCCTCTCAGTGTGTGGCACAGTTCTGAGCATAACAAGCACTGCCTTATGTCATTATATTTTGGATTTCTGTTACGTTTTGTTTATGTTCCAGATCTGTCACTGTCTTGTGACTGAGTGATTTCCCTGTCGTGTTTACCTGAACCATGTCTACCCCCAGGGTTATAGCCACCTATTCCCTATTGTATTGTGCTATGTGTCTTGTTGCATTCATTCATATTTCGACACTTCCTGGTTCTCACCCTTGTGTGGTTTTATATTATAATGTATGGATAATTCTTATGTCACATTATTTGCATATTTGTCGACCTTAGATATAGATATTCATTATGATAACTGGATTTAATTAATTATTATGATAACTGGATTTAATTAATTACTATTATTACTAGACCAATGAGTTTATTTTTGATTTTTATTTATTTATTTTTTGCAGTGGTGGCTCAAATGGTTAAGGCGCTAAGTTGCTGATTGGAATCCCAAAAAGACCTGGGCTTAAGGCCCACCACCGCCAGCCAGCCACTGTTGGGTCTTTGAGCAAGACCATTAACCTTTCCTGCTCCATGGGCGCTGTATCCTAGCTGACACTGAGCTTTGACGCACAACATTCTAAGATGGGATATGCGAAGAAAAAAATTTCACTGTGCTGCAAAGTATATGTGACAAATAAGGACATTAACATTACATTATATACTTCAATCATGGAGAGAACATGAAAACTGAACACAAATCGAGGAACATGGAACTGTAACATAGCTCTTAAACCCATGGTTTTAATAGTCATTAGTTTAAAAATAAATAAAATAAAATAGGCACCTTACATCATGAAACTTGGCAATATAAACAATATGAAACAACATTGTGAAACTCAGAATCTTCAGAGGAGATGCTGTATTTCATAAACGCTGACATTAATCTTCTAGGAAAGAACATCCACGAAAATGAATAACACGTCAAATGATCCTGAGTCAGCTTTTCCTCTCCTCCAACCTCATAAAAATGGGATTATAGTTAATTATCGTGGCAGTTCTTACAAAACTTTATTTTCATATCATGGTGGAAGAGGGAGAAAGTTTGTGGAAAAAAAAGTAACACGAGATGCTATGAAGGTGATTTTTGCCTGCATGAGATCATCATGATGCAACTTGCAGACAGGTTTGGGTAATGAAGAAAAATGAAGTATGGATGCAGGAAAGATAATAGGGATGAGCTGTCATAAAATAAACATACTTCTCACCTCAAATCAATAATGTAGATACCAAATAATGTTGGAAAATAATGTGAGGATTTCCGGGGAGCTTTTGGTCACGATTATTCTACTATTGGGACAACATAAGTAAAATACAGTAGGAGTACATAAGACATGGATATAGTTTTAATGCAGTTAGGGAGAGTAGGATTACGAGGCTTCTAGAATAAATTCTTTTTAAATATAATTCAGAAATATTTCCTTTTTAATATTTTCAGTGGGCCTGTAATATTTATCCTACAAAACGGTACCTTTCTTTTGATCCATTATTAAAGGTACTTCATTAAGTATTTCTGCATGTGACACTAGGCTGTGTTTTAGTTCAGCCTGAGAGCTGATAAAGCTTTTATTTCAAGGGTATATACTTTGGGTATTCATAAAATTAATTAATTAGTTATTACATAATTTATTTGAGAACGATAAAAAACACTCCATATAACCCAATTTTCTGTATTTGCCTGATAAAAATAAACAATATATACATATATATTATATATATATATAATATATATATATAATATCTATAGAATAAACTAAAAAATCAAAATATGTTAATACATATCTAGTCTAGTATAGGTTATAGGTTATAACGCAATTGACCAGATGGCACAGATGTGATGTGGATATATTTTACAATTAATTATTAAAAAGAAAAGCAATAATCTTTGTACAGGTAAACTGATAAAACGTAATATTCTGGACAAACTGCAGATGCTAAGCCAATGTGATTGTGTAAAAATATCAGTAAAGTGAGCTATCATGATATGTTTTTTTTTCACGATAATGTATCAATATTCTAACCTTTATCATTGATACGTATTTACATTACGTTACATTTTACATTTTAAACTGATTTACATTTATATTAGCATTTAATTAGAACCCCCTGTTGCGTGCCAAACAACTTTCTCCTCCGCGCCTGTAGTTGTTGCTGACAAACTTCTATTATGAACAAAATAAAGACATCTCCGGCTTTGTATTTGTTGCATTTTAATCAATTTTTTTATTATTATTGCAATGTATTATATTTAATAATACATTATTTTATGCATCCCATCATGACTGGGCTAGGCAAGATAATTTTCCATAGTCAAACCTAGGTAAGTGATAATATTAGCACTTACTTTGTATTTTCTTCCTAATTATCAGCTTCTATTGCTGGAGACATAATAAAATATGAATCTGATAAAGATAACTTCACTTTTCTGAAGTGAAACATAACCAGTCCTTCACTACTGCCACTTACCAGGGGTAAAGTAAGCAACATTTTAAACTAACTGGTGAAAAATCTATTAGCAAACCTTTAAATCAAGCCTAGTAGTGAATATGAGTGGGGGACAAATGTATGTGTGTGTGTGTGTGTGTTTACTACCAAAACTGTCCTACATTTCCCTATTTAAGGGTTTAATTAATGAGAACATTAACTGAAGCACTTGCACGAATAATAAAGTGGGTAAAAATGACACGTGAGTGCATCTACAAAGCTTTCAATAAACATTAGCTCTTGTACGGTATATTTCTTAAGATACCCAAATAAATTTATTAGAATAGGGGGAAGTGGTGGCTAATGGTTAAGGTGTTGGACTACCAATCTGAAGATTGTGGGTTTGATTCCCAGCTCCACCAAGTCACCACTGCTAGGCCCCTGAGCAAGGCCCTTAACCCCCAATTGCTCAGTTCTATAAATGAGATAAATGTAAGTTGCTCTGGATAAGGCCGTCTGCCATAATGTAATAGACTGTGTTTATACAATCTAACAAAGATCCTCACAAATTTTAAAGCTAAATATAAAAGACGAATATACACTTTTCCAAAACGTCTAAAATATATGATAGAATCACTATTGTATGATGCCTCAGCAGGTTATGACGTCTCAGTCAAAGAAGTGCCTCAGATACGACATCATTATGCACTTCCTCGCTCAGATCATTTCTCCACTGAGTGAAAGCAGAATGAGGAATAGGACCATAAGGCAAAGGCCTGGAGAGATGAGTGGTACACTGGAAAAAAAAAAGGAGCAGAACACCAGACAAACCTCAGCCAGAGGCTTCAGACACTGCAATGCATCATAGCAGCAGGGCAGGAGAAAGGGAAGCAGGATAGGGTGATGCATTTGGGACCTTGACATGATCTCAGGGCATTTCCATTAAAAAAAAAACCCACATGGCTCACAATACTAATGGCTCAGCATCACATAACCCTGTCCCGCTCTCTCTCTCTCTCTCTCTCTCTTTCCCCCATTTTTTCCCCACTACTTTTAAGTGCGAAGGTGGCACATTCTAAAAAATTCATCACCAGTGGGAAGTAATGGTGGGGTCGTTTAACCGCTTTTTGCAATGCATCATGGTGCTAAATGGTTTTCCCTGGTTGTGCTTGCTGAGTACATCGTGAAGGCTAAAAGTGTGCCACACACACGCACACATTGCAGTAAAAAAAAAGTGTACACCCTGCAGGACAAGGCACTGGTATTACAATTAGTTTAAAAAGCCGAGGTCACAGAGGACAACAGCTTGTGTGTTTGATCCAGTCCATCACCCAAGCGTGTGTGAATCACAGCTGTCACTGTGTCACTGAACTGCATCTCAGACTAAAATGATGGATGTGCTGCCAGCACTCACTTTGCCTATCTGTTAAAAAAACCCTAAACAGAATAAAAACAGAAAGTGTGTGTTTGTGTATTTGGGTGTTTGTACTAAACCCCCCATCGAAAAGGGGAAGTCATTGGAACTCAGTCTGTGTTAACTTAACTTTGTATACACACTGTAAAAGGCTCTAGGGTTAATAGAAAGATCGATAGACAGACAGGGAAAAAAAATCAAATAAAATAAAGGTTGCAAAGACTGGGATGCTCACTCAGATTCATGTCTTAATGCCTTCTTCTGCACTAGCAATCATGGATTAAATTCACAGATGACACACACATACACACACCCTTATTTACATCACAAACTGCTGCAACTAAACCCTCGCACTGTGCCATACATCTGAGGGTGTGCAAAGGGGTAAAGCAAAAGCTTTATTTTGTCTAGGGTTACAATGGAGATTTAGTCTGTCCCAGAAACACTCGCAGTGTGAGACGGGAATACGCTAAAGGGACATCAGGCTAATGCAGAATACCACATACACTATGTTGCCAAAAATTTGTGGACACCTGACCATTACAAAATGTGTTCGTTCAGCTACAATAGTATCAGTGAGATCAGGCACTAATGTCAGGTAAGGGTTTTGTGTACAGGTGTATTGTCATGCTGGAACAGTGTTTAAGTCTTTCATTTCCAGTAAAGAAATAATGTAATGATACAACTTACAAAGACATTGTAGACAGGAAGAGAACATTCTAGGAAATTGGAGGCTCGTGGTTAAGGTGTTGGACTATCAACCCGAAGATTGCAGGTTTTATTCCCAGCTCCTCTGTTGGGCCCCTGAGCAAGGCCCTTAACCCCTAATTGCTCAGTTGTATAAATAAGATAAATGTAAGTCACTCTGGATAAGAGCGTCTACCAAATAATGTAAATGTAGACAACTGTAAGATTTTCTAAATTTGTTGTACTATTCTAAAAAAAGGAACCGCATGTATCTGATGGCCACTTGTCCACAAACCTTTGCCATTACAGTGAATATATACACAATCTATAGACAATCATCCTCATTTGATTGCAAGATGACAATATATGTGCAGGGTCAGTGTCAAAAAGGGGCACTTGTGGGATGCCCCCTAACCGTCCCCTCCAAAAAGGCTGCTGTGACCTCCCTAAACAGTTTTTTTTTCTAATATATATCATGAATAACAACGAACATGAGAAAAATGAGAAACTACAGCTAATTTGTGTTTTTCTATGAAAATAAACCTGTTTCTCTGACTCTTAGCTATTAAAACGTTATCACTGTATATAATTATTAATCTGTCTCTTTTTTAGTGCGACATGGTGGTGATATTGTTTAGCTTGTGATTTTCTTGTTCACTTTATGAAAAATGAGCTGACAGTCTGTACAAATTGTATAAATGTATGAATGTACGCTGGATTAAATTGGTTGTTTTTTGCCTTGCTTTTGCAAGTTATTGTTGCTGATTGTGTGTCCCCTCGTTAAAGGACCCGTGCCCTCTGTTAGGTATAGTCTGCCACCGGTTCTGTATTAGTGGCTCCATTAGTACAATAATGTTTTCCTAAAGCGTCCATAAATAAGACAAAACCTAGTCTAGAAAACCTAAATGGACACTATGTAATTACATTTAAAGAGACAAAAAAGGCTTATAAGTGTGTTAATTCTGTGTTATGGCACTAAATGGCACAAATTATCCTTTTAAATTTAAGAGAAGGACACTTTTTTTCTAATTATTAACTATATGTGCTAGCTGAAGTCTGTACTGTGAATAAAACTTAGTAGTAATGAGGCAAAATAGACTGCGATGACAATGTGCAACAATAATCAGCTAAAGAAAAGCAATTTGTGACTGTAATTAATTTGATATTCATGAGTGTAATTTTAATTCATTGTACAGGCAGGAGTGTTATCTAAACTAAACGCAGACTTGTCAACGTATAAAACTGCCAAAAAGATTTGTCATGTAGAATTGATTTGATATTTTTATATATTCAATTTATCTACCTGCTTCAATGTTTGTTACTTTATTAACTTAATATTACATAAACATTTATATCAATGTTGATTTGACTTTAAAGTTAAGTCATATTTCTTTTAAGTCTGTCATTTGGTGCATATCATCATATTACATTTTTGAATCAATTTGTTTTGTAATTGTTTTGTAATTTATCACCTTGCTCCATCAGTGTGAAGTGTTTTGCAAGAAACTTTTAAATCCTACTTATGCTACTGTAAATGTATGTAAATGTATGCGTAATAAACTAAATGGATTCGATTACCAATACATCATATAGCTTGCATAGATTACTGCACCTTTATATGTCCTTTCAGCATTCAAATACATACTATCGGAATTATTTTTTAAATAAATAAAAAAATGCAATGTTTTGCATGTTTGGAATGTATTTATTGAGTTTGGCTTACAAAACATATACACACAATGAAAAAAGGAAATAAATATGAATATGTTAATACATTAAGCATTGGCTATTTTATTCTAATAGTCAGTGCTTCCTACAATGTATAATTTTAAATAACTGGAATTAACCAATTCTGCTTTGCAAAAACATTTTAGATTTGTAAGTCACATGGTATGGTAATGAGGATATAAACCTTATAAGGAAATTGTGGGAAGAGATGGTTAAGGTGTTAAGGTGTTGGACTGATACCAGAAAGGCCGGGATTCGATTCCCAAGCCACCACTGTGGGCCACTGAGCAAGGCCCCTAGCCCCCAATTGCTCAGTTGTATAGAAAAAAAGGATAAATGAGTTGCTCTGGATAAGGGCGTCTGACAAATGTAAATGTAATGATATAAAAGTTGTTGAAGTTTCTTTAGTGTACAGACAAAAAAAAGTTTTGAAATGAGTTACTGTAGTTACTTTGAGATGTTACTATAGAAACAATGATGAATTAAAATAAGTGCATTAATATAAACCTGCAAATTGAAGTAAAACCAACACTACGGTCCAAGCCTGCTTTTACCATAAATTAAAAAACACCTCTTGACCGACCAAAATTAAAGTGATGCTGAAGTACATTATACAGCAACTCATATAAATAATCACCACTACCATTAAAAAACTATATGAAGACCCTGAGACATTTGCTAATATTATATTATATATATATATATATATATATATAATCAAAAGGGTTCTAGCACCATCCATGTTGGCTGGTTGTTTAAATTATAGACAAAAACTAAATAGTTAGGGGTGTGACTAAAAAAAAATAACTGCAGTAACAAAAAAACAAAAAAGGCAGCACTTAATGGATAAATGCTCAAAAGAGAAATCTAGCCCTAATAAGTGCTGCCTCATGTTTCTCTTCATATTTATCATCGGTTGGTGTAAATGAGGACAGAGAAAGAGAAGATAAAAAAAGTCCTACCAGCGAATGGGTGAACTCAGGTGCGTGATCATTTCTGTCTGTGATAGTGATGGTGGCGGTGGCAGTTCCTGTTAATCCAACCTCACTTCCTGCCATGTCTTTAGCCACAATCTCCAGCTCGTACTGTGTGGTGGGCAGCGTCTGCCGGAAGAGATAATACACAATTGTTGTTTAATTAGCAGACAAACATGAACACATTTCTCTCAATGTTTAGAAGCAGCCCAGTCATCATAGGAGCTGGCTGGTCTCCAACTAGGGATTTGTTTTGACTCTAAGTAATTGTTTAGTCGATGCTGATTTTACTGTTTGTTAAGTTTTGCCGATAACCAATAAAAAGATTAACATCAGTTTTGAAAAAGTATTTAAAGTTTGGGGAAACCGAAGAAATGAAACATTAAGCAACAAACCCTTTTATTGAATAGGTAAAAAATGAGGCTGCAGCCGATTCTTGAGGCATACACTTGAGATTGTGTTGTGGCGCGTTAATCAAAAAGGTTTGTCGATGAATCGCCAACAAGCAGAAAAAAACACAATATCTGGAGCTCATACTGGGAGTGTGTAAGAGGATGTTGAAAGAAGAGGGCTGTTACAACTTGTATAAAGTATTGTGATATTACAAGAAGGAAGAACGTGCATATAATATTACTATATTAATATAATCGAATGATGTGTTCCTAATGTTCAGCTCACAATCATAAGTGTGGACTTAAAAAAAGTTTTCAAACTAAATTCTTTATACAGCAGCCTGCGATTACATTAGGGACGAAAATAACCAAATAAATATTTCTGACTTATAAAGACAAATTGGCAATGTTTTTTCAAAAATGTTTATTTCTTGCCAACTCGTTTCTTGCATATAAAAAATAAAGAATATTCCCGGAAGGAAACCCATATACTTAAAATAATTACTGGGTTGTTTGTATTTGTAATAGCAGGCTTCGTACAAAATTGCAAAGCAACAACAGATTACACACAGTGGAAGTGTAAATGCGAGCATTTATTTTTTTTCTACTAAATTCCCACTTTTGTGCTATTTCAAGTACCATAGCAAAAGAACCCATCCATCTGTTTCAAATAATCCCCAGGCAGCACGTGACTCACCGTTAACTGTTTTAACTATGCTGTTTTTCTTCTAGTGTTGATCGTTTTTGAAACCCCAGACAAGGATTTGAATGTTATCTTCTGGATGTTGTTTAAGGCTTTATAAGAAATTTAACGCACATAAAAAGACCACATGATCGAAATTATTTGCAGGATTTAAAAAAAACGATTGTATGATAGCAAGAAAAACTGTTTAACTCGATGCAAACGTTGCTCAACTTTTCATTTCTGTTCAAAAATCATTAAAGTGGGATCTGCAACTTATTCGGATTCAACTTTTTTTGAAATCACACTGTACGATTTGCCTCAATAAAAGACTCAGAACAATTAAATGGCTGTGCGACTGACAGTACCGAGTGTGAGAAGTGCTTCATGTGTAGGTTTATTTGGTTCTTGTAGAATAAGTGTCTTTGCCTAAGGATATTGGTGTGAATATCATTGTAACAATCTCAGCAGTACACCACTTTGAGAACACAGCAGACCCAGGGTTACAGCGGATGTGAGCTTTTTATTTGTGCTCCTAGCCCTTGGCATGGTAGTCAGTCAGTGCATTTCTTTTAAAACAAATAACTTCCACTTTCCAGGTCTCTTGTTGTGTTTCTGTTGAAAAGAAAGGGCAGTAAAAAATAGCCAGATTTTTCTGAGCTAGTAAATTATATAATCATTCTTTACACCTGTGTTGAGCAGAAAAGCATCATAGCAACCTTCAAGGCAAGTTTTATGCCAAGTTCACACTGCACCACTTTAGCCTTGATTTTCTTTCGCAGACAGGTTTTGCGAACTTGTAGAGGAATGCCCAAAATCAAAAGCAAATTGCTTGCTCGTGCATGCGAATAACAGCAAAGACGTAAGCTGAGAGAATCGCCGTGGCATCGCAGAGACCGATCAAATATTTGGCGTGCTAAATATTTAGACCTGTCAGTGATTTAAAATCCGGCAGTGTAAAGTGAGTTCTGACTTACAAATGCACCAGGGGAGACTTACTGCCAATAAGAGAGCAGGATACAAGGCAGTAGAAAGTTTAGGGAGGAGTTATAGACCACAATATCAGCAAACATTGCATCAGTTCCGATCTTTGTTTGCTCTTTTGCTCCACATCTGCACACAGTATCACAGTAAACTTCTGGCAGGCTACCATTTTAAAAACCTTTCCGAAAACTCTGATCTCACATGTAATCTTGCGTTGTTTCCTTATTACTCTTTATATGAATTTGATTGTGAAAGCCATGCAGTGTGTAACCTCCTGTCGCCTAGCTACCGTGCATGTGAACAGAGCAGCAACTAAATGTTACCCCAGATAGTCGCGCAGTGTGAAAACAACGCTGACATCTGCTGACTTTAAAAATCGTGCCGCGTGAACTCTGCATTACCCAAAGTTGAAGATTATAAATCAAGTGGTCCAATTAAAATCAGTCTTTGTCCATGAATGCATCGTTTTTTTGCTGACAGAATGCAAAGGGATGTTGTCTTCTGCTGTTGCAGCATATCCAATTTAATGTGTTATGCATTCTGACATGCTTTTTGGCTCACCACAGTTGTACAAAGCACTTATTCGAGTTACTATAGACTTCCTGTCAGCTCAGACCAATCGGCTCATTCTCCTCTCTAATCTCTCGCTCTCTCATCAGTGATGTGTTTCAGCCTACAGACTCCCCATACACAATGTTTCTCTATACCAGTCCAAAGACGTATAGAGAAACATTGTGTATCGAGCGATGTTGTGAGCAGAAATCCCAGTGGTTTCTGAAATACTTAAAGCAGCCTATATAGTGCTGAACCTGCTTAATTTTATGCACAGTGCTAGTGAAAATATGAATATCTAATTAAATTGAAGTAATTAAAATGGACACTGGACATTTATTTTGTAATAGGCAGCTCTTAAATTACACAAACTATTTTGCATGTCGAGTGAATTCAAGTAGGCTTTATTGTCATTTTTGTCATTACATATCAAACTAGTTTTAGAAACCTGATCTGTTCCATCGCATAATATTTGGAATGAAATAATAGATAGTAAAATCGATACATACATTTAATACAGATGAGATACAGACAGTACTACAAAATACACAATAAGCAGAAATGCCACAAGATAGCTAATTTTCTAGCCCATAAAAATTAGTTTTATCAACCTAAACATCTCTAAACACAATGACTGATGACATGGTAACCTGCTGAAAGTCAGATCCAACTTGCATTTCTTGGATTACAAATTGTGTGCCTGATAAAATTGCTTTTTAGCTAGAGATTCAACACTATTAAAGTTATCTGAGGTCAGGGGGTCACTCCAGAAGGGAAAGGCCACAGAAGAGCAAATACTCGAATATTTTATAAAATATTGGTGGCACAAACTCCAACTTTAGCCCGATCTGAGACAAAGTAGGCTGGGACCCACCAGGGTTTAACAATAATTAAGAAGCCTGAGGTAATGTATAATTTCATATATAATTGCTTTAGTATAAGGAGTCTGGAGACACAAGGTTGGGCTCCACCTGCAGTTAAATGCAAAAAACACAAAAGTACAATGATAGGTTCATGCAACAAACTTGCCACTAGTCGGGACAGGTGGCGAAAATGAAACTGAAAGTAAACAGGCTAACACACTGAGAATTCTAAAACACGGGAAGTGCTCTGTAATGGTCAGCCTTTAGCCAGGAGAGCATGATCAGTTTTGAGTTAAAAACAACTCGGAAAGTATTCCAGAAATTGTGTTTGCAGGCAGTGAGGTAAGGAATCTGCAATGTGCATAAAAATAGGGTTCAACTGTTGAAAATTTGCAAACAGAATTAGCTTCAACTCCATCAAATTGAACTGATAGATAGTGTAAAAGTTAAATAACCACTCAGAGTTCAACTGTAAAGCCCAGCTCCCCAGTTCACTATCTAAAGCCTGGAATCCTCCTCTCTCAAGGGAACATCAGTTGTGCCCAGAGGTGAACCAAACAACCAAATGAGGCGGGGACCCCAGGCAAAATTAATAGATAATGGATTATTTTATCAATATATCTTTGTTATCATTATATATATTTATACAACATACAACAGGAAGTCAAGCGCTTAAGCACTTTATGTTTTTAAAAAATAAAGTGCGTTATTCTTACCAAAATATCAATCTTTATAGCAGATAATACAATACAATCTAGTACAATGTTTATATTTACAGTAATGGATTGCCCACTGGTGAACACCTACGTTGCATGCTGCTGCTAAGTGCAACCCGCGCTAACCTGTTTCCCAGTAACACTATTAGTAATTATACTATTACAAGTAATTTGTCTTTCTAACAAATGAATGCATTTGTTCAATTCTATCTCCATCAATTATTGCTATCATGTTTACTCTTTTCCTCATCATCCTCCTTTTTTTTCGGCTTCTGGCTGCCAGGCGAATAAGTCCTTTTTATGTTTTAATTAGCGAATGCATAAGTAAGTGCAGTTTAAAAACGTGAGCAGGGATTGTGGATATATTGCTTCGTATTGTGCCATTTTGATTTTTAAATGATTAGCTGTCGGGGGTCCCATCAAATTGCGGGGGGCCCCGGGCAACTGCCTGCCTTGCCTGCTCTATTATGCCTCTGGTTCTGCCACTTAATCTCAGTACATGTTTAACTACTAAGATGCTACCAAATACAAAGACGTTAGATAAAACAGCTAGTATTATTTTGAAACATTATTTCCGTTTGTTAAAAATTTGTCTAAAAATCATCAGTTTATGACTGAATACTATTAAAATTTGTTTAGTTTTTATGAAATTACTACCTAATCAGGCTCATGGTGGGTTAAATTGGGCTACTAGTTTATATTTAGAGAAAAGAATTAAATTGATTAAAACTGAACTGATAAATTGTAGGAAATAATTGTAAACTATTATAAACAGAAAGATTTTAAGAAACAGCTCCAGGAATGTCTCTCCTTCAGCATAATTATAAACTTATTAAGATGTAGAACTGTCTGAATCAAAATTAATTATTATTATTATTTTTTAATTTCTATTTCTGGGACACATTTTATTAAGAAAACCCAATTTGGGTTTGGATTTGAATACAGTTGAACACTAAGCAGATAAAAATACAGATAGAGTTAATGCCCCCCGCCCCCCTTATTTTGTATCCTTTAACATGAAAAACTGTCAGTGTGGGGCAATTTAGCATAAATGTAGTCAAATAAAGCCATGAATACACACTAACATGTTGCAGACTTTTATCTGCCAGGAAATAAAATAATCCTTTTGTCGCAACCGGTGTTCTAATTCACAACCTTTATTCTCCCATGGTTCTGCTCTAACACTGAACCAGACAGCTTCATCTCGTTTTGATAATAAAGTGTGATTGTTCCGTAATCCACCTGACTGGAAATCGGCGCAAAGCCACAACAGCGCACACAGAGCTTTCTGCTGCATGTGCTGTTGCAGATGGTCACAGAGATTGGCTGGGATGGATGTCACCAGCAACCAGCTCAGAAATTATTTACCGTCGATAAACAGATGGTCCTTTACAGGCCTGCGAGTTAGAAAAAAAAAACATCCATCTGGATAAGAGGAAGGTGAGAGGAGATTTAATCTCACTGGTGTCAAAGCCCTCATATGAAACTCCTGTGTGACATGACAACATCATAATGAGCAAAGTGGTTCCCGCATCTTCCATTCTGCTTTTATCAGCCAATCACATCTGTGACCTTATAGAGGAAGAGATTGAAAAAGGTGTCTGCAACACATCCTCAATAAATCAACAGTAATGAACGATAGCTATTATTAGATTTTAGATTAAAAGTATTGGATAAAAGTTATCGTAAATTTTGAAGTCAAACTAAAAAATGTCCACATATAAAATAACTATTAGCATGACATCCCTGTTAAAGTTCTGTTTCTGATTGGTCAGGAAGTGGTGTGTTGCCCGATTTGTTATAATTTAAAAAAATATATACACAAATAATGTAAATGTCTTTATTTGTCACATTTACTCTAAAGCACAGTGAAATTTGTTTCTTCGCATATCGCATCTTTAAAGGTTGGAGTCAGAACGCAGGGTCGGCTATGATACGGTGCCCCTGGAGCCGTGAGAGTTAAGGGTCTTGCTTAAGCATTCAACAGTAGCTGGCTGGCAGTGGTTGGGCTTGAACCCAGATCTTCCTGGTCATCCAATCGACATCTCAGAGCCTTAACCATTTAAGCCACCACTACCCCTACAATAATAATAAAATAATAAAAGCCACATGTCATCTATTAAAGTAATGACAAGTTAGTTCAACTTGTTCACAGACTGATAAAACTTCTGGTTTTCTCTAACAATAGCTTTGAAGGTAGTTCCAGCTATAAGTTGTATATTAATATGCTAGTCTTTAAATACAGTGACGGAGCTTGTAACTCAAATTACTCATATGTCAAATCACTTTTCAGCATTAAAATAAACTGAAATGCCATGTATCTGTTCTGGGTACCTTGCTAACGCGCATGTCTGACTAGCTATCGAGTGAGACACGGGATGCTGGACGGATGTTACGGCGTTCACTATCGCGTTTTAAAAACTTGTTTTAACGCCTATAAATGTCATATGGGTTGGTGTAAATTAAATATATTTGTTAGTGATGAAAAAAAAAGAAAACTAGCAGTTGGGTGTCTGAAGCTAGCTTGGAACCCGGTTTTTAGCATGCAACTCGCAAAAAATTGGGACACTCCTTAAGTCTGGACAAAAATTAAAGGCCAAGAGCAATGTATTGAACATCCTCTCTAAAAGTCAGTGTAAATATGAAGGAGGGTGGGTTTTGTCTACGTTTAAAAAAACTGTTGTAATATCAAAGGAATAAAAGACACTTCGTGCAGCGCTGTTATTAGAAAATAATAAACTTCAGGGTATTCTCAGTCCACATCACCTCAATGCTGAGACTGTTTCTATAACAGTATGACTCATTGTGATTTATTTCTCCAGCTCAAGTCTTCATGTTGGGATGTCACCTTATGGTGTTTTTTTTTTACACCTACCTTATTTGAGTTTGCACATTCGATTATGGACTCTCATAAGGGTCACAAAGCTGTCAGCACAAAGCTATTTTTTTATTTTAAAGTAATACCAATGCTAAATTAAGCATTAAAACTATGATATCCACTATACGGCCTGCACACCTGACCATTACATCCACATGTGTGTTTTTTTAATTAGCCCATTCCAGATTCCCTCCATGATTTACTCTTATAATAATCCTTACACTTCTACCAAGACTTCTTACCGGCTTGTGGAAGACTGCAGCTGGAATCTTTTTATTTAAGCACATAATTCAATGGAATCTGGGAAAACCAATAACATGGTGAAATTTTACCTATTAGATGTTTCGATATCAAATGAAAGCTGATTTTAAGACCTTTCCAAAAAAATAAATGTTATACCTTGTCAGTAACAAAACTTATGGTTATCTGAAGTCAACTCATTGCTATGATTTTCAGAAACAAAATTGAAAATGAAAATGAAAAGCAATGAAAAATACAGAAAGGTCAGTTTAACCCCAAGGAACACTTTCGTTGTGCCACATTTTCAGTAATAGGATGGTTTTAATCAGGCAAATATCCTACAGCATGTAAGCTATCGCGATTGTTTCTCAGGTTTTACTTACAATTACTCTTATCTTATAACACAGACGCAGTTGGTAGCTGTAACCTCCGAAGTTGCAGTTCATGGCTGCAAGCATGTATATAAAGTGAAATAAATGCAGAGTGTTAATATAAAAATGGTGCTGAGGACACTTAAAAAAAGAGTGCTACCAACACTGCATTGCTACACAAGGAGATAAGCTAACGTTACCATAAGGACAGAAACGTAGTGAAGTAAATATCCATTTGACACGGTACACCCATTCCTTCCACCATCACCAGCGCACCAGTCCCACCTAGTTAGTCATTTTCCATCACGTTCACCTTCCTTTACTACCCTATATAAGGGCACACTGCACACATGCAAGTTGATGGTAGACTCCAGAGTTTATACTAGACTTGCTACTTTCCTTTGTAACTCCCGCTTTCCAGTTTTCGTTTCCAGGCTCCCACTTCTGACTCCCTCTCGCGGCTATCACCGTCGGCTCTGTGGACTTCCTTCTCTTCTCCTACGTCCTCCGTGATCCTCCAGCTTTCCCACATCTTCTGTGACCCTCCATCTCCCAGTGTATTCCATTGTTATCTTCCATATAACCCGCTTCCTCCATATCACAATAAACGCACTCGTCTGGGTTAAACTCATCTGTGTGTCCGTGTAGTATTCCATGACATTGTTGTTCATCATGGGAAAAGTCTTTAAACATTTGATTACCTTTGGAATGTTTAGTGAAGCTTGTACCTTTAGCATAGCCGGCACAGTAAATTGTATTCTTAAGCGTAGGCTTGCCATAATAAATCACATTTTTTCAGCACTAAACAAGCATTCCGAACAGATCTTTTAGAAGATGACAGACAAGATGTGATAGAGTATTAATGTAATGAAAAACCAATTTAACTTATTTCTTTTTGCTTTTTATGGCCTGCGGGAAGAAGCTCCTCCTCATTCTCTCCGCTCCTTAAGGCAAACATAGAGAGCATAAGGAGGAGCTTCTTCGCATAGGCCATTCGGAATCTAAACCGGGTTACACCGAGCACCTAATACCAGAACTTTCACTCTGTTTTGTCTCTCTACACAATTGTTTGCACAACTGACACTAAACACTGGACTGGCACAGCACAAAGTCACTTTAAACACTTTAGTTCCAGTCACACTGGGTCACTTTTGCACCAAACTACCTCTACACTTAAAATTATTTTTACTTATCTTATTGATATTGCATTTTATTTGGGCAGCATGGTGGCTTAATGGTTAGCACTGTTGCCTCACAGCAAGAAGGACTGATTCGATTTCCAGACAGGGGCCATTCTGTGTGGAGTTTCATGCTCTCCGCGTGTTTGCGTGGGTTTACTCCAGGTACTTCCGGTTTCCTCCCGCAGTCCAAAAGCATGTATGTTAGGTTGTTTTGGTGATTCTAAATTGCCCATAGGAGTGAGTGTGAGTGTGTGTGTGGCCCTGTGATGGACTGGCAACCTGTCCAGGATGTACCCCTTCTCCTTTTCGCCCTTTCCAAAAACTCCAGCAGATCCCTGTGACCCCGAATTAGGGAATAAGCAGGTATAGAAGATAAATGTATTTTATTTATATTTGTTTTTATTTTCACATAATATGTATTCTGTATAAATATGTATGTGAGTAATAAAACTGAATTTAAATATATGTTCTAGTTATGTTTGTATTATATATCATCCTTAAATAAATCAGGAGTTAAATTCTGTCCATATGCAGTCGCTGAAGATATTTTACTGCGATGTAAAGAAAAAGCTGAATAATTACAAACCTTTTACTGAAATAAGTTCTGTATCTTTACAATAAGATCTCTACAGTTAACATTTTTGTTCTGGCCTCCTTTTTGCTTATTCACTCATCCTTCTTTTATACCTAAAGAACATAATGATTTATACAAAAACCTTTTCGACAAGCTTTTGGAAATTAGCTGAATTAAAGAAAAAAAGATATTGTGCCGGCAGATAAAGAAACCCCTTCTAAACTCTGTCCAGATCTGCCCTTTTTCCCACCTTTTATTCCTGTTGGGTTACAGTAATTGTTTTTTTTTTAGGCTGAAAGTTCTTCTTTATCCAAAGTTGTTAAAATGATGATTATGCCTTTTTGCCTTACAGGGATTTTAAATACTTGCTGTAAATGATTGCAATTTTCTCTCCTCCGATTTCCTTCTCCTCTCTCCTTAATCGCTGAACATACTGTAGCCATTAATCCTATTTTATTCTTTGTGCTTTTTTTTTTTATCACTTCTTATCTATTCTTTGAAACCTTTCTCCATATGTGTTAGCATTCTCACACCTTGTGTGAATTGTGTGAATAAGAATGACTAAATGCGTGATTTTCGGCACAGATAAGATCAGACAGTTATTTTGCTATGATACTTTGATGGATGTCAAAAGGTGTGTGTCTTAGTCATACGGCAGTCTAAATTCAGAAATATTTAGATCATAACTCGCTGCTAAAACAGAGCAAAGACTGTGTGTGCTCGCTGTATACAAGCACCAGGCACTTAATTAGTCACATGGGCTATTAATTAAAGCACACTCTACATATTTTCATGGATATTACATTTTTTTAAAGGTGTTTTTACCTAGCAGACTAAGTTTTATTTTAATTACATCTGCAACTTAATGAATTTGTTATGCAGTTTTATGCAAAAAGCCTTAATCGCAGCCTTAGACACTACTTCCTCCTAACCTTTACCGAACGTTTGATGCATATGGCACACAAAACCAGAACAACTTTTAGGACTTTAAAAGTCACTGTAATTGGTGGGATACTACAGTATTACATTTTTTTACCAAGCTGTTATGATGCTCCACAATCTCCATGGAACAAGAAGGCTGTTTTATTTACATTGGTGACATTGAGTGCTTATTTTTAAAGGTCATAATACAGACTTACAGTATTTACTTGCATAAATTATTTTAAGAGGGATCTAAATATAAATGTCTTTATTTGTCACATATAAATTACAGCACAGTGATATTCTTTTCTTCACATACCCTATCTTAGTAAGTTGGGGTCAGAGCACAGGGTCAGCTATGATGCAGTTCGCCTGGGGCAGGAAGGGTTAAGGGTCTGGCTCAAGGACCCAACAGTGGCTGGCTGGTGGTGGAGCTTGATCCCAAGTCTTCCTGGTCTTCAGATCAACAACTTAAGCTGGCGGTGGCTGGGCTTGAACCCAGGTCTTCTGATCTTCAGATCAACATCGCAGCACCTTAACCATTTGAGCCCCTACTGCCCCTAAGGTGCACCTTTATGGTGGTGCCTGGAATTAGTTTTACCTTTACTGGACATTTTTATGCTCCTAAACCCGACGATGAACAAAACAAACTGTGATTGGTTGCTTTACATGCCAGTCAGATGCCCTTTTGGCTAATAAAAGTCCCAGATGGGGCGGCACCAGTCTGAAGATTAGGATAAACTATACCAGGAGAGTGCGTATAAAAGAATAAAAACCGCCAACCATACCGAAAGCTCTAAAACAAAAAATGACAAGCACATATAAAAAATATAAATAAATAAACAACTTTGATCTCTTTCCAACAGACATTTCGACTTATGGTGCACTTAGTTTGTGATCTAGCAAAGCGGTATTGATCTATTCATTGATAGAGACTTGAAAGCACTTTTGTACATCGCTTTGGACAACAGCGTCTGCCAAATGCTGTAAATGTAAATTTCTGTGGACTAATAATGAAGTGAAACTTGCAAAGTCAACAAGAGCCAGATTCCTAATGTCTGCGCGCAGATGCCGCTGCATGAACGTGCATTAATGAAGCAACCAAAAAAAAATGACACAGCACTTTGAGTGGAAACTTCCACCAATCCACTGCATGTCACCACTAACCCTGAATTCTATTTCCCAGCATACATTGCAGCCTACATAGATCAATCTCTACAGCACACACACACATACACATTACCACACCTCCAGTTATTAAGCATCTGTAGGCTTTTTAGAAGCATTAACACTCTGTGTGATTTTAGCAGGTGCTTCTAAGCCTCCCTGGTGTTTTATTATTGTCTCTGGTTTTTACCTACAGAAGTTCACAAGTGTTTATTTGCTTTCTGCTGCCTGCCGATTTCCATTGGTTTAAACATCTTTACTTGCCCTTGCATCTTGTCTCAGAATCTCTCTCTCTCTGACATCCAGATAAAAAAGCAAATATGAGTATTATAAAAAAGTATAACACCTTTTTAATAATCCAGGTGTTTTTTTTTGTTTAGGTGTGGCATCTGTCTCATTCTGTTTATTAACAAATATACCAAAGAAGACAAAAAAAAGAATTTCCTAAAAGAATCTCATTGGCCACTAAAAACACATGCAATCTATTAGGTCTTATAGAAAGTGATAGCTAAGCCTTTAAGGTGTTGAGATTGTGAGCTCTAATCATCTGACCACCGAGCTGCCACTGCTGGGCTCTTTCCCAAGACTTTTATCCTTTAATTGCTCAAGTGTACACATTAGACCAATAGAAGTTCCTCTGGATGAGGGTGTCTGCTGAATGCTATAAATGGTTGAATTATTAGTGATGAAAAACAAACACTGTGACAAACAATCTTGTATCTCCAGTCATTTGCTAACAGAAAGATAATCATTAATTGCCTCATTAAAAGACTCATTAGTTTATGATTGGATTGTACATCTCACCTCGGGGGGGGCACGACACGTGTTGACTCAATATACACGTGTGCATTACCATAACCAGAAGTGGGTAGAAACTTTGGTACATTTATTTGGGTATACTTTTAAGGGTTGCTTTGATTAGCCTTTCTTTAATTCTCAATCAACTTTAATAGCAGAATTTTACTTTGACTTCATTATATTTGATGATGTTTGTCGGTTATTATTAAAGGTTATTTATTCCATCAGGTTACGTATAATAAAATGGCGATAGGCTGTAGCCGTTTAAAGTATGTGTGCGAAATAATCTCTGAAGACGGAGAAGAAGTGAGCATATCAGGGGAGACAGTCCATCCATTGCCTCACATTCAATCAATATTTACAGTTACATAATATGATGACTTCTATGTGCACCAAAAGCGTACAGGAATTCCAGCTCCAACCTGAGAAAATCTGTTGAGTTTCATGATAATGACTATCTGATGGTGATTCCTCAAAAATGGGCACTTTTACCTCAATGTAAAAATCTAAAAGTGTATTTAATGTAGTGGTTTGTTAGTATTTTTCTGGATTCTGAAATTTTCATTCATTGAATCAGATCCGAAAGAATTAGTAACTCACTACCAAAGTAGTCTTATTATTTGATACTTTACTCAGATAACTGTAAACATTAATACTGTTACTTGATAATATTACTTATTATCAGGTAAAAATATTATATAGATATTACTCAATAAGTGGTTGTATAAATGTTTGGAATTTTTGGGCTACTTTACCCACTATAATCCATAGAAATGTATAGTTCTTAAAATAATAAATATAAAATAAAATAAATAAATATTCAACTTCATTGTCATTGTGGTACGTGCACAGAGCCAATAAAATTTTTCCCATATCCCATCTTAGTAAGTTGGGGTCAGAACACAGGGTCAGCTATGATACAGCGCCCCTGGAGCAGGAAGGGTTAAGGATCTTACTCAAGGACCCAACAGTGGTTGACTTGCCGGTGGTGGGGCTTGAACCCAGGTGTTTCTGGTCTTCAGATCAGCAACTTAACAATTTGAGCCACTACTGCCCCTTAATAATGTTAATGAGCCGAACCTAACACCACCACACATACACAGAGCTCATTTACTGACTTTAACACACATCCGAACTGCTTACTGGGGCCTCTGTTGTCCTAGCAGTAAACAGTAGTACATTTGATTAATCTCCATGTCCTGTCCCACTCCATAAACCGTACCTTAGAATATAAAGACAGGAAGTTAAGGAAGTGAAAATGGTGTCAATCCATCACTATTTTGGTGTCATGCTTGTGATTATTGCGCACACACACACACACACCGAAGGATCTGATAGCACTGAATGAACTTTCCACCTGAAAGAAAATAAAAGCCTACATAAATGATTTATACATAGTGCTACCTTTCCTTAAGTGCATTACAGGATGCATCATATCTTCTACTTTCATTTCTCTTATTGCTTTAATCAGTGATCCGCAAGTAGCCAAGCGGAGTTGTGCTGATGGATTTTCCCACGCTTGACTGGTTGATTCATAACATACTAATGGAGCCCGCCAAAAAAAGCGCACTCAGTGTGTAAGTGAATCATGAGACGCAAACTAATTAGCATGAAAAATGAACACCGACATATTAACAATCTAAATGACTAAAGCCCTGATGCTGCAGTTTGCTAACATCCGACAATCGATCTGAGGAACACTGTATATTTATAAATGATTTAAAATTGAGGACTTTACTGTTATGTGTACAGAATTAAAGCCGTATTTTAAATCCTTGCAGTAGCCTATGGTATAAATGACATACCATAAAAAACAAAGAAAATAGACAAATGGTTTGAAGACAAATTTACAAAACAACTATTAACAATTATGCACATGTACAGAATGCAAGGAAAACATGTAACAAGTGATGCAATGGTAGATAGGTTCCCTGCTTATCATCACATTGTGAGGGGTGTGTATGCGTGATACGTATGCAGAAATCATCCATAGCCTCTGATTTTATTTGCAGTGTGTGTTTTTTTTTGCAGTAACTCTGTCAAGGGATGGGGTAGTTAACACTCAGAGGGTAATTTACGTTTGCAGTGATAAGAGCACAGGCAGTGGTTGGGTAGCTTTCACAGGTCTGATGGCATGTGAATGGAAGTGTTTAAGGTGTTAGACTGCTGATTTAAAGATCGTAGGTTCAATTCCCGGCACTACCAAGATGCCCCTGAGCAAGGTTTTTAACGGCTCAGTTCAGATGAAAAAATGGTGGTTGCTCTGAATAAAGAGGATCTAACTGTAAATGTATGCATGGTTACACTAAAAAATAAAGCAAACCAAAAATCTTGCTAAATTTCTTTAGCTAAGGGCTAAAAAAAATATAGAATTAATGTGAGGAACCAGGCTGAGGGAAATCCATTATGCAGGTAAAACACTTATACTATAATAACCAGAAAGATATAAATAACAATAGCAATAGCCAATAGCAATAGCAATAGCAATAGCGAACACTTAGTAAATCGACAAGCTAACAATACCTCACATTGTGTTCATGCTAGCGCTATCTTATAAAACTTGCTGCAGGAAGTGACACCGGAAGTGAACGCTAGTATTCAGGCGAGGGTGCCATCCGGTGGTCGGCAGATGAAAACGTTACAATAAGATTGGTATAAAAATAAAAGAATACCTATCGATCCAAGTTTATATATTATAACTTGATCGATATATTACAAACTTAAGTTAAACTAAATGAATAATAGGCCTCAGCAGACTATTGTGAAGAAAGGCAAAAAAGATTATATGTTTATTTTCAAAATAAGACATTAAACATCTATTAACCTGTTAAAGAGACAATAAAAATTATGAACTGTATAAGTATAAATAACATAAATAACATTAACATATATTACAGTAGTCTCTACCACTACCACCACCAAGCAGCAATCTAAGGGAATATTTTTTAGAATAACTTGGAGTTTCCTCCTCTAGTACAGTTCCAGAAAGCTGTACAATCAATGCCAGAGCTTGTGGTTTGTGTGTGTTGTGTTTGCACTTGCTTAGTTGCAGCAGTAGAAGCTGAAACTTGCCATCTGCTTTCGTGTAGGGAAACAGCTTTCACTTTTTTTTCGCCTCTAATATTTCAAACAACTACTGAGCCTGGTGGCTCTCTGTTGTAAAAGCACAAACTTCCTGCGAGTCAGAAAGACACAAGCGGAAAGAAGATGATGTCAGGGACAGGGCTAAGGTGCAATCATGTGAAACTGCAGACTCTGCTCAGTGCTTCAGTAGCGGTGATGAAATGATGTGGTCTAGAAACCCTGGCCCTTCGCAATGGCATAAATTTATATTTTGGCAAAAATGTTAACATTCGTGTGCCTGCCTAGAAGGTACCAAGTGACAGCTGTCCAAACTTTAGGCTTGTTTTGCCAACCAAACATAGTGTCATGCAATGAAACAAGCTTTGGTTCATTGTCATTCCACAACTACAGAGTGCGAATTTCAGCCGGCGTTATGCTTCAGATGGTTTTCCATGTTTTCCCAGAGTTCTCCAGTTTTCTTACACTGACTTCTTCTCCATCCATTTCCATATCATCACTACTTATCCTACACAGGGTTACAGGGAACGTAGACCTTATCTTAAGTGACTAGGGGTACAAGACAGGAAACATTTTGGAAAGGGTGCCAACCTGCCACATAGCACAGCTGCAATCACACCCATTCACAAAATATGAAGGACCTGGAGAAACCCCAAGTAATCAAACGATAACCCCGGAGACATGAGGCAATTCTATGAATTAGTAAGGAAAATGGACTAAGATAAAAAAAAAAATGTCTCTACGCATAAATAAGCGTGTAAATGCGCATGGATCAAAATGGTTACTGATATTGAGGATAAAGCCTATTAAAGATGAATAAACTAATTTAGAGCATACATAATTACTAGTATAAGTATATGGCCTTTATTCACACATACATCGAAACACAGCTAGTACCTCCACACCCTCACTGGGAAACTACATTGACCATTTTTACTGAGCTTCATCAGGCCAATTAGTGAACTGATGATAAGTACTTTACTCTCCCAAGAGCTGATAAGAGCAAGGCTAATTGGGATCAAGGTTGGGGTTTAGGGGTGCATAGCATGAAAAAAGAGCAATGATAATCTAATCAGGTGCATCATCCAGCCACAGACTAATCGCTGTCAATTACAAAGTGTTTAGAAATGAATCCAAGCTCAAAATAGCCTTCTATTACAACCCTGGCCCAGTTAAGAGGGGAGAAGGAGGATGAAAAGGAGGATATAAAAAGGAGGAGGAGGGAATAGAGCCGTTGCTCATCATCTCCATCAGGGCCATCAAAGACCCATCTGGGAAGTGGCAGCAGTACTTACGCTGAAGAGCACAGGTGTTGCTGTTTAAGTGTTAATTAGATTAGCATGGATCAACGACAGCCTTCCACTGCTAGAGCACGGGCAGACGTAGAGGAATGGATAGAGGGAGACGAGTGCATCTCTGGGGACTGAGGTGTTGCGGGAGGGTGTGTTGGTGGGAGGTATTGATTCATTTTGCTGACAGCATCAAATGGATTCATTAGCTGATGAAAGTCTTTTAGTTGAAGTTGCTCAAGTTAATTTGGAAACGTGAAAAAAAGTAACACTTTTACAATTTCAATCACCCCAAATGGAATAACCGTCCCTACAATATTGATATCACTTTAGAAAATGTTTACCCTCGAGTGGAGATGATGCCGTAGTTGCCAAGGCAAAGCATCTGACATGGATTTCTAAAAATCCTCAATGTGTACGACTCACTGAGCACGTATGGTGTGAGCACCTCCAAACATTCATGCACACTGCTATAATTAACATCCATCATTATCTCACTGCTTGCAAGCAGGGCTAAATGTTCTGGTGGAAAACTCCGGCATATTCAGTGGATTCAGTTGAACGAGCAAAGACCTGCACGAGAACGCTGTATCCTTCAGTTCTAGACATGTGAGGATCTTTTTAGGAGAACGCGGAAAAGCCCATGCACATACAGCTACTGACAGCAATGTGGCTTGACAATCTGACAGTTTACCAAACCTGGATTTCCTCCTGCTCATGTGTTTACCTGGGTTCATTTAGGAACATTTTGTGGTACTGACTTTGCTGTGACAAGATGACAGCAGGTTTAAGCTTCCCTCAGGGTGCGAGAAAGAGAGAGAAAGAGAGAGAGAGAGAGAGAGAGAGAGAGAGGGAGACAAAGAGAACATTACATTTTTATACATTTTTTTCTGTATGTTTGCCCTCTCTTACCTTTAACGAGGGTGATTAAATAATTTTTTTTCGAGAGAATGCAAGTCAAAGAGGGATTGTGATTTCCAGAAAGATTCTCAAGCCGAAATAAAGTAAGTAAGATATGAAGATGAAATAGCGCTAGTAAAGTCTAAAGATGCGATAGAGCTTCTAAAGACTGAGAATGAGATAAAGCTAGTAAGGTCTAAAGATGAGATAGAGCTAGTGAAGTCTAAGGATAAGATAAAGCTACTAAGTTCCAAGGAAAAGAGCAAGTAGGGTCTAAGGATGAGATAGTATTAATAAGGTCTAAAGACGAGCTAGTGAGGTATTAGAATGAGACACTGTGGAGCTAAGTGGGTCTAAAATGATGTAGATTTAGTATGATCTAGGGATGCAAAAAAGTTTAGTAGGGGCTAAGAATGAGATAGAAACGGTATATTTTATCAGGGGATGCTCAGGGGCAGATTTCTTTAGCTGTCAGCAGGGGTGCTGCAGAATCCTCTAGTTCACATGGCTGTGGCTAGTAAGGTCTGAGAATGAAATAAAGCTATTAGGCTCTAAGGACAGGATTAAGGACAAGATAAAACAGTACCAAAAGGGTTACCTAAATAGATCTAGTAGGGTCTAAGGATAAATAAACATGACCTGTTATTCACAAGACCAAGAAGTCCTTATAAAGTCGAGTTACTGCATCATTACAACATTCACAATGTAGCTCCATCAACGTTTAACGGAAATAATGAACCATTAACAGCACTTTTTACCAGCATATCATAGGAACCAATTCCCCCCCAAACTCAAGACCATATCCTGGCCATTTCTGATCACCATCTGCAAACGTTTGATTGTTTAATTGAGCTGTTTATTATGACAAAATCGGAGTTTGTTTGATTTTTTCTTTTATTTTTATGTCTATAGAAATACTAATGTATAAATTATAGCAAATGGTAACAACCAGTATTTGAACTATGAGTTTAATTACAGAGTTTTAGTGTAAGTGTTATTTTTGACTATTTTTAGCAATTTGTGTTATTATTTTGTACACAAAATTAAAAAAAAAATGCACCTGTTCAGAAGACATCTGTATTTTGGATTAACGCATTATAATTCAGGGACTGTCCTTATTAAACCCAAGACGCAGATAGTTTGTTTTTTAAAGTAGTGAACTTGCTCAAACTAAGCCAAGCGTGAAAATATTTCTATCTTAATAAAAAAGCCAGTGTGCGAGCCAGCGATTACAGCTTGTGTAGCAGTGGCAGACAGACTACATCATCACAAAACCCAACAGACTGAGTTTCTCCTGTCAATCATACAACCATTTTCCCCCTTATTTGAGCCAATAAAATGCTTCCAGCTTTCCTATTTCTAAAATAACCCAAAATGACTAGCTGTGTCGTAAAATACCATAAAGAAATGCCTTAAAAAACAACATATCCGAATCATCAACCATTTACTTTGCTAACAAAGATGGCAGATAAAAACAAATCAATACATCAAGCACAGTGTGTGCAGTATAGTGGCAAGAGAGAGAAATTTATGTGGCAGTTTATTGTAAGAAACAGTTCACGCCAACAAACTGGCATTCATTCATTCATTAACTAGTGTCTAGTTTTACAGGACACACACACACACACACACACATCCTACAACTTTTAAGAATAGTGCAGCAGTGATGCTCTAAATACTTTTATCCCAGCAGCACAACTGCAGATGCAAGTTGTAAGCAAGTAAAATTAGTGTCTGAAGTGGTAGCCTAATGGTTAAGGTGTTGGACAATTTAAAGACAGAGGTTTGATTTCCAGCACCACCAAGCTACCACTGTTGGGCACCTGAGCAAGGCCCTTAACTCTCAATTGCTCTGTTGTATAACAAAGAATAATGTTAGCCAGTCTGGATAAGTGCGTCTGCCAAATGCTGTAAATGTAAATGTACTCCCTTATTATTGTGGGTAAATGCAAAAAAAAAAAAAAAATCCAAAACCCACACTCCAAAATGTAGTGGAAATTCTCTCCAGAAGTGTGGAGGTTATTATAGGAGTAAGAGTGAGACTAGATCTATAATAGAATGGTCATAAAACACAAATACATGTCATGGTCAGGTGTTCTAATACTTTTGTCTGTTTAGTGTCTTTAAAACTGCAGTTAAACTCTTTCTACTTTTGGTAAATGCGGTTAAAATAAGATTTACTGTACCAAAGGTAAGAACTAAAGATAAAGGTAGCACAGTATCATAAATATAATATACTCTACTATCATTTATTATAGGCATAAGAATGAGACAAGGCATACAATTGCACATAATCATAAAGACATCATTGAAAAATAAATTTACAGAAAAAATTGTATATCTATTATTACAACCCATTTCTTCATTATCTTCTCTAAGTAGTAAGTAAGTCGAATGCTTGCCATTATACGCAGGCATTTTAATCAAACCATAGAACGCAATTACTACAGACAAAACTATCAAGAAAATCTGTATAAGATTTCTATTACGACTGAAAGGACAAGAAAATCCTACACTCATTATTGGAAAGCTACCTCTACTATCGAAATTCTGACTAAGAATGTTGTGTTACAAAAGCCTCAGGCAAGGCAAGCGCAAATCAATACGCAAAATTTGTACACTATATGGCCAAAATGTTCAATTCAATGTGATTTTATCCAAGACACCTTCATATCTGTCTGACCTACTGTTCTCTTACCCTCCTGCCCAGTCCCTCTCATCATCTTAGCTTGGTCTCTTGACTGAGGTGGATCTTGTTAAGTTAGTGGTCCTTAATTATGGAATGCACTACCACTTTCACTTCAAAATATATCATCTGTGTCCACCATTAAAACTTACATTAAAATTAAAAACTAATCTGTTTAAGATGTATGATAATGATGTTTTGGATAATGTGGCTTTCTTGGCCTTATGTGCTGTATTGTCTGTGATGTTATGTACTATGTAAAGCGACCTAGAGCAATAGACAGGTGCTATATAAATAAAACTTCTTTTGCATCTTCTTACGCATCCTATTTCTAATTAGCTTCACATTTTAGAAAGGAAATCCACCATGTTTTGGGGGGCGGTTGTTTATATTTGTTCAGCTCCAAAAGCTGTAGTGAGATCAGATACAACAGATTGTAAAAGCTCTAGACGTGGATCTGATGGTCAGCTGTTCACAAACATGGCAATATTATGTATATACAATATGTTCATCAATGTGCTGCACAATTTTATAGTGTGGACTTGTCTATGTAGGGAGAAAACAAAGAATTAAAAAAAAAAACCTTTTGGAATTTGGTCAAACTAGAAAATAGTAATTAAAAAAAGGCCAAAATCCCAAATGATGACCCACTAATGTAGCCTGTAGTCTTATTTTTAATATGTGGATTTACTGTTGCTGTCAAGGTATCAAAACGAGCCACTGACATGCCGGAAAAAAAACACATACAAATAATGCATACGAAAAGTTCGGACTCACTGAGCCACTGACATTCTGAAAAAACTCATACAAAAAAACACATACCAAAAAGTTCGGACTCACTGAGCCACTGACATCCCGAAAAAAACACACATACAAAAACACCAGACGAAAGTTCGGACTCACTGAGCCACTGACATCCGAAAAAACTCATACAAAAACGCATACGGAAAGTTCGGACTCACTGAGCCCCTGAGCCACTGACATCCGAAAAAACATCATACAAAAAACACATACGAAAAGTTCGGACTCACTGAGCCACTGACATCCCAAAAAAACACATACAAAAACACACATACGAAAAGTTCGGACTCACTGAGCCACTGACATCCCGAAAAAAAACACATACAAAAAACACACATACGAAAAGTTCGGACTCACTGAGCCACTGACATCCCGAAAAAACACATACAAAAAACACATACGAAAAGTTCGGACTCACTGAGCCACTGACATCCCGAAAAACACATACAAAAAACACCATACGAAAAGTTCGGACTCACTGAGCCACTGACATCCCGAAAAAACACATACAAAAAACACATACGAAAAGTTCGGACTCACTGAGCCACTGACATCCCGAAAAAACCATACAAAAAACACATACGAAAAGTTCGGACTCACGAGCCACTGACATCCCGAAAAAACCACATACAAAAAAACACATACGAAAAGTTCGGACTCACTGAGCCACTGACATTCTGAAAAAACTCATACAAAAACGCATACGGAAAGTTCGGACTGCGCTATGACCTTAAAACTGAAGCTGAAATTTCAAACTTTGTGTTTTTGGCGTGTATGAATGCATTTGGAACATCTCGAAAAGCATGAGTAGATTTGATTAGATCTACAACAATATTACTAGAAATCAGTTCCAGCACTACATTTACTGCATTTAGCACTTACATTTCATACAACTGAGCACCCAGGAGTTAAGGGCCTCACTCAGGGGCCCAGCAGAGGGAATTCAATCCAATCTTTCAAATAGCAGTCCAACACCTTAACCACTGAGAAACCACTTCTCAACCACCACACGGTATAACTAATTCAGCTTAAAAAGCATCTCACTTGGCATCAGGAAAAAAAAACAAAATGATGGTTCATAGCTTTTAAAGGTTCTTTGGAGGAACTGTGGGTGGAAAAAGCTCATGTCTATAGAAGTTAAATTTGTGTTTGTAAACGCTCTTGGGACATCTTAAGGAGTGTTTTTAAGTTTAAGGAACTTTTCCATAAATATATTATTTCTATTGGAATGATAGATACAACAAATATATTTTAAAAAAATCACTAAAGCTTGAAGATACTTCTTAAAGTCTACCTAAAAGTTTTAAAATAAAATAAATAATTCCAGACAACGATATTACTAGACAGAAGAAACCGGTTCCTAGCGCTACTAAAATGTCCAGATACACACAGCTTTAAAGAATCTCATATGGGAAAAAACACAAAATGATCTTCTTTTTGTCAGTCTTGTGGTCTGGTGGACTGTGGCTGGAAAAAGTTCATGTCTATAGGCGTTAAATTGGACAAGTACATGATGTTTCCTCTTCAGCATCACTTAATAGGGACCTGGGAAATGCCGCCATACACTGTTTGATTTAAGACCGTCCTTGTGTAGCTACTTCCTTCTTCCATCTTCACATGTGTCCAGGCACCAGCTGAACGTTTTTAGTCCCACCATAAAAATCTCAGAAATGAACAAGTGAAAAACGAAAAAAAAAAGTGTTCGAGATGTTCCAGAAGTAAAAAAAAAAATTCTGATGATTATCCGTGATTAATGCATGTTGTTAGAATATGCATATGGTTTAGAGGACTAATGGACACACTCTTTTTTTCTCTGTCTCAGTCTGTCGATGACACGAAAAAATAAAACAAATAACAGTATCTAAGGAAGAACAGCAAAACAATTAGTAGAAAAGTACAATTTTTCAGCAACACTTTCCTTAAGTGCAAAGAGCGTGTTCAGAGACGGCCACGGCTGCATTAAAATTCAGTGTGAAATACTCGTATACACACGCATAGGAGCACGCCTGCACCTGAAAGATCTTGAATGTTAATGAAGGCGGTGAGAGCGCTGCTGCACTCGGGTTCGAGAGCGCTGCGTGGATGCGGAGAATAGAGTTCTGATTGATGCCGCAGCCTTTGATTTGGAACAGATGGGATTAGCGCCAACCCTGTGGTGTTCTCCTGGGACACTCACACACACACACACACACACACACACACGCAGCGGTAGCAGGAGATGCGCAATGATTTGTCTGAAATCAACGGCAAGGATGTAATTGTTGGAAAATGTCAGCATGGTGATTAGGAGCAATTTTTACTTAAACGCAAAAGGAAAGCAAATTAAAAACAAAAATATCCCCCTTTGATGAGCGAATATTTAATGAAGCACAAAATGATGAATGTATATACGCACAAGCCATTTCATTCACATGCAAATTTCCATCAGGGGTTTAACTAATAAATGCATTTAAATCATTACAATAATACGAATAACACAGACATCTGATTTAGGCTTGATTGCCATTTTGTACATATAAAATACCACTTTAATGCGAGTCATGATTGCGATCCAGAGAGAGAGTAAAAGACAGGATTACATTAAAGGTGCGGCAGGACATCTTAGAAAATGCTAACTATAGCCTGATAGCACTAAAAGTGTGCGCCAACACTCTTCCCAGCCAAAGCCACACCTCCTGAACACATGAACATGCATAGACTAGAGGACCAGAGACAACAGAGAAAATGCTGGTGAATGACATATGATGTATTGTAACATGTCAAAGTTTTTGCCTCATATTTTGCCTGTTTTCCTCTAAATTTTGGTGCATCTGCACAAAAAAACCCACTAGCCTCTTTGCGCCTCTTCCCTTATTATAACTCCGTGCCCCTCCTGGGGTCTGGCCCCCTAGTTTGGGAAACATTGTTAAAAAATAAGCATGTATGCTTTCCACCGCAACATCATTTTACCTATGACATCATTTCAAGTTTATTCAGCAATTAGAATTAAATTCATTTTTCTTTGTGGTACAATGGATAAGGATTCCGTTTTTTCAGTACCACCACATAGGTTTGATTCCTGAGCAGAGAACCAATAAAGGCATTGGGAGGGGGGGTGGTTACTTCGTGCTGCTTTCAAACGCAGAAAATAAAACGACATTGTGTCAAGATAGACATGCGGCATCAACAGCTGCCAAATAAAATATATGTTTCAGATGATCCTCTAATGACCCCTGAACAGGAAACAGCCAAAGGAAACAACATCCTCAATGCCCCGTCCTTGAACATCATTTTCAGTGGCACAAAAGTTGCTGATTGCACTCAGAAATGCAGAGCTCTCCAACAAAGCAGGAGACTGCTTTAAAAAATAGTGTGTTTATAAAAAAACTGGAGGAAGCAGGTGCAGAATTAAAGGTGTTTAGAAATGCGAAGTGATGAACATGGCAGTGGGTTGAATTTAAAAGCGACTATCCTGAGAATATCAGTGAGCTGGTTGCATTGAAGCCGTTTATATGCAGCCGAATGGAACGCAGAAGGGTGGAAGAGACTTTTATTTCAAAAATCATTCCAACGCATTAATTTATTGCATTTTTTTTATTTAATAATGACATTAAATTTCTTACATTTCTGCCATACGGTATAAAATAACATTATTTTAAACAGTATTTAAGGATAATGTTGATTATTCGAGTTAATCATTAATATTATTATATTAGCAATAATAAAGAGCTCACTCATTTGATTATTAAGATATTAACCATGTTGTTCGGGAAGACAAAATAATTCATTTAATTAAAAAAGATAGAATACCTGAATTTGTATTTTTTTGTCCACTGAAAGTCGATATAAATAATATATTTTTTATATATAAAAGGTTAATTATTATGTGCGGAGGAAAAGTGAGGTGAGTCTAAGACTTGGAATCATATTTGCATTACGCATTTAAAAAAAAAAAAATTATAAAAATATTCAACTTCATTGTGCAAGGTACATGTACAGAGCCAATGAAATACATTTTTTGCATATCCCATCTTAGTAAGTTGGGGGTCAGAGTGCAGGGTACAGCTATGATACAGCACCCCTGGAGCAGGAAGGGTTAAGGGTCTTGCTCAAGGACCCAACACTGGTTGACTTGCTGGAGGTGGGGTTTGAACCCTGGTGTTTCTGGTCTTCAGATCAACAACTCAGCACCTTAACCATTTGGCCACCACTGCCCCTGCGTTTGGCAGACGCCCTACCAAACCATTTGTACAACTGGCTAATTGGGGGTTAGGGGCCTTGCTTACGGGCCCAGTAGTGCTTGAAATTGAACCAACAATCACCACACCTTAACCACTGTGCTACTACTTCCTTATCAGTGATGGATAACAACTTATACCTCCAGTTACTAAACTGTTTGTGTTACTTAAAGTAAGTGCTGTTGTATAGTAAGTCAAATGGGACATGACTGATTTGGAAGGTGGTGACCTAGTGGCTACCAGAAAGACTGGTGTTCAAGTCCCAGCACCACCAAGCCACCACTGTTGGCCCAAGATCAAGGCCCAATTGCACAGTTGTATAAAAGAGATAAATGCAAGTCGCTCTGGATAAGGGTGTCTGCCAAATGCTGTGAATGGAATATTATATTTATATGATGATATTAATTATTTACAAAAAATACTTAAGTAGTATGCTACAATAAAATTTTACTCTACCTAAGCCAATTATCAGCGCTTTATTGGGTGGTTATTCTGCATGCCTAATAAACAGCTGGTCCAAAATGCAGCAGCTAAAGTTCTTACTAGAACCAGGAAGTATGACCATATTAGCCCCGTTCGGTCAACACTTCACTGGCTCCCTATTAAACATGGAATAGATTTTAAAATCAGGCTAATTATTTATAAAGCTCTGAATGGTTTAGCATCTCAGGACTTGAGTGAGCTCTTAGCCTATTGTAGTCCTTCATGTCCACAGCGCTCTCCAACTCTGGCAATTTAATAATATCTACAATATTAAAATATTCAACAGATCTAGTCTGTATCCAGCTCAGATGGTGGATTAGCACCTAAAGACGTTCAGCCCCAGAGACAGATCCCCAGTGAAAACCTTGTCTTTAAGACGGCCATTCGGACAAGACCACAGGACGCAAAATCTGCATAATCTAATCTCTGCTGCAGCATGAAACAACCTGCTGATTCGTCTGGCCAGAGAAGAACTGACCCCCCTGACTAACTAAGTTTCTCCCAAGGTTTTTTTGTCACAGATGGAGTTGGTTCTTTGCGGTTGCTGCCTTTGGCTTGTTCAGTGGGCGACTCTTAATTTCCAGATACTAGTTAAACTGAACTGAGTGTTTTAGTGAGAGCTTACTAATGTTCTTCTATTGACACACTATTCTATTATTTAATTGCAGGTTCTATGGCTGAGAAAGAGCCTACTCTGTGCTTTACTAAGCTAAATTATAATATTATATATTAAAAAAGGATCACCTCATTTCACTGTCAGTAGCGGTAACGCTGATGTAAAGAGGGAACAATCATTCGTTTGATTATATGGTAATGAAAAAAGTAACACCGTTAGTGTCACCATTTATTTATAACACCATAATTCCCATCACTGAAGAGAACAGAACCTGTTAATTTTCACAATCAACTAGTTGAGTGTCATTGTCTTCAAGAGAAGAGATGGCGTGCTATATAAATACCTTATAAATACATAGCTCAAGGTACCAGAGCAAGCTTATGATTTTACAGCAATTCACCCAGTGCTCTTACAGCTTTGTGCCGCTGCAATTTGGCATTATTGATTTAGATCAAAATAGACACAAGCTAAAAAAAATAACTTCTTGTTTAACAAGCAAAGGCGAGTAACGATTTTAAAAGGTCTCAATAATCTAGCTGTTAAAAAAAAAAAGTTGAAGTATCCGATTTTTGCAGAATCTGGGGAAATGTTTAATTACAAAACTATTTGATTTAGCAAAACCTGGCGTAAATTAATATGAGGGTTATATAATAATCAATGTTTTTTAATTTAGAAAGAGGCATTAGGGAAAAATCAGACATGCCGATTCGACATGCTTGGCTTTAAGTACACAATACAGGCAAAGTTATTACTGTGATATAAAATCTGGTTAATACATTTTTAAGCCATAAAGCAAACTTATAGGTCAACCCTGGGCTTTGGCATCAGTTTAAAAGGCACTACATTGATGATAGTCAACAACTTGGAAGCATCCAGGACTTTAAAGTGCTATTAATGCATGATTTTCTGGTGCTTATAAATAAACATCTTTAAAACGATCTTGTTGCTATAAAAGTATTTGTGCTATTTTTACTCTGCTAATGTGTCTTGCATCTTGCTTAGATCTTTAGACCAGGATTATCATCACAACGCATTTACTGACGTCTTTACGCCATAAAAACATGAGAGCAATACAGCTTCCTAAAATGTACCCATACACAAAACCCTTTCTTTCTATCCCTTTTCACCTCTAGTCGCTCGTCATTCCGCTTGCTCTCCATTGCCCTTGGCATTTCTTTACAATCTCTTGAGCAGTCCAGACCTGCATATGTCATCTCCTCTTTCCTTTCTCTCAATTGCTTTCACTCAATATCTCGATGTTTTATATTCCTCTCTCCCATCATTTCCCTCATTGTTTGCACGCACAGCATAAAGATTTTTCCTTTCATTATTTTTTATACTCCATCGCTCCCTCCCTTTTCTATACTGTCAAAAATGACAGATGCATGTTCCAAATTATCACGTCTGGAGTCCTAGCAGACAGCACATGAAAGGAGTTTGGTCAGTTCTCGTGTTTATATTTGAGTATTCTGACTAGGAAATGTATAGGGAATAGTGAGAGAGCAAGAGAGAGAGAGAGAGAGAGAGAGAGCAAGAGAAAGAAGGAGAAAAATGTGAAGGAACAGAAAATCTGGCTGAGCTTAGAGGATAGAACAACAAAGTGTTGGTGATCTTAAAAAAAAGGGAATTTACATATATATATTATATATATATATATATATATATATATATATATATATATATATATATATATATATTTATTTATTTTTTTTTTTGACATAAAGAACACAGAACCAAGAAAAAGAACATCATTTACATGAAGGAGAATCACTGCATGACACTTTTCCACCATTCACTTTCTTCACACTAAGTAACTGGTTAAATTAGGTCTGCTAGTTTTTTTATTCACTTACTTTGGAAAAATAACCAATAAAATAATAAAAAAAAATCGATGAATGGGGTTAATATTAGTTATGCATAGCCAATGAAAATCTGAAAATGAAAACAAAAAAAACAATCACAGGGTTTGGACATACATCTCGTCTCACATACTCAGTTTCGCCTACTATATATGGAAGTATATGATTTCGGACGGGGCCTAAAACCTTTTCTGGTCCGTCTTAGTCTTGCACATTTTTTTTGCTAATACCAAGTGCTTTCCTCTTATTTTTCTTTCTTTCTTTTGCGAACAAACATTAAAAAAGGGCCCCAGAGACACTTCCAGAGAGCAGTGCTTTTAGAGAATATTGACTACCAACCTCCATCACCCAGCATTCATTCTATCTTCTCTGGCATTTCAGTATCTTCTAAGTTCCATTAGCTATTTTAACCCAAGACTAGGTCACGCTCCTTTCCATCACCTTTAAATATCTGGCAGTTAAAGTCCATCTCCAGCAATCTTCATTCACTTCCTGTCAATCTGGCAATGTCAGATCACGTATTTGGCTCAAGTATGACAGAAATAAATTACAGCAGTGTCAGGAAGAGGGTTTAATGATTATGGAGTTTAATGGTGAACTCTTGCGCGCCTGCCCTGATGTCGGTACGCTTGCCCTTTGAACAGCTGACATTATAAAGAACACTTTGTGATGTGTGTGCATATTTAAAACTGGGGCTTTATAGCTCCCAGGTGCCCTGCTGTAATCATAACGGACAACATCGACGTTATGTCCATATTAATAAGGAGAAGAAATGACAAAGAAGGATTTCTTTATAATGCTTAATCAGCTATCTATTAAACACACATAGACATGCATAATTACACATTTGTACTATCCAGGGCAGGAAATACAAGTCTGACTTTAACCGCAGGGACAAGTATAAACCCTTTTTTTTAGTATTGTTTTTAAGTAAATACGGAGGCAAAGAATTTCATTGTTCTTCCCTATAGAGATCAAGAACATGCTAACATAAAGTCTACACACATATTGTTAATATTATATATATATAAATTTTTTTAAGTAAAACAAATAAAATGGCTACAATGAGTTTACACACACACACACTCACTCACATACCCACAGATATGTTTTAGAATTGTTTTTACTTTTTTAGAAACGTAAAGCAAAGAAGTAGATACAATTTAAATAAAACAGATCAACTGTAAATCAGCCAATAAAGATTCTGATTCTTGTTTTGCAACTCTTCATATATTTACTTTCATTGACATCAGTAATACACAGCTTTGCATTTTTATTAAATTATTGTGTAAAATAGCAAAGAAAAGTTTGTAAGCTGAGAAAATTATTTGTTGCATCATTTTCAGTTTTCTGCTGAGACCTACGAAACGTTTAATATTTAAAGATTCTTGGCAACCTACATTAAAGATGTTTTCGCCCAATCTCTCTCACTCTCTCGCTCCCAAAGATAAAACAGAAGGGTTATACTTAAAACTATCCAAAGAGAATCGAACCTCACCAAATTCTGACATGACAAAACAAAACTACACACAGTACATCCACTATATTGCCAAACGTTTGTGGACACCGTTGCAGCACACATACATACAGTGTGTCTTCCCTAAACTTTTGCATAAAGGCTAGTTTTAGCATCAGACGTCACGCCCACAGACCACTGGCTAAACGTCTGAGGTATATGGCACACTTAACTGCAAAACTTTAGGAGTTTCAATTGTTCTCCTATTGTTGCCAATTAAGATGCAATAAATGCTGCATTCTTTAAAGTATGTAAGGTTTATTGTATAGACTGTTTAAAAGACATTAAAGAGTTTTGCCTCAGGCACTTAGTAACACCCCTAAACATGACGCAGCACTAAACGGAACAGCAATGGTTGCTGTAACTGTCAATCAGACGTCAGTTGACCAATTTGGGCGGGACTAAGCTATTCAAGTTGGCCAAAATTTCCAGTCTTAAACTCTGGCTCTGTCAGACTACCTGAAGGCTGTCTAGAAAATTTTTGTATGTGGAAGCATCAAATTATTTCTTAGCTGAAAACCTCAGCATAAAATACCTCTTTGCACAAAGCTCCTGAGTTAATCGAGTGTTTTGTCTGATTCAGAATTAGAACCTGGCCTCAATACTATTGCGGCTAAATCGTAAAATTCCCACATCCATGATTCAAAATCTAGTCAAGGCAATTCCAGAGGTTTGAAGGTCATTATAGGAGTAAGTGAATGACTAAATCTGGAATAGGATTGTCAAAAAACAAACCAACACATGGATGTAATGAATAAAGTACTTTTCCATGCAGTGTAACTGGAAAAAAATATAACCATAGAGATAGTTGGGATTTAGAATTTTAGGATTATATAAAGCTTTAGGTTATGTTTCCCTTTTTCCACCTGATGTGTTTTACTGTCTTTCTGTTTCTCTGCCCGTCTTGAGGTTCGACATGTCGTGTAGTCTGAGGAGCTTTTTCCGCTCACCGAAGATAAAGAGTGCTTATTTAGGTTGAACAAATCTACCTACTCTCTTTTGACCTTTCTCAAAAATAATACATTTTTACCTGCAGAACTGTTGTTTACTAAAGTGCACATAAAAAACACACACTGCACAATGCAACACTAATGCTAAAAACATGATCAGATAATTACAGAAAGAGCCAAATGTTTTCCACCTTTTGTTTTGTTATTCATTTTGCCAAACCCCAAATATTTTATTTTATATAATTTATATAATATTTTTATATTATTTAGGGGAACTTTGGTTGGATTGGTCGAAAACCTTTGCGTTTAACTGTCTGTCTGGAAACAAAGCCAAATTAAAAGCCTCTAGTTTAGAAGATAGAAAAAAAAAACACAGCCATGTGAAAATGAGCAATTAGCAGGATGAGCTGATTAATTTTGACTTTTGCAGACATTTTTTAACATAGTGCTGAACAAAAACTCTGATTGGTTTGGACATATGTGAGTCAGTCAGATGTCCTCTTAGCATTCTGATCTGATCGTAGCATTCTGTGTGGAGTTTGCATGTTCTCCCGGTGCTTGCGTGGGTTTACTAAGGGTTTCCTCCCACAGTCCAAAAACATGTATTTTAGATTAGTTGGTGGTACTAAATTGCCCATAGGAGTAAGTGTGAGTGTGTGTGTGGTCCTGTGATAGACTGGCGACCTGTCCAGGGTGTACCCCTCATGCCTTTCGCCCACCTACAGAGACGGCTGAGATAGACTTCAGCAGATCCCTGTGACGCCGAATTAGGGATATAAGCGGGTATAGAAGAAGAATAAATGAATGAATGAATTCCAAGTGAGAAACAAAACCACCCTAAGCGTTTTGTTCTCTAATTTAAACATTCTGCAGTTTCATGGCTGCCTGAATAAATGTGCACATCCGTACATCAGTGTAATATTAAAGGTCTAATAAATCCAGCCCTAAAGGGAGTTGACACTTTGCTTTACCAGCCGTTTTTTCCTCATCAGTTCTGTTTTAGCAAGTCGAGTGTCACCCAGGTGACTTAATCACAATGATCAGACCTGATTAAATTCCTACTTTTTTGATATGTCTCTCACTGGATATGTGAGTGCAAGTAAATGAGCGATGTCTAAGAAAGAAGCAGAGAGTAAAGGATATGGAGGCGTGCAAATGGCTTTCCTGCACTATTAGCCTGGACAATTTAATGCAGTCTCTATCCTCCAGTGCATTTTCAACAAGCCACACCACATCCCTTCTTTTCTTGCTCCTCTTTCTTCTGTGCCATTTCAGAGCCATGTTTGGTCAGGCTGATAAAGCCTGGCTGCCTAGATTATTTTTGGATTTTTTGAATTTTAAAAAGGTCTCCGTGGTATTTTGGCAAGTGTCACACCATCAGTCATTCAAAAACACATCATCTTTAGGAGCTACCTCATCTGTCAGAGCACAGAAGATGATTTTCAATTGATGAATTATGGCTTAGAACCACAACACACACAGGCACACACACAAAAACAAGTTTAGGGACCCAAACCATAACAGAGGTTTTCCTTTGCTATCTTTTACATCAACAATACAGAGGACAATTATCTTGAAGTAAAAAAAATGGCTTACTATAATACTAGTTAATACTGGTGAACTGTCAAGGAGGTCTAGGATGCCTTTCACCTAATGACAGTTCTAGCAGATCCCTGTGCCCCTTATTATAAATAAACGGATGGATGGATGGATGGATGGATGGATGGATGGATGGATGGATGGATGGATGGATGGACGGATAAATATTTAGATGGATGGATGAATGGATGAATGGATGGATGATACTACTTTCCAAAATCTACACAAATTTCCTAAATCAATCTCTGAAATAGACTTAAATAGCATTGTTGGAATTCAATTAAATTTCATTTCATTTTTTTAATTTTAAAATTGACATAAATTATAGACAAAAAATTAGGACAATTGACCATCATATTCATATGTGTTTTAATAACCTTTAGACATCTAAATAGCCTTTTTTACTAGATGATGGTGTATTTTTTTCATTCATTTCACTAGTAATAAGGTGAGAAGATCTAGGTGGTAAAACTACAACCTTCAAGGTACAGTAAGGTGTCTGCAAATATTTAACCATATAGTGTATTATGCACTAGCAAGCCGCAAAAGATAACGATTTTGTAAATAACTGTATATTAAATTAGATGCATTATTGCTTTTCTCTTGGTTTTTGGAGTTTAAACACATAGTGGGCGAATATAGATACTAGATTGAAAAACAAACTAGTTTTATTATTTTATAATGAGCTTTTTTAGATTAAATATTGTTATGTTCTATTAGTGCATTCTGTACAAATCAGACAGAATAAACATTTTTTTGGGGTTGAACTTGTTAGTTTATAATACAAATGAAGGAAAATATGTTAAAAATCTGATATTAAACTTTACTGTTTTACTAAATAATTCACAGCACTACAAAAACGATACCAGAATAATTAAATAACTATAAACTCTACTTTTTAAACATTATCTAAGCCACACCCAACATTTCCTTTCGTTGCCATTTTTTCATTGCCAAACGTTAAATATCCAGGAAACGCCGGCCTTTATCGTGTTGTCATATCAATCAGGGGAAGTGGCAGCACAGTGGTTAGGGTGTTAGACTGCCAACCGGAAGATTGGAGATTTAACTAACTTGCCACTAACTTACCACCGCCTGGCCCCTGAGTAAGGCCCTTAATCCCCAATCGCTCAGTTGTATAAATGAGATAGATGTAAAATGCTGCCAAATGCTGTAAATGTGAAAATATCACTTTCTTACGGAACTTGAGTTGTTCTTGAATTAATCAAAACCAGACTGACCTCATTTAAACTTAAAGATCCTGGAGTAGTTTAGGTAAAAATGTTTTTTGAAAACAAAACAAAACACTAATTAATATTAGCACAAAAAATAATGTGTTAATTTACTGCAACAGATTTTAACTTCCTGCAGATTTTATGCTGACTAAATTGATGCTCAGTGATACACTGCGTCGGTATAATATTATATAAAGTCATTCACTAATCTGAACATGAGGTGACACTTTGCAAACAAGATTTAATCTGCGTCTTAGGTTATGAACTTGACAAGACTTTTTTCCTTATTTTAGTGAAGTCAAGTGTCACCTGTGTGACCTAATCATAATGATCAGGTCTGATTGAATCCCTGCTCCACTCTTCAATATGTCAATCCTGTCAGGCTGATAAATGAAACAAGAAGAATCCTCTCAGTCTCTCCTTCAATCTCTCTCAGTCTCCATCCAAAGATCTTGGAACTTCCAGATCAGGGAAGAGACAGAGGAGGCTCATCACTCACTTCTTGACCCATCATCCATCCTGCAATCTCTGCTGCATAAGAAGCACTGACCTCTTCCTTATCTCAGCCCACACAGGCATGAGGATCGAATCCTCCGACTCCCACCCACCACTGCATGGCTACAAAACACAGCATGAAGTGGACACTAAGTCAAGGGTACAGGAAGCACTTCATGTGTGTGAACTGAGCAAAATAGATGAGCAGTTCTTCCAAAACCCATTCAATACAATGCAACCCAGAATTTTTTAACATAAAAGAATTAGTCACATTTAATTCTGCATAAATCTTACTATCTCCCCTGCTTCCGTTTACCCCGTTTACCCTCTTTCCCCTCCTCTTCCTTCTCCTGCATGTTTTATTCCTCGCTATTCGCGCATAGCCTTGCTTTACAGCACCAATAAAGCACAAATGCATTTTTATTGCCCAGACTGGGATACAGAGAAATTTATAGCACTCATACCTTTCATTTCCTTTTAGATTGGCAGAGCATGTGGTAATTGGGGCCATTTTTCTTAAAGAACAACTAAAAGTCTTTGCAAGAGATTGTGCCATGCACACTTACCTGCCCGTAGCATATAAATGCTAACAACTGCTCGTTATATCGCAGCATTCACTAGACAGATTGCAGCGAGATTGCTCTCAGCAGTGGGCCAGCAAAAAAAAAAAATTAAATAAATAAAAGTGTTTTATCATTTAAACTTGTAGAGTTTCTGGCAAGTCCTTAAAAGTGCAATAGTGCAATGTCATATTCATTTTCCATTATTAATTACTGCATACTTCAGTGAAGGGGAAGATTAGCCTTAATGCTACTGCAATTTAATATCTGCATGCCACATTGTGTAAGCAGCATCTAAGATTACACTTTACAGCGTAATTATTGTTGGCACACTGATACTTTGCCCAGTTATCAAAGAGCTAATATGATATTTCCGAGCTTGATTAACACATATGCAAAATAGAAGATATGTTATTTATACTTTTACGTTGTATGACCAATAGCAAAGTACTTATCTTTCTTATGAGGCAAATATTTATTTACCAGTTAATAATTATAAATAAACCTTTACTTGTCACATACTTTACAGCACAGTGAAATTAGTTTCTTTCTATATCCCATCTAAGAAAGTTGGGGTCAAAGCACAGGCTCAGCTATGATACAGCACCCCTGAAACAGGAAGTGTTAAGGGTCTTGCACTCAAGGACCCAAAAGTGGCAGACTAGCGGCAGTGGAGCTTGAACCCAGGTTGTCCTGGTCTTCCAATCAACAACTTAGCGCCTTAACCATTTAAGCCTCCACTAAAGACTATCGAACATAAACTCTATTTAGATGAGTTATGGTAACTTAATACATGTCTTCCCTCCCCCCGAATTGCTGCCTGTTAGAGCCGGTCTATTACTGTCTTCCTTTTTTAAAAATTGGGCAGTATTCCTTCTTCATTTTTTTTTTCTCTCTGATGTTTTACACCTTCGTTGACCGAGTGGCTCAACAAGACTCAATTAATAACAGAAAAAGATTAACGACTTGCCTCTTTTTTTTCCTATCCACTATACCCAAAGGGCTCAATTTATCTCCAGGAATTTGCAGCACAGAAAGAGAAAAAAAAACACTTCTGTGATTGACACTTCTAACCTTCACTGGGATGTAATCCTCATCTTTAGCACTCAGAGATCTAATTAATTAGTGGAATCTCATTTCCTTGCTAATGCAAGTGGACAGAGAAATGATAGAGAAGAAAGGGTAGGGAAAAGGAAGAAGGAGGACCAGGAGGAAGAGGGAATGCTATTTCTCATCACTGTCTTTAGACCGCAGAGCTGCCAGACTGCTACTAAACACGCTGATGTCCTCTAGAGTAGCTGAAATGCTTGTTTAACTGAGATAGTTGCGGAAAAGACACCAAAAAACAAATGAGGATGTTAAATTAAATGTACTGCAGATTACATATGCTATATCTTAATTAAGCTGCACTCACAGGTCAATTAGCCCTGGAGATTTAGCTTTATTTACAAAAAGTTTCAAACTTTTCGGGGCAAACAAATCTTATTATAAATGAGACTACTGCTTGTAAAGCTATATTTAGTGAATATTGATGTATATGTTTTTATGTAGGTTTTCTTGACTTTGGAAGTTAGCCTCGGGTGCTGTTAGCAGTAAGGTGATAAGGGAGATCTGGTGGGTGGAGAATGTAAAATGGCAAAATTTGGGACAAAATGAAAAAAAAAAAAAGAATTGTCCCCAAACAACCTCTTCAAACTTCTTTTATCTCTGGCACCAATGGCCTTGCACAGTGCCCTACTCCCAACACCCAGTGCAGCTCATGAAGTGCTTGATAATTAGATGTCAGGTATGTGGACTGTAGGGAAAACCTGTAGCTCCACAGCATAGTATGTGCCTGAGACAAAATCACTAACAGAGCATTCTGATGCAACATTGAAAAATGAGCTTCGGTCGATTCAGCCTAATTAGTCAGTAGACTAATATTTAGTAGTGTGTAAGGAATGACCTTTTCACTAGCTGCAACCCACAGACTTATAGACTAATAATACCAGCACAATGAATGCAGCTTTTTACAGACAGACAGATAATCAGACATTTCTGGATCTTTTTAAGGAGACATGAATTTGGATAAATATCTTAGTATTTTTGCCAGAAATATATCTTAACAGATGAATAGATAGATGAATGATAGACAGAGGGATGAAGAATGCGCAAATGGATAAACAGATGGACAGACATACAGATAGATACTGTAGATAGACAGATGGATAGCTAGATAGACAGATAACTGGCCAGACAGACAAAAAGACTAAAATAATTGGCATCTTTTGAAAAAATGAGCAAGAAGAGCTGGGAAATTAGGGACCAGTAATGTGATAAATATTTGAATATATAGAAAAAAATTGTAATATTCTTGCCAAAATATATTTTAACAGACAGATTAAGGAAGTGCATAAGTGAATGGAAAAACAAAGGGACATAAAGCGAGATCCTTTATGCGATCGAAAATTATTGCCACCTTTCAAGAAAATAAGCAGAAAGAACTAAAAGATCAGGAATAAGTAATGTGTTAAATATTTGGATGCTGCAAATTGTAATAACTATTAACCTTTTAATATTTTAATTTTCTAACTGGAAGGTTTTAAATATATCCAGTTGTTACTATAGTATTAAATCAAATCAGAGGAAACTGTAGAAAGAAAATTGCACACAAACAAAAGTTTCTCACAAGATATAGGAAACATTAAAAAAAATATATAACAGTTAAAACAACAGTTGACAATTAACCCAAAAAAAAAAAGATGTAATAAATGTCAGCGTATAGAGAAACTCTAACCCAAGCTGAGTTCATGTACCTGAAGAAGTGCTCAACTCCACTTATGAGTCTATTTTGCAAGCCACTGAAGCTCAATCTCTACATGATAATAGCTGAATGAATGGGAATTTATATACTTTATACAGTGAAGTGCCACCAAATAATACAATAATGCAATATTATCAAGTAATGCTAGGCTCCCTTACGCTTTCAATCTATTTGCATATAGATGAAATGCTATAATAACTCCGGCCCCACCTGCAGGAGTAAATATTTTGCTGTCTATTTTGTCTAGCCATCCTGACACCCACAATGAGCTACTAATTGAAGACTGGAAAGAACCTTTATATGGCGACTGACATTCAATTACGTGGAGGGAAGATCAGATTAGGCACAGAACCAGAAAGCATGTTTGAAAAGCCTATTTGGTGTGCGAGTTCAGCCGAGAGGCAGGGGCTATCATTTGAATGACTGTTTGAAATCTGTCTCAATGAAGCTGCTGGGAGTGAAATCACTATGCTATGACCCATGATTAATTAGATGTCTTGTGAGTATTTGTGTGTGTCTGTACGAGCAACAGACGGAAAGAGGGCTTGGGTGGTGTGCGGCAATGCAATGTAAAAAAAAAGTGGGGATTTTAGTTACTTTTAATAAAAATACATAACTTGAATATGTCCACTGAATTGGGAGAGGTTATCGGAAGGTGATGTTGTATCATAAAAGTATCACTGAAGACGGGGTGCGTCTTCACCGTAGTAAAAACCCAAGTGTGTAGGAATGACCACCATAATAATATTTAAAGTGTACTATTCATTTAAGTTTTTAGGAAAAAGGAAAAACTTTGATTGTCAAAAATTTCAAAAACATACACACACTTCTGGTGTTCTTCTGTTCATATAGGGCACTTAGGAGTGTACAATACATTCTCATGAGTGAACAAAAAGAGAAGATGCCATATGGGGTTGAATTTGGTAGATTTTACATGGACCACGGGTACAAAATGTACTGCAACAAGCTAAAAAGCAGTTTGAAGAAAACTACTGTCAGAAGACGGGAACCTATTTTAATAAAACTGTGATATTGCTTATGACCTAGTTTATTACTTAGTTATTATCATTTTATTACGTTTATCTGTAAACATGAGTAATTAGTACACAGCTGAAAATTGCTGTGCACTCAACAGTAGTAAATTCTTGCTGCATATGGCACATTTACACAAGGTTCTTGTTTAAGAATAACAGGAGACTTCTATAGATGTCCCTCAGACGAACATCTTGAGCTTGGACAACTGCCCTGGCGTTGATTTGTCCTCACACATAATCTGACTTCTGCAACTCGTCCAGAATGCGATTTCGTTTTCTACCTTATTGCTTTGCTTTTTCCATTGCACATCAGAATTTACAAAAATGATACCTACCCAAATGCATCAAGAACCTTTTTGTTCCAGCACTCATTTGTTGTACATCGAGTCCTTAAACAAAGACTTCACCACCAAGTAGTTACTTTACTTTATTATGGATTGAAAGGTTATGATTTTAATTTTTCAAAATTACACAGCTGGAATCCCTTGAGCAAAGTCCTTAACTGTCAACTGTTGAGCTGCAACGTGAGTTGGTCTGGATAAAGGTGTATACCAAATACCATGTAAAATGTTAATATACATATATTTAGCATACAACAAAATTAATGATATTTATAGTGCTATAATCCAACTCAAACAAACAGTAATATTTTAGGGGTTTGATCAGAAAACCATTTCTTTGTTCAATTTTACAAAAGCTACAACCCATCATTCAAATCAGCTGTTAAAATGGCAATGCTGTGTGTCATCATGGGTAATTTGTTATCCGCAGAGACCATGCTCTTTGTAGTTTGGTAATAATACAAAAGCATATACTCAGGTGTGACGGATAAAATGAGCAGAACATCTGATATAGCGTGTACTACCACTGACATAACAGCAGGTGCCTCAAAGCAGGTGCAGAACCTGAATTAACTAAACTAATTGGCAGGTAATTAGAGAGCCATTCTGCATGGTGTCAGGCACACAAATCCTGTTTTTAAGTGTTTCCTGGTGACAGCAGTTGCTTTCAGAATGACAGGACGTACAAAGAATTCTTGCAAAATTTTTATTGCATAATTTGGTATCGACATACTGTATAAAATCACCCTTCAGGCTGACAGGGCTGAATGCTTAAAACTAAAGCATAAGCAAACGGCACATTAAAGAGCACAGATCTGAGTGACTCTGAGTAATAAACTCTGCCTAACACAAGTCTTATGCAAACCCTAAGCTGCATAATGATATTAAACATACACATCTTTTTACAAGGCAGTGGTGGCCCAAATAGTTAAGGAGCTGGGTTGTTGATTGGAAGACTGGATGACCACCGCCAGTCAGCCACTGTTGGGTTCTTGAGCAAGACTTTAAGCCTTCCTGCTCCAGGGGGGCTGTATCATTGCTGACCCTGTGCTCTGACCCTAACTTTCTAAGATAGGATATGTAAAGAAACTAATTTCACTGTCATGTTACACTGTCTACAGGCGAAAAAATACAAAGTTAGTATAACAAATTAGCATTGTGCCCAAACCCTGTTACTTGATAGTGGCAAAATCTTGACAACTTGCCCCATCAAAGAACACACACTATAGGTGTATTGTATAGAAGTTAAATGGGGACGCCTGACACCAGACCTCCAGACCCTCCTGCAGAGTATTTCTTATATCCATTTATCTTCCACATCTGCTGTACTCTATGAATGGCGATGCATGCTTTTGCTAAAAACATTAACAATCTCCACACTGAACAGCATGATTTCAAGTGACGCTCAATAATAAATCAATCCTGCCTCACAAAGACCCCACACTGAGCCCAAAGCTATGTTTTAGTATAGAAAACGTCAATATCTTTTGACTTTAGCATATAAATCCTATACAGCACCTTGAAATATAACGACTAACGAATATAAAGTTATATCTTTTGATATAGTGATTGACAAACACACGCCTTTACAACTATCTACTTACTATCTTACCAGTGCTATACAGCTTATTTTAGGACTATAGCTCATGAATAAATCATGTAAGGATAGAGAATGAATCATAGAAAGGTGAACATGCTCATTATTGCAGTAACAGGACTTGCTTGAAAAGTACAAGGATACCATTTTGTCCTTATTTTCTCTTTTAATACACCACTATAGACATATACTAGGAACACTTTGATTTGAGTTAATCGAGTTCTGTGCTTTTTTCAAGGCCAAAGACTTGGACACACTGTCTATAATGCACTCCTAATACTTTAGTATTGATTTGTTCTTTAAAACAAAAGATGACTTTTGCTGAAGAATAAAAATATGTGTTTATAGAATGAGTTAGGTCTAATTTACATTCACATTTACATCATTTGGCAGACGCCCTTATCCAGAGTGACTTACATTTTATCTCTTTTATAAGAGAAAACTAAGCAAATAGGGGTTGGGGGCCTTGCTCAAGGGCCCAGCAGTGACATAATGATGGTACTGGGAATCCAATTTTTCAGAAATTAGTGAACCTTACCAATAAGCCACCACTTCCCTAACTTTACTATATTTACTGTTGTAATATATTACACAGGTAAGGCAGAGCTTACAAAGGTCTGCGGATTATAGTACATGAAAAGTTCCCAGATGACGTACTACTCCTGCCCGGATTTGATGTTTGTGTGCAATATACACTTTACTATCCCATGAGGCAACGGGAGCAACGACTCGTCATATGCAGAAGTTGCGGTAAAAATGATGCAGCACTTTTCCTGTGCTTTAAAGAAAAAATATATTGTTTCTTGTAGTTAAATTGTAACTCGTTTATCATCCAAGTTTACATATTATCAAACTATGAATTCACGCTACCGTGAAGTTGCATGTTAATATCAACATGGCCGATGTTGTATGTTCGAATGTTATTGATACTATCTGTAACCGCACCACATAGAACGTCTGTTCTTTAGCAATCAGGAGGTATGTACCTATTCAAATGTAGTACATACTTGATTTGCATGTGATTTTGGGCAGGTTTTTAAAAAAATCTTTAACAGTAAACTTTACATATAAATCAAGTATGTACTACATTAAATTAAATCAATTACATATCAAAGACTATAAGACCTCAGTGGAAATGCCTAAGAATTTTTACAGTATATATTTTATAGTTTAACTAAAGTAATGGAATTTCTGCCCAGTAATTGTAGTCAGTCTGCCATCTTTAACTAGTCCAAACATCTGTTATTGACGAGCCTTGTATGATGGAGTAGTGAAAATCGTGCTGAGAAAACTGACTGCAAATGTAACGTAACAAAGAGAAGGTCACTGAATTTAGACAGGAGTGTCGATTTCAAGAACTAGCTCTAGCAAAGAATGATGCAATGATAGTGAAACCTTTCTAGTCATTGATATTAGAAGAGCTTTCTACTCAATTAATCACCTGTTGAAAATCTGCCACTTTGAATATGTTAACAGAGGTTTTAAACACTCATGTCGAACGCATTATTACTCATGCATGCTGTTATGACTAACGCACAGAACACATTCATTACACACCTTTTAGTCTGTTAGCTTCCATGAAGGATATAAACATACCTGTCCAGATTGAGTCAGATTATTCCAAAAAAAGGATCAATGTCTTCTATTGATTCAAATGTCTGTACAAAACTGCATATCGAATGCATCTGTCACAGAAACACAGAGGGACTGACTGAGATTTTATTTATATAATCTAAAAAACAAAACAAAGAAAGGGCAAATCAAAAAGCCTAAAATCAATAATATGGCAAAAACGTAATCAGAAGAGTGGAAAAACCGTCAAAACAGGCACTGGTGGGTCGATTGGCTAAACAAATAAAACACAAATCGACGCCACTAGATCCATTCTGTATCCAGCCCAGATGGTGGATCAGCAGTTAGTCCCAGACAATGAGCCCCAGAGACAGAACTCTAGTGAAAACCTTGTCTTCAACGGACCACGGAAAGTAAAATCTGCACAATCTAACAGCATGGAGCAACCTGCTGGTTCGTCTAGCCAGAGTAGAACTGGCCCCCTGATTAAGTCTGGTTTCTCCCAGGAATTTTTTAGTCCCAATTTTGTCACAGATGGAGTTTTGGTTCCTTGCCACTATTGTCTCTTGCTTGCTTCTTTTGGGGAATCTTAATTTGACACAATCTCTATCTTAATTTGACACAATCTCTATTGTTAAAAACGCTATATAAATAAAGGTGACTTGTCTTGACTGATTCTGACGTTGTGGACACAGAAGCTGAGACATAAACCTTATAGACAAAAGTAATGGGACAATTATCACATCTATATATGATTTTAACATCAGATCACTGTTACTCTTATAATATCATAACCTCCACACCCTTACAAATGTCTTCCACTAGATTTTGGGGCATGGTTGTGAGAATATTCCTATTCAGTTTATCAAGCAGTTTGGGTAAAGAATGTTGGGGTGCAGTTAGTGTTTCAGTTCCTCCCAAAGGTTTTCAGTGAGTCTGAGGTCAGGACAGAGTTTTTTTTTACTCGTTCATATTTAACAACATTCCCGAGGAATCGATAGATTGTACCCGTTCCAGTTTCAAGATTCCACTTCATAAAAATCTCAGACATTTAAATAAAAAATTGCATGGAGGAGTTGGTGCTGCAACTCGGTGGTTTTTAGGCTTCCCTGGAGCTTCTGGTTACACAACTTTAACTGATTGTTTGTTACTATAGAAAGAACATCTTTTAAAATCATATTTCCCAGTATTTATAATGTTTATATTGATTTATAATTTTACTCGCTGGTGTCACCAAAATTAGAAAGGGTTCCCTATTGCGACTGGTTTCTCTCAGGGTTTTTTTCTCATAATATCTAATATCCAGACTTGCTCATTGACGATAAATAAAATTATTCAAATTTCAAGTCTAATATTAAGCTTCAAGAACTTTTTTTTAAATATATTTCTTACATTCTGTAAAGCTACTTCAAGACAATTTCCATTTGTTAAACTAAAATTGAATTGAAGCAGGTGCGTTGATTAAGACGCACAGGGGACAAAGAAGGAATGGGGACAAGCTAGAATATAAATCAAAACAGAAACAGATGGGAAACTGTGTGCTGTAACTCAGCTGGAGACGTGATAAATTCATGTCCAGAAAAGTCTAAATAGCAGTACAATTTTAATTCTTCAGTGGGGTAAAATCAGATCAAGACATCTTGAATCGATGGTCGAGCACAGTAATTGGTCAATATATGTACTTTAAGTTGGTAGTAAAGAAAATGCCTCAATGTTGCCAAACAACACCTGTTATTTAATTTGCACGTCTATGTCTCAAAAGAGTTTGGTAAACTTCACACCTTCTCTCAAGTTAAACCAGTGGATGTCACCTTGAAGGTGGCTCTCAACACCTGCCACATGTTGCACCTATGAGCTTGTTTGCGACAGAAATAGAGCTTACAGGACTGGTGCAGGATATCAGGAGAAACGGGTTTTAAAGTGAAAGAGCTACTTAGGTTTGATCTACAGTGACCGGAAGGGGACATGTTTGGTTTACTTAATTTTGTCATAGCCGTAACATATTCACATGATAATATGTCATGACTTCGAGATCATTCTGTTGAGGTATTGGCATCCTTATGTCTTTGCCTCAAGATGCTATATTGAGAGAACAGCATCCTTTTTTATGGCCACGACTTCTTATGCTGGGAAAACGACATTCGTTTCTCATGGCCATGAGTTTTATGTTGAAGGAACAACTTTCTAAATGACCATAACCGTACTTACGGTACCATGGTAGCCTAGATGAGATGTAAAGATAAATATAAATGATAAGATAACGTTTTACTTTGAAGTCAGAACGTCATATAAAAACATGGTTACGTTATAAGTGAAAGGCACCTAAAGCGCATTCTAAATTTTAACGAGCTTTGTCCTTTGCAATTCGCTGACTTTAATGAATTACTTAAATTCATTATTATGAAATTAAATATTATTAGAAAGGAATTATTACATTCCAAACAGTTAAAATGTAGTTGCCAAGACCAAATTAAGTGAAACCGAACATGTCCTCTACCATAAAGATCAGTAAAAATGTACTAAAAATACTGTAAATATATTTGATATAAGAAATTTACACACATACACACCCATAGCGATATCATGCGAGTATCGCGTTCCGGCTCATGGGTTTTCAGTCGGTCTTGTCGGACACAGATGATACTGTTGGCTAAGTGTGTATAACCTCAATTAAACCAAGCTTTAAGTGTCTGACAACAGCTAATATTCCTCCTCCAGCAGCGGGCCAAATTGATGTTCCTGCATTCGTCACCCCGCTGAAAAAGCAATCATGCCGTTGTCTCGCTCTGCTGAGGAGATGCAGGAAACACTGCTTTCAGTGGCTTATTAGCATTCGCCAACTAACTTCACTAACACCCTCTACCATGAAAACAGAACGGCAGGAGCATTTCAGACACGCCTACTTCTCCTGTCTTCACACCCACTTTTAGAACCCACAAGCAATAAATTCCAGACTCGGAAACAACCAAACAAATTAATAACATAAGGAATAACAAGAAAAACCAAGCAATATTTGAAATCACATTCAATTCCAATAGCTTCGACTAATAAAATATGTATATATCTCTTAACAAACAAAATCCACCCTGAACGACTTTGAACCTCGATTTTTTTTTTTTTATATAATATACATTTACCAACATGATGCTCCAACTAATAACAATTTTCAAAGTACTCCTGCTTCAGAAACTATGGAAGCCAGCTGCTCAGAATGCTTGTAGCATGAACAGTCCATAAAGTAGATTAGATCCTAGATAAATTTATAACTTACTATACAGTTACCTCGTTTATTAAAGGTAAATGAAATCATCACGATTAGTTGGCTTGGTAACATAAAGTGAATAAAAGGCAGCCATTTTTTTATCTTACTTGCTACATCGAGTTAGAAAATAATATACCAACTCGTAGCTTTATTGCTTTCTAAACAGAATAATGTTGCAGCTCTTTAGTACCTTCCAGCTCTCTCATCTGTACACTTTATTTAAACACTTGAAGCGCTTTCTAATACCCAATCATTTCCAAGAGGCACATAGTCAGCAAGGCCACTAGCTCGAAAATGTCGAGCAGAAATAAATACAGTTGTAGCAAAAAGCCACAGTGCATTTTGAAACTCTGACCTTTAATTTTTTTAACTTTACTATTTCTTCTTGAATTTCTTATTATTAGCATTTTCAAACCTCTAGAAAATGGCACAAGAGAAACACAGCACTTTTTTGAACAAAAATATTTTCTTCATAGCAAAACCTGAATGTCATTGGATATTATTTCCCGTAATAATCCCCAATTTGCTAACAATGTCCCCCTAAGACACCAGAGTTTCAACTCAGTTTGCTGTATAATCAAGGAGAATTTTGGCATAAGAAACTTTGATGCACGTACCTCTCTGTCGAGTAGGGATGGAGAGATGACAGTGACAATGTCACCTCTTTCTGGGTCAATATAGAACATGTTTGGTGAAGGCTTCTCTGGAGACTGTCTCACAATTATGTAGCGCAGTACAGCATTGTCTGTGTTGGGATCATCAGCATCAAAAGCAGTCATTGTCATCACCGTGGTGCCTGGAAAAAAAAAAACAGAAAAGAAATATCACTTTGTCCTTGCAACTGTTAAATCTCAAAAATTACAATGTCTTGTTGACATCTCATTAGACATGTACGTCTTGAAATAGCTTGTGTTACATAACTGGACAAAAAAGTAATTGCCCAGAGGAATGGAAATATAAATAGAGTGACAAAGATCGGCGTATTGTCCTCAGGTGATGTAGTGTAGTCATAGCTGATGCTGTCAAGCATTAAAAAAGAATCTCGCTCACAGAAGAACTGACGGATCCTAGGTTTAGTTTGCAAGATGATTGGCATATTAATTCTTTATATAATCAATTGTTTTTATTATCTATAATCTTTAATCTTTCTTAACTTTCCACAATCTTTCTACATCTAGACGTCTGTTTAAAACATCTAGAACTGAATGCTACAAAAGTAGTAATTCGAGGAAAAGGACTATAATCTAATCTAGCTTCTCAGGTTCCCAGGCAAAGGGGTTAGATTGAACTGGTCCAGCTCCAACTTAATTAATTAGAGAAAAATGCTTATAAGACAATGCTAACTGCCCAATTTCCAAAAAAAGCATCCTGGGTGTGTCTACATATCGGTGGTGGATGTATAAGTGTGTTTGTCGTTTTGGTTTTCAGGTTAGAACCTAAAGAGTTCTTTAAGTGGTAAAGTTTTTTTTGGCTTTCTTCAGTTTTACATCTAGTAGACGTTCTTTGAGCCAAACACAAAAGAACCATCTGGGAGTTGATCTCATCTAGATCCTTATACCTGGGTTGAGTCCCCGAATAGAATAAATCTAGAATAAAGATACAAAAACGATGGCGAATAAATACCTAGTGTGTTTGTCATTTTGTTTCGTAAGTTTGGGGTTAGGGTTAGCAGATCCGGCTTCATCACCCTAATTAGAGGGGGACAATGCTAACTACCCTATTCTGTATGCAAGTGCTGCAACACAGTTGTTGCCTAATGTTCAACTGTCAGGCAGGGTGGACAGGCTGTCCTTTTCACCCAAAAAACAAGGTCAATTGTGCTCTCTTGTCCATGAGTGACTATGATGTTCTGATCCTGTCTGGTATTTCAAAGCTAAAGCCAGAGGTGCCAGGTATCTCATTTCTACGTGCCTCATTGAGTTGCTTGCCTAAAAGGCTTGCAAATAAAGCCAGATGAGATGCCAACACTGCACGCTGGGCATGGGCCCAGACTGAATCATAGCTGCCTCCCAGATTTAATGGGCTTAATCACAGCCAGTAAGGTTTAATGTTTGCTTTTATGAAGCTTAGTGGTGCCCTACATAAAGTCCGTGACAGATCAAATGCACAAAGAGATACAGGAAATGCACAATCCCTAGTCCAAAAAAATTAAGAATACTTTCGAGTGAAATAGGGTAAAAGTGCACAGGAAAGCCGGCATGCTGTGCACTTTACTCCAGTGGTGGATGTTCAGGGAGAGAGGAATATTAGCATACAGCAAAGGAGCACACCTCTAATGATTAATTATAAATGCCAGGATGTGTGCAAGGGCTCTCTGGTGACATCCGGAGCCACACTGAGCTGTTCCACTTCATTGTTCAGTCAAATCACGTTAAAAGCCACTTGCTTCATCTAACACTCAAACTCTTGCTCACTCATACATGCACACTATTTAGTTGAAATTCTCAAAGGAAATAAACAAGTAGGAGTAAAAAAAAAAGAGTAAAAACTTATACTACAACAATAACCTCTAAAAAAATCTAAAAATCACTATAGACCACAAGAGATTCCCAAAATAAATACAAGTCTCACAGTATCTGAGGAAACAGTTCAGTAAAGGTCACAGATGATGATATATGTGGACTTTTATAGTGTGGGCAGTGGCATAATATTTTCAAGTTTGGCTCAAAGATGAAGACAACCACTTTAATAATCTACCTCAAGACAAGATAAAATATTGCGCAATTAAATTCAATGACGGCATAAATGATGCATGATTGCAAGTCTGGATTGTATCCAGTGGTGGCTCAGTGGTTAAGGGGTTGTACTGTTACCTGGAAGATCAGGGTTCGATTCCCAGCACCACAAAGTTACCACTGTTGGGCCCCAGAGCAAGGCCCTTAACCCCAGTTGCTCAGCTGTATAGATGATATATACGGGCTTTTATAGTGTGGGCAGTGACATAATATTTCCAGGTTGTATAAAATAGATAAATGTAAATGTATCCAGTGATGCCCCAATAAATAATCCCTTCGAATTTCCAAATGCTAAAATGCTAAATTAAAGCTACATGAACATGATGCTGCAAATATTTTAACAGATTTACTGCCCATCAGATAAATAATTAAAGAAAGATTCCGCAACATTTGATTGTTTCTTTATTCAAAAGATCAAGACAATCCCAATTAACGCCTTCTCAGCAGTCGTACGTTAATAAGAGAGATTATTATTGTTACATTAACCTGTCTCTGAAGCTACTCTCATAAAAATCAGGAGTGCTTTGAGGCAAACATCAGTATGGCACATGACAAAGCCATCAAGTTCCATCAGCGCACACATAAATCAACAAGCACAGCTAATTGGTTAATGGGGCTGGCCAGCAAGTGAATGCAAATCATGAACCTGCAATTATGTGGCAATAATTTCAAAGCTGGGCAAAATTCAGGAGCTATTGTCTTCCATTATGAGCTCCATATTCCTCCTATTGCCAAGGCAGAATCAATGTTAACTGCATCGGAAGGTTTAATGGAATGACCTCAGATGGCTAGACATGAACCTGCGAGTCTCGATTACTATATTATCAACTCTTTCCATCTTATCGACACTATGAGATCGGGCAAGGTGAGAGATTTCTCACTCTCATGCTAGCCTTTCTCTTTGTGAACCAGTAAAATAGAAAATGTCCCATAAACGCCTGGAGCATTTCATTTTATATTAGTGCATTGCAGAACCTCTGCTTAAATAATCCAATATTGGCAAAAAAGGCCGTTCTAGTTCTTAATTTAAAACATTGCCATAATAATACATTTTTATTATTTTGTATATTTTTTAATCTGTACAGTTAAATAAAAAATTATGGTGTAATTTTATGTTCAGTCTATTCTGTTTCATTTGTTTCTACTTTTATGATAAAGAGAGTTTAAAAAACACCATAATACTCATTATATGTTACTCTTATATGGTTGGATACATTACAACGTCTTTGGGTATCTTTTAAGTATTGGTCTAGAACCAGCTGTAAATAAACTAAACACTTGGTGCAGATGGACGCTTGGATGATTATTTTTTAACACAGCTAGTTATGCTTTTACAAAATCATCAACTTTTTACTATATGAAAGTCTGGGAAGTCAATATCAAGACTTAAACTCACTGCCTGGAGTACTTGGATACTATTTGTTAAAGTTAAATTACAGTAAAGGCTGTTAGTCATAAATAATATATGTAAAAGCATTTTTAGTTGAAAACAAAATAGAAAGACTTGTTTTCCCCTTAAAGGTTTACGTGTTATGCAACGCACTGCAGTGCTCATATGGGAGCCGAAAAACTGGTTACAACATTCCTGTGAAAAGAAATGAAACAAAGAAAAGTCACACTACAAAAACAAGCTAGCAATAAAATGAAATAAAATAAAATAAAATAAAATATCTGTTTACATATTTTTTTCAGATAGATAGATTTTAGATTTTTCAGATTTGGGCAAATTGTAGTTTTTGCTCCTTGTTCACAGCACCTTTGTATCAACTTATGCTTATACCTGTGTGTTAGATATTAATTTCAATTACTAGTTTTATTTAAACAATTTCTTTACTGATTACAGTATAACTATCTCATGCTACAGACTAACGACTTAAAAGATCATTCTAAAAGACATATCTGACTGCTGCCTAACTACAGCTGTATGCAACTATACACTTTACCTGGTAGACTACTCTTTGGCAAAGGAGCATTTACATTTGCTTAATTTAACTTCTGGACTTACGTGAATAAAATACATTTAATGTAAAGATTATCTGCCTATTTACACATCTTTTCCTATTGCATCAACTGCCTCCTACATACACTGTCTGATTTGTACATTAGCAGAACTTCAGCACCACGGCCAGTGCCACATGTAGTACATGTATTACAGTCAGCTAGGGAAATCAATATGACTCCCAAATATCATTCACCCCAGGGAGCTCCTGCATCTGTGTGATAGGCTTGGTAATAAGAAAGAACAGGGCTACGATTAAGCCAGGATGGGAAAATGATGGAGAAGGCAAATGTATGTGGGTGAGAGTTATAAAGATTTCTAAAATAAATCAGAGCAAGAGAGAGAGACAGCCAGGACAGAGAGAGAGAGAGACAAACAGGACAGATAGATAGATAGAGAGAGGGGGGGGGAGACAGGACAGAGAGAGAGAGATGGAGAGAGACACAAACAGGACAAATAGATAGGTAGAGAGAGAGAGAGAGAGAGAGAGAGAGAGAGAGAGAGAGAGAGAGAGAGAGAGAAACAGGACAGATAGATAGAGAGAGGGAGGGAGAGACTGAGATAGACAGGACAGAAAGAGAAAGAGAGAGAGAAAGGGAGAGAGAGAGAAAGAGAGAGAGAGACAGAGAAAGAGAAAGAAATAGAAAGAGAGAGAGAGAGAGAGAGAGAGAGAGAAAGAGAAAGAAATAGAAAGAGAGAGAGAGAGAGAGAAACAGGAAATATATATATAGAGAGAGAAATATACAAATCAACATAAATGTCACAAAGATTTACATACTTATAAACAGCAAATCCAGACTTTCATGGTAAATATTACATCATCTTCCTAAGCTTTACCTGCAAGTTAAACCTCTGAGATCCTTTTTTGCCGACACACGTTTGGTGCCATCGAACGGATTGCTAATCCTAATTTTAGAGGGATGATATTGATTAGATAGGGAGAGGTCAGTAAGCTATTTAAGCAGTGGCCCATACAAACATTTCAATTCACCTTGCAGGGTCAGACCACTCAATCCTTTAGAGAATCCTTAATGAGATTTGTGTGCTCGCTTCCTTGCAATTAAATGACCTAAGTGTTAATTTGGACACAGTAAAATGTAAACTGGCCTGGAGATGATTAACAGAAAAACTAGATTTGAATCTTGTTCGTGAAAAGGTCTTATAGAACACACAGCAACCATTTCCCCACACAAAACTGTTCACTGGAGATTTCTCTTTAAAAGTGTAATCTGATCACATCCGTTCTCCTTCACCGTGTCCTTCTTCAGCACGCCAATAAGACCCAGCTAATGAGAGGGAAGGGTTGAACTGACAATCATGCCGGAACAATTCTTAACTCGTTTAATGTGCTTACAATTTTTTAATCCTCTAGATCCTTTATGTCTTTCATTTTTTCACTTTTTAATTTCATTATTGCCAACTCACATCTGGACTGCTGTGCATGTCAGACACAAGCTACACCCTAATGTGTAAAGTACCATTCAGGTTCACATATTTCTAAGACTAATGGCTGGTGAAATAAGTGTGATTCATAAAGAGTCATATATACTGCTGTATTTCAGAACATCCGTGTATGAGAAAAAATAGTTTTTCTTATTTTAATTTAGTATCAGAGTAACAATCAGATACTCAGATATTTGACAAAATATGACTCGACGGACATTAAATGCAAGTCGTGCCCATCACAAATGAATAAAAGTAAGGAGTTATCAGACTTTTTGAGTAATAAATATTTTACCTTTATTTAAAAAGGGATAACACCTTGTGTGATAGTTACATTTGGAGTTGATACACTTCATTGTATTGATAAAATTAAGATACAAGAGAAATTAAAGTAATCTAGTACCGAACACCAGCCATCATAAAACATTACATACAATACTATTATACTTCTTCATATAAAACTGCAAACATTTTATTGGCATTGGATGAAAATTCCAGTTACACCCAAATTATTCATGTAATAAACTTTTAGGCAAGTTGTTGCAGGAAATAATCATATAGATAGTATTTTACTAATCTGGTTGCGGTTTTAGACAATAAACTTTGATTAGGAGCCGTTAGCCTTAGCAACGTACAAAAGTCTTGTAGAAACATATCCAGTCTCGTCATTGAACAGATCAATACTGATACGCTAGTTTACCAAGAAAGTGTAACAATTCACAAAAAACTGTTGGAAAAAAGCAACTTTTTTTGATTTTAAATGTCAAGTTATGTGTCAGCTTAGAATTGGAACACTTTATGCTTCTAAAGGTACTTCCATACTCCTCCATACACACCCGCCTAATCGTGTATTTAAGGCTTAGAAGGTACATGATAACTACCTCTGACAGCTGCTGTTCTCGTCACAATTTTCCCTGAATAGACATTGTTGTCCTGTCAGCGACCGAAAGACAATTATTTTTTGATCAACTTTAAATCGCTCAGTATGAACTTTTTTCATTGACATGAATTGCTAACCTTAGCTTAACTTTTTATTTTAGACAGCAGCTGTGAAATTTGTGAGTTTGTTAATGTGTGTGTGTGTGTGTGTTTAAATCAAACTGAAAGTTGTTTTATTATTATATTGCCTTTATACGACTGCCACTATATTAAAGAAAGACATGAATTTAAATAAGGATAATAAGAGTTAAATAAATAAATAAAAAGAGCAAAGTCTCCTTTTTCCTTTTGGACAAAATTCGGACAAGTTTGAAACAAAGTAAGTCCAATTTTGACATTTCCCAAAAATGAGTAATTAGGCATTTTAGTTGAAACATACTTAAAATATTAAGGATTTTGTGCATTATAATAAAACCCCGATCTTCCAGATAGCAGTCCAACACCTTAACCACAACAGCATGAAACAAAAAACAATAACCATAACACTTACACCTGCCACCCTAGGGTTTTTTCCCATGACACTTTGTCTTTTAATGCTTTTTTGAACTCCTCTGACTGTATTGTTGTATTTTGATATAAATATATATTAAATAAAACGTGTTTGATTGCTTTTGTATATAATTTAATGCAATAAAAAAGATAAATGAAGAAATAGGACAGAAATTTAAAGCCTAACGACCATTAAACTTATGTAAACATTACTTAATTATTCAGGGCAACCAGTTTCCTCAATTTAGTTTTTTTTTTGTAAACTCGATGTATCCCAGAATAGTAAGATATGTACTATATTGTTTATTAAACCGAAGACCGAACAAAGCAGAGCAAAACAGAAATAATTTTTCTGCCCGTAGACCAAAGCTTTCACAAATACACTTAGTGCTGGTTTACTTAAGTTACATTAAAGTAATTGGGCTTTTTGAAGTCATTATTTCAAAAATTGTTCCGAATTATTTAATAACTCCATATACTGTACACGTTTTTGGCAATGTAACATTTGGCTGTAACATTAGTCTAAAATGTTATTGTTTCTATAGTAACAGTTCAAAAACAAGGATTAAAAATAGTAAAAAGTATTTAAAAGGGTTCATTTAAAAATAATTTGGTTTAAAGTTTAGTTCAAGATTTAGAAAAGGAGGTCCCATTTGGAAGTACATTAAATCTTAAAGCCTTGATCAGTTTTATGTTTTTTTGTATGTGTGTATGTGTATGTGTGTAAGAGAGGGAGGTTTTTTTTTTATAACAGTTGGACATAATAAATATGCAATGTAGCATTAATTAATAACTTAAGCGATATGGTAATTTGGTATAAGCGAAGTAATACTCCCAACATTGCCATAGGTTACCATCCTAACTAGGGTAAAACAGTAATTTGTGTATATTCTGTAATAGCTATGCAATATTAAACACAAATTATAAGAAATAGAAGCTGGAAACATTCTGGAGGAGAGCAATCCTGCCGAGAACAAACATCAAACAGTGAGCACCACACTCGGCTATTTACCCTTGTATCCTACCAGTTGCAAAAGTAGAGCGTGCTGCGCTTTGGGGAAGGAAGAGAGAATAGAGTCCGAGTTTCACTGTGGAAACACACAATCTCTCAGGAAAAGCTGTTTGCTGCCTGCTGAATTCTGATAGTCCAATTCAGCCTCGCAGGGATGTTTTTGTGGTGTCCCCCTTTTACCTAGATATTACCAGTCCTTCAGCTTATTAAACCTGACAACAGAGACAGATGAAATGGAAGGTTGAAATTTCTGGTAGAACCTACAGTTTGTGTGTGTGTACACCATATGGGGACTAACAATTACATCCTTGCTTCAAATCTGGAATGTCTTTGTATGTTGTAGCATTAGATTATTCCTTCACTGGAATAGAGAGACCAGCATGACAATGCCCCTGTGCACAAAGCCCCTGAGTCCCATTAAGACATGTTGTGTTATGTTCACGGGGGAAAAAATTAAGTGTTCTGCACAAACCTGACCTTTAAACCATTGAACATCTTTGGGATAAACTAGGAACACCGACTGCACCACAGACCTCCTTACCTTATGTTAGTGTCTAATCTCACGAAAGATAAATAATACTATTGTAACTGAATAAACACAAATAGTTTGCTTTAATTCTTCCCATCGACTAATCAAAGACCCAGAGGCTCAAAAATCACACCTCTATTGTGGTTCTTTCAACTGCCAACCTATTTTTTTTTTCACGGCTATATATATTGTGGTGAGGTCTTTTAATGGTCTTCAGACATGTTTTAAACTTGTCTGCCTGTATTGTTGTATTTTAAAATAAAGAAATTTGGTTGACTGCTTTTGTATTACATTTTCAATTTTAGTAGTTTATATTTCATGTTTAAGCTTCAAATGGTAGTGAAAAGACATACCAGAAGTGTGAAGCTTAACAGCACAATAAAAAGTAAAGTAAAACTAAAAGATGTTTCAAATCATATATGTTTGTGGTGGTCAGATGTCCACAAATCTTTGTATAGCTACTTGAAAAGTGCCGAATTGTTGCTTTACACCACTTCCGCATATGATGAGTCGTATCCCCCGTTGCCTCATCGGATAACGGCAGTGGCAAACTATATAGCTTGAAAGTATGTGATTTCGGTCAAAGCCTATCTAATTGAACTTTCAGCTGACAGTAAGTGAGACAGATGTAAATAACTGCACTTGAACTTGTCTCATTCTTGCATGTTGTGATAGACAGATTGGATCATCTACTAAAAGCGTCACCATTTTCACGCGTTATTCTGATAAACAGCTGTCAGTACGAGCAGCGAGATATTTCAAATGTATTCATGACTATTAAGTTATGAATTCGGGCATCAGTATGATTTTTGTTTGTATAGCAAATATGACGTCCCAACCAGGGCACTTTGCTTGCCCAGATGATGAAGACATTTTTATTTTTTTCTGATGTGCTACCTTCTGCTCTACCCAACTTCTGCTGTACCCATGTCTGCAATTCAAATATGATGCAATTCAACATTATGGCTCCAGTTATCTGCTAGTAAATGTCTCGTTAATTGTACGTTTGCTCCCAGCATAACACACTGATTAGTTCAATTCCAATAGAGTGAACAATTAACAGGATAGATGTGTTTAACAGTAAGCTAAAAATCAGGCCCCTTTTTTAGGCCCCCTTTAGTTTGTGCTAGAATGCAAAGCTCGTAACCTACTCTCCTGTAACACCCACGCAGCTGCTTACAAAGTGTAAAATGAAGGAGCTGGAACATTTTAACATCCAGAGAAAAACCAAGAAAAGTTCAAGAGGTGAAAAAAGCTGTGGATGAGTAGGTAAGGCAGTGGAAATCGGAAAATGTAGAGAGAGAAAAAGTGATAAATCACGGGGGGCTTGGAACTCTGGGGAAAGTGTGTATGTAGGTGTATATCAAAGTTGCTGGGAGGTGCATAATTGCCCTGGTTGAATGAAGGTCATCCAGCACCTTTGGGCATGGTGACAGCAGCCCACTGCTCTTTCTCTGGCTCAGCAATGAAGCATTATGAAATATTATTCTCTCTCTTCAGCCCAAAAACCTCTAATACAAAGCTCTTTCTGAATGTACTGGAGCAAACAGGGCCGTGCATGTCATCCAGAATGCAACAGTGTGGCGAGAAGGCGACATGCTTCTTTATTAAATCAACAATTGATCCCTTTTGTTCCTATTCAGGATTCAAAGCACCTTTAAGGCCACCACATCCTGTCCTTGAAAGAGCTAGAAGGAGTTATAAACAAATACACAGGGACACAGGCACAGACACAAGCAGGCTAGAAACATATTAGGATTCGCTGCATATGCCAGACAACATCTCTCATTAACAATGCTTTGTGTACTAATTTGCTCTTGAGTGATTTTCAATTATATCAAGAGCACATAATATTATAGCCATTACTGAAAACAAGGCTGGGCAAATGTATACACATGGCATCGTCACCGAGCAAATTTGATTAAACACAATTGCGCCCAATTACGTAATAAATAATACAGATGCTGGTGCAAAGGCGCAATCAGGAACAAATGCGGGATGGATTCTATTCAGGTGCTGACAGCTGGACCAGATCTCATGTACGGATGAATTTGTGTGGCTTTATCTGTTCTAAATAACTGTGGGGCTGGATGATAACTGATGTATGTGTTTATACAGGAATCGGGACATGGTCTCAGTTCTCAGCTATGAATAAAATGTGTCTAACTGTGAGAAGTGACAGTGAATTACTATTTGCATAGGATTAGTATTATCTGGGGACCTTGTGTGATTAATAAAAGTAACCCCCCACACCCCTTCCCTGCCTGTCTAAATTCCTGTGGCGCATTTGCATGGAATGCACGAAGGCTGTGATTTTAACAGAATTTACTGACATAGCTCCCAGATATGATGTCACAGCATTGGATAGGCTAATGCTTGTAAATGTCTCGTTAGTATAGTTATAGATGTATAATACATCATAAACAGAAGAATGTTTCTTACGGCATGCCGCTATACATGTTATGCATCTCTTTATTAGAGCTGTGATTTTTATTGATTCATATTAATACAGCTAAAAAACGCAACAATTATAATAATTAAAACAAATTTAAAGAATATTCTAACCTTTTGTATGGATATAAAAACCCACAAAAACTACGTCCTTCTCCACTCCTGTAGTTTGGCATGTCTTATACTTTTAGCTACTTTTTATACATTACATTTTTTTCAAGTATTGCAATATATCGCGATATATTGTATAGTGAGCCATGTATCGTGATCTGTATTGTATCGTGAGCCCCCTGTCATCTCCATCTAATTATTCTTTTTGTCCTAGTGCAAATTGTATCATTGCATAGCATATATCGATATGACGCACACAAAACAGAAGCCTTACAAAGTGATGCACGACCCCACTAATTCCTGTCCAAATCACAGTGATTCTGTTTTGCATGGAACTAATATCATCACAGGAGTTCTGTGAAATATGGTAGGTCATTTGCAGGGGATAATTTTCTCTTTATAAATTACAGACAGGGCCGATTAGAATAGGATTATGATCACAGACAACCTTCGCAATTATTGGAATAAATGTTCAGAGGTCCCTGGGTAATACTAATCCAGTGCGAACAGGACATAAGTCTGGGCCTAAAGAAAGAGTTTCTTACATCTGTTCCCTGGTGTGTGCGCACTTCACTTAGACCCACTCTCTCACTGACAATCCCTGGCAACTTTCACACAGCCACATCTGTTCTAGGGACAGCTTACTATATTTTGGGCTTCAGGACGATACCAGAATGTGATAGCTCTGTGCTGATACTAAATTGATACTATAAGTAACAAATAACAAGCCTCAAAAGATAAGAAGACTAAAAAAGATTTATAATAGTCAGTACTATTACCGCTAGGGGCAGTAATGGCTCAAATGTTTAAGGTGCTGAGTTGTTGATTGGAAGATCAGGAAGACCTGAGTTCAAGCCTCACCACTGCCAAGTCCACCATTGTTGGGTCCTTAAGCAACACCCTCAACCCTTCCTGCTCCAGGGGCGCTGTACCCCACACTCTGACCCTTAACCTTCCAAAGTGGGATATACAAAGAAAAACATTTCACTATATGCATGTACTGTGTATAATCAAGTATGTAACAAATAGAGAGATCATTGTTACTGTTACTTCTAAAAAAGTCTGAGTACCTGAAGGTGTGTTTTTTTGTTTCTTTCTATCAGTGTCAAAAGTAATAAAGAAAAGTATATGTACAAATGTGTGGGTGGACATCAACACAAACACTCAAATGAATCATGGTGTTCATTTGTTTCTTTTAATGACAGCAGTCAGTATAATAACTAAGCAATTATTTTAACTGTATATTTTCCTCACCTAAGTGTGTGTGTGTGTGTGTGTGTTGGGGCAGATCTCCGCCTTATAATATACAGACAAAATAGTAACCACGCGACCATGTAGACACAGAAATGACGTGTCTTTGTGTAAATAAGATAAATAACATGAGGCTATTTAGTTTGTTTACTAAAAAGAACATTATATCCGGGCACTCCTCCATCACTAATATAATGGCAATAACACTACAATTCTTAGGCCTAGATTAATAAGTGCTTTGAATCTGCAGGTCAGTTTTTCTGATGAATTTTAACAAATGTTGATTTATAGTGTTAACAGTCACATTACACACTTTCTCTCTTTCTTTCTCTCTCTCTCTCTCTCTCTCTCTCTCTCAGATTTTAGACTCGGACAAGAGTAAAAGCATCAAATAAACCTAGGGTTCGGTTGACAGCAGTTTGGTTGGCACCTCAGCCTACAGGTGAATACCGGAACGGCAACATATAAAGAACAGAATTGAGCAAAATTATAGTACAGTACCGTTTTAAATAAAATACATACAAGTATTTTTTCCATTTCCGATAGCTCACATTCCAAATCTGTACTCAGTCACTCACTCGATCACTCACTCAAACATATACACATACACACAAAAGCTAATCGTTGCTGGCCGGTGGCACCTTCAGTTATTTATGATGCTACAGACAAAAAAACCTGCTGTTGCTCTGAGTCCGGCATAAAGCTGAACAACATCTTAAACCCCTTTTGGAGCGGAGAAAGGGAAATTCAAGACAGAGGAGAAGAATAAAATGGTAATATCTGTCACCTTCAAGCCTGTTGGAATTCAAAAGAAGAGAACCTGTGTGATATAAGGCTCACTTCAGGAAGATGAAAAACCTTGTCTTCTCAGTGCCACAGCAGCTTGCACCGAAGCCGATAAATCTTTCAGACTGCTGTCACTGGCTTTTCAGGAGTTTGAGTGGTAAAGACGGTGAGTTGTTTGACATGTCAGGGGTTTTTTTTGGTTGTGGAATATATAAATGAGGAATTTCCCATTAGGGATGAGTAAATAAGACAGCAGAAGAATAAATAAGCCTTGACGCCATATTCTTGTGTTTTGTGATTTCTCATCTAAGATGAATCTCTGGCAGACCCCGGTGAGGAATCATGTCCTTCTGTTGTCTCGGTGAACGTCAACCAAGTCGACGCAGTCATTTATATTTTTATCATAGCTCTGATTATTTATACCACAAGACATTATTGCTGTAAGGCATTTCAGTACAACGTACCAGTTAAAAGAAACTGGAGGCTCTAAGGTATTTTACCTGTGCTTTGATTTTTTTTTTCTCTTCTGTAGACTCGTTTAACGAGTTGGAGCTGAATGAAAGCCCATCGTGACTGAAAGCTGTAGTCTTGACAATATCCATTCCTCTAATTGTCTGACTGGGTTTCTTTAGGCCTCTCCTCCTGAGTATGATCAGAGTCACTTATCACAGCTGTCCTCCTTCCCATCTTTGCTTTAATTTATCCTCACAAGTATGACTCCTGGTTTGATTAATCTGTATCTCTCTGACAGGAGTCTCTCTATTTGTCTCTCGAGCACAGCAAGCTGGCAGATAATAAAACTTCAAAAATAAAGACTGCACATACTAACAAATAAACACACTACGTGTTAGCATACTGATTGAAAAAAAAATCGCAAGAGGTGTGATAATATGGGAAAAGTGTCCAAACGGGACAAATATATATTTATTTATCGGGTAACATGACGTCATGCGTTTTATCATTTATGATTACAATTAATATTGTGGAATTTCTATAAATCATGATGTCATTTTCTACCTTTAATCAGCTGCTGTTTTTCCTGAATGAAGTTATACAGAAAAATAACTACGAAAGACGCTGAAGACAAAATTTACTCGTATGTGCAGCGATTAATTCTCCATTACATTAGTTAAGGAGGAAGGTGATTTATAATAACAGCAGGTTGTGGAGATGCACCTGCTACTTTAGTATGGATGTGTGTGTGGATGCAGAGCCGGAGTCAGGATTGGTGGGGCCGTGAAACAAACTCAATAATAAATCAGCTTTTTGTAGTGATGCGCCAGTGCAGAATGATGACGCATGTTGATCCAAATTTACATAAAAACTGCATGAATTCTGATATAACTGTTCACACTGTGCTCGCTTTGCAAAATTATCTGACCTGTGTTGGATTTAATACCACATATGGAAGTGGAACAAAAATCAGAATTGAATAGATCCTATTCTGTGCGGTTTGTGCTGTTCACACTGTAATGTAAAAGAAAAACAGATCCAAGGCAGATGTGTGTAAAAAAAATCACATTTAGACCACATTTGCCTGCAGTGTGAACGAAGTTTGGTAAGATAAGCACGTTTGGTTAAATAAGCTATGTTTCCTGTTTTTCTTTTGTATCGTTTGTTGATGTTAATTCACATACGTCATGTGTTATGCCTTGCTATTATAGGTGTGTGTATGACAGTAAGTTGAATAAAAGGAAAGTTATTATTAGTAACTATTATGAACTACATCTTTATGTATTTCATAAGCAGGTGTATACAATCTCAGTTCTGTTTACTACGATGATTCTAATTAAAGCTACACATTAAAATTATTTGACTCACTTGTAAACTAAATACTTCGATGAAAGAATAGAGACACCTGACCATCACCCCCATATGCATACTTTCAATATTTTAATCCAGATTTAGTCTTACTCTAATTTCCACACTTGTGAAAAAACACTTTTAACTAGAATTTAGAGTATGTCTATAAGAATCTGTCATCTAGTCACAACAGTATTTTTACGATCAGGTATTCATGTCAGGTGAGGAGGTCTGGGGTGCAGTCGGTGTTTGAATCGTCCAAACAGTGTTTAGTGGGATTGAGGTCAGGGCTCTTTACAGGACGTTCGAGTTCGTCCAGAACAACCTTAGCAAACCATGACTTAAAGGAGCTCCGAAGCTTTTTGTGTATATTGTCATTGTCATTCTAGAACAGTGTTTACAGACGTCTGTGTGATTCTGAACTGTGTTTTGAAAGCAGGAGTTTGGGGACGAAAGATTTATGCGAGTTTTCACAAATTTTAGTCCGGATAGTATATATGAATTGTATTGCATGTATTAAATATAATGTACCTCCAAAACCTGCTTTACAAGATCCCAAATTTGATCATGACTGCTGGAAATTGCTGTTCACAGTTTCTCTTGTTGTCCTGGCTTGGTCTGGGTTCTCTAATCTCCCAAAATATGTTATTGGTGATTTTTGTAAGCTGAAGTTTGTCTAAGTGTAAATCAGTATGCAAATGTTTGTGTACATGGACTTCTGAGATTCTCTCCAATTTTTTCCTTATGTATTCCTCCCTCATATTCACCATAACTCTGACCATGGAAAGAGCTTACTGAAAATGACTACTGAAATAAATAAATGCACCCGCGTGTATGAAATGATCTATGTATATCTACCGCACACGACACTGAGGCATCTGTTTCTTTGTCTTGTTTATATTTGTGGATTCTAGTGTTTAGCCTCAGCTGTTAGGTTTTTGTCTACGTTCTTCATATTTAATTTATCACTAAAAAAACCCACAATCCTTTGTGTCCTGCTTTAAAAATGTAGACACTATTATTACACGTATAAAAGTCTTTCACTGTCTGCTTCTTTTTTTACTAGAAAAGTCAATAATAGAAACACTTCTTTTCTGTCAAACACAAGCAATGCAAACAAAGACACTACTACACAACTGTGACTAAAGAGACAGACAGAAAGAGAGTGAGAGAGAGAAAGAGAGAGAGAAAAATAGAGCGAGCTCTTCACTTTCTCTTGAGTGCCACTTTAAAGATGATAAAAATCAATCACACGATGAAGGTGTGTCAGGTTTTTTTTTAACTCAGGCACACATTGTCTGAACAGTAATGCTTTTTACTGGGCTCCATCTCATAATAATCAGGAAAAAATAGATGTAAAATATTAAAAACAGAACACCAACTGTAAGTATGTTTCCTACAAACTGTTGCACAGTTGTCTTATATAAAAGAGTTGTCTTATATCTTTTATATAGTTTGACATACTTTGTTATAGTCGGAGTGAAAGATCTCAAGGGTTTTGCACAGAGCCTTGACCTCAACCCCAGCAAAACTTTTGGGATAAACTGGAATGTGATTGACACCCCAGTACATCCTACCAAACAACCAAACAACAAAAATGGCTGATGGAAAATGTAAAAATGGTTACCAGAAATATAAGGGTTATAAGTTATAAGGGCTACCGGATGACCTACTACTCTCAGACAGATTTGTGAAGTATCCATACGACGTACACTTTACTATCCCATGAGGCCGCAGGAGAGACGGCTCGTCATATGCAGAAATGGCGGAAAAAGCGTGAGGTGCTTTAAGTAGGTTTAGGTTCTTAACGGAAGGTGGTGGCTCAGTGATTATAGTGCTGGATGCCTAACCAGAAGATTTTGAGTTTGACTCCCAAAACCATCAAGTTCCCACTTCTGGGCCCCTGAGTAAGGCCCTTAAGCTCCAATTGCTAAGCTGTATAATGAAATAAATGTAAGTCACTATGGATAGGATCGTCTGCCAAATACCTTAAATAAAATATAAATGCAATTAAAGAAAAGTGTTACTTATGAGTTTGCACTTAAAGTTAAATATTATTCAACTTTAAATTCAACCTGCTTTGATGTTGTAAGTCACATGACTACACATATATATATATATATATATATATATATATATATATATATATATATATATATATATATATATATATATACTACTTTAAGAAGCTAACATATTTTTAAACAGTCGGATTTTCTTACTTAAATGTAGTACATACTTATCTGCGATTTCGGACGGAGCCTGAGACTAAATCTAAAAATATGATGTTCAGATAACAGTGGGGTAATGGTAGAACAGTGGTTAAGGTGTTGGACTGTTAATTCGAGGATCAGGGTTCGAGTCCCAGCACCATCAATTTGCCACTGCTGGGTCCCTGAGCAAGACCCTAACCCTTAATTGCTCAGGTGTATAAAAAGAGATAAATGTAAGTCTGGATAAGGGCGTCTGCCAAATTCCAACACTGGAAATGTTAATAACACACACAGTTTTAATAATACTTTTGTCCATACAGTAAAATTCTATCATTTCAATAAAGTAAAACTAAAAAACATAATGAACTACTACTTTTTCTTACAACTCAAGTCAGAGCTTTATCAGAATAATTCCAAAGCATCTATCATAAGAACGCCTCTAAGCCATGCTGGAAATAGAAAGAGAGGAAGTGAGAAGTGCATTAGCCCCCCATGAGATTACTCATCGTCTCCGCTTCCTTTCTCTGAATGGAAAGCGCTCGAAGTTCAAAAACTGACAGACCTCATGCGGCACCATCTCTAAGTAAATGTAACATCTGCAGCCAGATATCTTTATGAGCTGAAGACTAGACTTTTCTTCAGATGCAGGTTTTTTTTTTGTTTATTTTGTATAAATAATCACGCGTCGTTCTTCGGATGATGTGCAACATGATGATACGTTGACACTGTATGTAGCTGTGGATATATCGACACAACATTACAGAAAACGTTATCCAGATGTTCATTTCCATTCATTACCCTCTCGTTAGTATTATACCAAAAATGAAACCCGAAAACATGTTTATCGTTTAGAGAATACAGAATCTGACACAAATGAAACAGGAAACCTATCAAAAAGTGTTGGTTTGAGCAAGTCAAAGAGAAAAAAAAAAAAGAAATGAGAAACACAGGCAGGAGAGCGAAGAGATGCTGTGGGGATTACTATAAGCAGGCAAAAAAAGTAAACAAAGAGGAGGCAAAAGAGAGATATTACAGAGCCAGAACTCCAAGGAGGGCTGCTTTCCGCTGAAGTCAATCACAACACACCAGAGTGTGTTAACTAGCAACTGCCTCAGGTAACAGTAATGAGGAAAGCGATACAGCTTCTCAGTGGGTAGAAAAGCACCTGCTTCCTGAAGTGTGGAACAGGATGATATTTTACAGAAAATACAATCTATCATGCGGTTAGTGTTGTGTTTTATATCTGGCTGTAACTGCCAACACTTTTTCACTGCCTGTTTTCATCAACGGAGTTACACAATGACTTATCACATCTGTTTTGTTACAGCTGATGGTCATGTGGATTCCTCTGTTGTCTGAAACACACACACACAATTATTCAAGAATGTTGGTCTAGTAATAAAGAGGTTGTTAGTTTAAATCCCAGGACCACCAAGCTGCCAATTCTGCACCCACAAACAGCTGTGAATAAGAGCATCTGTCAAATACTATAGATAAAATCCTCTCTCTTTCTCTCTCTCTTTCTTTATATATATATATATATATATATATATATATATATATATATATATATATATATAATATAAAATCCTTCTATAATGTAATGTGTAGCAATTTTAAAGGCTTTAAATATGTTGGACTACTGATCAGAAGGTTGTGAGTTTGTATCCTCATTATGGCATTTGGCAGATGCCCTTATCCAGAGTGACTTGCATCTTATTTATTAAACAACAGAGTCTCGCTTGATGGCAAATTGGTGGTCCGGGAATTTGCACTTACAAACTTCTGTAAAGTTGTCAAACATATTGAAAGCCTTTATTATTGTGACTTTTTTTTACATTTTTTTGATACCCCAGCTTCCAAAGTTCAGTCAGAGTGGCATCATATGGCGGCAGGCATCCAATGGTGCCCTTAAGGAAGGTAGGGTTAAAGGGGCTGGTTTAATTGTATAAGCTTTAATCCCTGCACTAACTTACACATACATCCATACTCAACTGCAACTATTGCAATAACGTTCCACATTTAAAAAAAAAAACTGATGCTACAAACCTGAAATAAAATGGCATGTAATCCACAGCACTTTGTTTTGTTTTGTGATATTATAAATAGCATCTTGGTACTAAAAAAACATATATTTTATTTTGTACTGCACCATCTGTATATTGCTAAAATGACAATAAAAGCTTTTCGACTTGTCCTACTGCTGTGCTAGTCACTGCATTGTTAATGCCAGTCATGTGGACATTAGATAGGCATACCAATTGTAAATGGATTAGGATTTTTTTTTTTTACTAGGCATTAATGCAGAATTGCCTAAAATCCACCTTCTAGCTGAGATTTTATGATTGCTGCGTCCGGCAAACAGTTCCAGCTGCTAAAATAATGCTGTTATTATCCCCACTCTGAAATGGTTAGAAACGCTTGTTTGTCTGTCTTTTTTATGCTATTAGTTCAAACGATTACTTTAGTCATACTGTGGTTATATATTAAACCGGAATATTCTGAAAAGGGATCAAGCAATACCACACAAGCCTAGACACCATTCAAAATAGCCGACTTTTATTAAACTATACTATACAGGCAAAACTGAGGAGTAGAGTCCAAATCCTTAGTAATCCTTAAATCACACTTGTTTAACATCATTCAAGTTAAACATGATCTTACTTTTAAATTTGCGCTGCTTGTCAATATCAAAATGGCGGATGTAGTTAGTCCGAATTTTATTACTACCACCTGTTACCATACTATATGAAATATACTTGTTTTAAGATGGGAAGGTATGTTTTTATTTAAACATAGTACAAACATTTACTAAAAAAAAAGCAATTTCGAATAGGAGCCCTAATGACAACATCTGCCAGTCCAGACTCAACCGACATGCTTCCAAACATACATAATAAAAATAGGATGAGAAAAAAGCGTACAAAAGTGAAGATTGAAAGAAATAGAAAAAGGAAGCTAGAAAATAGCATGAACTATAGAGTAGGAGGTAGAACTCGAAAGAAAGCTCTGTCTCAAGCAGATAAACAGGTGAATAAAAATTCAATTCCTGCTTGTTGACCATGTACACAGCGGAGATTTGAGGATGGGGGAAATTGGACATTTCTTCCAATATTTCGCAAGCACAATGAATGTGATACGAAGTGGAATAAAAATAAACAAAACAACAGATCCTGTGGAGTATTAATGAAATATAGTTTTCAACTGTCAGGTTTTGGTCTTGAAATTCATTAAACTGTTATACATACGTTCGATTCATTCGGTATTATGTAGCTACTTTCTACGAAGAACAGTAAATAATTCATGTCACGTCTAAGCAATTCTTTTCTGTTGCTGTATACAACAAGGGCATCCACGCACGCTCTGACATCTGTGTGCTTAATTTATCAGTGCAGCGTGCATGACTAGTGCACTGGACAAGTGTGCTTGGCATGTTGATGCGAATATTTATTTGAAAGAGAACATTAATGTTTTTGGAGTCTGTGTTGTGGCCACAATATGTTTTCAAGAAACATCACAGAAAACATTATTATTAAAGGACAAATGTTAGGATTATTTATAGCACTACACACTTGTTCCGAGTATAATACAGTCCTATCGAGCCAAAAAAAGTGCAATTACAGGGACAGTTTTTCCCTGGTATTTTATGTAAATAATGTTATAGCACATATAGCCTTTAATCAGACACGCATCGTTTTCCCTGTAATTAATAGTTACTAAAAAACCCAGGATGAAGGCATAGTCTTGTTTGTACAGCAACAGGCTTGATTTTCCTGCTTAAACTAATCTAATCAGTCCTAAATTATTGCCAATTTATAATCTAACAGGTGACAGTTTGTCTAGGCAAGATTCCAGGCAAGAATTTACCTATTTACTTTTGGGTAACTTATAAGCCGGGTTTTAATCCTAACATGAAGCGAATCTTTTCAAAACGTTTCCATCTACGTTTATGACCTTTATGTATTAAGCCTTTTTCGCAATATTTTCAGATATTTTAAGCTTCCGTCGCTTGTCTCTGATGCAATATTTCAAAATGCACATAAACACAGGGTGATAGAAACATTTGAATTCATACCAATATAAAAGTATTGGGGCATCTGACCAGATTTTATCTTGATTTTACTTCTATTATAACATCCTCAATTCTGGAAATGCATTTCACTAAATTATAAAGCTTGAAGGGCTTTTTTTATTTTTTCGTGAAGCCACAACGAAATCAGTTAATTAATGTTGTTGGGTATAAAGTGCTGTCAGCATTTCAGTTTATTCAAATGTGTTCAATTCAGGATGCTGGACTGCTTCCAAATCAACCATAACACACCACATCTTTATGGAGCTCAAGCAACATGACCAGAGGTTGGAAAGCTTGTTAACTCAAAATGTTCACTTAGTTAAAGTCCACTCTAATGTCTGTAAGATGGACTACAATGTTTATATTTCTAACAAAAAAAAAACAATAAAGGAAGCTGTCTTGTCTCTTATAAACATCATCTTCACTTATTCACATTATACGTCCTTCCCCTTCCTCATATCCTGATACCCGATTGTTTAAAAATGTGTAATTGTGTGCTTTGTAAAGGATAACCAATTTAACACAAACTTTATACAATAGACACAAACTTTTTTTAAATATGAAATATAGCATCTTTCACAAATTGTGTAATTTTGTAACTGGCAATTTGTGGAGTCTTACTGTGCTGCACACGGGTGGGGGTTTCCAAATCAGCTGATGCATTGGGATATGTGAAATTATTTTTTCATTATAAAATGGTCATGCATTCATGTCTTAGCCAGCATCAGCACAATATTCATATGAATTAATGTCCTGTCAATTTTTCCCGTATTACTGTTTTTTATTTTCATCTTTTGTGAAAGCACCTTTATTTTACCTAATTTTACTTAATATAACAGAAAAAACTGATTTTATACATAAAAAAGAGACAAATAATTAAGTTTAAGGTTTTACTAAAAGTGCATTGTGAATATATATATATATATGTTATAGGGTTCGATTCCCAGCACCACCAGGTTGCCACTGCTGGGCCCCTGCGCAAGGCCCTCAACACCTAATTGCTCAGGTGTATGAAAGAGCTAAATGTAAGTGGTTCTGGATAAGGACGTCTGCCAAATGCTGTAAATGTAAACCTGCTAGAAAAACTTCAGACATAAATAAACCTAATCCCTCACCAGCTTTTTAGAAAACTGTAAACGTCTCCTCTTTTAATAAAATCCTACATTGAATCTGAACAAGGGATCAATCACTGCTATTCAATCTGACTGCTATTTTTTTTTTTTTACACCTTTCTGTTCAGTGCATCAGCCGTCACAGCAGTTTATCCTCAAAGTAAATATCATCCACATAAAATGCTTAGACATATTATAGACCTTCAGTTGTGTGAGGATGGATGTGAACTTGTACGGGGCAGTAAAAAGTAAAGCAGACAGATGTTATCATGTTACACTGAGATAAGAGGGAAACAAAAGAGGTCTGACAAGAAATTGTTACACAACAGAGTGACCTGAATTCAGATGATATATGAAAGTTTTTTTCTACCACAATGAAACTTAAACTGACCTCCACTTTTTTTAATTTTTACTTTAACTACATTATTTAAAATATATGTACTGCGGATGTGGATAAAACTGTGATGTTTTTTTCATAGAGTAAAAAAATGTTGAAATCAATTTTAAACTATAATTTTGCATTCGAACCAGAAATTGGAGAAACATGTGGTAATAAAAAAAAAAATGTTCCCTGGGTAGTCTTTTAAATCTGTTTAAACAAATTAGAAGGATCTATAATATAATTTGCAAATCCATCTAAAAACATTCTTGAAGAATATGTACTTTTTACATATTGTTTACTGATACTCCAACAAACGCTTTCCAACAAACATCTTCCATTACGTCTAGTGTGTTTTGAGCAAACAAACTTTCTGCTTTTTTTAGTGATGAGAAACAAGTCCAAATGATTGTTCCTAAATATGGCACAGCTACTAAATTTCAAATATTACTCCATTATTCCTTTAAGCATGCCAGTGAATCGTTCTGGCACCAGATGAGAATGGGATTTTATCACACACATTGACCTTGGACTTTCTTTTAATGAATGCAGTGATACTTTTTTTTGTTGTTGGCAAAATGACTCCAGCTATCACTTGTCAGTTTCTAATCTATGGGTTGGCTTTTCTCCTAGGAACAAACGTTGTAGAAATAGTAATATTAACAGACAGATAAACAGCCTGAAAGAACTGCAATAGTATTGCCACCAGCATTGTGGACGATCCTTCGCACCCATCTGTCTGCCAAAAGTGCAAAAGTATGTGTGGCACTAATAACGAACTATGCAACAGCTTCTTCCCCGAGGCAATAAAACCGTTCAATTCACTGCACTATGCAAAGGTCCACCTGGACTAATCAAGACCCCTCCAATGTGCACTTTGGAATGTGTCTACCTAATGGTGATACGGTCTATACAAATAAATTCACTTTGCAATAGCAACGTGCTTGACAAGGCCTTTAGGAATGCTGATTGTATGCACACAATTTAATGGGCAAATATTGATATAGTAAACAGTCATTTTTGACAGTAACAGACAAAATAAATTTAGTCTTATTAATAAAATTCTGCTTTAGAATTGCAAATGCAAATTTGTCTTTATATTTAACAGAACAGATATGATTTGTTGGCTTTTTGCAACTGTGTGTAATGCCGTCTTCAGTTTTTGAGATATCAGACAAAGACATTTGTAACATTTTCAGGCATATAGGTACCACATTTTGTGGAGGAAAATGGTCAGTAGATCAGGACAGTGGTGGCTCGAATGGTTTAGGCGTTGATTGCAAGACCAGGACAACAATGGGTTTCCAACCGGCCACTGTTGGTTTCCTGAGCAAGAACCCTAACCCTTCCTGCTTCAGGGGCGCTGTATCATAGCCGACACTGTACACTGACCCCAACTTTCTAAGATAGGAAATGAAAAGAAACAAGTTTCACTGTGACAAATAAAGAAATTAAATCTAATTGAGTGAAGCCTAATGAGCAAAGTCACTAAAACAAATATTAGTCATGAGTATTTGGATAGACTCAAACAAAACCCGACCAACCTATTCAAGAAAAGATTGTAATCGTGTCTGAGGGTGGGTGGTAATCAGAGTAAACTTGGTCAGAGTTAATTAGTTGTTATCATGGCTTTCACGATAACAACTAATCAGCTTTCAGCAACCATTTGATAGGGCTAACCATGAGTAAAGGTTACACCATTTAAATGGTAGATCCTACTAGTAGACCCACTGTCAGTTTTGATTGACACATTCATTTCACATAAATGCTGCTACTAATCATTAACTTGCACAATAAAGTTTGTATTCTGGACTGCACTATTTTATATATATATCAGTCTGAGTGTTGTTTATAGTGTTTATTTGCAGTGTCTGTCTTGATCTTTTTGCAGAAGGTTGCACGTTATACACCTTATGTGGCTGGGACATTTTATTCTCTAGTTTTACCAGATCTGCTATAAATGGTTTTAATGACATTACAATGAACTGGATAAGTGAAGATTAGGCAACAAATATTTAGTCTTCACAATATACATAAAAATATTTAAAAAAAAAATTTTCAAATCTGTATTACATCCAAACAGCTAAATGTTTAATTTACTGCGCAGCACACTTTCAGTTCTGCAGGAATCACAGTATATGCTTTAAGCCTGATATATTAAAAAAATGTTTTTTAGTAGTTTCGAGTTTTAAAATTGCATCCACAGCAAATGTTCATTTTTAATTACCATATTGCTTACTTCCCATAATTTGACAGCATGGCATCACACAGTCCTTTTTCGTAAATAACTTCCAAGATCTACACACACCGTTTCTTTGATTGCTATCCAAATTAATTTGGAATGTTAGTGAATAAGAGCTTAAGTGCTTTATTTTGGCTTCTAAGGGTCCTTATAATCAAGATACCCACCTGTTTTGGTGAGTCAAGACAGCATTGTGTCTAAGTACTTTTGATTACATGAAGAGCCCTTAAGCTTGCACTGACACATCAGTCTTTTACACTGGGTGCTGCTTCCCTTCTGCTTCTACGCCCGGCTTCCACACCCCATGGCCTTTGCAGTTTCTGGCAAAACCACAGAACTATTTACAAGATCTGTTCTTCACTGTGGAGACATTACATATGCTGATAGTAACCCACAACAGTCTATTACTTTAACAGAAATTGATGCTAATGCAGAAGTTTGGATGTAAAATGTTTAAGAACATTCAAGTAATATTGTAGCAGGTTTATACAGATGCCATGGAAACATTAAATCATGGGAAATGTCCCTTTTTACTCTCAATTTTGGCATTTTGATTATTGAGCATACTTTGATCAAGTTATATGCTATACGGACAAAAGTAAGTAGAAACATAGAAACAGACCATACCGAGAAGAGCTAGTAGAGAAACCAATTGAGCATTGCGTTCATGCAATACAATACCATTTTATGGTATGATCCGGATTTACATTTGGAGGTATGGTTCTCTGTTATTTTTCTATAACAGAGGCGCTAAGGAAGAAACAGGTGGCAGTAGGAAGTAGCAGAGCTGAAGATGTTGAGGTTTTCTTTGAGAGTGACGAGGTTGGACAAGATTAGGAACACGTTCATCAGTGGGACAGCTCATTTTAGATGTTTTGGGAAGAAAGTCAGGGTAGACAAATTAAGATGGTTTGGACATGTACAGGGAAAAACAGCAGCTTTGGGGGCGGCCCTCTAAATTTTTAAGAATAGTAGAGCAGCGCCAAATACCTCAACAGAGCATACCATGCAATCCTCCCAGGTTCCTTCTGCTAAAAATGAGCCAGCAGTGGAACCAAATAAGCATTGTGTTTATGACTTCATTAACATGCGATAGATTATATATACATTTCCCTCCAACTTGGCATACTTCTAATTTACATATGGCTTTGTTCTGAATTCCCTGACCTTTTCATGAGCCTAAGCAGCAAAACATCAACAGATTTGGGGCGACCTTTCCCCAACAGAACATACCAACATTATATTTTTTCTCCTTTCTTCTTCTTTTTTCAGTTTTAGGATGCTTTATATATAGAGAGAGAGAGAGTAGTGTGAGGTGGTTAACAGAATGATGGGTTAAAAGAATCGTGTGTGCATGCCCTGACAGCTGTGAGCAAAACGGACTCTGGAATAAAATAAGAATAAGAGCCAAGCATTCCTTCCTTAGATGCATTATTAATTTTAGCAGAGTGGGAACGTAAAAAGGAGATGTTAAGCATTGCCTTGGGGTTTTCTCTTTTTGAGACCACTGAGCAGGAGATGAAGAGAATGCTCCGGGTTGTGAATCCCAGAAAGATGCTGGACCTGATGGTATTCCAAGGAGAATACTGTGGGATTGTGCAGAGCAGAATCTTAAATCGACCATCATTGTGCCTATCTCTAAAATTGTATTTAAATTATAATAGGCCTAAAGCCAAGCAGAGTGTATCTGAATGGGCTTAAAGCAGAGCAGAGTGTACACAAATAGGTTTAAAGCAGAGCAAAGTGTATCAGAAAAGGCCTTAAGCAGAGCAGACTGTCAGTGACTATAGACCTGTACCTGTAGTCTTACCCCCACTTTTATAAAGTGCTTTGAAGATATTAAAGCACATTAGGTGCTCACGCTCTCTCGGTCTGGACCAATACCAGTTTGCATATAGAAGCCAATTGGAAAAGAGGAGATACTATAACCGCAGCCCTTCGTTCCGAGTTAAATCTTCTGAAGCAACAAGGCTCTTACACAAGAATGCTGTTTATGGATTTTAGTTCTGCGATTAACACCATCATCCCCGGAAGAGTGGTGGCTAAACTTTACGATTTGGGTGTCAGTTACTGCACATGCAGGTTGTTTAAGGACTTCTTAACAGAGCGCTACTAGAGTTCCCCATGGCTGTGTTTTAAGCCCCCTGCAATCGACTGTATACATCCATAACTGCATTTCAATCCTTAATATATACATTATTATTTAGTTTGCGGATAGATATTACTGTGGTGGAACTGGTACATTACAATAACGAGTCTGCTTACAGAGATGGGATCCAAAAATCAAGTTGGTGATAATTTTAAGGGAAGAGCATGCCCCTATTTATATCAAGGGGGAAACTGTGATAAAAACTCAGTAATTTTAAATCCTTGGGAACATACATCTCATAGGAGCTCAAATGGTCTGCTAACTCCAATGCCCCTGTAGAAAGAGACTGTAGGCTGTACTTCTTGAGGTTGCTTAGAAGAGTTGCTTAGAAGAGTCAACTTCACAGGAATTTCTGCAGCCTTTTACATTTGCACTGTGGAGAATAATATCATCTGCAACATCCTGTTGTGGTTTAAATTCTGCACCATGACTGATAAGAATGCTCTGGAGATTATAATGTTCTGCACTGAAGAAAGCCAGTGCAGAACATTATAAGAACACAGTTTTTCTTACCAACATATATAGAGCCAGACGTTTGCCCTGTTTGCAAGGCATAATTCAAGACAGTTTGCATTCAGGAAGCATCCAGTTCACTTGTTACCTTCTGGTTACCTTGTTACAGGGTTATTCTGGCCCGTACCTCCAGAATCAAGCATTGATTTTACCCGAGTACAATCAGAGAACTAAATGCATAAGTTACATTTTTAATATAACCACTAGGAGAGGCAAGTTAAATTTTGTAGTACAAAACATGTAACGACAATGTATCCAAGTAGCACGGGTGGGGTAGGATAGTAGCGACCATGTTTGTCATGCTTGGATACTGCATTTTTTAGCTTTACAACAGTGAACCATTAAAGAGCTGCATATGAAGCATGGACTCATAGAACATCTACAGATAAGGTGGCACGAAAAGGGGAAGAGAGACCAAGCAGGGTCATGCATTTTTTTGGTTCACACTGTGATCAATGAGATCAAGCAGGGTCATTCATTTTTTACTCCACAACACTGAACTATTAAAGACCTAGCCTTAAAGCATGGATTGATAGAACAGCTACGAAAAAGGTGGCACAGAGATTGGGTTTATAGTGAGCTGCAGAGTGCAAATACAATTGAAATGTCATGTCTAGTCTAGTATAGTTTTGGCTGAAGGGGGAACAGATTAGGCTGCTGCTTCCTCTGGGCACATTAGTGGAATTTGGCTTCTCAATTGATTCAAAATTGCAGCAGTCGGTGGAAAAAATGAAAAGTCAGTTGACAGGGAAACTGCATTTCCCATCATTCTCTGTGTGATTATCAGCAGAATTACGTTATCACCCTGTTTCTCAGCTCCAGGCAGTCTTGCTGTGAATGAAGTAAGGTTCAAGAAAGAGATGAGAAAATGCTCAGAAATCTTGGATGCTCAGGCGTACTCTAAAGCCTGGATTCTACGGATCATGCCAGAAATCGAAGATAAAATGCTTGGAGGTGCTAACAACAGTGGATTAAAAATTTTGCATCCTAGACGGGCTTATTCGGGTTGAACTAGTATGGACGCATGCCAGATTGCGTTCACTAGTAGCCGAAGTGAAACCAGCTCAAGGGGTTTTTTTTTTCTGCATACCTTTCTTGCCAGAAGAAGGAGGTGTTGGGGGGGCAGCTTGGATATTAAACATTTTAGCAGAGCAAGGTAAATGGTTCCTTATAATTTGCACCAGTTCAAACCAGGACATGGCTCTTAAACAGTACCTCCAATGTCCTAGGCAGAGACCGGACACTAAAGCCGGAAGGACAAGAGAATTTACTTGCTAAGTGAGCGCTCTGGAAAAAATAGAAAAGATCTTGTACTTCATGTGGCAAAAAGATCTGAAGTTCTTTCAAAACGGGCATGCTAAAGAAGCAGCAAAGAAAGCAGACAAGCTGTGTTTAAGTAAAATGCCCTGTTTGTGATTTGCCAATTAAGTCTTAAGGCTCAATTAGCTTATAGGGGTTGTTTTTTTTTTTCCACCAGCCAGCTGAAAGCAACCTTGCCTACGAGTCCTGCCCGAACTAACACAAAGTGCTTGATTTTTTGGAAACATCATTTATTTACTCTTACAATCATTTTGCAGACACCTTTGACCAAAGTGAGTTATATCTTTATCTCTATTACTTACTTACTTAATAACTCAATAAGAAATAAAATTAGCAGTTGGCATTTAAGGTCCTTATTGGAGACACAGAAATGGCAACTTAGTAATGATAAGATTTAAATCTAAACTCTTGATAAGTAATGTCCTATTTATCAAATGTTATTTATCAAATCTTATCACGTTAAGAATTCATAAAGAAAAAAGGGTGAAAATTCACAGTAGCAAATAACATAATTATTTTTTCTTTATTTCACACTACCATTTGCTGCTTTGTTGTTGCTCTGCATTGTCTAAATTGATTTTCCCCTGATGATGCAACCTAAGGGTAGTGTAAAGTGCCCTACATCCTCGACAAGTTAGGATTTTTGCCAGGTGACTATCTATACTGTCTTAATCGCTGGCTGGTTTAAATAACATGGTCAAGAACAGGGCAGCAAAAATCCCTAAGGGACGCAAACTCTTTATTCATGTTTAACTTGTGTAAGTTGTAGAGATGTTAGTTAGGCGGTGCGGGTAAGTGACACAATAGTGCTCAGAGAATTCTTAATTGTAATGAGATGGATCAGGTGTACTGGGAGTAAGTTAATCTCATCATTGTACAGGTCAGCTGAGAAGCAATGATGTAGAAGCATTAATAAGACAGTGCCGAAGCTAAGTGTACCAAGTGCTCAATTACAGTCTCCAGTCAAGGTCAAATGGGATATCCAGACTGAACTTCAGTTATAAACCAAGAGGCATAAATTCCTTTAACTTTCCAGCATCATTTTAGGTAACGTTTTTGACCGAGTCCACTTCTAATATGTGTCTGTTGGGTAAAAGATTTTTTTAAACAGAAAACAGTAGTAGCCCTGAGTGAAAGTTAAAGTCATACATGCGTGGAAACAACCAAAGTATGGCATGCAACCTGATTTAGTTGCAAGGTCCATAGAGTGTAAATATTTTCAATTATTAAATAAGTAGTGTAGGGAATTTCTAGCTAAAAGTGCTATATAAAAGTCAATGCTTATTTTTATTAAGTATATTTTATTTATATATATCTTTTGATCTATACCACAGATCGAATTCTTAAATCTGATTAGTGCCAAAGCCAATACAGTTGATCCAGCTATAACTATACTATATACATATATATATATAGGTTAATTATATTTAAATATATAATATATATATTACAATATATAAATGTAATTGTCTCTGTTATAGAAGCTTTTACACATGCAACATATAATCTAAGACAAATAATAAACCGATTCAGTGAAGCAACACCAATGGTGCCATTATAGTTAGAGGACATTTATTTAACGTTTGTTGTTAAAATAATGTCAAGAGTTTTGGTTGTACTGTATGCGCAGTCTTACTTGGGAAACGTAGTTAACACTTATGATCTTTAACATAAAGCAGTAGAAATTAAAATTCTAAATAAAATATACATTATGTTAAACATAAACTGTACAAACCCTCATGTTGGGCAACTAATTGAAAGGCTATGAGTTCAAATCCCACCACTTTCACGCTGCTACTCCTGGGCCTTTAAACTGCTCGGCTGTGTAAATGAAATATGCTCTGAAATAAACTCTGCTGTAAATGCAAATAAGCCACATGTTTGGATTAACGGACAATTGAATAAATGTCAGTTATTCTTATTGAGAGTTCACAGTACTTTTTATAAAAAAGTGTATGTATATGAAACATATAATTAGTTGTGTAAGAAATTTTGAGTAAAATAATAATACTGATTACAATAATAATATTAAACATAATATATTAATATTAAATTGCTCAAATAGATAATTGTTTTACTATTTATTATACCTATGTAACCGTAGTTATTTACAATTAAGACATTTAATAACTAATTATTTTATTTGCCACATCTATTACTTTTACATCATTAGTTTTTTTTAATAGCAGTTATATTTCCAGGTATTTTTAGTTTAAGGATTAAAGTTTCTGCATTAAATAATCAAATACCGTCATAGGATAACACTAATAAATAAACATAAACCTGATAGATTTTTATTAAACCGTTTTTAAGGTATATTGAGATTTTGCCAGTGTAACCCTGAAGACTAGTCTAAAAACACTGCCCTAAGGCAAATCATGCTTGTGACTATATTTAGGTTTCTGGAGGATTGCTTTCGATTGACCCAAGACCAAAAGGAAAGACGACTGAGGTCTCTATGGCATGCTTTAGAGTCCTAATTTGAAAAATATTTCATCCTGTCACACCCCAAAATTCATTCAGAGTCCAATGTCAAGGCTGAGGCAGCATAAATCCCAACCTAAAGTTGCTGACACTTGGTTATGTATTATTCATTTACTTTTATCAAACCCTGAAATGTAGGGTACTGGTTAAGAGTCGAATGGGAAGTGAAGCACGGGAAAGCACGAAACAGCACAGCTGCCTGGCTGTATAGTGCATATCTTACCATGGAGCTCTGCATCACACAGTGATGACATTTCACTTTATGCGACTGAAAACAATTGCTCCTCTGACACATGCTGTTAATGCAAAAAAAAAAAAATTAGATTGCTTTTGTCACAGTTAAAACTGTCAGATGCACTGAAAAATTGCATTAACAGACATAAACTAAGTCAAGCAAGAATTTCGCTTCTCTCTGGAGAGCTGCCTGGAAATCACGTTTGACATTCAAAACTACGATGGTGGAAACTGTAAAAGGCTCACTACGTAATTAAGAGGCTTTTTCACTTGTGTCTGGAACTGCAATGGCATACTTGTCATCCCCGTCCCCCAGGGGAACAAATAAACTTTAACGCATCTTCACAAACGAAAGACGCAACAGCAATTCAATGTGATTTGGAGAAAAACATTAGGGAAATACCGTTGTGCCATGTCTATACTTTTACTCTTGCTGATTGTGCCTTTGAGTGCTTTTTTATACATCTTACTATCTGTTAAATCAGCAAGGAAGATAAAATATTTATAAAATAAATGAATTTATTTAACTATTTATTTACTAACTACTGCTGTGCTGGAGTCCTAGTCTATTGCTACCTACCCAGTCAGCCAATCACTGGCCAGAACATAAAATGATGCCTATACAGGTGAAAAGCTACAGTTTATTAACTTTGTGTTGTTGTTTTTTACTATACAACAGGTTGCTGGTGCCAGATGAGCTGGTCTAATTAGTTTTAAAACACACAACTGTTTCTACAGGTTACACAGATTGGAAAAAAAAATTCAAATAAATGTAGTGGCAGGTCATTTTATCGGTAGAAACACATTGCTGAGGTCAGAGAAGAATATCCAGAATGGTGCAAGCTGGCAGGAAATCTGGTTACAGCAGAAGACATCATACTCATTTAATATTGGGGAAAAGAGTTGCCTGGTGTGATGAATCTTTATTTGGTCAACAGTTCAGGACAGAGGTGGTGTAATGATGTGTAAAAATGTTGGCTTGGTACACACTAAAGTCCTAGAAACTAGCAGACTATGGTCTGATGGCCACAACCTAAACCTACTGCTTAAATCATGTTGTCCTTGATGGCCAATATGTACCTATTGTATGATACTTCAATATTTCTAAAATCTTATAAAATCTATACCATAAAGCATTAAGCTTTGGTGAAATGGTGAAAAACATTCCTGACATATTTTTATACCGTTATGCTATTGATTTTTCTTTTATTTTCTAGTTCACAAGACCATGGGCTCAATCTTTATTTTAACAATTCCCCAATCCTAGCAGGTTAGCATTTCTCTATTTAGCAGCAGCTCAATGGTGGGTTTAACAGACAATTAATAAACACCTTTATAGCCCAATAAACATAGGCAAAAAAAGAAACAAGGTTTTCTTAACCAGGCCTGTTAAAAATGCTCTCAGCGGTGTTTGGTAATAACCGAGACATCTGTATAAATCATATAAAGGAAACATCTGCTTTTGGGGGCGCTACTGGATGCTTGGTGCTCAATTTGAAATTTTTACTTAGATCAGATTTTTTTTTTAAATGTGGTCAATATTAGATTTTCTAAGTCGTGAGACACAGCGTCCTGTCTAGCGAAAAAATATGCACAAATAAGACTGAAGGCCACAAGAGGATGAGAAGAAAAAGCAACACATTTTTGATAACAGCATGTTGTGGAGCAGTGGCTGCTACTTGTGTGTGAATGTGGAGCCGGAGCCAGGATTGGTCTGAGCACCTTCAGCTAAATTGATCAACTGTTGGTAGTTTTGCGCCAGTGCAAAATGATGACGCATGTCGATTAAAAATAATATAAAAGTCGCATGATTTCCAACATAACCGTTCACACTGCATTTCGAAACATCTGGCCTGTGTCGGATTTAATACTACATGTGGAAGTGGCCCAAATTGGAATTCAAAAGATCAGATTCTGTGAGGGTTGTGCTGTTCACACTGCCATAAAAAAACAGATCTGAATCATAGATTTGAATCATATATCATATACTGCATTGTAAACTACGGCTGCACATCACAAGGTGTGTATCTGCAATAGTCACATTACAGGATGTGCAGTGTCGAGTGGGGATTAATAATTAAGTTTAATAATTGAGTAAAATTTTATCATTTGTATATTGTTTTAAAGTCTGTTACTGTGTAAACATTTTAAACAAGTTTAAAGCATTCAGGTGCAAGAAACGATCACTTTTGTAGGCCACTCAGTTGCTTGTGCAGTCTCGCTTCTGGCAGGCCTACCTCTGAGTGCAATTCGTCCTCTGCAGATGATTCAGGATGCAGCTGCACGTGTTGTTTTTAACCTACGTCTACCAGAAATGGAGCTGCACATTCTTACCCTCAAGCACTTATCATTCCTCGCATAGCACCACGCTTCCACCATCCCCACGGCACAAGGCAGGTCTGCCTCAAGATTTTTCTCTGTTCTGACACCAAGATGGTGGAATGAACTTTCCATCAATGTCAGAACAGCAGAGTCACTGGCCGTCTTCAAGAGGCGTTTGAAAACTTATCTCTTTCTTTTTTTTGATATTACAAAATATATTACAGAAAAACTAAATATTGCAATTTCAGTTTTATACAATATCGTGGCAGCTTCAGTATAAATTATAGAAGAATTCAGCCCATGCAGTTCCCAAAACAAGGTCCTGAAAGTGAGAGGAAAACCCAGAAGAAATATCAAAATCAAAACCACAGGAAAGTTACCTGATCTCAGGATCGAGCCCTGGGGCTGTGAGGTGACAGAGCAACACCATGCAAAGTGAATTTAACTTGCAGTAATAAAACTATTCTCCATCAAAAATCCTCTTACATTCACAGGAAACTTCCATTACAGATCAATACTTAATCAAAGTTCTCATACCCCAAGGAAACAGGCAGCATGCTTCAGGAGCTAAGCAATCCTATCCCGTTCCTATAGCCGAGCACTCTCTACCGGAAAGACATGAAGCTTTCATTTGGTTAATTTTTGATCATTTCTTTGCTCAAACAAGCTTTGCTGATGTAATTCGAAATTATGTACTAGTAGACAGCTGGCTTCATCGACCCTGAACAGTCTTCAATAGGAGTTTGGTAATCACGCTTGTCTTCACACAACTGTGACTTCCTGTATACTGATTAAGTAGTTAAATACAAATTAAAAATGCTAGCATGGAAGAGAGGGACTACAGATGATCTATCAGTAGAAGGAGGAGACGATGGAAAAGAGATCTTGACAGCTATAGTTTTTTTATGAGGTCTTTCTTTCATCTAAGTGTCAAAGCTGACATCTGAACTGACACAAAAAAACTGGAAAACTTTCAGCTTTAGAATTTAATGACAGGCTTAGGTTTTGATTCTGTATTCAGCTTGCTTGATAAAAAAAGGTATCCACCATTTTTTAAGCATCCTTCGTACTGTAAAACAATCAACGCATGGAAAAGTGTAAACTTGTGCTATCATTTCTATACGTTCTTGTATTTCTATACATAGGACCTCCAGGATGATTTCACATTTCTTTTATTGCTCCAGCACTTCCTGTGGGAGTGCTTAATCATCCAGAGGTGGTGCCAGGCAGCCAGGAAAAAAAGCTGAGAGTGTGAAAACCTTCGCATGCGTCAGTGGAGCGTTAAAGGCCTTCTTTCCCACTGCACAAGCCAGTTAAATCTCTGTACCTGTGGGAAACGGAATGCTTTTTACCATTTTCCTGACATGCCACGCTGATGAAATTATATACTACCTCACCTCAAAGTTAAGACCAGGCAATGGGAATTTTATCTCGCCAGAGTCTGCTGTTCTCTTTCCATTTCATCCAGAACATTTTAAGAGCTATCACAGGGACTTTGTTTCACATTTAATCTAGTTATCTTGGCGGGAAACACTCCTGCGAAACAATGAGGCAGGATGAAGTAAAAAGGAAAGTAAGGACTGTAAAGTGACTTTTAAAAAGGTTCAGGGGCATCAGAGACATGTGACGTAGGGACCAAAAGGGACAGCAAGATAGCTTTCTCATTATACATCTCTCCACTTTTCACTTTGCTTCAAGTCTCTGGAAACAAGAAGGGGGTAGGTTAATCAAGTACATGCTTAGCGCTCTGGTGAAGACTGGGATAAAAAGAGAATAGAAAGTCTCTAATAGATTAGCAGCGGCTGTGTAGCGGAACACCCGCAGGGAAAGACCCAACGAACAAGTGCTCACGTCTTTCACAGTGTGACTGTCATCTGCTATTGTAGAAGTTCTGCTGCTATTTGCTTTAGCACTCATCCAGGAACGGCAGAGACAGAAAGTAAGAAAAGATTTAAGAGGGTCTATCTGAGTCTATGATAATGATGCAATCTAACTGTAAAGTGAAGCGGCCCAACCCATCCAACTCGCCGATTTGATTTACATTCCAGATAGTAAAATATATTTAGATGAAGAGAAATCTAAAAAGAATTGAAACCTAATTTAAAGAAGAGGGAAACTAAGGCACGAACTGCAGCCAGTTTAAATAGTGAAATATAGCTGCATGAATGGTTGGGTGCTTCATCTGATTTAACGTTCAGTGCTGTTACTATGGCCACTTTCGGATCTTAATGAGAGTAAATGAGAATAAAAGTAAGCACATACTGAGGATGAGAACAGACCCCTGGCTGTGCTGAAGTTCTCTTCCAGCCAGACAGCTTTGCATGGGTGTGTGAGTGTGTGAGTGTGTGTGTGGTTGTGATAGAAGACATTTATGAAATGTGAGCACACTCAAGTACCAACAAGACAAACTACCTCCAGGTGAGGTATCATCAAGTAGCACTATACTGTGCCAAAGCAACCAAGAAGAGGTTTATAATGCATCGGTTGATGCAATATAGCAGAGATGCATCTAACACTAACAAGACGGAAAAACACTCATTTAACATTTAAAATGGCATATGTGAATAGAGGGATTAGAGCATGATTCTGGATAGAACATAAAGATTTTTGGAAAAGTTATAAGGTTTGTAGCTAATCTATAAAAAATCTATGTGTGGGTCTAAGATGAGAAATGCCTATAGTATAAACTGCCACTTAAATGTGGTTCTAGTTTTTTAAACTGTCACACGTGACCTACAACACTATAATAACTTGTTGAAACTTGAATGTGCTCACGTTTTATAAATGTCTTCCATCACAACTACACACCCACACATAGCTGTCTGGCTGGAAGAGAACTTCAGCACAGCCAGGGGTCTGTTCTCATCCTCAATATGTGCTTACTTTTATTCTCATTTACTCTCATTAAGATCCGAAAGTGGCCATAGTAACAGCACTGAACGTTAGAGATATGTTTGGAAAAAAACATTTACAGTGTTATAAATATAAAACTAATAAAAATAAGTTTGGAAAAAAATATGGACTTTATACATTTATACAACTTAATACATTCTGGACATACTACAATGTAGGTCACAACTGTCATGTGACCTACATTGTTATGATAACTTTACAGGTGATTATAACTAGTCTTCTGTTGTTGTTTTTTGTGTCTGTTTGTTTTTGGGTGTTTCATTTTGATTTCCTGTGACAGTCCGTCATCTAGCTATTTTTTCCATGCTGGTTAATGAATACTAAAATGTAATGTCTCTAAACATTACATGTTTAAAGAAAAAAAAAAGAAATGTCTTATTGTCTTGTGCTATGTGCTTACTTTTATTCTCATTTATTTACTTTAAGATCTGAAAGTGGCCATAGTAAAAGCACTGACCATTAGAGATATGTTTGGAAAAAAACATTTACAGTGCATATAACCAATAAAGATAAGTTCGGAAAAAAATAAGAACTTTATAAATACATTCTGGACATACTACATCTGCCATGTTGAAACTGTCATGTGACCTACAATGTTGTAATAACTAAGTAATGAATAACTAATAAATAAGTAATGATAACTAGCCTTATGCTAATAATAAACATTTTGCCATTGTACGTGTTTGTACTACATTACATGTTTAGATAAAAAAAAATGTTAAGCAATGGTTATATAAGAAAATAAATGTTAAACAAGAAAATAAATTACAGAACCGGTTGTTATCATGTCATCACATAACCCGATGGAAATCTAGATTTCAAACTCTGCAAATTAGCAAGATTTATACAATTAAAAAAGTGTTGCAGCATTAATGTAACTCTGGCAGCCTGTCTATACTCAGATTATTTTTAGCATATGTAACGGCCCTTTATTTAGCTAGCAGAGCTGGACAGATAATGAAGCTTTGTTGGCGTAAAAGGCCATGCTGAGAGGAGAACATAGGGTCGGCGTGTGACAGCTGGGAAATCCTAGCGCACACAAAACGTCATTATGCTACAAATTACCTGCTGGTATTAGTGTCACCCACAGCCCAATCATTTTCTCGGCTGGATCAATCAGAGCTGGGGTCTAGCTGCCTCTCCTTTGGGGGCCTGTCCTGGCAATTAGCTATTGATTTTTTTCAGCCTTTTATTTTCTGAGGCTGAAGCACCAGTCAGTTATGCAGTACAGGCTGTGACACACACACATATACACACCATCACACCTGATCCAGGACAGGGATTTTGTCAGAAGGTGAGGGAATAAAACACGGGGTGCAGGCTGTGACCATCAACATGAGAAAGAAGATAAACTGGAGGTGAACAAGCTGTGATTAAGGTCACAGCTACAAGGAGAAACATCTGTGCAACACCACTGCAAGACCATGTTGACAAACTCTATTGTATTAGAAAAGTGTGTTTTCGCAGAAGTATTCACAAAGAATATAATATGATGGTGCACTGCATAATCAAGTCTGTATTTAATCAGTCTATTAAATGCAAACCTTGAATTACTTACAGTTACACATACAATTACAACTTCATGCCACAGATTTTTCACCTACAGACCCTAGTTATGCATTTAACTATTAACAAAATATTGAATTATAAGCTCTTACTGTCGATACCATCGCTAGGTGTTTAGCATTTCATAGGTTTTTTTCGGCAATGCTATAATGCCAATATGGGGGAAGTGGTAGCTCAGTGGTTAAGGCGTTGGACTACTGACTGGAGAATCGTGGGTCGGATTTCTAGGACCACCACCATCACCAGTGGGCCCCTGAGCAAGACCCTGCTCAGATGGATAGAAAAAAAAAAATGAATAATTGTAAATAGCTGTGGATAAAGCTGTCTGACAAAATGTCCCCTCAAAAAAGACTCCAAAAATCAGTGTACAAATGTTCTTGTTTTGGGTTTTTTTTTTGTTTCATATTTGTTGTATTGTTTTTCTTGTTTCAGGTTTATTGCTTTGTTGTTTTTCTTGTTTTATGTTGATTCATGTTCACTGTTTGTTTTGTGTCTAGGATAAGCTATGCTAGCTATGTTATGCTAGCTAGCTTAGCTAGCCTAGGCAGTGTTTTTTTACTTCCCTGTTCCTCATGTCTTCTTGTCCTTGTCATTGGTTAGTTTGGTCCTAAGTGTTTACAGGTGTTTCTTGTCTTGTCTTGTGCTTATATACCTCCTTGGACACCTCCTGTCTTTGTGGTTTGTTGTGTTTCACTGTACCACTGTGGTGCGTTCTTGTCTAGGTTGTAATCCATGCTAGTGGTCATGTTCATGTGTGTATTTAAACTGTCTAGTCTAGTTCATGTTTCTTGTTTTGCCTAGGGTTTCTGTTTATTGTAAAGTTTAGTTTTTGTTTATATGTTTCACATTCTGTAAATAAAAGTGAACCTGGGTTCTAATATACATCTCGCCTCAGTGGAGTTCGTTACAGTTAGTTTTAGGCTTTGTAGTCAGCCTATTACCAAGAAAAACTGATTAAAAATAAATGACCTTAAAGCATTGAGATGTATAATTTTAAGTAATTTAACTCTTTCAGTTTTCAGTTTTCGGTGTAAATTGGCCTTCTATTATAGACATTGGAAAACAGATGAAGCCTGGTACTTCCCAGTGAGATATGCATGCTTGAATTATGAGATTTAACTTGTGGCTTAAGTTTTATTTGTGTCTCTATCACAGTATTGACATTTTTGGCAACCCTCTTACTTACATGCTGCCTTCAATAAGCTATTTCCATAAAACAGTATTTGTTCTACAAATGTCATTCAAACACTGTCTGATCTCTCTTGAGCCACAGTAAACCTATAACATTTACCTCCTGCTTATATCCGGTTGTTGGTTATCTATCTAATAACATCTATTCATTTGAAAATTGTCGTGTTCCCCCTGTAAAAAATTGTACAAAAATTCCCAGACTATCGATTATTAGACATACTCAAGTATTTCTTTGCATCTAAAATCCAGTACAGTAACAGTACCTGCTGAATTAATTTCACTACCTACTGCTTAGCCATTCAAACAGTGCCTTCCGATCAGGATACGAACTCCTTATAAATATAATTGGACATACTACATAATGTGCCATAACAACAAAGTGTTTTTCTTGTAAGTTGACAATTTATTCAAGCTGCCAATTTTTTTTTCTTAAACGACTACATTATAACCACAGTGAAAATAATTTTCAATGCCTATAATTCTTACACTTCAGACAACTAGTCTATTTTTTAGTCTACTATTTTTTTGTTGTATTATGGGATAGCCCAGTCTAGGTTGATTCCATTCTGCAGAATCTCAATGGGGCAGTAGGTCATCTTGGCTAAGCACGATAGCTTAGTGGTTTGCACAGTTGCCTTATAGCAAGAAGTTGGGTTTGATTCCCAGGCAAGGGCCTTTCTGGAGTTTGCATGTTTCCGTCCAAAAGCATGTATTTTTTGGTGGTGAACTATGGTGGTTCTAAATTGCCCATAGGAGTAAGTGTGAGTATATGTGTCTCTGTGTGATAGACTGACGACCTATCCAGGGTGTACCCCTCATGCCTTTTGCCCTTTCAGAGATGGCTGGGTATAGAAGATGAATGAACGAATGGGGCATTGGACGTGTTTGCTGTTCTGAATTTTACACACTGTCTAGCAGGGATACCCGGACACAACTGCTAACATTCTTAACAGACAGTTAATGACATTTACTAATAAAGGAAACGGGACACAAATATAAATACATATAGACATAAAGAGATAGTTTACTAATACAACCATGGTTGAGATTGTGTGTCAAAAGTGGTCCAACATTTTAATAGTAAGTGCTTAGAAGTTTAAAATACAGGCCAAAACTTGGCAAAAGCCTTTAAAGCATGGTGAACCGTGATAAACCTAGACATGTGACACCTAAGACATCTTTTCAAGGTGATGTTGTTCATCATGTCATTCCTCAGCGGTATGTGGGTCAGAGAGAATAGTAAGTGAGAAAATGGCAGAAGGGTCATTTCTTATTTGCTATCAAGGAAATACACAATGGAGCCACTTCTTTCAGTCAATTTCTCTAAATTTTTACAAATAAAGATACAAACAGTAGCTACACTATTTTAAACTTTTCTTCAGTTGCCTCTTCTAATTACAAACAAAATGAGTGTCTGTTGATATCATGTTTTATATACAAACTGCAAAAAATATATGCGTTTTTGTGTTGCAGTTATTTGCATTTCTGTTATTTGGCAGACGTCTTTATTCATAGTGACTTACATTTTATCCAACTGAGCAGTTGCAGCTTAGTGGTGCTGGGACTTGAAACCACTGTCTTCTGATAAGCAGTCCGACCCCTTAACCACTGAGCTACCACTTTCCCCCTTAAGCTGTTATGCTTACTCACAGCTTTAGGTCATTCTTTAGCATTTTTAAATACAACCCTGACCCAGAAAAAAATGGCTACTAAAGATGAATGAATGAATAAACGAACGATGGAATAAAAGACTGAACGAATGAATAAACAACGATATACAGTAAATGAAGATGAAAAGCTGCATAAAGACATAAAGCAACAGAAATGTAGCCTAGCAATTTCCCCAGATTATGTTTCTAATATTTCTAAATATAAACTATAATAACATTTCTTTATTGATCGAAATTCTTCTAGTTATTCCATATATTTAAGGAAGTTTCTCATGTTACAGTACTGTTACAATAATGTTACGTAAAAGTCACATGAAAATAATAATTCAATCCTTCAAAATTGTATTGTTTCTTATGTAGCAGCTACCAAGTTGATAACAGAGCCAACAAAGTAGAGAATCAGTTAGGTCCCAAACAGAAAAGTGCAAAAAAAAAAACCCCTGATTTTTTTAAGCTTTTTCAGTTCCCGGGATTTCAGTCTCAGTGTTTTTTCCCAGGGTACACGGAGGCATTTATTCATTCTCAGTGGGACTTGTGTAAAGATGTAGCAAAGCACTGCCGCTCTATCTTCCGTCCCCCGGCACGTCTTTGAAAGCAGGATGAAGCCTGCTGTGCGCATCTGCACCGGAGAAAAGCATCTATCTCACAAGAAGAAACGAAGGCCGAGCACTACCTACGTCCCCACTGTGCACACCTGCACACAGAATACACAACACTCCTGCACAAAGTATTGTATACAGTATTTACACAGCACACCTGTACAAGGGTAAATTGCCCTAGAGGGACTAGAGAAATCATTGAAAACATTCTCTCATGAGCAGCGTGTTAATAGAAGTTAATAGAAGAATAGAAGTTAATAGGAGACTCTTTTCTGGTCAGAGGCAATGATAAACAAGTTTTTAAAGGTGTAGCTGTGGTTATTTGATTATTCTAGAAGAAATGGCAAAGAATGTAGTGGTGTTAAAAGCTTTATACATCCTTAATTGGTTCTTTCTGCCTCAGCATATTAACACACAATGGGCAAATCACAATATATAAAATTACACATTTTTAACAATGTTCTTCTGTAGGCACGGATGTTAATATTTGGACAAATGCATCGGTTTTAATTTACGTCACTCTCTTTTTTACACGTGCTTGTCAGGCGTCTACATTTGAAATAGTGAAATTAAGTGTGCAAAATACTAATTCCATTTTATGCCCTTATGCCTACCCCTTCCCTTTGGCCTTTAAAACAGAATAACAAGGGGTTAGCCCTAACCCTACAAAATAGGACACCACTACTACACCAGTACACATCATTATAATGTACGATGAAAAGCTTATTTCCTGCCACTAGACTTTTATTTCTGACAGGATAGTCTGTCAAGTCATCAAATCATGTTATGTCATCAAGTCATAACAATCGTGCAGCAGTGTAACCTTAGCAAACCTTAGCAATTTTTTTGATGTTTTTTTGAAGAACATGATGGTATAATATAAACACAGCATTAATGTAATAAATGATAGGTTGATGAATTCCTTTTTAATGGCAATATATACTTATTTGTAATCTTCTTGTTCACTTAGGCAGCCATGTTGCCACTGTAGCTGGTGTAAATTTCTTATACGCCTATGTTTGAAGGGGTATCTGGCTTTCCACCCTAAGCCTACGCCTTCAACCATAAGAGAATCAAAACACCTCTATACCCAATTACGCAAACACGTAAAACAAAGGGGAAAAGGGGAAAAGGGGTGGAACTGAGATTTGGCTTTAATCTAACAAACACACTGCCATTCAACTGACGCACAGACATTTACCAGACAGACAACCATCAGTATAAACTAAACTGGAGGGATTTAATAATTAGGAAACCATAATATAACATAGATTACAATTGCATATTAGCTGTACAGTGGTACATTTATTTACGAGTGTCCCAACTAACGAGTTTTTTGAGATATGAGCCGTCTCTCTGCCGAGTTTTTGCTTTGAGTTGTGAGATAAAATTCGGGTTAAGAGCCACAGTAGGTGCCGTAACATTTGCCCATCATCCAGTGTCTCAGTCGATAGCTAGTCAGATATGCACATAAGCAAGTGCGTCGCAAATGGAGTCGAACTGATCTCCAGGGTAAATGCTGTACATTATACTTAATAAAACCAGTTTATTGCAGTACATTCTATATTTAGATTAATATTTATACGTATATTTTTCTTATTTAAAAACATGCAACAAAAAAAATTGCAGTGTTTTTTTTTGGGGACCCAGAACAAATTAATGGCATTTCAATTTATTTCAATGAGGAATATCGATTTGAAATACGAGTAAACTGCGTTACAAGCTCCGTCACAAAACAAATTAACTGTATATATTATAAGGATAAAACATTAAAACAGTTATAAAAATACTATAAAATCATGACCCAACAAGTGACTTGTTGCTCATTTTTCCTGCTTCCTGCATTTTTTAGCTCAGATGAGAAAAGCCATTTGTAACTGTAAAGACAGGAAGGCAGAAAATAAACTTTACATAACATAAATGGAATGCTGGTAGACAAGATGCCATATATAATATATGCAGAATGCCATATTAAATGTTACTTTGGCCTGGTTATGGTAACACACATATACGCCCTAGGGTTAATCTCAGTAATTTACATTTCCTTCTTTAGCTATTAGATAAATAATATTTTAACCAAGTTACTGAAGCTGTACAAGCGATGTGGAGGAATCCTGCTGTTAAAGCTCTTAGTTCATTCTGCTTTCCTGACTGCTGCGCTGCAAGTGACATTTTACTGCGCTACATTTATCTCTGCTGTACACCAACTGCAGTCTTAAGGGTGGAACTTTAATAGCATTAAAAGTGGTGTGTTATTAGCTGTAGCTTGAAGACTGATGTCTGTAATAATCTGGGATACATGCAGCGGCCTGTGGAAATGGATCCTGCCAAAATTACAGAAAGTCTGAAAGTTTGATCCTAATGTTTTGCAGTAACATATTATAACATCTCTCCTTAAAAAATACCTAAGAAGGTGACGCTACTATTAATTTTGTGCTTTATTGTCTGGTTTTTACATGTGTACATTTTCTTGTTTAGTGTAATTTGCTCACTTAAGGCCAGCGCTCAGATTACATTATCAAAATATTAGTATGGCGGCAGGGGCATGGTTAAACAAATGCTGACTAGTTAATGTAATAGCGAATTCTGCACCCGTATGAATTTAGGGTATATATACAAGTATCAAGTGACCAAATTATGATTTTTACTGTGGCACAGATTGGATTTGACCCACGCGCATGTAAGCAGTAAAAAAAAAAAACACGTGATATTTTTAGATTGTTACATTCAGGCTGCAACAATAGCCCTCGTCATTAGTTGCCTAAATGCCTAAAGGGAGCATTCTTTTGACAACCTTAAAATATGGCGCTTAAAGCAAAAAAAAAGTCCATTTACTTCCTTTTCCGGTCAGTACATCCACCGTGGGTTGATTTGCTGTGTATAATGTAAATGCAGATATCACACATGGCTCAGTTTTACAAAACAATGTTAGCGGGTCAGCAAAAAAAAATTGGACGAATATACTCACAAAATCGGAATTGGGAATCATTGGGTATAAATGCAGCCTTGCACAACTTGCTGCATTACATTCATCAAGTCAACGCACACACATTAGACACAAAACACTACAAAGCAGTGATAGCTTAGTGAGACAGTAAGAAAATCCCTTTGTGTGTGACAAACGCCATAGCAATCATTTAATAATTAATATTTAAATGTGTCACAATAATGCCAAAACATGACCTGAGATGATTTGAAAGCAGGACAGATCAACATACAAAACATGCTAGTAAGGTGCCCACAACCCTTTAATATCAAGCGTACGATATAATGCAGGTTATGCCGATTGGGATGCAACCTTGAATTCACAGGACTGCAAATAACCCCTGCGCTGAATATACAGCTAAGCATCAGCTGTATAACAAAAAGTCCATCTTATTTTGCCCCATCTTAATTTTTGCACCCAAAAAGAATATTAAAAATTGCACATTCAAGCAGCTTTTCATTCTTAGCTAGACTACACTACTTTTTACCACAAGTGTCAATTACTTCTTGCCATTAGGCATGGGCTGATTTTCAGATATAACGCGGTTTAGAAGTCACTGTTTCACAACCACAAACATTTTCAGTTGTTGAAATATTCAGATGGTCAAGGCTTAAAGAGGAAAGAACAGCCAATTTGTAAAACATTTTTAAAAAAAGGGCTGCTAGACGAAACGTAAAAGGTAACATTGTCTTTAAATGAACAATTTAGCCATTAGCATGTTTAGCGCTATTGAGATACCTGTTACCAAGGCAGATAAGATGGCTAATTAACCAGCAAACATTACCTTGTACCTTCTTTATGTTAATTTCCCAGAGCGGGGAAAAGAAACCAGAAGTAATACTATGATTTTTTTTGCTTAAGGTTAATAAAACGTCAGAATCTCAAACCGGCTAATGGCTAGTTTTAAAGATAGAAGATATTTATTGGGCAGATAAATTATCAGGAAATACAGTTAAAAGTGATTTTTTTATTAATGTATGAAATCTAATAAATACATCAGATAAGGTACGCTTGCTGGTAAATTTATCAATTAGTCTGATTTATCTGAGATTCAGATGCTTTCTAAGTGGAAGTGACTGCAGCCAGTGTTGTAGATCGGGCGGGTTTCCACCCTGAGTTGCCAGATTGAGTAGGTTCCTACACAATTTGGCTTCTTTTGATCAAGTCAGACCTTAAATAAATGCATTGGGCTGATTGATTATATTTGGGTTGTTTCTTTTTACACCCGATGGGTGTTTAGTTTTAACCATAAACAATTTTTAAATTAAAAATGTAATCAAAATATACAATAAATTATTATTGGTGTTTTACATAAAATAAAAACAACTGAAAGACTGATGTTTGCTATTAAAGTTTGGACAGACCTATTAAAATATCAGTTTATCGGCCTTGAGGCGGATGTTAATTATCGGTTATCGTTAAAGATTTTACATATCGTGCATCCCTATAAAGTTTCTATTTTCATCTATTATTAAATCAAATGTTTACTATGAAGAGCTTGAGAACATTCTAGTCTTCATGTAATCTATATACTTTAGACACATATTCTAACCTTTAGATAAAGAAGCGTGCTATTAGAGTAATTGGCATTACTCAGTGTCCACTATAAAAAATTAACAACAACAGAAACATTTTGGTCTGTTTGTTTAATAATAAACGTAACTATTAAAATGTCTGTCAGACTGTTTGCCCTGCTATATTTTGCCAAAAATCTGTCTCAGGATTTTTCTTTTCACATTAAGCTTAGTCAGATGGAGACTTTCATTCTCCACTGCATATGTCTGAGAAAAAAATGAAAGACAGAGATAAAAAAAAAGGACAGAATAAGAGAAAGAATTCCTACCTGTAGGGGAGCCTTCTAGAACCTCTCCGGAATAACGTGTCTCCCTGAAGAGTGGTCTGTTGTCATTCTGGTCAATCACAAACACGTCAAGATCCACCGGTCCCTCAACTATCCTTCCAGTCATATCTGTGGTTGACACTTGCAGCTGAGAGAGAAAGGAAGACAGAGAGGGTCAAATGTTAAATTGAGCCTCTGGTACTCTATTCAAGGTGAATAATGCGTCCTTTTGTCATGTACAAAGGTTATTCAAGAGGAAGAAGTAGAATAAATGTAATATCATATAGATGTATGTCATATAGCGCCATACTGGACATGTGGTCCAGCTTGGGGACATTTTGTTCATCATCTGAGCTGCTTTATCTATTCAGCAAGTTGTCCTGGCTGGACATTTAAATGACACGAAGCATTAAATAAAGCAACTGTGTAAAACAATCCTTAGTAGGTACAAAATTTCAACAACAAGGGAACTCAGTGCATCATATAAAGCTGTAAATTACTACATATTTTTTTGTTCTGAATTTTACTCCAGAACATGACTAATAACGAGATGGACAGAGAAATAGCCCCAAATGACTGTAATTTACACACCAATTATGCCAGTGCCATTTATCTCATCCGAACTGACAAGTGCAAAATATAAAAAAGAATGGGTCTATGGGAGCAAGGGACTGAAGCTAACAAGGAGGCATCTGTCCTATGGTGAGGGTAATCATTGTCTTTTGTTGACTGTGCCTGGCATTTATTATGAAGTAAGCAATAGACACAAGAGGGCTTGTCCCTAACTGCTAACGATTTGTTTTACAAGACTTTATCTCCCGGTACAAGAAAAGAGGGAGTGACTAAGAAAAAAAAACACAATGATAAAATACATTAGCGCTGTGCTAGTAGCTTTTATATGCAGGAAATTGAAAAAGGTATTGTTTAGCTTGGGTTAATAATTAGCAGAGTGTTTACAAAAAATAGTAAGTACTTATTACTAAGTACGCAAGCAGGGTGGCTTAGTGATTAGCATGGTTGCCTCACAACAAGAAGGCCAGACCCCAGGCAGGGGTCTTTCTGTGTGTAGTTTGCTTGCGTGGGTTTACTTCGGGTACTCCGGTTTCTTCCCACAGTCCAGAAACATGTATGTTAGATTGATTTGTGATTCTAAATTGCCCATAGGATTGAATGTAAATGTGTATGTTGCCCTGTGATAGACTGGCGACCTGTCCAGGGTGTACACCCTCTTGCTTTTCGCCCTTTCAAAGGATGGCTGGGATACCCTCCGGCAGATCCCTGTGACCCCAGATTAGGGAATAAGCAAGTATAGAAGATGAATGAATAAATGAATGTTTAGCACAGTGGGGCACCAACCTGGTTTTACCCTCTACAAAAACTACTTTCTACTTAGTATTTGATTTGGAAAAGTTGCATTTCTTCAAGAGTTTATGTCCAAACCACCAGGATTAAATACAAATGGCTGCCAATTAAACTTGAAAAAAGATATAGTACTAAAAAAAGATAAATAGTTTTACCTATGCTGCTGTGCAATGCAAAAAAAGCAATAATCAATTTATAAATGTATACAAAAAATACAAACCTTTATATTATTTTTAATTATATTTAGCATATCGCTACATTCCAAGTTCTTTACCAGAATTTAAATAGCACTTCATCTGACTCTAAATACTTATTTATATTTAGTATAGTTTTTTTTTTTTTAATTTGTTGAGCTTTTAAACCAAAAGCTATGCATAAGTTGATTTTTATTTTTTTTTTCAGTTGAGTATATTTACACCGAAGACTGCAGAGGTGCTGAATTTTGTACCGAAAGTTGTTTAAGCAGAAATAAATCTAGGATTAGAATTTCACTAAACAGAGACACTCAAATCATTCATCATTGCTAAGGTTTTCGTAGGCGAATCTGCGACAAGTGTGTACATCATCCCTCTACTGTGCCGTGTCTCGATCTACAATGTCAGCTTGTTAAGCCTTAAATGAAAGAAGCTCCGAGAAGCTCTTCCTAATCCAGCTGTCATGTTAGACCCATTCAAAATCTAGGTCACATGTTTCAAGCAAAATATTTATAAAGCACTTCTGTGACAGTTGAAGAGGAAGACAATGACGAAAGTTAAAAACGGGTTGCAAAAACGGGTTAAGAGGATAAAGAAACAGAAATAGAAAAGCACGGATTGACAAAGAAAGAACAGAAGATTTATCTGCTGTTCACAGAATCTTTAAAGTTTAAAAGCACTGACAGAGATGATGGAAATGTTCACTGAGGAGTTCACTGCTCTACTTCTGTTAAAAGAAGCTGCCTGTGGGTTGAACCTGCTAAACACTGAATCATGTATTCTTTTTTTTCCCGCCGTGTCAGCACAACCTCCAACCGAAAAGCCAACCGAAAATACAACCCGTCTTCTCATCTGATTTATACATGCAAACTCTTAAACTGGATGCAAAAGTACTTCAAGCTGGTGCGATGCTATTTCAAAACAGTATATTGCTTAAAGTATCGAACTTAATCCTTATTAATAATCCTTATTCTCCTACTCTCCATCATCTGTATATCTGCAAAATCCTGCAATTTTTTTTTTAATTAGACAATCATGTGGCGGCAGGTTGCTGCATAGAATCATGTGGATACAGGACAAAGCGTCAGCTCACATCAATGATCAAAGCAAGGAAAAAACTTTGAGTACTTGATTGTGGCATGGTTGCTGATTTGCTCTAACTTTCTAGGACAACTATATCTATAGTATATCCAGAGTAATATAAAAGATTTAAAAAAAAATAACATTTGGTGAATGATAAACAGGGTTGATCATAAAAGCAGGGAAAAAACACATGGGTTCCGATATTTGATGATTGGTTTAAGGCTTCATTTAATGTGGAAATAAATCGGATATGAATCGGATACGTACATAAGCGTCTGCCATGTAAGCACGGTGGTGCATGACATCAACTCATGTGGACACCAACAGAGATATATACAAATTAGTCCAACTGTTTATTTTGATATTTAATTCATCCATTCATCTTCATCTTCCATACCCGTTTATTCCCTAATTTGGGGTTACAGGGATCTGTTGTAGCCTATACCAGCTGTCTCTGAAAGGGCAAATGGCAAAGGGGGATGGACACACCCAGGACAGGTCGCCAGTCCATCACAGGGCCACACACACTCATACTCACTCCTACGGGAAATTTCGAATCATCAGTCAACCTAATAATGTTTTTGGACTGTTGTAGAAAACCAGAGTACCCGGAGTAAACCCACACAAGCACAGGGAGAACCTACAAACTCCACACAGAACGGCCCCTGCCCAGGAATCAAACCCGAGTCCTTCTTGCTGTGAGGTAACTATGCTAACCACTAAGCCACCTTGCTCCTCATTTGATATTTCAACAAATAAAAAAAAAAAAAATGAATGCACTATTAAAAATATTATTTTTTCCTGCCTAAGGAGAACATTGTTTTGCTGACCTTTAAATATGATACGAAAGCAAAATATGAAATAATCATTTAATCTTGGTCCATTGCGTCCATTGATCATGGCGCCTACTTTTAATTCATGTATATGTAAAGTGTAAAAAGACGCTGTAACCATATCATCAAAAAAAAATCTGATATAGTAACAAAACTGAATATTTTATCAAGACCTGTGGTGGAAATGCAGCCAAAGTAACTTAAACCCTGTCCACACGAACACAGGTATTTTTCTATGCGGTTTGGCCATTTGTCCACATATAAACACAGTTTTGCGTCACTGAAACCAAACAATTTTGAAAACTCCTGCCAGAGAGAAAATTTTCACAAATTTACAAAAATACCTGTGTAAGTATAGTAAAGCAACAATAACTTAAATAATCTCTTTTTTACAATCTTAGACCATGATAAAGCTTTAGGCTTGCGGAATTGGCTACAGCTGCATTAGGTTCCACTTCCATCAGCCATAAGTAGGAATCTGAGACTAGGCTCAACCAAACTAGACAGCTAAAGTAAAGCAATAAATATCGCTGTAGTAGTCAGTCAGTAAATATTCCTGAATATTCCACCATAAAGGTGAAAAAGCCCTTCAAACTGCTAAAGATTTAGATATAGACATAATGCACCATCATAATGAGTCTCCTCACCCCTTTTTTACCTAAGCGGAAATGGCCAATTATAGTACTTGCCATCGTGAATTACCTTATGTGCCCATTCAGGACGCTCCATTACGTCGAGTGGCCTCTGTCTGAGTGTTTCTAGGCATGTCAACACATTACCACAACTTGCTATCACTATCAATAATGCATAGCGTCATTCTTGCTGTCCCTTTTTGTCTCTCCATCATTTCAAGGCTGGGGTCAGATGCACCGTTATGCTCTGGCCACCTCAGCCATGGGCCCGTTGAGTATGATTAATGGTCCAAATAATAGAGATGCGAAACAAGTTCCTGCGTCAGGGGTTACGCTAGTAATAGCCCATACGTTATCTAGTGCATTTACCTACTATTATGGGCAGATGGGAATTGGATGAATTTATGAGACCTGTGTCCCCTTTTTGTCCTCATTAGACACAGAGCTGAGACAGCACAATGCCAGCTATTATGTTTCTGACGAAAATCAGGAAGATCACTGTACAGCTCATCAAGGAATATGGCTGACATTTTACATGCACATTTACCTAAACCTAAAACCGACTTTTTCTATTGCCACAATTTACACATGTATTTATTTAATTTTTTTAAGATCAAATTGAAAAGTACTACTGCAGCCATAAAATGCTTAGAATATGTCTAAGCAAAATTAACAAAATTCAAAAGGTTAATTTTTACAATAAAAAAAACCCTGTATCCAACACACACATACATCTTGGCATGTCTATTCATACAAAATACTACTAAACACCCTTACATGCACAAACAGCGAAATTACACTGTGCATCCCACCTCACACAAAATGACAATAATCATGTATCATTATGTTCCTTCAATCTCTTTAAAAAGGCTAGTTAGTAAAACACTTACTACACATCCCATCACATCTGGGTCACATCTGTCTGGGTATTTGCTTGTTCCATTGTTCATTTGTAAAAGATCTATATCTCTCTCTCTCTCTCTCTCATATTCATATACATGAATAATCAGTCAAAATATATATTAAAATTAAATTGATTTTTTTCTGTTAGATTTTTTCTCAAGAAAGAGAAGAAATTTTATTGATTAGAAGCAACCTAACACATAATCAATTGCATATTTTGTCTCGTTTGACCACAATAGTGTTGGCGAGTTTAGATGATTTGATGTGCAGTCCATGTTCCAGTGCTCCGAATGTGTTCAGAGGGCTTTAGGTCAGGGCTCTGTGCAGGAAATCCGAGTTCCTCCATACCAATCACAATACACCATGTTTTAATGGTTTAGGGGTTTTGTGCACAGGAGCACTGTCATGCTGGAATAGCGTTTGAGCCTCTTGGATCTACCTACAAACACATTCTAGACAGCTTTGTGGCAGTAGTTTTGAAAAAAATTTACAACTCGACTTCCGGAAAAGTTGGGACGTTTTTTAAACTTAATTTAAATGGAAACTTAAAGACTTTCCAATTACATGAGCCAATATTTTATTTGCAATCGAACATAGTTAACATCAATGCTTAAACTGAGAAATTTTACACTTTTATTTACAAAATGAGCCCATTTTAAAATGTATTGCCGGCTACAGGTCTCAAAATAGTTGGGACGGGGTATGTTTACCATGATGTAGCGTCTCTTTTTCTTTTCAAAACAGTTTGGACATCAAGGTTATGAGTTTCTGGAGTTTTAATGCTGGTCCCATTCTTGGCTGATACAGGTTTCCAGTTCATGGTCGTCTTTTAAAGTAGTTCTTGCTTAATGATGCACCAAATGTTCTCTATAGGTGAAAGATCTAAGCTGCAGGCAGATAAATTTAGCACCCAGACTCTTCTACTATGGATCCATGCTGTTGTAATAGCTGCAGTATGTGGTTTTGCATTGTCCTGTTGAAATATAATGTCTTCCCTGAAACCTTTATTTAACTTTCAGCATTCATAGTGCCTACCAAAACATTCAACCTGCCCATGCCGTATGCATATCTATATCAACACAGATGCTGGCTTTTGAACTAAACGCTCATAACATGCTGGAAGGTCTCTTTCCTTTTTAACCCGAAGGACACGGCGTCCGTGATTCCCAACAAGAATGTCAAATTTGGACTTGTCTGACCATAGAACACTTTTTCACGTAGAAACAGTCTATTTTAAATGAGCCCTGGTCCACAGGACACAATGGCGCTTCTGGACTATGTTCACATATGGCTTCCTTTTTTATAGCTATTTCAGCTCCTTGTTACTTTCGAGACCTGTAGCAGGCATTAAATTTGAAATAAGCTCATTTAGTGGCTAAAAGTAAAAATGTCTCTGTCTAAACATGATGTTATCTATTTTCTATTGGAAATAAAATAGTTGTTGTTATTTTATTTCAATTTAAAAAATGTCCCAACTTTTCCGAATTTCTGGTTATATGTTTGTCAGTTTACTGGTAAGGTATCATGAGCTATTGGAAGCAGGGGTGTGGAAGCAGTGGTGTAGAGGAGCTATGGCAAAGATTTGTGGAAGGGATAAAAAAAGGGGCAACCAGTAAAGAGTGTAAGTGTGTTGGATTACTAATTGGTAGATAGTGAGTTCTATTTTTTAGGACTACCAATCTACTTTCAGTAGATTGTCTTTCCTTTGTCCTGAGCAAGGCAGTTAACCCTTAAGTGTTCAGATGGATAAAATAAATAAATGTAAGTTGCTCTGGATAAAAGCATCGGGCAAAATCTAGAAATGGGTAAAATTGCTTAATGTGCTATTTATTATAAATTAAAACATTGTGATCATTAATAAATCCGAAGGTTTGGTACATACTATAGAAAAATAATCACCCTTTAAGGTGTTAACATGATGTTTGCGTTTGCCCAGGTTACACCACCCTGTCGCGGCATTTCTGTTTCCTTCAACCGTTCGGTTTACTCAGCTTGGAGGAAATATAGAAACTTAAAAGCTTTCGTATGCACACCACTGTTCGCACATCCTCCTTCTTTTGATATGGCTGATAAATTAACCTGTTGCAGGTTATTCTTACAGCACACACTTTGCACTCTCACCCTCCTGACACCCATCAGAGAAGTGTTTAAATTCCCGTCAAGTGTGTTTTGCACTCAACGAGATCTCAGAATGCGTCCATAGGTGTTGATAGGAGGAGAAGAGAATGAAAAGGAGATATGGAGAAATAGAGACGGTTTAAGGCAGCTTGCCACAACTGTGCTCACATTAGTGTTCCATTTCAAGGCACAAATGGCCTGTGAGACTAGTAAGGTCACATGGTGTTTTTACACCGCTTGCTCTAAATCTGGCTGTCTATTCCTGAACACAGGTGAAAAAAAGACTGGATTTTGAGGTGGGAGCATAAAGACTGAGCAGTGACACTCCACTGGCTCGATAAAACTCTCATTTTCAGATATAGATTAAACATCTTACAAAATAGATCCTGCTCCTAAATTTGGGTCTATTAAAACTGTTTTGGTGATTTATTAGTTTTTCTTACTTTATCATTTTTTTAAAAAAAATCTCTGTTCCTTTGACGTCTCAGTGACTGAAACTAGAACAAGGAGAGGGAAAAAAATAGCTGTGATCTGATATTAGAAGTGCTGCTCTGACATGCTTCACCAACACAAGCTCCATTTTATCACTGCACACTCTGCAAGCCTCTCAGAGTGCTTACATTATATAAAATAAATCATGACTCAAGAGTCCATTTGGGTATATTATATAAAACTTAGAGCCTCTTGTTCTATACTTCTAATGTATGTGTTATGCTAGATATATAAGCATATTTGACCCGATAAATGCTTTTTTTGTTTGTTTCACTGGGTTTACAATGTGCAATTGTGCTAAGAAGGTAAAATATATGCGCATATGTAATTTTGTCTTGTATCTAGTAGCTGCACAATAATAGTGAATCAAGCTAATTTTACCCTTTTATGCTTTTGTTGCAAGTTTGCATCATGCAGTTGCAACATATTATCCAGTTATGTGGTTCTGTAAAGAACTCCATTGAGGCGAGACGTATTTTTGAGAACCCAGGGTGCAGTTTATTTACAAAGTGATTATACAAGAAACAAACTCAACTTGACTAAATAAATCCTTGACATAAACACTTAACAAAACAACAAACATTAACCAAACTAGACTTGACTAGACAACTAACATGATCTCACCACAGTGGTACACAAACAACAAACCACAAAGACAGGAGGATACAACGGGGTATATAAGCACAAAACTAAACAAGGAACACCTGTGAACAATAAGGAGCAAACTAACCAATGAAAACAAGACACAAGGACAAAGGGAAGCACATGACAAGAAGACAAATGGAACAAGGATCACATGACAAGACCAACCAGGAAATAAACAAAAGCATAAAAAAGAACTGACTAGGCTAGCTTAGCTAGCTAGCATGGCCTAGCCTAGCCATAAACAATAAACATAATACACAAACATAGAGCGTAACAAAACATGATACAAGAACCCAAAACATGAACAAACCAACCAAAGAACATAAAGACATAAACAGTGAAAACATGACACCAAAACCCATGAGTGTTACAGGTTCTTAATTTATAGCATGTGATTATTATTACTATTTTAATTACTATTACTATTTTTTTATCCTGCAGCATTGGGTGCATATGTGCTCTGCCACACTTCAAAAACTGTTCAGGAATCATTTAACCGAACCTAATCAAGAATTTTTGGGATATGCTGGACAAGAATTAGAATAAATGAGACCAGTGCACAATAGTACTAGATGGTTTAGTGTTTCATCTTATTTTATGTTTTGTTCACTTCCTGTCTTGTTCTGTGTCATGTGATCTTTATTTCCCATGTGTTCCTTGTCATGTGATCCCATTTGTCCATGTCGCCTGTTCCCATTGGTTAGTTTAGTGTATATATAGCCCTGTTGTTGCATTGTATGTTGTGAGTTATTGTCTGTCAATATTTGATTGGTGTTCAAGTCAAGTTTAGTTTAGGTTTGTTGTTTTGCCTGGCACGTATATTTGTAAATTATGTATATCTGTATATTTGCTGTATATTTGTAAATTTAAACTGCAATACTTCTTTACAAGTACGCAGGTCATTTTAATGTTATGTTTACGTTTGCTGTTATGCAAAAACTTACCACAGCAAGAACACTGTGTGTTCCAACACCTTTCTATCATAGATAATGTTTACTCTTTTAGCATTTTGGTGTAATTGGAAAGGCAGGCCATGTGAAACCAATGAGCCTCCAGTGCCTGGCACAACCGCTGGCCTATTGTGGACCACACTTAGAAGCTAATAACCACTACATACTGTAAACACCCATCATGACCTACTGTTTGGGGATACTGTAACTAGCCTTGTAGCTATCACAGTTCAAGTGTCCAGCACAGAGCACTGACTTTAAACAGAGAGCACATCTGGAATGATCTGAACCCTAGACCTTTTCCCATACCATTAGTGTCTCACTAATACAGTTGTTACTGAGCTGGAGTCAGGCTGCAAAATCTAGTGGAAAGCCTTTCCAGATGTATAGAGGTTATTAGCGAACTAAACTAGAATAAAAATTAGATCTAAAAAAAATATGTACAGATGTGATAGTAAGTGTCCCAAGCCTTTTCTCCACATAGTATTTATCCAAGACATCAGTGTACCTACAACCTCTCATCTTTAATTTTAGCCATTTATAGTAGAATTATTTTGACATTAACCAAAAAGACTATAATTAGTGTGTCTCTAAACTGAAGCCGGAGTATTTTGGGAATAACTAAATACAGGGTGACCAAATAAATAAATGCAGAGTGAAAACTTGAGATCAAATATAAACAAAAAAACTGTGAAAATTACAGACAGCCAACACTGGCTGTCGGGGTGAAAATTTACACTCAATTCACACTTTTGCACAATGTATATCGGCGCATGTGCGTATCACCCCGCCAATTTGGGATGAACAGAGTGGAGGATTTTTTTCACATTCTTTCTTTTACAACACTTAACCTGCACAAATAAGTAATGTATCAACTAAATCTTCCTATTTTTGGTAGCAATTTTAAATAAATTATAACTGAATTTGTATTCAATTTTAAATAAATTTACAACATAGCATATACATAACACACAATATGGTATGATAATAATATGAAACCAACTGTACTGTGGAAGAAAATACCGTCCTTGATTGCTCTAGTTCACAAGGGTCAAACATAGTTCCTGGAGGGCCAGAGCCCTGCAGAGTTTAGCTTTAACCCTAATCCATTGCACCTGATTCAGCTAATCGTGGCTTTTAGGCTTGTTTAAAAAAATCCATGTGTTGTGGTTTGGAATAAGGTTAAAACTAAATTCTGCATGGCTTTGACCCTCTAGGAACTGAGTTTTAAGATCAGTTTCATGCCTTGTTCTTACTCATCTAGGATCTATAATAGTTTCTATAAAAAAAGCTTTAAATATTTTTCAGTAACTAAAAGCATGAGTTGATTAGTGACTATATTTCTCTAAGCGCCTTATAGAAATAAATGCACTTTAATCAAACTCTATATAATGGACTGGGAACCAAATAAGTGGAATAATGAATTGATCTCTCTGCATTGAAGCAGTGGCGCATTCAGGGCAGCAGAATACAAGACTTACTGGAAACAGAAGAATCAAATGTGATTAAATCCAATGTACAGTAGTGAACATTTGGGTCGGCTGGGATGGGGGGGGTCTCCAAGACTTTTGTGCATGGTGTTGGTTGAAAAATAGAGAACTTCTCCTGACTTGATCTCGCTGTAAAAGCTGAAGTCTGTGCCAAACATACTAAGACTTTTTATATGCTTCATAAAATGATGGCGATAGTTAAACACGATTATTTAAAAAAAAAAGACCATCTTTTTATAAAATAAACTGATCCGTGGCAATAAAAGAATTCTGCCTTGTCTTGAAGAAAATAAAAAAAAACAGGCCAATCTTAAATATTGATAACGCAATAAAAAGAGAAACTTTAAATAGTTCAGTCCCAGTTCTAATCCATTCACAGTTTACACAACTCTAATGCCGCTGTTTCCTGTTTACATCTATTCTACTCCAGCTGTTTAGTTCATTGAGAATTTGTCATCATCACTCAGCACACTTCCTCAGATCCCTCAAACATCGATTTGACACAGTGTGACCGGTAACAGTCACATCACATCACAGATCAGCAGCCAAATTTCATATATCATGTCAGATATTCTTTTTTTGTTTGACATAAGTGAGTGTCTTTTGGTTCCTGTTTTGTTGTCGAATTGCTACTAATTCTAAAGTGTAAGTAAATGTAAATGCCTCTATTTTGTCACATATACTTTTTTACAGAACAGTGAAATTCTTTTTTGGCATATCCCATCTTAGTAAGTGGGGGTCAGAGCACAGGGTCGGCTATGATACAGCGCTCCGGGAGCAGAAAGGGTTAACGGTCTTGCTCAAGGACCCAACAGTGGTTGGCCTGCCAGGTGTTTCTGGTCTTCAGATCAGCAACTCAGCACCATAACCATTTGAGCCACCGCTGCCCCTTTAAACTGTGCACATGCATTTATAAGCTAACTAAAAGCAAAGAAAAGCAGGTAAAAACAAAAACTCCAAACAACACACTCCACAGTGATGCCAGTATTACTAGTCTTGTCACATGTCAAATAACCGGAGTCACAACCCTAATATAGTCTTCAGGGCACTTTTGTATATTGCTTTCGGATGACAGCATCTGCAATATTCCATAAATGTAAATTCTGAGCATTACTTCCTGCTTTTCCTTCTATTTTTGTATCAACTTTCACACCTATACTATACTGTACAACATACTACATACATAACCTACCATGTTTCCATGCACATGCATCTTTATATCTTTTCAAAATGTTGTTTATGATTCATTAGTGGACTGCGTTAACCACTTAGTAGAAAAGCCACACTGGTCTGCATATATTTGTACAGATGTTACGACTGGCTAGTGTCTTTCTTATTAAGAGGGGTAAAATATACCAGTCTTTTCACCCAAAATCTGCATATTGTAACTCGCAACATGTTTTTTAACAATACATAGCAAATATGAAGGGTTAGATAAAATCAGTCCTGCAGACAGGGGCACACTATTAAACATTTTCACAAGAAAACAGAGGAAGAAAAATATTGTGTTAATTGCCTAAAACAATTTTATACTTGGTTACACACACTATATAATATTTTACAAAATCTTCACTAGCAATCAATAGCAAGAATTATTTATGACCTTTAAAATTCCTGTTGTCCTTGTTAAAAAAAAAACCCAGTTACATCAGGAAGACAAAATCTCCTGAATTTTCATGATTACTTTTATTGTAATTAATTATTGTATTGTTTATTTATTGTAATTGTTAACTGGCTAGTAGTAAATAGTGGTACAATTTAATAAATATTAATTGTTCCTAATACTGACTAATAGTTATTTAAAGTCAAATTATCACTTATGTTGTTGAAGCATTTTAACTAATATAAGCATTGGCAGGTCATCGGCAAGTATTTGGAACAGATGGATTAGAAGAGCTTGTTGCATAGAATGTCTTATTAGCTGTAAGGGAATGACATTAGGAAAAGGAGGTCAGAGACATTTATTCTGTTCTAGATCAGGGAATGTGAAACAGCTGCAAAGTGATTAAAATGTCAGCCGGGTTAATAAAATAAAATAAAAATCCCAGACCAAAGGTAGAAGACAGGATTTAACATGCCTTTTAAATCTTCTCCTAAATCAGAGGACACAATGTCTAAAACCAACAGAAGGTTTGCATATTAATAGTGCAAAAAGACTCTCAAGGACAATTTAGGACTTCATATTTGGAAATCTCTCAGGTGGTTTTCATAGCTGAATAAAAGTCAGCTAGGCAGGTGTTAAAATTTTCATGATTTATCATTTTTCCACTTGCTTAAGCTCAGCTGATAGACTGACTGGCTTTACTGAAGCATGTCTGGACTTTATGGATCTGGATCATCCAAATCTCCAAAGAATTAGGAATAAATAGGCACAAGAAAGCAAATAAAAATTTCTTTCAAATTATTTAGACCCTAAATGGAGACTAAGAGATTTCTATGGGACAATAAATAAAAAAAAAGTCCCCATCATTAAAGCTCATCCAGTAAAATAAAAGCAAAGAAGTTTCCTCTAAACAATTGACTAAAAACAACTGTCTACAGTCTGATAAAATATTACCTCAATTTCTTCAGCAGTAAACACAAGATAAATGACCCTGCATATGGGTAGGACTATTAATATAACTGAAGAAAATTAAATTGAGCTGGATAAAATTAAATAGAAGGTGGTAGCACAGTGTTGAATTGCCAACCGCAATATTGTGGGTTAGATTCCCAGCACCACCTAGTTATCACTGCTGGGCCCCTGAGCAAGGCCCTTCATCCCCAATGGTTCAGTCGGATAAAAGAGATAAATGTATGCATATTATTGTAGAAATCTCGATCTCTCTCTCTCTTTCCCAATCTTTGTGTGTTAGAAATCAATGAATTACTTCCATCCATAGTTCCTCCCATGGTACCCTGGGGTGGTCTCAGGATTTCTTTAGATTTAAACACTGATTTGATTACAGTTTCTGAAATAAATGCACCAGATTTTTTTTTTAGATTTAATTATTTCACATTTAATCTTTATTACTGAAAAGCTCGGTATAGACTAGATGATAAGTTGCTCTGCAACCTGTTACAGTGATTGGAAAATAAAAGTCTAGCCAAAGACAGAATGAAAGTAATTCATCTAGGTTTGAGAGCCTTTCAGCAACCTTCTGACAAATCTTTGTGGAACTCGATTGGCTGGGGACCAAAGGGATGTTTTGACTGGTTGGACTGGTTAAGGGACTCTTTTATGATGTTAATAAAAGGCAATAACATTAAGTCAAACGTGGTAATGTTAAAAAAGAGACTTTGATTGTTTAAAAATCTGCCATCTTTAAAACTGCTCTGTGTTTATTGACGCCCGAGTAAGTGTGTATTAACCAGAGCACATGGGGAAACTTAGCATCTACATAAATTAAACAACCAACTTTGATTATTTGTTTTTGAAAGACGTACCAAAAATGACTTATTGGATATACCATATTCAGATCAGGAAAATAAAACACATCACACATGTATACCAAAGTATATTTAAACTCTGAAAGCTTTTTTGATTACGTCCATAACGTTTTCAGTGTTTCCAGAATAGCCATTCTTTTCACCAGTAATAACTTTTTTTTTTTAAACCGCCCTCTTTCAACACCGCTATTTGCTATTACTATTGCCATTACTACCCCAGCAGAGGTCAATAAAAACAGAACATAAATGTCACTGCTCAGCTTCCACAACCATGCATGTTGAAAAAAAGACAGTTATTTTATCCCGGAAACTGGAAGGATTCAGCTGTTAAAGACAGAAATGACTTTGAAATGAGATTGAATGGGACCTCCCATAACTTTAATACAAGGTGTTTTTCACACTTTTATGGATTTCATTTAATATTTGTAAGAGTTGCTACTAAATATTTACAATAAAATATAAATGTAGGCATAGACAGAACAAGAATGTTGGACTAAATGAGCCTCACACACACACACACACACACACTAATATTTAGTTGGAATGCCTTTGGTTTTGATTACAGCACGCATTCGCTGTGGCATTGTTTAACTCATGCAATGTCACAATATTTATTCCTATCCAGAGTTTAATACGTTTTTTCACCAAGATCTTGCATTGATGATAGATAGATACAACCTTATTGTCATTGCAAGGTACAAGTACATAACAACGCAATGCTGTTTAGCATATACCAGAAGTGCAAACAGTAGAACTGTGCAAATGCAGATAACTATGCAAGTATGTACAACAAGTAACGTGTAGTAATGCATTGTGCAAAAGTGTGCATTGTGTACATTGTACGGACGTATATATGTTTATAGACAAAGTGTGCTAAACATGATAATGTGCATTTAAATAAACTATTTTATACAAAGAAAAAAAAAATCTAGATTGAGGCAAAACTGTTTGTGGTGAGGTGTAGTGAGACATGAGTGTCCTAGCGGTGTACAGGACGAATCCTGGCATTGTCATCTTATAATATGCCTCTGCCAAACTCTATTGATGAAATATCCTGACCATGCAATAAATTCAGGCAGTCAGCTGACCTCATTGTTTGGGCACATAACCCCAGATCATAGCACAGCTCCCTCAGGCTTGTACGGAAGGCACTAGGCATGATGAGTGCATCACTTTATCCACCTCTTTTCTTACCCTGATGCACAAATCACTCTGGCACAGGGTAAATACAGACTAATTAGACCACATGACCTTCTTCCATTGCTCCAGAGTCAGATCTTTATGCTACCTAGCAAATTGAAGCTTTTTTTAGCTTTAGCTTCACTGAGAAGTGGTCTTTTTAAGGCTGCACAGCTGTTTAGTCCTTTTGCATTGTGTGTGTGTGGAAATGCTTTTACCTTTACTATTAAACATAGCCTTGAGTTCTACTGTTGTTTCTTTACGAGTTGATTTCGCCAAACGTTTAAGTGATCACAATCATTTCCGACCACATTTCTCAATCGAAGATGATGGTTTCCCATTATCCTTTTAGTTTGTAATAATTGTTGGACAGTTCTAAAACCAATTTTAGTAGTTTTAACAATCTCCTCAGATGTTTTCTTTGCTTGATGCATGCGAATAATTTGACCCTTCTGAAACAGATTAACATCTTTTCCACTATGCGACAGGACGTGTCTTCTGACAAGAAATGACAAGCTGAAACATAATCATCCATGCAGTAATTGTACAGTAGGAGGCTCTTACCTATTTGCTTAGTAAAATCTATGTGGTGACCTGTTTTGGATGGGCAACAAATAAATGATAAGAAAAATATCAATATGTTTGCCCTGTTAAGTCAGCGGTAAAAGAATGTGTAGTTAATAAATATCAGCAACATTCTTATACTGTCTTAAAACACTTGGGAGTTTAGTTTGAGTTAGTAAAGTTTAATAAGTACATAGATCTTGGGTTTTTATTCTGGGGGATGCAAGAATTCATCTATCTTTAATTCACTTCATGTTTGTAAAAGTAAATATTATAAACTTCAGTAGTCATAGAATATAAATACAATTAAAGCAATACAGTTAAAAAAAAACTAATTACTTATGTCTAATTTGTTTTGACAGCTAAGAAAGTTTAATATAAAGGAACCTGGCAGGCTGTTCAGTAGACATTGTTGTTATAGTTCAGTTTAATAAGCCAAGGAATAGAAAGAAGACATACTGTAATTAATGCTACCAAGAGCTTTTAATCACAGCCGATGTTTAGGTATGATAATGTGGTAACATCCCTGACTAAGCTAAACTTTTTAAAGTACTGAATATAATAGTTATGTGTAAAAGTTTGTATGTTTGCCCACTGACAAAGAAATGATAAGCTTATATTTTTATTATTTGAAAGATTTTTGGCTCCCAGAGTCTTTTAAAGGTAGCGCTTCTTATCTCAGGTCGTTACCTGTATAAAAAATACCTGTCCACAAAAGCATTTAATCAATCACAAATTCTCTACCATGGCCAAGACCATCTTAAAAGATGTCCAGGGATGTTGTTGGTAGTTTTTCTTCAACCCTCAAAATTCTTCACTGTTCAATGTTTAATAGTCTTTTGTGATTGTTGCTTGTCAGACTGTATGAACATAATCCCTTTTTCACGCTGTGAGAGCTCAGTTGTCATAATGTCACACTGGACGACAGGAAAACCTGATTGGAAGCACCAACCAAATTGGCTGTCTGTGTACATGTCAAACTATTGTTCAAAGACAACAGATGTAAGTATAGGATTATAGGAACCTTTAAGGATTTCTAAGTTTGTCTCAGACAACCAAATGGTGGTCAATATTGTATACATATCTGTGTAAAAACAGTGTACATAGAATCAAACAGAAAAACCTTTCTAAAGCATTTAAAAAGGGATCAGTCAGCAATAAAAACCAGTGGCTAGAAGTTTAAACCAGAGCAATGGAGCAGTGCACTCTGGGTGGTAGGTGAAAGATAACCCTTTTGCCCAGTCACAGGGGCGCTAACTAATTGCAGGTGTCTGTGAGATGATGTATGTATATGTAAGAGGGCAGATCACACTTTTCCTCTACTTTTGCAGCAGTTTGATGACATACATCACCTCACAGACACCTTGGAGATGGGATATAAAGCTAGTAATAAATTTACATTTTATTTAAATTGCATTTTACAGTACAGCTTTGTCTCATTTAGTTTTGTGAAATAATGCTATATTTAAAACACCTAAAATACCAAGTGTCTTGATTAACCTCACCAAAAAAACTACTCAAAATGCCACATTTCCAGACTCACCATCTGCAAAAAATTTTCTGTGGGTCAGTAAAAAACCTGTTCAGAAGTCGCACAAGCTTTAGACATATGTTTCTAAAATCAGTGTTTTCACTCAAAAGGTGCCGAGCATTAACTCCCAAAATACTAGAAAAAAATATATCTCTAAAACATTGTGAACCATCACTAAAAGTACCATTGTTACTTGTTTACTGGTTAAGTCCAATGCTCTGTTTTTCTGGGTTTTCATTTGTTGTACCATAATTACCAAGGTTATCCTATAAATTAAAGCTTCCTTTTTTTACTTGCTATATATATATATTATATATATATATACTTCTGGAAATGATTTTCACTAGATCTTGGAGTGTGGCTATGGGGATTTACTTTTTCAGCCACAAAATGGTTACCGAGATCAAACGGTAATGTTGGGTGAGGTAAAGTGATCAGAGATCAGTGTTCCTCTAAAAGGTTTTCAGTGAGGTTAAGGTCAGGGCAGTTCTTCCATTCCATTCCATCCATAGCACATGAAGAGTGTCTTCCTGGAACAATGTTCGGGCAATCTTAATTCAACAGCATAAAGAGACAACTGTGTAAACAGCCGTCATCTGTCTTTAAAATACAGACTGGTGTCCCACAAGACTCAGTTTTTGGTCCTCTCCTTTTATTCCACTATTATTTACTCACATGTAATATAAAACAACCATGCTTTCACCTTTACTTCCACAGACACCACAGCATCTGCCCTGGATATCAGCAATGCAAGCACACATATCATCGTCAACGGCAGCTTATCAGCTGAAACCGGGACTCCTAACGCTGATCTTTTGACCACTGTTTGCAACCTAAGGGTAATCATGGACAATCAATTGCCTTTTGCTAACTTGACATGATCCTGCGTGTTTATCCTCTACACAGAATTTGACCATTTTTGTCCACTAGGCTGCTTATGGATTCTCTTTTAATGTCTAAGCTATGTCTGCTAAATGCTGTAAATGTAAACTAGACTAATGCAACTCACTGCTGAGCTCCCTCCACTGGCTTCCACTATCTGCACGCATCAGATTCAAAACACTGATGCTTCCCTACAAAGCCAACAGAGCAGCGCTTACTTATTTTGATGCACGAATCACTCCTCGCAACAAGCACCTCTTGACTGATTCCACTATCCCCATTAGATGCAAGGTACATCTGCAAGGCTTTTCCTGTTCTGGCACCAAGATGGTGAAATAGACTTTCCATCAGTGGAAGAATAGTTAAGGCAAAGGTCGTTTTTAAGAGATAATTGAAGAGCCACCTTCCTCTCAAATACTCAGCACTTGGCATTTAAAATCTTTAAAATAAAAATCTTTATCTATGCTGCTGTTCTCAACAGTTGTGTGGGTTGTTACACTGTTTTTGTAATCTAGTGTATCAGTATTGACCTGTTCAATGATGACACTCAAAGCACTTTTGTACGATGCTCTGGATAAGGGCATCCGCTATATGAAATGTAAAATGTTATTTGGCCTGCACAATTCTTTTGTATTATTTTTTCAATCGATATGCAGATTCTTTTTTTCAACACCTAAACCAGAGGACGAAGAACAATAAAAAATTTTTTTATAGATATAAAAGATAAAACAAACTGACTAATGTGTATAGAATAGTTTAAAGGGCAGCAAAAAGAGCCTATGATAGAAAATCAGACAAAAATAGAGAGGAAGAGGGAAAAAGAAAGCTAGAAAATAAAAAGCAAGTGAGATAATGATACTTGGAAGAGATCTTTTATAGAAGCGGTCAGATAAAAATAATCCCCAACTGAAATGTGGTGAAAGAGTCACTGGGGCTTGGGAAGGAGCTTCGTGCCGCAGGAATGGCCATATTCTCTCAAAAGGTATTATTAATCTGCCTTTATGTGGCAGATGCAGCAGCAAGGCAGCCTTAAAGCAAGGCTCAGATCCTTAAGTGAAAACCTCCAGACAGAAAAGTGCTCTTTCACTGCCTGTAACATTATTTATGCCAGCCTTTTATGACAATACAACAGTAAATTATTTGCTATGTACTTACAAATACGCAAAGATTTCATCTGCCAAAAGGACAAATAAAAAAAATAAAAAAAGCACATTGTGCATTAATTCCTCAGACACTTTCAGGATTAGATTGTAAATGATACCGTATATAGAAAAAGCTAATGTTACAGTCGTAACATTTTATACAAACCTTAACCAAAGAATTTAAAACTTCTGTTTAAAAACCTAACGATGCTGTTTGGGCTTTTGCTCAGTGGGAACTCCTGTAACTGCACATCAAAATTCCTATAAACAAAAAAAAACTCAGAACAACAAGAATGTGCAATTTTGTACACTTGACAAAACAAGTCGGTATGTACAATAAATGTTCTGCAAAAAAGCAATTACCATTTTTTATTCTTCATGTCTCTAGTCATTGTCATCTCTTCCTACAAAAGGTTCTCTAAACACCAGGGGGATAGGGATGGAGCCTTGACTAACTGCTCAGCCTTTGAAGGGAACTTCAGCAGAGTGTATTATAGGTCTTACAGCTGGCCTCAGTATTAAATTATTACCTATAGGACCTTACATTAAGTACAGTACATTCATCCTGGAGGTCCCTGTGAACTACTGGGAGGCGTAATAAAGAATATACTGATAAATTTATCACAGAGACTATTGTAATATGTAAGTTTTTTTGTATTTTTTTTATTAATTAATATACTGTATCTATACAGTGGGGGAAGTGGTAGTGCAGTGGTTAAGGTGTTGAGTTGCTAATCGGAAGATCGGGGTTTGAATCCCAGCACCACCAAGTTGCTGGGATTCGCTAAGGCTCACCACTGCTGCTGGGCCCCTGAGCAAGGCCCTTAACCCCCAATTGCTCGGTTGTATTAAAGAGCTGAATGTAAGTCGCTCCTGATAAAGGCGTCTACCAAATGCTGTAAATGTAAATGCTTAAAACACACAAACGTCTGCATAAAACAATAGGTTATTATACCATATATAAACTTATATTTAAAACTCATCCCAACCCGTCCAGCTCCATAAGTACCAAAGGCTTTTTTTTAAAAATACAGGTCCTCAATGAAAATTTTAAACATGAGTGTGTGTGGTTTTTTTTTCTATAATATTCTGTCCAAGCTAAAAAACACTGCACTGCTTTTAAAGTAACACTCATAATACTGTCATTCCTATCATGCTGCACATTTACAGAACACATTTGCAGCCTGACATTGCAATTTGTTTGAAGGGCAAGAAGGAGACAGGTGTTATCTCTCTAACACATGAGTACAGAGGGATTTGAGGAATAAGAGAGAAAGAAAGTGAAAATACCATGAGCGGTTTTCCTGTGTGCAGGCCAGCATGTTGGTTCTCCAATGCCCAGTAAATTATTATCCAGTCAAGCAGAAAGGAGGCACGGGATTTGGATGAGAGCATCACCTGTCTCTGCCTATATCCCCAAAGCCAGGCATAAATGAAGTGGACAACTGCCTGTTTATTCTCCTTGCACCAGCACCCATAGTGAGGTCAACGGGTGACTACTTCCTGCTTTTATCAGGAAGCTTTCAGCTGAGCTCTTCGCCTGCTTCTTGGATTAATCACAAGTCCTCACAGAAATACCTTTTTTTAAAAAAAAAAAAAAAAAAAAGAGTAGACTTTTCCTTTACACAGCTAGTCTCTGTGCACTACACAGCAAATACACATTAACGGCGCTTTTAATGCTTTAGGGATAAATAATACTTTGTATAAATAAAAGCACAGTGTTCAATTTATTGAATAAACCAGAGCAGAAAACCCAAAAGGGCAAAGCAATAATCAGAAGCAGAAAACAGGCAATGATTTACAAGATCTGATGTTGGACAAAATCTAGTATTAAGTAGGTTGGAAAGTAGTAAGAAAATATACATAAAAGTATAGAGAGTATTGTCACAGACATGCCAGGCTTACCCACGTTCCGCAGAGTTCTAAGCATGCACACGTTTCTAATTACCCACTCTTATCTTAATTATCACACTTCCTCACATTATTTAATCAGCTCACTCAATCTGGTTTCTTGTCTGGTCTAACCGATGGACTCAATTCCAAGTCGCTTAGTTCCTGAGTTCCCAAGGTTTTTCCTCAGGTTGATCAGACTTCAGAAACTCTAAAAAGTTTCAGCCTCTAGAGATTCCCTGAGTATTTCAGTGGCATCCAGATTCTATAGATTCCCTGAGTATTCCAGTGGAATCCAGACTCTAATGATTCCCTGAGTATTCCAGTGGAATCCAGACTCTAGTGATTCCCTGAGTATTCCAGTGGAATCCAGACTCTAGTGATTCCCTGAGTATTCCAGTGGAATCCAGACTCTAGTGATTCCCTGAGTATTCCAGTGGAATCCAGACTCTAATGATTCCCTGAGTATTCCAGTGGCTCTAAATTCTAGTCATATTCATAGGATTTGTGCTCTTCAAATTCTTTGTTTTTCTAAAAAGAGTTCAGTTATTTCTCCTGTTGACTAAATTGGTCTGTTTGGTTCTAACACCTGTTTCCTAAGCCTACTTCCTGTTACAAGTATAGAGGGTTGTACACAATTAAAAGGGAAAAATAAAGAATAAATGGGTTTTTTTTATTTTATTTTGGCTGTCACAGTTATTCGTGTCAAGTTATTAGGGGCTGATATTTTATTACAATAGTGAATCAGTGGCTTATTTTAGGAAATATATGATTTAATTGTTATTTATTATTAGACTCCCTGTTGACTTTTTATTACATGATGTTCTAGGCACCATCACACCACATTTTTTGTACAATAACTGTGACTTGTACACCTCTGTAAAGATGTATCAGTGTATATATGTTATCAGGTAGAATCCAACCAATCAAATCAAAGAAATTTCGTTTTTTGTGCTACAGACAAATGAATTGAATAGCAATGTTGTAAAAACATTTATGCAAATGAGCAGCATTTACAGTTAAATTTGTTTAAACATGATTAGACAGCTGACGAAAACCATTTCTGTGTAAATATATTCATGTATTTTAACGCCGATATTGAACTCAAAGTGTTCATAGTTAAACACAATTGATTATTTTATTATACATGATGAAGTCAACCAGAATAAAGCAGTTGTTACTTTTTTCAAAAACAAAACGGTTGTTACTATTTATAAAAATTTAATGACAAAAAAAAAGGTGAAAACATGGACACCGACAGATGCTGTCATACAAAATTCAGTTGGAAATCTCCATAGGGCTTAAAATGACAGGTATCTTAAACACATTTCTGTCAAGCCGGTAAACAAAGGTTCATTTTTAATCTCCAAACTTTGTGGTTTTTAGCTCCTGTCAGAATTCCAGCTAAAGTATGACACTCTGGCTAAACCTTAATGAATAATACATTAGTTATTTAAATGTGTGGCGGTTATAATGAACACCACTTCTCTACAGTATCTGCCCACACACTTGTGCGTATGGCTTAATAACAAACACAACACTCCTCCTGCTAAAGTGGAGCCAGTCGGACTTCAAAGGCTGCCATATTGTGTTAAATGGCACTGGATAATTTATATGAAGGTACATGACATGAGGTAAGTTTGACATGCATTTACACAAAAAACAGCGTGTAAATATTTGTTCACTTCATATTTGACCAGTGCAAATATTTTCTTTTATATCTGATCATGAAAGTTAATACTGCTTTACTATTTTGACAAAGGTTTTGGGAAATGATAGTGCAGTTGTTAAGTTGTTGGACTATCAACTTGAAGACCAAGGTTCGATTTCCAGCACCACCAAGCCACCACTGCTGGGCCCCTGAGCAAGGCCTTTACCCCCCCCAATTGCTCAGTTGAACAACAGGGAAAAACGTAAGTCGCTCTGAATAAGAGTGTCTGCCAAATGCTGCAAATGTTAATGTGTTTGATTGGTGGATTGGTGGTTAAGGTGTTGAACTGATACCAGAAAGACAGGGGTTTAATTTCCAGAACCACCAAACTCCGACTGCTGGGCTCCTGAGCAAGGCCCTTAACCCCTAATTGCTCAGTTGGATAAAACAGATAAATGTAAGTTGTAATTTTATATTTATCAGAATTTAAAATTACACATTAAGCACAACACATGACATATAAGAGTATTTTTGATTTTGATGTAAATAATTTAATAATTTTAAAGCATATATTTTGGCTTTAAATAGACATGTTTTTTATAAAGTAAGACAAGTCATTTTGTCACAGGCTTTAGAAAAAAAAAAGTTTGCTTAGAGCAAGACTGCAGTATGGCGTCCTGTGTGTTTTATTTATATAAATCTTTTATTACATCAAAATAAAAGTAGACCTTTTACGGATTGGAATGATGCATTTCTTTAATTTGTATGACCGTAAACAAAAGAAGTATGCAGGTAATATTTACTGTTAAAAGGAAAAAAAGTGAGCTGGAGGTGGCGGCGCCTCTGTGAACCTCAGGAGGTTAAACAGATAAACAAATAAAAAAACAGATGAGATGAAAAAATATTCCCTAATCAACAATCCAAAGCCATAACAATCTGATCTACCACTGTCTCTATTGCTCTATTCCACTAGCTTTTAGAGCCTGGTTTTAAGGTTTTTTTTGCCGAATAAGCCACAATAGTACATCATCTGTGCGCTGCTAAGTTTGTGCTAATAATTACACTTATGGACGTCCTGTCAAGGTGTCGACAAATTTTTGTAATCATTAATAGAGGTCAAGGGAATTATTGGTTTTGTCTTTTCATCAGAGAACTGGAACCCTCAGTTATTGTTAAAAACTTGACATTTTAAATAAACATCATGATACATGTTTTTCATATCAATATAAAGTAAGTAAATTGTTGACTAGCTGTTGTATTAGAAGAGAAAGTATAGTTGTAGGTTTACCGACAAGGCTGACAATTTTGCCGGCACCTCAAGCGGTTAAAATAATTTTGACAAAAACACACAAGTCCAACCCAAATGTTTAATGTCATGATTACTACCATTAATTTGCATTAGTTCATATCCCGCTGGTCGCATTTGTTAGCCAGCAAAATAGTATATATTTAAAGCCTGTGACTAAAGAGAGCAAATCGCATGCAGTTCATCCAGTCGTCTGAAACAGACATCAAAAACGCAGCCGATTTCTTACTTTCTATTTTCACAAATGTTTTAAATAGGTATTAATCAAGTGTCCTAAAAGAGAAATATATGTAGTGTGAAACTACACTTATTTATATAAATCTTATTCAATACCCTGGCATTTCTGGTGTTTTATTTATAACTTTAACTAAAGTTAATAATGCGTCAGATATAATGTTTACTGTTTGTTTGGTAATTTTAATATTTATTTTTATTATTTTCTGAATGTTTTTGTGTAAAAACTCAGTCTTATATACTGTTACAGTCATCGGCAAGATATACCTAGATATTGGTATCGATAAAATCTAATATCGGTCGACATCTAGTTATAAAACTTAGGCTTTTGATGTAATAATATTTTTACCACCTTGTTTGTTCAGATATGCAGAGCACAAAAGTGTTTTCTTAAATATGTCTAACGCTTTCATTAGCACTCATTAGCAATCCTGCATTAGGATTGCTTAAGGGCCTTACGTTATGATGTCTGTATATTGTATTGTATTGATGTTGTCTCTGGTCATCTAGTCTGTGCGCTGTCATGCTGTCATGGGTTCAAGCATTAGGGAATTCGCAGCTAGGGTGGGATGGACTGGACACGTTTATTGCTATCAGGCTAAAGTTAGCATTTTTCTTTTAAAGTTAGCATTTATAGCTTAAATGATCTATTTAGAATGTATTTAGTGATGAAATGGTTCACTGATAAACTCTAATGTTCAAACTGAACTGACTCACTAAAAAAAAAAAAAAAATTCACCCCACAACCCGGCAGTGTAGCCCGCTTAAGAAATAAACATCTCCGGGGTCTCTGGTTTGATCCTAAGCTCTCTTTGTTGTGCAGTGTTTCACATGTTCATTGTGGATTTGTAAAGTTTCCCAGCTTTTTTTGGCTTTCCTGCATCTCCATTCTATGCCAGTGGAATTTAAACTCCAAGTGTAAATGTGTGTGTTTCTGGTGAATGGACTGGTTAATTACTGTTTTGTCTCCAGCACATAATTCATTTAATACTCTGTGTTTAACAATACATTAGAAGCGAGCACAACTAACTACACATGTTTTTTTGATTAAGATTGCTATCCTAATGAGTTTTAATTCACGTTCATTAAAGGAAAACCAGGATGAAAAGCAGTTATTATAGGTATTTTGCTTCTCAAAGACATTTTGGTTTCTATTCCTTATATATTGTTAATAAATAAAATCATGACTGATAGAACAGATTTTTTGATATAGGTAGTATATTTTAAGGACCTTTCAGTGCCTGTAGGGTATCCTATGAAAGGTTTTTTTTTTTTTGGTAATCTTCTTATTAAACTCGCTTTCAATCAAAATCCAAATGGTCTCTATTGGCAAGCACAAAACATTTAGTTAAAAACAATAGGCATGTGTCAGCAGTATACGCCAAAAAGATACTATGAACAAGCTGCGTGTCCTGAACACTGATAACGGGAGAATATCGCCTAACTAATGACTACGCATACACATATGGTCGCACATCTTTTGCCTAAAAATATCTGTGGGTGTACTTTCCCTCGACACAGAGCTGGACCCATTGTTGACAGAAATCTCCATTGAAACTTTCAATAAACCTCTTCTTTAATTTATTTTACTCCTGGTTTGTCCATGTTGTTCTGTTCTCAGCCTGAGTTTTATCTTCCTCTTAGAACGAATTTCCCCGACATTCCTGGCACCCCAGATAGGACTTCAATTCTGACGACTAGTCTTGGGGATTTCTTCATATTGGCAGTGCGTACAAACTGCCCAGAGGCACGTTTCTTTGTCCAACCACAGAATTGGCTACTGGTGGAAGGAGATCAGTGGAATCACCGTGACCTGTCCAGGGTGTACCCCTCCTGTCTTTCTGTCGCCCTTTCAAAGACGGCTGGGATAGACTCCAGCAGATCCCTGTGACCCAGAATTAGGAAATAAGTGGGTATAGAAAATGAATGAATGAACTGTACTATACTTTTAATATGCAGCATTGGGCCACTGCTAAATTTTTATAGTTTATAATATGTAGGTGCATTATTAAAGTTTGAGTTTTTTGTTAATGTATGGCCTAGAGAGGCGGGATTAATGTTTAATATTCAAAAAGATAGTTAGTAGTCTGTTGTTATTCCTGCACATTGTAAAGACCAGTGTGGTTTTTGTGCCAGGAGGTTTTAGCCATATCCTTACCCTATTTGTCAAATTGCACATGCTATTCACGCTATTTATTCAGGATATTAATGTACATAATCTGACAGTGTTCACTATATGCTCAGAGTCAATTTAAAAGACACGATGAAGACATTATATGGATCATGACTTTCCTAAAATTGTTTTACCAAAATAGGAGCTTCAATGTTGATGTTCCAATATTACATGGCCTCAAGCCATTTCTGCCTGACTTGGTCATTTTTTTTCCTATGTGCAGCTTGAAATTATTTGCTGGAACAAATAAGAAAATGATACTGGCAGAAAAAAAAAAGAGTTTAGATAAACAAGCTTGTAACTTCCCACTGCTCAGCCCTTCCAATCTGTTTGAGTTGCTTTAATGTGCAATATCAGTCTGTGGGTTTCTTGTTTCAGAGTAGTAACACAGTACACAGTGTTTCTAATTAACTTCAGATAAATATCAGTCCCCCCCTCACACACATACACACAATATTTCCAAGCAATGTGCCAGACCCTGAGGATTGCAGACGGTGAGGCGGATCGATGGAAGACAAACAGCTGTTGGACACCACGATTCCATTACCTCCCTACGGTGGATCAAAACATTGCCTGTGCCAGCAGTAAGCAAACCTGGCCAAACGATGTGCATTGGGGCAGTTGCAGATGAGCCACACCGCTGTGAGAACTCAACTCTATCTTGCTGGAAGCTAGATGAGAATGGGCCAGTGGTGACAGTTGAAACCAGAGGATACCGGTGCATGCCATTAGCTCTATTCAGCGGGCAACGAAGCGGTGATGTCATATAGCTACACCGGTACAGTGCCTGCTATCGTAATATATTTTTATTCCATCAGCTGCATATACATATTCTTCACCAATTGATAGATGATTAATATCTTTTTGATTTATTACATCGGTCTCTACAAGCTGGCTTCCATTTTTATTATTAGTATCTTTCATCCTCCTAAAGCCGGACTTACCGTGTGCGAGTTTGGCCATGATTTGGTCAGCCAAGACAACCCGAAAAAATTGCTATAATACTTTGCTAAGATCTTTTATCTTTGGTTTAATATCCAAATAATAGCAAACACCAATAGGGACATCAAACCTGATAAGACAATTAATACAAACATCAAACAGTTTTGGGAATATGTCAAAACGAGTACAACAAGAAGAGAAGCTAATTACATTATGGAGGGTAAAGACGTCTTCAACATGTTGTCGCTGCTAGCTACTATTTAGCGAAAGAACATGCGTTATTAAACGCCTCACGGTTTGATTACCCAAAACTCCGGACGAGTCTTTTTATATGCGTCAGTTTCTGACGCATCTTGACTTACGTACAGTCTGACATTATGACAACTAAGATCCTACAGTATGACACGTCCGTACATTCTGACAAACAACAATAACTGGCAGGGTGGCTCAAATGGTTAAGGTGCTAAGTTGTTAATCTGAAGACCAGAAACACCTGGGTTCAAGCCCCACCACTGGCAAGTCAACCACTGTTGGGTCCCTTAGCAAGACCCTTAACCCTTTCTGCTCCAGGGGCGCTGTATCATAGCTGACCCTGCGCTCTGACCCCAACTTACTAAGATGGGATATGTGAAAAATGCATTTCATTGGCTCTGTATGTGTACCTTGCACAATGAAGTTGAATATTATTATAACTAAATCACTGAAAAATTTACACAAAACAAGAAACTGCATGAATGGGATGTGATTTTTATTAATAATGAGTCCGTGCTTCACTTGGTTTTTTTGTGTTTTTTTTATGATGAAGTTTTAGCTTAATTATTGCTGATTTCTGCAGTCAACACATCGGGGTGCTGCTTATCAGCACTGATTTGTGTTTAAATCATCCTCATTTGTACCTTTAACCATACTAGTATCAAACAAAAGACATCTAATTAAACGTTAAAGTTAAAGTTGCATATATAAATATAATTATTGCAAATGTGACATTTGATAGCCCTTGTTACACATCCTTATGTAACTCACAGAAGCTATCTTTTAGAAGGCTTCACACCTTCTGACTCAGACAATATGCACTGGGTATGTTCTTCTTTTTCTTCCTCTTCTTTTTATTATTATTACAATCATTATAAGTTATTGCTGAAAGAATGTAGATGTCACGGTACACTAATATACTCACTCCATAATTTCAGCACTCCACACGTATTAGTCTGTATCCAGCCCAGTTGGTAGATCAGCACAGAGTCAGAGACAGTTTCCCAGTGATGACCTTGTCTTCTAGACCGTCGTTCAGACAAGACCACAGAAAGTTTACAACCGAGTCTGGTTTCTCCCAAGGTTTTTTTTCTCCATTTTTTCACCAATGTAATTTTGTTTTCTTGCCTCTGTTGCCTCTGGCTTGCTTAGTTGGGGACTTTTAAATCACATTTATAAAAAAAACTAAACCGAGTGTTTTAGTGAGCGTTTACTATTTTCTTATTTCATTTGATTTTGTAAAGCTGCTTTCTCTTGTTAAAAAGTGCTATATAAATAAAGGTGACTTGATTTGACTTGACTTGACTAAAAGTCTTGCCTGCCACTAGTTTCATAATCAAACTTACTCCTCTATTTAAGTGCACGCCTCACCCTCAGTCAGGGGCTGGTCTCGCTGAGTATATACCGGATTCTCTTAAATGTTTCCAAAGCGCCTTTGCTATGTGGCTAATATTACCTCTTCTCCCTACCAGCTACCCGAATCTTGCTCTACGATGTCGACGTCCTCCATTCCTGTTTCCTCCACTCCTGGTCTGGTTAATCTCCTTATATCTTCTGATTCCTGAACTCCTGCTATACTCGCTAACTCTGCTACCTCTCTGGGTTTAACACATCTGCTTCTGGTATATCGTTACAGTAGGTACAACTTTACTGACTGAAGTCTATTCCAGCATTATTTTTTATATATATGAGGCTAGATAGACAATACAGTTAAAACATGTGCCAATCACATTCTAATAACATCAGTGAGGACATTTGCAATTATACTGTAACACAGGCAAAACCTCACAGTTAAAATCAGGAGCATATTCTGTAAAATCTAACTGCTAATTCTAACATCTGCTCTGACATCTGTAGATAAAACCTGGCTGTACGGATTCTTCAGTAAGCCAGTAGGTTATTATTTATAAGCTTAGAACATATCTTTAAAAAAAAACAGAATACTGTATCAAAAGATTTACTTGAAAGTTTGATCTATTATTGTTATATTGACAGCCCTGAAAAGTATTTTAATGTTGTAGTGTAGGATTGTGTGTAACAAATGAAATTTTAATTTCAGAAAAATGATTTGACTTTTATTTGATTATTATCAGTTAGCCTGAAAAGGATTTGGTTTTCACAGCCTATAGTAAGCTAATCAATATAACTAATCAAGATGCTCCATTTAATTGAAACTTACTACCCCAAATTACAGATCTTTGACTGTAACAAACAAACAAACAAGCAAAAAACAAAACAAAAAAAACAAACAAAAGGAACACACAATTCCTACTCAGTCAGTGAAAGTCCACTAAACAGACATTGGACCATTTCATTATAGCCTAGCGTTTGCTAAAGGCATTAAACATAGCACAGTGGCTTGGTGGTTAGCACTGCTGCCTCACAGAAAGAAGGCCTGGGTTTGATTCCCAGGCAGGGGCCTTTCTGTGTGGAGTTTGCATGTTCTCCCTGTGCTTGCGTGGGGTTACTCCATTTTTCTTTCCCTGGTTGTCCAAAAACATGTATGTTATGATTATAATTACCCATAGGTGTGTGTGTATGTTGCCAATGTCAGGTTAGCTTTTGCTAACAAAAGATAAACTGTTTATGTTTATTCCCCTATTAATAGCTAGCTATTTGATATTTAGCTAGAAGTGTATTTTAGCTAGTTAGCAATAATTAGCAGATTATATTGCCAACATTAGCCATCAGGATGCATATAGGGATCCATAGGATATAGATTCACCTCACGGTTTGTGCTGAGAATAGCAGTTAACAATGGGTTATTAAATGACGTTTTAGAAGATGTGCAATTTATGAATATTTCAGTATGAACCTTATACAATACCACCGGATCTAAATGATCAAATAAGTTAGCTCAATGTGTCCATATTGTGCATTTTCAATTCTTAGAATAACACTGTAATAGCAGTAGTAGCAGATAATTATATCCATATATACACTTAAGGCACTTTCAAAACGGCATACTATAGCAGTAAATGCAATGTCTGGTATGTTAGAAGAAATCCATTGTCTTGGTAAGATGTTTGTCCAGAATAAGAATAGCTTCGATTTGTCCTGGCAAATCACTAAAACTATACTACAGCAAAAAACCCCATAATTTTAAGTCAAAATCAGAACACTAGCTCTTTTAACCATTCAGGAAAATAAGTGGAAATGTGTCATATAATTTGTGCAAAAGGTCACCCTCACTATATCAAACATAAAACTATAAATGTTCCCCGTTAGGCTTTATTCTTGCAAGGATTAGTCTCAAATGGGTAAATGTTCCGTTCCAGCTGCTGACACAGCATAAACTTGGACCAAAGCTCTCCAACCCAATGCTCTTTGATGGGTTCAAACAAAGCAGACCACAGACCAGACCAGCTTTTAGCGAGAATTAAGCAGGCATGACATGGACGCCTGACTCCAGACTTGTGCAATAATGGGGCTTTTACCATTACCGTCCGGTGTCCAGCAGCACTCTGACCATGAACAGCCCAGATAAGAGCATAATTACACACTGACCAGGAAGAGAAATAGCTTCAAAGATGTCAATTGCATGGTTAGTTAGACCTTTAGTGGAAATGTTCCGCTGAATAATTCGACTACACGTTGTGTCCCTAAAAGGATTACTATGTGCATGCTTTTGCTACTGTCCTGAATAGAAAAAAAAAAACTGTGATTAGTCACCAGTCCCGCTCTTAAATGCGGATACCAATGATTCCAATTCAACAACTGCATCACGGTAATCTCAAATCATTAAATCATATTTGTTCCTCCACCACCGTCTTCTGCTTTAATCCCATCAAAATTAAGCATTAATGCTGTATATCTCAGTTCAGTCAGGTCTTAGGTCAAAAAGATAACAAATACTCAAATACTCGACTTTTACTGCCATGTTTAAAGTTTGCATTTGGTGTTGTTTTAATGGAAACAGCACCATCATTGGGGGCGACCCTTCTATTTTAAGAATAGAAGAGCATCAACTCTCCTACCCCCCTGAGAACAGAGAATGCAACCATACCAATTAAATGATGTTGTTTAAGTAGCAAATGAAAGGAGGGAAGAAGGTGGGTTGTAAGCTACCTTGTGTTTAAGTAATGTGTTTAAGTAATACACCCTGTTTGAGATTTTCCAATTGAGTGCTTAGGTCCGATCAGCTGATAAGGGTTAGGTTGCTTTTCCTCCAATCAGCTGATAGCAAGCTTGCCTACCAGGCCTGCCTGAACAGACGCAGATTTATGCAGATCAATTATAGTCTAGATGTCCCGAATTGCATGAAAGACGATCCCCAACACACTCAGAGTGTTTAACACATATGCGTATTAAGAATAAACAATAGAAGCTGCTCTGGTGCCTTTGGAGATTTTGGGGCTATGAGAATTAAGGACTGGGACATGCCATTCGTCATGGTGCCTGAGAGAGCAGCCTGGCACAGATCTGTTTCTTTATCTATGCAGATGATTACTGCTTCAGAAAAAAATAAGTTGGGATCAACTGTAATTATTTCTAATGTGCTTTAACAGAAAATAGACAAAAATCTCCAGTCATTCCTGCTGCCACTGATATAGGTGACAGTCTGATTAGGTGTGTGTGGTGTGTCAGGTGGCCAAGATGGGAGCAAGAGAACAAGCCTATTTGTTTGATTAGACAGAGAAACTGTAGCACAGCACAAAAACATGCTATTAAGAAAGCAGGGCTTTCAGGCTTTTACAAGAAAGGTGCTGCTTTAAAAAAATCACAGCTGAGACTCATTCTTATGCTTTACTTAGAAACCTGCCAATCCAGCCATATATGTGTGTGTGTGTGTGTGTGTGTGTGTGTGTGTGTGTGAGAGAAAGAAAGAAGGAAAAGAGAGAGATAGAGAAAGCAAGAAAAATAAGGAAGGAAGAAGAAAGAGAAAGGTCTGTGCATGAAATGCCTGGCATGGTCAACTTTACCCATTCATCACATCACAGCAAATATGGCAGGCTTTGATGCATGAGTGCTCCCGGTTGTGGTCGTGATTGCGAGGCTGTGTGTGGACATCAAATACAGAAATGTAAATGTCAAATGGTGCGACGAGAAGGGGCTTTGATCGCACCTGATTTTTAACATACTTTTGTGGAGGAAACTAGAGATTTATCATGTTCAACAGCCACAAACACACACATACACATGTGCTTTACGAATAATGTTCAGAGCAGTTGTATTGAGCTGTAGTTCCAAAAGAATTCTAACTTGATTAGTGAAATCATCAGAAAATTTCCAGCAATTCTTTCAAAGCAAATCCTTAGTAGAGGGAAGGAAGGAAGGAAAAAGAGAAGGAAGGAAAAAAGTGTGGAGAAGAAAAGGAAAGGAAAGAAAGAAAGAAAGAAAGAAAGAAAGAAATGAAGGAAGGAAGGAGAAAAGAAAGGGATAGGTAAGTTGTGATAGATAGATAGATAGATAGATAGATAGATAGATAGATAGATAGATGCATCTTTCAGAATTAAGCAAAGGTACTTACATGGTAGAAAGCTATGGCCTCTCGGTCCAGGGCGCGGCTCACTGCAACCTCTCCTGTCAGTTTGTTAATGCTGAACACACCTTTCGGATCCTGATCTGCCCCTTTTCCCGTCAGCCGGAAAATGTGGTCGTCCTTCATATCAGATGAGATCACCTGCAGCATCGATATGTACGTAATTATCAGTTATACAACAGCAAAAAGAGCAACAATAACAAGGAAGTAGAATTCAATAAAACTCAATCATTAAGTGTAGGAAAGAAGGAATTATTCGCTCTCATCATTTTAACAGAACAAATCAGTCATTATACAGCCATTTTGCTATATTGTGTGCACAACGACACTAATATGGTTTTAATAAGATGGCTAAACACTGCATTTACTCCTGCAGCACACAGGGTGTCAATGCAAATATATTGATAGTATGTGACCTTTGGTACTCACATGTGACTGGGAAGGTCAGAGACACGTTCCATGCGGGTCGAGGGTACAGCAGGTTACAAAAAGAAAGAACAAACATATTAAACAAAGTAAAAATACTGCTTTCAATAATAAACACACAACATATGAAATATAAATAAAGTGTTTATATCACAGCTCTGTTAAAATCTTCATCCTTTAACATTCAATTGTCAGTAATTAAGTAGATTTAAAAAATAAGATTGTATTATCAGTGATACTTTATTATAGCTAGAATCAGCTGTATTATCATTCTTTTACAACTTCTTAACTGTTACAAAGCCCTGAAACCAGAATATTTCTCTTTCTGCAGAAATATCTCCTTAAAAACACTTCACTCCACCATCAACAATAATTTTTTATTGATATATTCATAATACGTGGCTTATTTTAATACAGAACAGTTTCTGTAGTAACAGCTTGTGGGATCAGATGGTCTTAAATATCTAACAGTAAAAACAAACAACTTAAAACAGTATTTACAGAATTTACAGTGCTTACAGGTTGTACAGACTTGAATTCTTAGTTACGTTTCACTTTAAAGTTAAAATTAAAGGTTCTGCTTCATGTTTTGTAATTCTTCGCAATTATAGATAGCTGGGATGGGAATTATAAGGTGGGGCTGGAAGTACATAGGTAAAGGTAGATTGGTGGCATGATTGGTTGGGTAATACTTCCACCCCAGCCCTCCAACTTACCCTATTTCCCCTTAACCATCCCAATCGCCCCCTTCCCCTCAGTGATAACTGTTAATGTCAGACACACTACTATTTTATTGCACTTTTATGTTGGCTGAAGCGACTATTTAAATGCATTACTTTTGATGTAATGACTGTAGGCTGGTAGTAGATTTGTTGCAGTACCCACACACTCATTCTACCACTGCACAGTCCATTAAACTAGTCAATTACAAAAAGTGGAAAAATTCTATTTTACAGACAAAACGAAGGAAAATGATTGTTTGTGTTACAGCACTTCAAGTTTTTTTCTTTATGTACATTATGCAGATCTTTTTTTTACTTTCAGTTTATCACGCTCAATTACGGACCCTGCAAACTTTCTTTTTATCCTGAAAAGAAAACACTCACTACCCATTTTTCTGGTGAGGGAATAAAATCTTCAAAATTTGTGCAGCAGTAATACATTTTGCAGACATAGTTTTGGGTCGATTGCCGTGAATCACTAGGTGGAGATGGGAACATTTGAACACAAAGGTACATAGAGAACATTTACAAGTGGTCATTTCCAGTTTTCTGCAATTATTTTTCCATATGGGTGGAAGTTATTTCTTCTGGCCAATAAGAAAAATAGTTTTTTGTTTTTTTTGGATAGTTAATGTACACACTTTTTATAGGAAACTGTGCAGCTTATGCTCTCCTGCAGTAAAATCACTAGGCTGTCAAGAAGATGCAGGAAAATCAGTAAGGCTCAGTCAGAAAGAAGTATAAATGCAACGAGTTATGGAAAGCGTGAAAAACACATTTTAGCTATTAGCTAGTTAAAGCTAGCCTGCTTTTTATTCTATTTTATAGTTTAACAGGTGTCCATTTAACTCAGTATTAAAGATGGTTTAAAGAAAGTGTTTGTAGACTGCTGAGCGGAAGATTGTAGTTTTATGTTCAAGCACTTCCAAGCTCCTACCGGTGAACCTCTGAGCACAAGGCCCCTTGACCCTTAGATGCTCATTTCGATTAAAAGAAAAAAAGAGATAAATGTGAGTCGCTATGGGTTAATAGAGATTGACATATGTCTTAAGTGAAATTTAAATGATTTGCCTTTGGAAAAGTTGACACATTAACTAAACTAAAATAATTCGAGAAATTTTATATTGTAAAACCTTTAAGAGTTTCTTGCCTCAAATCGAGGTAAAAGTCACCAGCTGATATCACTAGATTCTGTTACCAGTTTCTATCATTCATATAGTCATTCTATTTAGTTCGAACTTTAGCAGAACTGTATAAATGTCTCAAGTGTGGCCGTTGTAGAAGCTTTTCCCTTTTGCTGACGGCTGTGCTATTGATTTGTTAAAACAAAATTTTTCTGCGGAAGGACATAATGAGAAGGACAGAATGAGTTTTTTTCTCAGTAAGTAAGGAAGAGAAGAGTAAGATAAAAAGTCAGAGATGTGATCGGAGGAGGAAAGATGGTCTAGGAAGGACCTATTGAATGGCAGCAAGGAGGGGAAGGTTATAATGATGGAAGAACAAAGAGGAAAGAATGAAGCTAAGGTGAGATCAAACTCTGAGAAGCCGAGTGGAAATGAAAGGGGAGGTTCTGAGAGAACAAAGCTAGATGCACAGTGTTGAGTTGCTGTGGCAGTTGATCACAGGAGGATCAATTGTCACATCTTGCACTGCTGTACTATTTACAGTGCACACGCTAGCCACACAAAGTGACAATAATCACACACACACTGAGCAGTGTTGTTTGGCTTTCTTTGCAGTTATTAAAGGCATGCTGAGTGCAGTCAATCAGGAAGTGTTCACCTCTTTCTATCAGCCCTCATTAGGAGTAGAGAGAACAAAAAATAGAAAAAACTGCTGCCACTGTGGGGGTATGACAGCAAGGAGGAGCTGCAAACGCTAACAAGTGGAACCTCCTTTCAACACACACACACAAAACAACTAACACCTCAAGTAAATAGTATTTCACTTTAACTGTTCAGACATGCTTTAATTTGTATACGTTTAACGGATTCCAAATGAAAAAATACCATAGTAAACATACCACATCCTAGTGCAGCGGACTATAGCGAATTGATGAACTGTAGTAAATACTGTAGTATACTTTGGTAAGTTACAAGAGTAAACAGAAAGACTACAATATTTTAGTATTTACTAAAGTATTTAGTTTGTTTTATTATTTACAACTGGTTACTGTATACGCCAGTCTATAAAGGGAATTGTAGTGAACTGGTCAACAATGTTAGAAGGAACTGTTTGATGGGAAACTTAGTAGCTAATAGGAGACAGTCTGTTCCAGTGTAATAGGCAAGATTTCCCATCTCTAATGGACAGCAATCATCAGCCAGTCATTGATATCGCAAAAGTTAAAAGATTTTTAACAAAAAATTAGCAATGAAAAAAAAAACCAAGAATGGTTTGCTAATATGGTTTGGTTTTATTATCCCCGTCACTGATGTACATACACATGTAATAACACCTAACACTTTATATGCTGCAACTATTTGGACATACTTCTATGTACATATTTGCATAATTATCCACACTTGTTCATTTGCACAGTTTTTGATATTTGCAAATTCTGGTAGTTGCTGAGTAGCATTTTGTTGCTATGTACCTGTGCATTGCAATTACAATAAAGTTCTATCTGTCTATCCGTCCATCCATCCATCCATCCATCCATCCATCATTTTAGGTATTTTTTGTGTGTTGCATTGGTACACTTTTTGCTCTGTTCTGTCCTGTGAAGGTTTTTACACATACCGCATAATATAGTGGTAGAAAAAGTATTATAGTAGTTGCGGTAGTGATTTGTTCATTTTACTATAGTAGAGTTACTCCAACAAGTGTAGTAGAATTACCACAACAAGTTTATAGTATTTCCTACAGTAAGTTTTAAAAACACTACAGTATTTACCACAGGAAATTCTATGTGCTACGGTTAACAGGTTCTATAGTTAAGTTTCTCTACAAGATTCTAGTATTTTTTTATATGGGTTCACCACAATATGGCAATGATTCCACTGAGCCGAGTAGTGTTTTAGAACCTAAAAGTTCAGTTTATTTACACAAGGGAACATTTAGCAAAAACAACAAACATAAACTTGACTTGGCTTAATACTACTTAACTAGACATGAAACTATTAAACTAACTATGCACATTCGACAAGACTCACCGCAATGGTACACAAACAATAACCCACATACACACAAGGTGACAATGGGGTATATAAACAATAGCCGAAACAATGGGAACACGGCACATGGACAAAGGAAAACATAAATCTTACAAATATAGAACGCACATAAAGATAATGTAGTCATGCAGATAAAGAACAAGCAAAACATTCAGTTTACAAAAACATGTCAGCTTTTCTGAGTACTGCTAATATGCTAAGATTAATAATACAACATAAACATACCATGCAAGCTTACATTGATTTTGGTGGAAAATGGACAATTGATTCGAGCTGTCAGCCAGGTTATGGTTTAGACAAATAAACAACCTTGATGAGCAGAAAAGCATCACACATCAAACTTTGAGGAAAATCAACATCTACATCAGCACAGGCGCCTATCATGTTTAATTCCTTTTAATGAAGACCCGGGATTCTAGTCATCACACTTTTTTGCTCACTTGCCATATAACCAGATCTACATGTGTCATGGTATCTCCTTTCTTATAAGTGTATCCTGTTATAACAGCAGCTCCAATCATTTGAACAGGGTTGGTAATTACTGCATGTTTTTTATGTTTTTGAGGCTAATGAGGCATGCATTTGAGCTTGGTTCGCCTCCTTTTGCTTTTATTTATATTGTAGTCCTTCTGTGCACTCTGGCTTAAACAATATACAGCTGGATATCACTGAGTATTATTAAATCAAAAACACTCACATGGGTTGTTATCTCAGTTACTGTAAATAATTCCTGCTCTCTACTGTCGTAATGTACTACAGAAAGCTTGCAAAATTATAGTCTAGGTTTTTTAGTAACATCTTCGAGTCTGCCATCTGCACCATTAATCTCTGGTGTTTTTTTTTTTTTTTTTTTTTGTTTTTTTTGCATCTGTTCTTCTAAACGCCAAAGTTTGTTACCAGCAGACAGAAAAGTGTATTTGCCAAAAAGTTGGAAGCACATGGTTGTATGTGTAAAATAAATGTAAATACCTTTATTCTATCACATATCCTTTTTACAGAACAGTGAAATTCTTTCTTTGCATATCTTATCTTCGGAAGTTGGGGGTCAGAGCACAGGGTCAGCTATGATACAGTGTGCCTGGAGCAGGAAGTGTTAAGGGTCTTGTTCAAGGACCCAACTGTGGCTGGCTGACAGTGGTGGGGCTTGAGGCCAGGTCTTCCTGGTCTTCAGATTAACAACTCAGTGACTTAAGCATTTGAGCCTCCACTGTTGTTTAAGATTATATTATTCCTAAAACTAAGAGGTTCGAATGCTGTTTTAGCATAAGAATGAATCTATGCACAAAATAAGCTTCATGTAGGCATGGTTAGTGTAGAAGAACTTTAATGTCCTGCACAAAGCCCACAATAAACACCTGACTGCACTTTACCCCTCCTTACCCAGCATAATTATCTAAATTCCCTAAAGATCACAGACCAAAATCGATTACAGAGCATTTCCAAAGGAGTGGAGGATTTTATAGAAGTAAAAATAAGACAACAGAATGCAAAAAAAAAAAAAAACACCACCACATATATATGGGATAGTCACGTGTTCCAATACTTTTGTCCATATAGTGTAACTAGATAAAATACATGCAGTCTATTAAAACTGTTTATATATTTAAGGCTATGGTATCTCTATGCGGTTGGGCTAAATGAGTCATACATGGTCATACTGATGTGTTTTTATTGCATCTTTATTGCAATTAAATATCAAATATCACTAAAAAAGGGGTGTTAGATTTGAAGGAAAAAAGCAACACCAACCTCAAAAGCTACTCCCTTAACATCAAACCTCACACAGTGTATATTTCTTTTGTCAGCTGACATTTTCGAATAAAACCACCAGACCCTGGATTTGTTAATAAAAGCTTTACATGTACTGTCAAAAGGCAGTCTACGTGGCATTTTGTGTAGCTTATGCACACACTGTATTTATCATTCACATGGAGTGAAATAGGTTTTTATTATAAAGGTAAGTGAAGTGGATGAATAACATAAAGCCTGTAGAACCCTAGATAAAGTAAAGTAAAATATCTCTCTCTCTCTCTCTCTCTCTCACTCTTTTAACCAGAAGGAAACACAAAGCAATAGAGACTGCGCACTTATCAAATGTAGAGTCTTTAAAAGGAAAGGAGAACTTGAGCAAACATAGGATTACTCAGAACATGAGGCATACACTAACTCACTCCAGTGTTACTTTTACACGCCATTAGCGTGAGGGGTCTAAAAACCTTTAAAGTCCGTCTGAACCTGTAATCACGCACTTGGAAGTGTTAGACGAAACCTTGGAAACACGAGAGATAAAGACCTACTTCCTTAGTTGAGACCAGACCACAAACTGAGGTGAGTGACTGACTTATATAGGGAATGTAGAGTAATAAGGAATGAGGTGCAGGTGTGTGTGATTAGCTAAATGCTAAATGCTGTAAATGTAAATTAGTATTTTGGGGAAAGTGAGCTGTGAATCGTGGTGGAGCCTGGCGTGTTTGTGACACACACACACACACACACACAGAGAAATATATATGTCTGTGACATATATATATATATATATATATATATATATATATATATATATATATATATATACACACACACACACACACACAATGATGCACAAGGAAGTAGGTCTTTATCTCTCATGTTTCCAAAGGTTTAGTCTAACACTTCCCAGGTTCCAACATGGACTTAAAAAGTGTTTCCTATTGATGAAATCATGATGTTTACATTCTAACACAGGCAAAAAAAGGTTTAAAAAACAGCAAACCGATTTATTGGTTTAATTGGTTCCTTTGGCCGCTCCTTGTTTAGAGTTGCCACAGTGGATCATTTGATTCGTATATTTAATTTGGCAGAGGTTTTAAGTCGGATACCCTCGCTGATGCAAACCTCCTAGTTTGTAGTCTGGGAATGAAACTCAGGCTACGGCAGAGAGCACAGGATCGTTACCAGGATCTGACGTAATTTTTAAGAACTGTAGTCTCCTCTGAATTTCTGTGTTTATTTTTATAATCACAAAACTGTGCAACCCTAAAGAGACTGATCATAGTAAAAGAATAATTAGGAAAATGTTATTAATTAGACAAACAAAATTAGATGATGGTTTATTTGTTTATTTTCCCTGCTATCAATTAGTAAATTAGACAAAAATCTAAATCTGAATAAACAGAAACTGGTTTTGGCTCTTTCTGGATGGGTTAATTATGATGTTTTATTTAATGACGCATTGTAAACACATCTCACTGTTGCACTGTTAAAATTAAAGACAGAGTTTTACTGCTAGTATTTTTATTATTACACACACACACACACACACACACACACACACACAGGCAGCTGAACTGAGGAGGTCAAAGTTGGACACATTTAATATTACTGGTTTACTTCCATTGAATACACTTTGTGGTATATATATATATATATATATATTATATATCTATATATATATATATATATATATATATTGCATACAACATGTATGTGCAGTTTAGTTAATGTGTGATGATTTTTGTGACCAAAAATTGTGGTGTGTGCATTAAAATGTATTTAGATTTGCATGCATGAATAAAAAAATTAATTAATTTTTTTTTTTAAATTGAAATATGAAAAATAGGGCTTATTGATTTATTAAATAAGCTTTAAACCCTGTTTTATAGTAAGAATTTGCGTTTACAGGGTCACTGTTTCATAGCATTTCACCTTCAATTGTTCATTAGTGATTGTTTATGATTTACTGTCTGAATTCACCAGGATTTATTTTTTAACTTCTTAATCAATAGAATTTTCAGTTTTAGTTTTACCTGGATGATTATGAAATATGTAATATTGTAATATTTGATATGATTTTTTAGCATTTATTTAGTCTACTCAAATGGAAAAATTGATAAATGGATTGAGGCGGGTTTGGTTGGCACATACTGATGACATCAGATGGATATGATTGGTTGATTGAAATGTTGAACCAGATGAAAATCAGACAAAAATCTTAATCTGAATAAAAAAAAACAACTAGTTTTTGGCTTTTTCAGCATGCGTTAATTAAGACACAGCTCATCTGCACTGTTAAAATAAAAGACTATCAGAGATACTGCTCGAATTTTTTATTATTTCACACTCACACACGCACAGCCAGCTGAGCCCCATTTGTCCTGAGGAGGTCAAAGTTGGACGTTTGATGGCAATCAACAGTAAAAGCTGGTTGATTTTGATTATCCTCAGATGGTGTATGGTTGTTAGGACAGCCAAGGCTAAAAAGCACTGGCTTTATCCTTCACTGTACTGCTAACACACACACACACACACACACACACACACACACACACACAACAGGGGGACACACACACACACACACACACAGACATTAATCAACTTTTTTATCAATTATGGAACTAGTCCAGCTGATTGGAAATCAGTTTAAAATTCGGAGAGAAAACTGAAATGATTCAGATTCTCACCCTGATTGCAATATTTTTTGACAGTTGGACTATACCTGCTTACACACACACACACACACACAAAAAAACTTCTCCAGGTCACCTTATGTAAATGTATAAAAAAAAATCAAATATTAAATATCCCCGCTGAGAGAAATGCACAGAGTAGAAAAAAAATCAAGAGAAAGAGTGACTTCTATAATTAACCACAAGATCAGAGAGACAGGCTGCACGACAGGACGGCAATGAGGAACCTCAGGAGGTGAATAGCCGCTCCATTTGCGAAAGTGCATCGTGACACATGCGCGTAGCCCCATGTTAAATCTCTTCTAATTCCAAAGAGTCATATAACGGCAAGCATGAAATCATGGCAAATCTGCCCTTTATTGCTTTTCCCCCTCCTAAAGCTCTTCTTATCAGCATGAATTTCACATTAGCATGATCCATCGGGGAGCCTCACCATGGAAAATGCTGCAATAACTCGATTCACCCCATACCTCATGTCTCGTCCTCAGGAGGACGATTGAGATCAAGGCAATGAAAGAACAGAAAGGTATAAAGGGGTTGCCTTTGTGTCTGTCGGAGCATAATTAACACACGTGTTCACAGAGGCCCAAAGCAAAAACACACTGAGAGATTAATACTACACACCCCCTGCATACATACAGTGCCTCGAAAAAGTATTCATACCCCTTAAACTTTTTCACATTTTGTCACCATGTGACCTCAAACTTAAATGTATTAAGTTAGCACAAAATTGTGAAGTGGAAAAAAAATGATGGTTATCAATATTTTGAGCAAATTAAAATCTGAAAAGTGTGGTGTGCATTTGTATTCAGCCCTCCTGCGTCAATATTTTGTAGAGCCACCTTTTTACAGCTGCAAGTCTCTACCAGCTTTGCACATCTAGAGACTGACATTTTTGCCCACTCTTCTTTGCAAAATAGCTCAAGCCTTGTATTTAGCTCCATCCATCTTCCCATCATCTCTGGCCAGCTTCCCTGTCCCTGCTGAAATAAAGCATCCACACAGCATGACGCTTCCACCACCAGGTTTTACAGTGGGGATGGTGTGTTCAGGGTGACAAGCAGTGTTACTTTTCCACCGCACAAAGCGCTTTGCATTTAGGCCAAAAAGTTCAACTTTGGTCTTATCTGACCAAAGCAGCTTCTTCCACATGTTTGCTGTGTCTCCTACATGGCTTGTGACAAACTGCAATTTGGACTTGATTGAACAGTGCTCCTTAGGATTTTCAAAGCTTTGGATATTTTTTTATAACCTAGCCCTGCTTTCAACGTCTTCACAACTTTATCCCTGACCTGTTTGGTAAGTTCCTTGGTCTTCATCATGCTGTTTGTTCACTAGTCTTCTCTAACAAACCAATGAGGCCTTCACAGAACAAGTGTATTTATACTGAGACAAAATTACATACAGGTGGACTCTATTAACTAAATAGGTGACTTCTTGAAGGCAACTGATTGCACTGGATTTTATTTAGGGTATTAGAGTACAGGATTGAATACAAATGCACACCACACTTTTCAGATTTTTAACATTTAAGTTTGTGCAATTTAACATTTAAGTTTGTGGTTTTAAGGTGACAAAATGGATATAAATACTTTTTTAAGGCACTGTACAGTAGATGTGGTCTGTAGATGAGCTGATCGCCCCTCTTGTGGAAGGGGGAGGTGGAAGCATGCAGTGCTGGGAATAAAAGGGGAGCGAGCAGAACAGAGAGAGGGAAATTAAGCGCACCTGTCGGGAATTGAACACTAATCACACAGCTTATTTCTTTCCCACAGTGAGAGTGTGCGAGGGAGAGAGAGAACATTGATGCAAATGCACGAGCAAGGCGAGAGAGGCACCGGAACATTTATTAAAATTACAGTGAAAGAAATTACAGTGTGTGTGTGTGTGTGTGTGTATTTCCCATATCTGCCGGAGCTTACAGCCAAAAGAATAGAAGAAAAAGACTGTCAGCCGCTAACCTGCCTCTGCCCTCTGATCTCTGTTTCACGAACCGCTACAGTCAGGATTTAGTTTTAGTTGCTTTATATTTGCAAAATGTTCCTTATATTTTCTAAATTCTTTTTAGAAACTAATCATAATTTGATGATCTTCTGAAAAAAAGTTCCCAGCGCAATAAGTTTTAATTATAAATTTGTGTGTCATTTATGTACGTAATTTACATAAATAGTCACTTAGACAATTTGTGACATTAGTTAAAAAAATGAGCAATAGATGTTCTAAAGGATTGCACAGGGACACGCAGGCTGGAAATTAAACTGTAATTGCATTCAGTCTGATTTTTTTTTTTAAACCACAGTAAAGTTCCCTTTTATAGGCTAACATACAATTCAGCAAATTCCCAGTTTATCCTCATATATTCCTGTTAATTTCTATAAAAATTTCCAAGTTTTGAAAATTTCTGGAATTTCGCAACCTTAACCATGGTAAGGAGCTGAATATTCATAAAGGCTTAGTAAAGTGACAGTATGAGTGATGGAAAACAGTAAAAGAGGTCAAATCTCAATCAAGAGCACAGGGTACCTATCTACGTCCATATTTTCCAGTTTCTGTCAATTTCCTTATAAAATTGTGGATCAATCCACCTTTTGTGTGTTCATTTGGTTTTACATTCTGCGTCTCATTTTAATTTTTAAAGTTTTTAAAAGTTGAATTCAGATTGTTTTGGATGGGAAAACATGGAAAAGCTGTTACCCTGAACCCATGATTGAAACCTGGAGCTGTGATCCCTAACACACTCCTATAGTGTCCATTCTTTAACTTTAAAAAGATACTCTTTTCATCTTTATACCACTTTGGCTTTTCTTTATCTTTTTCTTGGTCCAACTTTTCTTATAATGCATGAAACTTTAGCTCCTTAAAAGTCCTTACACTATGTATGCTAAATCCATGTATCAGCTCCTAAACTTTTGGCAAAAAATTTAGGATTTGGATACTTTAAAATTCAGCTAAAGACTCATTTACTTTTACTTGTTAGATACTGTCTTGTTTATGTATTATATGTGTCCTTAAAATGTGCCTGGTATTCTGCAATCCTGATTAGAATAAAACATTTATTTGTATTGAAAGTGAATACATGAACGCATGGGCCTTTAAATGCCCTGCCTGTGAGCTAGCAGTTGGAAATAAAAGGCTTCTGTTTCCCTATTACTTCTTTCTGTGTACTAATCCTCTTTTCTGTATGATTACCAACAGGTATCAAAAATAAATGTCAAAGCCTTTATTGAAAAGGTTCTCAAAAAGCACTTTAGATAAAGCACATAGAATGCAATCTGGAAAATCGTATTTCTGTGAAGTTTTGAAACGAGCCCCAAAAAAAAAATTGATTTAAAAATGCATTTCATACCAGTAATTCACTGTGACATTTGTAATTTAAAAACACATACAAATATTTTTAACGAAATGATGAGGAAAAGTTTGAGTTTATTTTCCACCCATGCTTAGACTGCCTGCCTGCAGTGATCATGTTCATGAGAAGGCAGTTCCGAATACAGAATTGGATAGGGTTTTTTTTTTTTTTTTTTTTTTGGATAGTCACATCCAAAGCCAAACAGAACTGTGTAAGCTTGTTATCACCTACCGACTGTCAGTATGTCTGCAATGCACCGGTGCTGTCACAATATATAATCATCAAAACAGAGAAAAGTGAGAAGATTCTCTGTAGATAAGACAGCTGCAGAAAGCCTTAAAATGAAAATGCTACGTGTTTGTCCTCCACCTCAAGTGATGAAACAGAGAATATTATGGATGAAGCAAATCATCAAAGTCCTGACTTATTATTCTAATCTTATATTTATTTTTCTTCTGATATTAATAACGTAATGGAGCTGTATTTTGCACTGAAGCAGCGTCAGAGCACAGATCTCTTAGGCCGCATTTACACTGCATGTATCAAGTGACTTAATTCAGATTTTTTTCCTTCGAAGATCAGATATGACCTACGATTCTGTAAGCAGAAAAAAAACCCACATGGATTCTGATTTTTGGATCGGTTTTAGGCCTAAGTCATATGTGGATATAAATCGAAAACGCGCTTTAGGGTCTGCCATGTAAGCAGACAGATCAGATTTTTACCTGTCAATGCGGGTTGAACGTCACTGAATAGGCGACGGCGACGCATGCCTTCAACTGGAGTGGACACCAACAGCGATAGATAGAACTTGGCGCAACTGTGTATTTAAATGTTTATTAATTTACTTTACTTAAATTCAGTTTTGTCTATGATATATATATCTTAGTGATTAATGCACGTATGCTGCAACAAGGGCTCTATTTTTTTTTCTCTGCCTAAAGAGAGAATTGTTTTGCCAACCTTTAAATATGATATGGAGGCAAAATAATAATCATTTTGCCTTTGCGTTGAAGGATTTTCGCTCCGTTTTTTACTTCCTTTTCTGGTCAGTGCGTCTACATTGGGTTGTTTTGTCATGTACAGTGATTACTGATCATGTTGTTTGAGACACATAGTTGAGGAAGAAGAATACAGAGTATATGTGAGACAGGTTGAACAGGGTTTTGATGTGAGACAAGGTTATACAGGGTAGTGATATCACATATGTAATAAGTCTCTTACCACATACCTAAAAGTATAAGAAGAGTTTATTCGTTCCAAATTAAATTTGCCGTTTGATTTGTTGTATTTAGAAAATAAATTAAATGTAAGTCGCTCTGGATGAGGATGTCCACCAAATTCTGCAAATGTAAATGTTGGAAATAAAGAAAATCTAGCAGGCCTAATTAAGCATAAATATCCGTGGGAGTGGAATAGCTTAGTTAACCCTGCAGTGAGAGTGAGCAGGATTCATCAGAATTACTATGGTGATTTGGCAGAAGTTTGCACATCTCTAATCACAACTACAATCCTTTTATTTATGTGTAAAAGTGGCAAATCATCTAAATCAGTTGTCACTTATTACAATTACAGAAAAGGTGAATTATATGTGAATTTATTAAAATAAAAACAGCAAAGAAAAAAAGATCTCGCTTTTTTTCACTTCTGAGATCATACTCGGGAGATCCTTTTTACATTTCTGGCATTTGACAGATGTTCTTATCCAGAGCAACTTACATTTATGTCTTTATTTAACAGACTAATCAGTTGAGGATTAAAGGCCTTGCTTGGTGGCAGCTTGGTGGTGCTAGGGTTTAAACCTACAGTCCAATCTTTCAAACAGCGGTCAAGCATCTTAACCACTGAGCTACCATTTTCCAGTGCACATCTAAACACAAAACACAGAGAAACTGCTGTTTTTAAATCGTTTCAGCTGCCTTAGCTGACATTTGACAAGCATTACAGTATTAAAAGAAGATTAAAAGTAGATGCCAAGGAAAATGGAACCGATTTAAAATCCAGCTTTCATTCTCATCCCTGTCTTAAAAAATCAATTCCATCATACTTTTCCATCAGTTGAGGAATTTTTCTACTCTTTATGTGCATTTACGATATATGGTGCCATTTTTTTCTCATAACTGAATGCCTAGTTTGATTCATTTTACATGACAGGTTTGTGTTGGCTGGATTTATTAATCAATTCAGTTTGTTTAAAAAAAAACAATCCGGCTCTCACAACATGTTTATGATGATATTTTTAGTCTCGAGTGAGCTAAGATAATGTAGTTTTAATAGCAACTTTTTAGCACTTCTATTAGTCACTTAAAACATGGCAACCCATCGGCCCACAGAGAGGTTTATTATTTTTATTTTTATCATTAAAAATAATTTTTCTTCTTGTTATTTGTGTTCTTGTTTTCTCTCTTCTTTTTATTATTATTATTATTATTATTTTAATTTCGATCAGAGTGATAGAGAGAGAGTAGGAGCGATAGGGAGATGTAGAGGGGGGGCATGTTTACACACTTAAACTTAGGCTATTTTTCAATGGTTTTTAAATAAGTTTTCAAAAAGAAATATATATTGCTTTGTTTTTTGCATTTCTTTTGCAGTTTTTCTTGGTTTGCGAATGGTTTGTATGCTGTCAGGGGTTAAGCATTGCTGGGGTAGGGTGGGGTGGGGGAATGGGGGTGGTACAATAGTAATCTTGCCTAAGGTGTCAAAAAGTCTAAAAACGACCCTGGCAGCTAATGTGAGTAAATGAGATATTAAATTTGAATCAGTGAATAAAGTCAAATTTTGACACATATTCACATATTTCTGTATTTTCTTGTGCAAATGAGCCGATAAACAATTTACAAATAAATTAATTCATATCCACCCTAATTTATATCCAGTTCTCTTTATCTCAGTGTGGGTTTTTTTTTTTTTTGGCTAATGGGATATAGGATTTATTTCCACCTCCCATATACAGGTAGTTTCACCCGCCAGTATATGGGAGGTGGAAATAAATGGCAAGTTCCCTAAAGTGTAATATAACGAAATGCAATATTTAAAATGAATATATTATAGTGAAGCAGCTGGCGGCCTCAGCTAAAATACTAAAATTACTCCAATAGGTTGAATTTTACCAAACATCTGGAAAACATGTGTGTCTGGATTTTTCCCCCTAAAAAAACACCTCCAGCACCACTTTCAGTTTGTCTAAAGAGGTGTATCCATAAAATAATCAGCGCTGTTTTACTTTGAGATGATTACACAGGCGTTTCGCAAACAAATCTTTACAATTGTTTTGATCTGTTTTTTTTTCTTCTGATAATGTGGCTACACTAGACTAACCAATCAGCAACCGATCTAGCTTTATTAGTGTAAGGTTATGTTTTATGTTTGATCAGGTCTCATGTTTTAGGTTTCATGTTTTATGTTCTGATCTTGTCTCTTGTTTTAGTTTATGTCATGTTTTTGAGTTCATGTTGTTCATGTTTCTGTCTTTTGTTTACTTCCTGTCTTGTGCTCCTTATCATATGATCCTCTTGTCTATGTGTTGTGTTTTCATTGGTCAGTCTTCCGTAGGTCTAGCTTTTGTGTTTCCCTTTGTCTTTGTCAAGGATTTCGGTTGTGTCCATGTACCGCTGTCGTGAGTTTATATCAAGTCAAGTTCATGTTTGTTCTTTTCTTTTTGTTTGTGCTAAGCTAAGCTAACTCAAGTCACGTCTAGATTAGTTTATGTTTGTTGATTTGTTCATTTGGTAAGTAAACTGCACCTTTGGGTCTAAAACTCTACTCAACTAAGTGGGATTTTGTTAGAATTAGCTACATATCGAATTATTTATTATGTGCTTTTCTTATTTGCTATACAATATATATTCCTTTCATTCATTTGAGCTTTTTTTGGCCCTATTCGCTGACAAAATACGATTTTAATAGAGGTTTGGTTGGAAGACCTCCTGCTGGTTTATGACAGCATACGACAAGTCTTGTTCCTGCCATAGGCTCTGCCTGGAAAATTGCTTTAGAAGAGAAAAAAAAGAAAACCTGCACCTTCGACCCTCTCTCATCTGACAGGCAGATAGCATGTTTTGCAAAAGGGAAAGACTGAAAGGTTGCCTATGGTGCCTTGAGCACCGGTTCCTTCACACAAACATATACACACACACACACACTCATGGACAAAAAAAAAAAAAAGGATGTGTTTTTTTTCCTGTATTGTTATTCTTTTATATTATTACCTTTTAAAAGGACCATCAGGTATTGTGTAATGGTTAGGATCAATCTTATGCAGGCTTCTTTCCAACACTATTCTTGTGGGCTGCTGTAGAGAAAGCCTTATTGTGAAAATAAGAGCCTCACAGCACCCAAGGGCACATCAAAATTGGCTCACATCACCCGAGGGCACACACACACACACACACACACAAACACACACATGCAATCTGTCAGCGAGACCACAGAAACTTTTCTCCTTAGTGTACTGTTACCATATGTGTTCTTTTTATAGCTTTTTTTTTTTACCTCTTTTTCTTTTGTACTTAAAGACGGCACATAAGTGGAAAAATCTTGTCACACAAAAAGCACACACACACACACACACACACACACACACAAGGACATACAGATATGATATTCAACTTTTCTTTACAAAAACAGATGCAATATACATGTAGGGACGCAGTCGTACAGTTGGGGGTCTAAAAGCATGATCATTTAATCCGGTAATGATCACAACAAAATAATTTTAGACAGCAGTTAAATAGCGAAAATGTATGCAAAATATTTACATTTGAGAATTTTGATGACGATGTGCAATTAAGCTGCCAAGGAATCCCCAAGTTTGTGCAAAACTCCAGGGACCAGTTTGGATCAAATCCATCACCACCATATGTGTCACCTGAACATAATCTTTAACAGACAAGATTAGGCATGAGAAAAATCTGTCCTTTTCTAGAAAAATGGGTTAGTGGTCAATCAGATTTTAGACATTCAGACAGCATTTACACTGCATGTATCAAGTGAACCAATTTCTTCAATGTGGCACAGATCAGATATGACCATCGACTGTGTAGGCAGGGAAAAAGCACACAGATTCCGATATTTTCAGCTCACCATATTTGTATGTGGAAATAAATTGAATATAAATCGTTTGCCATGTAAGCAGACAGATCAGATTTTCACCTAACAATGTGAGTCAAACGTTATTGGAAAACAGCGGTGACGCATGAAGTCAACTCAGGTGGACACCAACAGCGATATACAGAACTTAGTGCAACTGTGTATTTTGATATTTAATAGTTTTGTTTATGAAATTCCATTTTGTCTGTAAACAAATACGAAAATTAACGCATTATCAGAAAAAAAGATATTTATAACTTCACGATCAATGCTTCATTTGCCTAGGTTGCAACAAGGGCTTTACCCTTTTTTCCTACGACTAAAAAAAAGTTTGTTTTGCCAACCGTTAAATACGGTGCGGGAAGCACAATACTAAATAATCTGTGTCCATTTTGTCCATTGATTATCACGCCGTTTTTACTTCCATTAAAAACGTATGTTTACCTTGGGCTATTTTGCCCCAAAATATTTAAATATAAGATGGAAAATATATATATATATATTATATATATATATATATATATATATATATATATATATATATATAGTCACAAAATCAGAATTGGGCATCAACAGTGTAAAGCGGCCTCTGACTCTATTGCATCTGTAGGGAAAACAGGTCATTCCCCAACCCTTGAACAAGAAATCATTTGAGGGAGCCAATGATGACAGCTGATCATTTCTAGAAATGACCTCATTAATGACTAAAGACCTGCAGCAAAATGTCTAAAGCAGTAAATGGGTCCTGGGTAAAAAACAGTCCCATTTTTAGATGACGTTTCTGCGTGGAACATTTATTCCAAAGCCTTCGGTATGGTTTTTCCCCCTCATTCTCTATAATAGCTATGACAATGTCTAACAAAGACAGCTACAAAATTGAAGAAATACTCAATGGAAATCAAATGAAGCCTATTTCTCTTTTTCTCATGCCTTTTTCCCTCTCTCTCCCTGTCTCCCTCTCTTTCTCCCTCCGGTTCTTCAGAGGTGACCAGAGTACAACATGACCCTCTAGCTTCATGAGACTCATTGAGGTCTTTGGTTTCAGTGTGACACTGAAACTGCCTACTTTACTGTTAAACTCTGTATATTTTTAGGTCCATCAGAAAACACTCGGGAGATGCTATAGACAACCACGCGCAACAAGGAACAATTACCAATTATATTTTGTGCCCAGTGCTGTCAAAATTTAAAAAATGCAGGAGATTGATGATTGTGTGTGTGCGTGTGTGTGAAAGGAAAAAAAAACCAAAACATTTTAACACTTTAAGGACAAGTACATGAATTTTACATCTATTCTACAAAACTGTATTGTTCCCAGCTCAACCAAGCCTCCACTGCTGGGTCCCTAAGCAAGGCCCCTAAAGCCTAATTGCTCAGTTGTATAAATGAGATAAATGTTAGTCGCTCTGGATAAGGGCGTCTGCCAAATGCTGTAAATGTAAATGTAAATATAAATAAAATTATTAGGAAACTTGAGCATCACATTCGTATGTGTTTACTCCTCACGCTTACAATATTTATATTTATAGCATTTGGCAAATGCGCTTATCCAGAGTGACTTACATTGATCTCTTTTATACAACTGAGCAATTGGGGGTTCAGGACTCGGTCAGGGGCCCAGAGGTGGCAACTTGGTGGTGCTGGGAATCGAACCCCGACCTTCCAATTAGCAATCCATCACCTCAACCACTACGCTACCACTTCTCCCACTTCTTGAAAAATGCTATATACTATATTATTGTATTACTATATTTTAGGCAATACTGTTTTGTATGGAGGGTCTGGTGTGCAAGTAAGGTTCAAGGTTATTCCAAAAGTGTTTAGTGAGGTTGAAGTCAAGTTTCATCCAACCATAACACACCATGTCTTTATGGAGCTTAAGGGTTTTGAGCACAGAAGTATTCTCATGCCAGAACAATGGCCTGTTGGTTCCACTAAAAAATAATTATTAAAAAAGTAATAATAAACCAGCATACACTGACTACTTTGTGGCAAAATTTTAACAAAAAGACACACTTTCTTTTGTATAGTTAAATTTAATATTGTGAAAAGTGTCTTATTGCAGAAAGCAATGACTATAAGAACTAACACTGGAGACTTCTTCCCGAAAATAAACCTCTTTCTATAGAAAACATCACCATATCAAAGTTTACGCATTTTTATTGTTAAATCAAGTTTATTACAGCAGTACAAAGAAAATAATATTCCAAATTCCAAAACCTTCTGACCAATCAGATAAAAAAATTTAAAATACTGTGCTATAAATATTTTAATTGTTTTAGATAGAGGGTTAACAAACATTGCCGGCAGGAATATGTGATTTACACTGCTATCCAAGGATGGAGTTTCTGTCCTTGGGGGACTTAACTTGCTTAGTGATTCCATGAGCGGTGAAAAAACACACACTCACACTCATTCCTATCAACCCATGGGAGGAAACCAGAGTACCTGGAGTAAACTCCTAGGAATCGAACCCGGGCCTTCTTGCTGTGATGCAACAGTGCTAACAACAACACGCTTTTGTATTTTTTTTTTATTATTTAAAAATAATAAATAAATCATTTTTATGTTTTGGTTTATTTTATTCTATTTTATCTTTTGTTTGATTTTTTTTTCCGATATATTTTGATTTATTGTAATTTAATTCAGGTTAGGGTTAGCGTTAGAGAGTTGTAAAGAACATTTCACTATGCGTTGTACTATATCTATGTAACATAAATGAATTCGAATTGAAATTTGCCAGTTTCCTAACAAAATAGTTTATTGTAAATTGTATGATGGTTTGTTGTAAATCGAAATAATCTGATTTAAGAATTCAACAGTGCTGTGGTATAACTCATTTTATAATGACTTTAGATCATTTCCAATTTTAATTCTACACAAAAATGTATTTTAGATTAAAGTACATGTGACTCAGTCTGTAGTCAGGTGTTCCCAGTCTTACCTTCCCAATGGATCTCGGAAAGGGTGCACGCTGGTTTTCAGGCACAAACATTGGCGGCACCAGCAGGGATCTCCTCGATCTATATGAAGAAATCTTTCCACCACCCAGAATATCCTGTGCACCAAAACAAAAAAGAAGGTTTACGTCTTTTAATATTCTTTCATAAGAAACTTTTTCTTTTAAGCCTGAAATGAATCTGGAATGTTGAACCGCCATACACACACACACACACACACACTAAAAAAACGGGCTGAGAATCTACTCAAGATCTATAAACAGTTTGGACATTCCCAACACTCTTCCTATTAATCCTTTTAAAATCCATTTCACACTAAAGCCATTTAATGAGCCACTGTATATCCTTCTTTTTTAATGAAACCCATTATACCAATCTGGAATATGCTGCCACAAAAAAGTAGGCATAGCACTTAATTAATTCTTTTTTTTCCAGATCAATAAGATCATCTGGGTCATTAAAAGTGGTCATTAAAGCATGTCTGCCTGTTTCCCTAGTCGCACTAGGTTTGAGTGGACGTGAAATTAAAGGCGCCTCTCATTTACGGAAACTCAAACAAAGCTAATGATGTGCTGCAAAGGTCTATTGTTCAGTCAGCTTCTTAATAGACTGAATGTTTGTTTAAGCTTTCCCAGTATACCAAGTGGGAAATTATAGGGAAAAATGGGCAAATAAAGGAAAGAAAAAGGCAAAATCTGCTGAACAATGAGAAAGTGTGTGTGAAGAGGAAGCCCACTGTAGTCAGAAGAGGCCTGTGCGCTTTAATATGCTAATAGTTCAAATGTCAAGGAACTTGTTTCATATCCTCTTGGTGAACTGCTCCATTTCTGATGAACAAAAACCCTAAACTATTTAAAAGGGCTTCGGTTTAGACAGCGAATGAAAGCTGGCTGTGGTATAGGGAATACGGTACCAAGTTTGTGTGAGAGAAATGCATAACTGTACATTCCTAATGTCATTCATTTGCATTCAAATTCAATAACTAAAGTAATCAGCTTCTCTTCTGTCAGCAGCTTCATGCTCTTTTTACTTTTCTCGCCCTGTTGGGTCTCTCGCTTTCTGTGTCTTTGTCATTTCGTGCCATCAGAACCCTTCAGACCATCAGGGCAAATTATATTTGTCACTCATGCCATCAATGCCATGCTGAAAGCGAATGCATTAATGTGGAGGCAGTGACCCATGTGAGTGCCCTAGGCAGCTTAGTCACTCAAACATTTGCTTATATAGTAACTGTCAATATCCTACAGTGAGAAACAGATTAAACAGGAATGTGTGAGTGATGGTTTCAAATTAGAGAATAGAAATAGCTCGTAGGTAAACATATGAATCCGTTCCAGAAGTTCAGAAATACAAAATGAGCACTTCCTGATTGCCCTAAAGTCATATAGGGAGGGTTTAGGAATTAAATGACAACAAATAAGCAAACGTCAACATGTAACTGTGTTTTCCCATGTTCCTGAAAGTCTAAACTTTTTCTAGAAGGCCAATCTTGAATTAGACCCTGGTCTGGATACAGTTTGTGATTGAGCTTTTTTTATTATCAAGAGAAATAGCCAAGATTTAACATTCAAGTCTAACTAATCGAAGTAATATAGATGCAGAGGTGGATAAAATAGCCCAAAGTTTAACTTAAGTACCTGAGTGGAGTAATAAAGTATCAAATGATAAGAATACTCAAGTAACAAATTATTAGTTACTTTGGAGATGCTAAAAAATGAAGGGAAAATCTTTGTGTGTGAGAGATTTTATAGTAACTTACGGTAAGTTTAAAGTGCCCATAGCTACAGAATCACCCTCAATTAGTCATTTATATGACATTTACGTGCAACATGTTTTCTTAGGTTGGAGCTGGAATTCCTGTACGTCAACTTGCTTTGGTTCACATAGAATTCATTGTGTTATTGAATGTGTGTCTATGAGTAGAGATCAACCAATATTCTCGCTTAATCTCCCTCTATTTATTATACTATTTATTAAAACTATATTTCATAAATTAACATTTAATAGTAATAGAGGCAAATTAAATTACTGTAATTCGAGTGTAAAATTTGCAAGTTGACCCTGCTGTTAAAACTTTTTTTTTTTTTTCTCGCCATAGATGTAAACATTGTTTAGCAAATATTATATCACTTTTTCTTCCTATTTTCCAGAAATATTTCCATAAAAAGTTAAAAAAACACATCTTAAACAACGGCCAAAAAATACTTAAGGGTCATGTAGGATGCTCTTAAAAAAAGCTCCAGAAGATTCTTAAGATTTTGTGTTTTGGTAATGTTGATGTTTAACAATAGATACTGAAATAAATATGAAATTTAAATTTTACCCGAATAAACAAACTTAACCAGAACTGAATCAACAGTGAATTAAAAATCCTGAGTTAATATGAGGAAGAAACCTTAAGAGAAACCCAGACTAAAGAAGGACCAATTCTTATCTTGGTGACACTGGATTGTGTTTATAATACAGATAATTTCCTGTCTATATACATCCATATCCAAACACATGTGTAACCAGGAGCCTTTGAGCAGCTTAATCATATCAATCAATAAACCATCATAGTTTCTAATATCATTACAAGTTTAATACAAATTTCTTTCCGACAAATCACTGATAACATTCATTCATTTATTTATCTTCAATACCCGCTTATTCCCTAATTCGGGGTCACTGGGCAAAAGGCTGGACAGGACCACACACACGAGCAATTTAGGATCACCAATCTAGCTAACATACATGTTTTTGGACTGTGAGAGGAAACTGTAGTACCCAGAGTAAATTCTGCACAGAAGGGCCCCTGCCTGGGAATCAAACCTATGACCTTCTTGCTGTGAGGCAACAGTGCTAACCACTAAGCCACCGTGCTGCCCCACTGATAACATTTATGTCAAAAATATGCTATTTAAATACAGAGATTGGGGCAAAGAAGAATAAGCTACCAGAACAATTTTGTGTAGCCTAGGATTAATTTTGCCTTGGAAAGTGAAAGTGTAGAAAAATGCAGAGTCAATAGTGGTGCTTAAAAATGCTAAAAAAAATCTCTTGTAAGTGTTCAGTTAAGATCTGGTGAGTGTCAGGGCCATTACATGTGATTTACATATTTATTAAGCTATTCAGTGAGTCCTCATTTCCTGTGGATAAGTCATTCTGGGAGATATGACTCCCATCAGGATAAAAATATGTCCTCCTAATAGAAATACTGAATAGTTTTGTATTGATTTGCAATGACTGTGTCCTCTTAGTGGCCAGCAAAGTGCCACATCATAACAGAGCCCCTGGTTACTCCTTTAATTTGTCACCCGCCTGTGTATATATTAGAATTAATTGCTAGCCAGGTTAATGACAGTTACCTGACAGGTGGTTAATAATCTGAGTGAATGATTAAAGTGTATATAGTGAATTAATAAATGAGGTGCCTGTCAATTTAACAAAACCCTGACTTTGCTTTAATAGGTAGGGGTCACATTTATTAAAAACATTCGGAATTTAAACGCTGTAGGACCCTAAAAAAACCCCTCAAAATAAATTCACCCGTCAGATTTACATTCACGGCATTTGGTGGACATCCTTATCCAGAGCGACTTACATTAATCTCATTTATACAACTGAGCAATTAAGGGTAAAGGGCCTTCCTCAGTGGAGCTGGGAATTAAACCCACAATCTTCAGTTTGGTAGTCCAACACCTTAACCATGTGCCACCACTTTCCAGATGTTTTTTTAATGTATGTTATAGTATGTTTTAGTGAATTTTTGCATTAGCACTTACAATGTCAAAACAAATTTACCTAACATTTATTTGGACATTTATGTGGAATGTGGATTTTTTACATAGCACTATAACAGTAAATATCATGAGTAATAATTATAATAATAATAACAACTATCTTCTTTATACTCAACCAACAGTCATTTTTATGAATTAGAATTTATTTAAAATAAAATAAAAATAGAGTATAAAGTAATAGAGTATGTTTAAGTAGAAATGATTTGAATCTAAATAAATTGATGTGAAACATTCCATTAAAGTCATACAACAAAACCTGTCCCTGCACCATGTAACCCGACGTATGTCTTAACATTCACATCTGCCCTTAAATATCCATCCCCCAAAGCAATCCACAGTGTCGGCCATGCGACAAGCAGATATTCGGGCAAAAGTTAAGTATATATATTTTACTGCTAACATACAGGACTAAAATATTAATATAAAACTAGAAATAAATTGTTAATTGGAATTTTTTTTAAAATTTAGTCTAAACAATTAACACATTTAAATAAGTTGAAACATCAAATACATTATATTTCTGTAAGTATGTCTCCTACATGTGAACATTGGAGAATTGTATAGTAATGTCCCCATGTAATGTACAAGGTTCACATGCTATTTTGACTGCCATTCGCTACCAATGTTTTTACCAAAATTTCTCCAAAGAAATAATCTAAAAATCTAATTGGATGCATGGATTTAGACTCAGACCCCAGACTCATTTCAGAGAATACCTAGCAGGACTTTGATTAGCTAGCGCAGGTGTGTTTGATTAGGGTTGGAAATAAACTCTGCAGGACACCAGCCCTCCAGGACCTAACAATTACAAAAAAATCTGGGGTTTATGCTGGGGTTTAATGTTAAGATATTCAGTTCAAGGAAACTAGAAGATGCACTTCCAAGAAAATTTGCAGGTTGTTTAAGTTCATGGTTTTATGTGAAGACTTACAGTTTATATACCTATACTATCCAATGGCATTGGATGGCTAAACAGTAGATCATCTGTCTATGTAAAAGGTGTCTTCAAAAAAATCGCAAATGTGTTTTTGGAAGACCTAAACTAAATGATTACATCTAACTAATTTTACATTTGCGGGTTTTACAGGATGACATGCCAGTTAAAACAATGTGTATATTCTTTTTGTGTTATAAAAATTGTAAATACAGCGGTATAATTACTAATTACATTTGCAAAATGTGCAATAGCATAAAAAAACCCTATATTTACTATACAGTTGTTGTATTGCATACCTGATGGTAGGACATGTAGGGCATGTGTGAAAAACTGATTTAGACCATACCTGGCTCTAGTTTCATGCTGAAATGTTCCCATGGCTAAAAACCTTAGACGATCTTAAGTGTGCACAGGGATGCTGACGGTCTCTCCAGAACTGGGCCAAGTTGCTGGAAGAAACCAACTAAAATGGCACTGTGCAATTTAATGTCTTTCTCCTGTTCCTTTTTCTGCACACTAAAAAAAACCCCACAAGCCCAGTTTTTTAAGCAGGGCCTCACTCCAGTGTTTAAATGTGCCTTTTAAAATAATATATTTTAATTGACATTTTATCTGTCTGAACCTAATTGTAAGCACAGAAGTCAGCAATTACTCAGTCCATTATGCTGACATGACTAACAATAAAAGCTCCTCATAATCAGCGTACCTGTAATTATATATTTTTTACGTTTAGAAGATTCCACATGTGTGGGCTGTGGATTTAAATTAAAAGACTTTATGACCGAACTTTTGTGGAAACCTGACCATCAAAACAATATCTATTTTAAACATTTTATTCCATATATGTTCGCTTCGCCTCCCTCTTCTGCCATTTTGTTTTGTCTGAAATGAGCAGTTTCGCAAAAGTACTTCAGTCGGCTGCAGTCTATCGCTAGACACGCTATCGCATTACACGTAACATAATGGAAATATCCATTATTATACATTATTATATACATAATGGGAAACAAAACATTCCATAATTAGCATTTAGTAGTAACAGAGGAAAAGTACATCTTACCTTGAGTAAGAGTAAAAGTAGGGTCAATTAAACCTTCTCCTAATAGGTCAATTTTTTTTCCAAAAATCTACTTAAGTAAATGTAATAAAGTAAATGTAACACGTTACTACTCACCTCGACATAGAAGTAAAAATTGATTAGCAAATATATCACTTTTTCTCCAATTCTCAAACAACAGCAAAAATATACTTTAAGGTCATGCAGGGAGCTCCAAAAAGCTTCAGAAAGATTAAGATTTTGTGTTTTGGTATGTTTACCTATAGATACTGAGATTAAAATGAAATTTACATTTAACCCCAATGAACAAACCTAAAGCAACAGTGAATAAAAATTTCAGAGATATTAGGAAGAAATATTAGGAAGAAATCTTAAGAGAAAGAAAACTGAAGGGGGAGCTATTTTTATCTGGGCGACACTGGATTATGTTTATATTATATCTATATCCAAACAGAATTGTGACCAGGAGCTTATGAGCAACTTAGTCATATACATTGATCAGTGTTTAAGATCATTACAGGTTTAATACAAATTTCTTCCTGTCCAATTTATTAGCCATAGCAATAAAAACTCTGTCACTGATAACATTATTGTCCAAAATATGCCATATAAAATCATACAATTTATTTTAGATTTATTTACAGATTCATTCATTTACTTTTTCTGTTATAATAAACTTGATTCTGGAATGGTTTTCCAAAAAATTAGTTTAAAGCTTTTCCGTGGGGAAGAAGAGAAGTAATTTGTTTACAGCGCCCCATGCTGTCACCCCAACACGTCGACGCCCTAGTGTTCCTCAGCAGAGAAGGCACAGAGGGCAGGTTCAGTGCCCAAAAGGACATGGAAAAACACAATGCATCCGGCCAGAATCAACCTGCCCCTGCCCTTCTACTAGGCAACCCTCAAGAGTAGTAAACACATTTTAAATGCCAGAGGTTGATAAATGGTGCAATGCAAAATGGGCTCTTTCTGGTTTTACTTGACTTGGTTATAATATCTATACAAATCACGATACTGTTCTGTGATTGGCTGAAAGGCATTCCGGTGTCCCTTAGTTGGCCTGGGCTAAATGGCATTCTCAAACGGCACAGCATTAATCCTGAAATGCAATTCCCCTTGCCTGCTATTTCATCCTTGCGTCCTTGCAAAGTTAAGCAATATCTCTTCCTATAATGGAAGTTTATTTTTATTTTCATTTGTGTTCATTTAGTAACTAAAGTAATAGTGAGATCAGACACTGATGTGGGAGGTCTGGGGATGCAGTCTGTGTTTTACTTCATCCCAAAGGTTTTTAGAAGGTTGCAGTCAGGGATTTGTGCAAGACACTTAAGTCCCTGCACTCCAACCTAGAAAAAAATTATGTCTTTACGAAGTGCACTTCATTGTCTTGCTGAAGCAGTGTTTGGACCTTTTAGTTGCAGTAAAAGGAAATATTGCACCAAACAATTACTTTCTTTACAGTTGTGTGCCAACAATTTTTGGGCAAAAGTCTGGAGAGAAACGAACCCTAACCCTAACTTCACTATTTCCACCTGAGGCCCCGCCTATTGACTTGTATCCTGAGTAGTGAACATTTTTTAAATACATTTTTATTTCCTTGAGCTGTACTATATACAGGACATCCTGGGTTTTTTAGTGATCTGTCATTTGATTGGCTGGGATGCCTGAAACTAGTTCTTGCACTGCATCCAAAATGGCCAGAGTAAGAACAAGCACAATTCAAACCAATATGTTGAGTAAACAAATAAAAATAAATCCAATTTATTAATACTAAATTGCAGAATCATTTTTAACCATAAGAAGTAAAAAATCACGCAGGAGGATATAGTGTGTACACGCAAACATAAAAAAGGCCATTGTGCCACCAAAAAAGTCTGGTCTGTATTGCAGTCGTTTAAAAAGATGCAGCTGGCTGACTTCATATCTCTCTAAGGAAGCACATGTTACCTTTTCCCATCTGGCTGGTAGTTTTACTTTTGAGAAATATATTAAACAGTCGGCAGTATTACTGAAAACACAATTCAAGACCAATGTCTAATGGAATCATCAGCTTTTAGTGATGTTACAGCCTGATGGAGTACGGTACTGTTATTTACACAACAAGGAAGCGAAGCCATAAAGCATAAGCGGAGTACATGCCTCAGTAAACACAGAGTGATCTAAACATCAAAGTAATCATATCCCGAATAATTGTGCCTACGAATGCAGAAACATCAATTTTTGGCAGGTGTTTCCTGAGCCCTTTTTTTGTGTAGCAAGTCAGAAGAACAAACCTCACACGGTTCGCAGCATGCACTGGCACTTATTATACCAAACAGCAAAGAAGTGTCATGGTGCAGTCAGGAGAAAACAGGATAGAGAGTTAGTTGAATAAGTTACTGGTGCAAACAGTAATTTGCTGGTACAAACAGAGTGTAAAACTAAAGTAGCATGCCAGGAAAAACTATCTCCGGATTTTCTGTTCATTTTGTTCTGCTTTATTGTTTCATCTTCCCTACCTAACGAAAAAAACCCAGTAAATCTTTAAAAATATCTTCAGGCTTTGGGCTGTTTCAGTATTTCTTTCTCCTTCGTGTACTCAAACGCCTGCTGCTCCCGAAAGCAGCAGACCCCGACATCCGTGCTGAGGAAGCAAAAAAAAAACAACTATGACAGCCTATTTATTGTCAGAGAAAAGAATTACATTATTTGAGAGCAGATAAGAAAAAAAAACCCAGCAGCATCTCTAAAGCTAAACTTTCATTTGCATTGGTAGCTGGGTGGTTTTTGTCCTTGCTGTGAAAGTGTGCCTGACTGCAGCAGCATGCCAGGCTGCCAAAGCCCAACAGCTGTCAGGATGACAGAGAGCAGAGAGCTGAAGGAGGGGAAGAAGTGAAGTAATTTGTTTACAGCGCCTCATGCTGTCACCCCAACACGTCGAAACCCTAGTGCTCCTCAGCAGAGAAGGCACAGAGGGCAGGTTCATTGCCCAAAAGGACATGGAAACAAGACACAATGCATCCGGCCAGAATCAACCTGCCCCTGCCCTTCTATTAGGCAACCCTCAAGAGTAGTAAACACATTTTAAATGCCAGAGGTTGATAAATGGTGCAATGCAAAATGGGCTCTTTCTGGTTTTACTTGACTTGGTTATAATATCTATACAAATCACGATACTGTTCTGTGATTGGCTAAAAGGCATTCCGGTGTCCCTTAGTTGGCCTGGGCTAAATGGCATTCTCAAACGGCACAGCATTAATCCTGAAATGCAATTCCCCTTGCCTGCTATTTCATCCTTGCGTCCTTGCAAAGTTAAGCAATATCTCTTCCTATAATGGAAGTTTATTTTATTTTCATCAGCTGGTTAAAAGGTGCAAGCAGGGGAGTGATGTCCAGCGTAGTGGAGATGCGAAACCTTTCCGTTAGAGAAGCGAGCAAAAGCAAGAGAAATGAAACCTTAAAATGCACCACACTCTTATTTTCTCTCTCTCTGTTGCTCTCTTACACTTTCTTTCTCTCCTGCTTTCTCTTTTCGAGGCACGGACAACCTCGCCAGACTTATTGAGTAATGAACCCTCTCGCATCTCCTCCTTTCCTAAGTCTTCAAGGACAGATCAGCATGCGCTCCTGCTCTCGTCTCTGGACTACCAGCCTCAGACATTCATTTCCGTTCTGCCATGCCCTCTTTCTCCAGCTGATGTATAGTGCCTTCTGACACTCGCTGACATCTCAGAGAAAAGATAGTCATGAATCTTTAATGTTTCCTGTTCATAAATTACAGTGGCATGATCACTCGGGCTTTAGCTTTACGGCTGCTCTTGGACAGATTCAGAGGTCTCATTAATAACATACCGAGGAAATATAAAGATTAGCGTGTGTATATGGCCGCACTGTTTTTATTTAAATCGTGGTTCCACGAATGGCTACTATTTTTTTGATAAAACCTGTAATTTATTTGTCGTCAACACCTATAAAGCAACTATGAAGCATGATTATTTTTTGATGGGTCACAAAGGTGTTTAGTTACAAAATTAGCACTTACTTCTAAATGTGGGAAGTGGTAGCGCAGTGGTTAAAGTGTTGTACTGCTAATTGGAAGATCGGGGTTTGATTCTCAGCACCACTAAGTTGCCCTTAACCCCTTGCTCAGTTGTATAAAAAAGATAAATTGAAGTCGCTCTGGATAAGGACGTCTGCCGAATGCCGTAAATGAAAATACTGGCTAACGGTAAACTTACATTTTTTACTTTTCTTGCTGCAAATATAATGCTTAATTGATGGCAAAATAAAAATAGGAAAAATACTACACGCATAAAGACTGATAGCCTATAATTTCCCGGTTAAATCATGCCGTTCTTTGAATACTCTTTTTCAATGTTTATTTTATTCAAGGTAAAAATTAAACATGTATGTTTATTGTACAATGTGTGTTTAGTCTACATGCTGGAATTTTGGCGGGAAATGGATGATAAATAAAATACTCCACCTTGTTGATGTTTGTGACCTGCACCTTCTTAAATCATTGCTAATCTAAAAGATTGGAATTATATGTAATATTTGCATTGCAGTAAACATCACCGAATAATCTAATAAGGAGGACAGGAAAGTAACAAAACGCCTAGCGTCACTATGCCATTAAAAATAGCTTAAGCCTAAACAGGAAGTATTAAATTGCTCAGCTATGATCACAGGATTAAGGAAAAAAAATGTCCACCACATCCTGTCATTCATAAGATGAGCTATGAGGGCACAACAGTGCACTAGTGAAGGGCTGATGGGAACAGGAAGCTCTCTGGCTTTTCCGTAGTCATCATAATTCAGAGCGAGTGTCCTGTCCTTGTCGATTCTGCCACTCCACTGCTTGGTCCTATATTGAGACGTGTCATTAGTTATTTCTGACATGTCATTTCTCTGCAGAGAAAGTGGAGAACATCAAACTGAGGCATGGATTTGCATTGCATTACAGGTTACTCAGCATAGCAGCCGGTATACAATCTAATACACTTATATAATTAGACAGAGAGAAAGACAGACAGAGAGAGACAGAGAGAGAGAGAGAGAGAGAGACTTAAAAAAATCCTTTTTAATCTTAGCTGCCACGTAGCACATTATCCACATAGGGAGTGACAGCGGAGGCAGTTTTAGAACACAATGACAGACACTGCCGTAATAACAGTGTACAGTACTAATGAATGAAGGGCCGAAGAAGAGATGTTTAATTATTCATTCTTAGGTTTGAAGTCATTCAGCCAAGCAGTAAGAAGTATTCAGCACTCACAGTAAGTAGGACTACTGACTGACATGCAAAACACAAATCATATCCAAATTGCTTTTAGACAAGCTCTGTAATAAAACAGCATTACACAATAACTGAAGTTTCGGATGAAGCTCATGACAGAAATTTTTTTTTGCACTGAACTGATAATGTATATTTACAGTATATCTTCCGTGCTCTCTACTTCCTTTACATATATAATTTAAAGTTGTATCAAGCTATCACTCTGTATCTTTCCTGCAATCTGTCATTTTTCTATATATTTTCAAGCACAATTATCATGATACAATTGTTATTTAAAAATGAGTGCTACACACAATACTATGTGTGTATTATCTAGGGGTCGAACGATTATCGGCCTGGACGATATTGGTCATTTTTAAAACCAATTTGCAGATAAAATTATTTTATTTTATTTCGCTCCATTTGGCTTAGATAAGCATAGATCAGTCCCTAGTAGGCATGTCCTCAGTAACGCAAGGTCGAATGAGAGCATGCCAAGCAGATCTGCTTCCTGCACTACAACCTGGTGCCCTTCCTATTCTTAATTTTGACATTAATCTTTATTTTTACACCAGACACAAATGCTGGCACCGTGATGTAGTGGGTTAAGGTACCGGCACATACGTGGCGGTTTTCTGGTCTTAACCCCCTGTCTCACTTGTTTTACCTCTATCCTATCCAGTCAATAAATTCTATACAGTGCTTAAAAAACAGTATCGAAGATCATTATCATTATCACAAGATCACAATCGATTCAAAAATATTGGTTATCTGTTTAAATGATTTGTAATAATCAATATTTTTGGTACAGTTCTGATCAGTTGATTTCCTTGGAAGAGCAAAGCACCGAAAACAGGGAATGAGAAGGAAAAGCAACAGTACGCCGTATCCCCTGCATGCATTTTCTTATTGAAATCTGCTATTTCATTAATTTATATATCGATCCTGTGCACAAGGCTGTGAATTATGCTGTGAAATATAAGACTTCACATAATAGCCTCCATTTATCAGAGTGCTGCCTTTTCAGCAGCTCTTAGGACCACGCTGGCCTCTGGGGGCAATAAAAACATTTTTTTCTATTTCCTCTCACACTTATCAATAATCAACATGCAATAAAACTGACAAATAAAAAAAAATGCTGCATTTATTCTTCCAACGAAACAACTGCGGTGTTTATAGCCGTGTGCAGGCTAGTGGCTTTAGGTCCTATGCCTGAATGTGCATTGTATATTTATTTCCTCCCACTGTGCCTGACAGAGATTACAGGCCAAATGAGCCATAATGAGGCTCTTTTCCACACCTTAATTCAGCCTCTTCAATTCTGACAATCTCTTAGCCGATGCTATTGTCACCACAAGTGGATAGCTGAAAATCACAGCAAGGTGCGAAAATCCTTATGCTCTTTTTTTGTTGCACCTTTCGGAATTCTTTCATTGTGTGCAAACTCCAATACGCTAAACCTGCACAGAGCTCCCTGTAAAGGTAATTCAGAGTGAGTCTAGCCAGATAGCAACCCTTTTGAATCAGAAAGCGAGAGAGAACACACTAGTTCTTGTGCCTTTAGTGTCAAATTTAACATTGTGCTGTTATAACAAAGTTTATAGCATTTTTATTTCTCCAGCACAGGAAACTATTCAAGAACATGAGAATGATAGGCAGAGAACGGAGTAAACAAAAACAAGACTGGTGACGCACCAGAACCTCCAGTACCTTCATATTTAAGTTGGTAAAGTTGATACTCTGGTAAATTGAAAACTGGTAAATGCATGTACACGCCGTCCAGTATGTGTGATTACAAGATGAAAAACAAGAAGATCACATAAAAAAATGAATGAAATAAAACTTTATGTATTTGTGGTGATCATAGAGCTCCACAGTACCTGCATAAGGCCTTCATGCTAACATTAAAATACACAAATATTTCTGAGGGTCATGTTTGAATATTCCATCACTGTCCATAACACTATTACGGACAATGCAAATAAGTACAATATAAACTAAAATATCTTGTATACATAACTGAAATTAATGATTTTAGAATTTGATGCTGGCAACACTTTCCAAAAGAACTGGGATAGGGTCAAAAACACCTGTTTGGGACATTTAATGGGTGAACAAGTTAATTGGAAACAAGTTAGCATCATGAATCATGATTAGTCTTTGTGATGTTTTAAATTGAATATGTATGAACATAGGATTGGCAGGTCACTTCATTCTGTTTTGATTTAGGTTTAAATCATACGCGTTTTAAGATCACAGCGGAAACGCAAACCCAGGACCCCAGAGTTAACTATAATACTTTTCTATATATCTGAGCTAACTCTATTCAGTATGAAAATTTACAGTTTAGTGTTCATTTGATTCAATTGATCTAGTAACTTACTTATTATGATAAACTATCTATTAGGGTGCAAAAGAAATAAAATTGCTTTCTCAGTAGGTGATCCTAAGATCCGTTCCCAACAATACTATAGTCATACATTGCCAAGTGAAGGAATCAAGCCAATCACAGTCATTTGAGAGCTAATGGACATGGAAGAAAGTAAATATTTGGGCTGTAAAAATATTGAAACAGCTATAGAGTATAGGTATTCTAAGCTAGTATCGATACATAATTAAATTAAGATTTATACTTATTTACGTTGATGTAAATATTTAATTAAAACACTCGGTAAGTGTCAAACAAATCGGTTTTACATTTTTTCATATATTTTTGGAAGTATTACAATATATCATGACCCATGTATTGTATCATAAGGCCTATAGCAATACACAACCCTTGTAGGCAGTATTTCTATTAAGGTATGTCACTGTGTTTGGCTTGTGATGCAGTACTAACTAAGTACTAACAAACGGCTTATGAATGCTTTATGCCGTCCCATTTTAATGTCTTCTGATGGAAGAGTAGGTAATACAAAATTCTGTTTCGATTGTTAACATTTATGTAAAATTTTATGTCAATAGACTGTTAGGCTGTTATGTCATCAAAAGTGTTTGCTATGTCAGCTGATGCCTGTGAGAATAAGTGCTTAGTATAGCTTGTAAGTGGATTAAACCTACGCTACTGATTAACTTCTTATCTTTTTTTAGAAATGAGTTCTTTTATAGTGTACTTTTTTTTAAAGCATTGTAAAATAAATGAACACCAGAATTTGTCTCTCTTTCTCTCTCTCTCTCTTCTTTCACTAGGTACTTTTGCTGCCTGATGTGATGCCTTATCTTGCAACTCATCTTCTCTTATAGCAAATCTTACCCTTCACCCGTTTCATCCAGGTGCTACTTCAGCTCAAAGTACTCGGTGACTCACTTCCTGCTCCTGTGAATGGTGACTATGGCCTTGAAATAGCATAGACTAGATTCGCACACTTCTTACACTGCTCTGAATAACCCATGATTTAAAGCACTGTTGTAATTATAAAGTTCATCCTGTGTTTCTCCCAGAATTGTTCTTTCTTTAACACACTTACACTTCTCTGCACTGTAATGATTTATAATACAACTACCTGCTGTCCCCCACATGAGAATGGGTTCACTTTTGGGTCTGGTTTGTTATGTGATTTGTTCTCTTGTGAGGTATTTTTGTCACACTCATGGGTATCTAAGGTTACATACAGATTATATGAAACAAAATAGTATGAGAATTAAATGTAAGAGGTAGGAAGCATGGGTTATTTTACATTACAGCGGACCTCACAGTATTTCAGACCTCATACACTAGTATTGGTTTTCTGCCAGCATCACTGTAAAGTCACAAAAAAAACACAGGAAGACACACTTACCCTAAGCTTATGGGTAGTTTGAGATGGCGCACCAATTACATCCACCTGTGCTGTGTCATCAGCATGGTCGCTGATCCAGTGAATGAATATGGCCGCCCCAGTGTCAACTACATCTCGTCTTGGGACCAGAGTCAAATTCTTGTCTATCAGGAAGTCGGGATGGGACACTTCGAATGACACATCCTTATTTCCTTCACAGTCATCAAACATCACTGCAAACATAAACAGACAAACATATTCATTGACACAACAGCAAGAAAAGTTCAGTGATGCATATATTATCTAGGCAAAGCTGCAAGCTCCTGAAGAGTACAAAGAGGTGCGAATGACTGCAGAGGTATAAAAAAAACCTGATAAACGTTAAACATCAATTTTTGGCGTCGATTTGACACAGTGGGTTCTTTTCTCAGGTAATTTATGTACCGCTGACGAAAGAAAGACTTGCTGTCTCAGATATAAAGTGAAATATCCCTGGAAAATGTGACTGTACCTAACAAAGTTCCTTCTGTGCTCTGTCAGCTGTGAGTTTAAAGCAAAGTAGATCATGTAAAATATGACTCGCTCATCAAGCGGTATTAAAATGAGATTCGGTAACCTTCCAAATATCCTCTTTCTCCCTCACTCTCTTTTTCTCTCCCTCTCTTACTCTCTCTTTCCCTCCTCTCACCCCCCCCCCCAGCTCCCCTCCTTCTTTAGCTATTGCACCATGGCTTTAGTCTAATTTATAGTCAATGTTCACGGCACAGTTTGTTGGTGATTACAGACAAAACTGCAGTCTTTGTACTCTAGCAATTTTTTCAGGCTGATCTATATTTCACTGTATCTGGAGCATATGAATGATTATCATAGGCAAGGGCAGCACAGTTTCCCTACATTAAGAGGGAAAAAATGGACAAATGTAGCTGATGTGAAACATTTATGTAGATTGCTTACATTTCCAGAAGGCTTGTGTTAAAGTCAAATCCATGTATATGTAAAAAAAAATGATGGGTAGGTGGTGGGAGAAATGATGTTGTCGGTGCCGTCAGTATAGCTCACAAAAGGTAAAAGCTATACATGCATTTAAAGCATTTTTGTCTTCCTCTTTACTTCCTCATCGCTCTATATTTACTCCTTGGATTAACTGGTTTCTAAGCCATGCTCCACTGTAAATATTTTATTACAGATAGATAGATAGATAGATAGATAGATAGATAGATAGATAGATAGATAGATAGCATTTAATAAAACGCATATTTTACTGTGTTTAGCCACGTACTGGGTCAGGTGTCATGTCAATAGTTTAAGATCATTTTTAAGCCTTTTTTCTTAAATTTAAGGCCACCAAACCTGCGAAGGAAATACACAAACACACACATACATACATAAATCTCTTGCATACTTCCCTCTCTGCATATGCAATTTTACCGCATTGATAAACATTGATCCCAGTTTAAAACATCTTTAATAACATGGTGCAGTTTTCCTCGAATACATTTTCAGGCCCCATCTTTAACCACCAGGTCAAATAATTCTCATTCTTATGCCATTTCTATTAAACTTACATTTACCTATTGCAGCTACCTGTAGTTCCACCTGCTTACTCAATTTTCTCTGATGTGGCAATAACTAAACGGGAAAAAAACGGATTCATTCTGTCCATTGATTGTAAATTCATTGTTTGTTCTGTGTTTTTTACATTAATATGACCTATCAGATCCCAATTTAAGACATTGTAGGACTTCTGTAGTCATACAGAACATATAGATTTGTTTATGCTCTATGCAGTTGCATTACAGGCCAGTAACAGGGATTGAGCTTGTGATGGAGTGTTAGTGGAGCACGCTTAGAACTATAGAAAACTACAACTGTCTACATCTGACTTCACTTTTTACCCTGCTTACATACTCCGCTCACTTTACTGCTTTACTGTATTGGAAATTTTATTCACTGCATTATGGCATGTAATAACAGAATACCTTGAATATAGTTGACTCTCCATTTTTTCATGCTATAAAACTATAATAAACCTATTCTTTTAGACTCTTTTTTAACATTAAATGAAAATCAATAAGAGCTGTAGTGCCAAGTGTGTTCACACAAGGATTTATGTTTTTTTATTAGGCACACATCAGTCACATATAACAATAAACAACATAGAAAAAAACTAAAAATGAGACCGAATAATCATAGGTTACGGACATGTGCAAGGGTTAATGTCATGTGCTGGAGAGATGATATGTAGATCTTATAATAGAGCTGGTTTAAAAAATTATATTTACATATTTACACGATAAATCCTCTTTTCATCAGATAATTTTATTTTTAAAGTTTTAATTACTTATAATAATTTTGATATAAAAGCAACTAAAAGGACAATAGATAAAATGAGAAAACGTACACTTTGAAATTTGGATTGAATTGGTAAAAGAAAGAAATAAAAAGGAATAATGGATAACTTTGACTACATAAAATAGGTTTTTAATCCACAATGCAAAAAATAATCACAAAAAAACAGTTTGTTAAAACTTGAATGTCTTATTCTAAAACCTGTATTATAATCAATATAGTTTTGAATAAAAGATCATTGAATTGCATGTTTCAAATTACAATTAATTGAATTTGATTTGTTCCTGAACTTTTAATTGCGTCTATTTAAAGGTTTTTTGTTGTTTCCTTTTTCTCAGGAAAACATTTTTTTGGTTAATTACAGAACATTAAAGGTAGAGATGGCGGCACAGTGGCTTAGTGCTTAGCACTGCTGCCTCACAGCAAGAAGCCCCGGGTTCGATTTTCTTGTGTCCTCTTTTTACCTCTTTCTAAACTAACAATTGAGGCATGCGGCCCTAATAAATTGTTTCTTAGACTAAAGTTCTTGAATGAGAGATAAGGAAAAAGTGGCAGAAATTGTTTAAGGAACTGATTTAAGCAAAAACTTTAAAGCAGAACCATGCCCTTAGCACTAAACAATTATCATCTTTGTCCTGAGAAAACTGCTAAGGCGCTCCGATGTTCACAAGGGCACTGACTATAATTCAGAATTCTCTTTCTCTTTTTTACTACTATCGTTCAGATAAAAGAGTAGCACAGCAATCCCTGTAGCACAGTAACACAGAGTTTCCTGGGCAGAGAGAAATTTCAGAAGGTTCATTCTTTATTCACTTTTTTTTTTTTTTTAAGACAGTCAACAGTTTGTGCGTAAAAAAAAAAAGCCTTAAGGTTTTTGGAGTGAGGTCACATATTGCGCTAAGTGAACAAGTGTGTTTCCATGCGTGTGTTTGAAACGGTGTCTCAAATCTGACTGAGATACCACCACACTAGCCCAGCTTATCGCCTCTGATCATGTCCACATCTTATCTTCCAGCCCCATAGCGCCTGCTTTACTTTTTTACTTCTCTCTTCGAAATGTGCAACCCTCCTTTCTCTCCATGTCATTATTTTCTCCTCTCATTTGTCATTTATGCAAAGATTCATGATCATTTCTGCAGGATTATATAAGATCATCGGTTACATCTTTCATTAAAGTAAAATAAATTGAAATGATCTTACTCAAGTCTTAACATCAGGGACTTTTCCGAGTTTATAAGCTCCTTGTTTTCACAATTGTCCTAAGCACCCCTTTCCCTTTTTTTTAATTATATCTATATTCAAAACAATAACTGTTACTGTTTCCTTCATTATAGCGCTGTTACCGTTACTGCCTTAAAAATGCGGCGCTATTGTAATTGTAACCCCACTGAGGTGGTTTTCATCCAAATAGACTTTGTTTTAGCCGCATGACCTGCAAAGTTTTGTTCTTCGGTGTGTATGAGGTGAGGTGGGACACATAACTGATGATATCTAGTGAAAAAAAAAAAAGCACAACTGATGATGATAGGCTTAAGGAAATTTCCAGTAAAGCGAAACAGCATACAACTTAAGTATGTATTACATTTAAGGAAGTACAAACTTCCCAACTGGTAAAGTATGTCCTACATATAGGAGCAAGTCCACCGAGTTTAAAGGTAGCTTTTACAAACTGGAAGTTAAAGCGCTATCTTCCCCTCGTGAGGTTGAAGGCAAGACCGTTTATGTAATGTGCAACTTATGACCAGGAAGAGTCCCTCCACGTCTGCAGTGGCAAATAATTCTAACCTAATAAAGCATCTCACATCGCTACATGACACCACAACATTAAAATAGTCTAGATTAGAGTACAATGCTTTATAATAATAATTTATTCTATTTAGTGTCCATTTCATTTATTTAACCTATTGATTATTGTAAGTATTCGAGTTATTTCACATATTTAAACATTTTTTAAAAAGTATCTCTGGTATTTAGTTGCTTTTTTGATGATGTAACTAGTAACAATAAATCATTACTTTTTTATAGTAACATGCCCAGCACTGCTGGTCTGATGGTGATAAATGATGAATACTGTATTGATGTAACAGTAGGTTGATTTGATTATTACAGATTTCCAGTTAGAATCTGTTAGAATCCACTTTGTGAGTCGTAAACACACACAAAATAAGCATTGCTTTTTAGTTTTAGTTTTATCCATTGCTTTCGTAGCAATTTTACATTTAATGCCTCTGAACAGTAAATCTAATTATGCAACTTTATAACGAGCTATTATACACTTTTATAACGAGCAGGGAAAAGTGAGATTTTTTAATTACGTTGTTTTTTTCTCATTAACCCATATAGAATCCTCAGATTTTTTTTTTTTTTAACATTACAGAATAAGTAGTGTTGGACATTCAGAGGACAACCCGAGGCATCACCTTATTGAAAATGCTTCCTCATTATACAATATTAGTGGGCTACACTTCTGGTGATGGGTTACACTTCTGGTGATGGGCTACACTTCTGGTTCTCTGGCTAATTACAATGGAAGACGGTTCATAATCAGGTCTTTTACTGACAATTTCAGTGATCAACACAGGTGGTTTCTACAACCACATGCTTGTATATAAGGTCAACGCTTAACAAACTTCTAACAAACATAACTGCATTGCATTTTTTCTCTAAAACATTTGACTATTCTAATATTGCCTCCTGCGTTTACCGAATGCTTTGTAATGCACCATGACAAAAAAATCCATCAGGCAAAACAATCAGCCAAAGAAATGATTTTTAAATAGAATTTTAATAACACAAATCTATTTTCTACTGCTGATTAACTAACCTGGGTTTTTTTTGGTTTGTTTGCTCCCATCACACTTAACAAGACAGCCGACAGCCTGATCTTATGAGATGTCCTACAAATGAAATGCATCTTTGTTTCAAATACTGCATTTATAAGAAACTGTAAACTGTAACTGTAAGCTTAACACACGTTTGGCTAAAAATAAGGAAAAAACTTATGTTTACATTTTTTATTTTCCACTGTTGAATGATTTTTTTTCGTAACTGACAGATTTGGGCCCAGATTTTGGTCCCCTGCTTTTGTAACCAGGCTTGTTGATGCTGAGATGCTTTCCTTCTTATTATGGTTGTATAGTTTTTTTTCTCTCTCTAAACTCAGCAATAATCTGCTTATCCTTCTCTGACCTTTCTCATTAACAACCATTACATTTACAGCATTTGGAAGATACCCTCAAATGAGCAATTGGGGGTTAAGGGCTTTGTATAAGGACCCAGCGGTGGCAACTTGCTCATGCTGGGAATCAAACCCTGATCTTCCAGGTATCAGTCCATACCTCAACCACTAATTTACCACTATAACCATTACAACTGTTGTTCTTAGACGATCACCAGTAACAGTAAACTTACTTTTTGGTAAAGTGTCAGATGAGGATGGGTTCCCTTTTGAGTCAAGGTTTCTTCCTTGTACCATCTAACGGAGATTTTCTCTGCAACAGTTGCCCCAGGCTTTCTCACTAGGGATGTTTTTTCTCGTGGACTGTTCTATTCTTACTTATGTTTGGTAAAGGTGCTTTGAGACAATATCTATTTCTATAGAAATAAACCTGAATCAAATTGAAATTAAATTAACTAAAATATTTAAACCAGCCTATCCGGTACCATTACTCACGCCATGTTTAACATCACTGAGATCACAATTTTGTTTAATGTCAACATTGACTGAAGCTCTTTATTCAGTGCACTGCTACCAGATGATTGGCTGATAAGATAATTGCAGGCATGCTACTAAATAAAACAAATGAACCGGCGTTCCCAATAATAAAATCTGCTAGTGCCTATAAACACTGAAAAAAAAATAATCATCATGATTTTTACAGTTAAAAGTACTTTTCCTTATTTTCCCTTTTACCGCTTGCTGGTTTGATGATTAGTGGACCTGCAACAGACCGCAATTCTTTTTTTTAGGCTTAAGCCTCTGTGCATGATGCTTGTGCCAGCTATGGATTAAGTGTAATGATCACTTTTGATGTTTGTGCTGAAGGTTAGCTCCGCTTTGATCTTATGTCCCTCTCTTTCTCTCTCTCTCTCTCCATATGGTGCTCTTATTGTCAATGTTTTGCCTCATGGGGCAGGTTACACCATTTTAAGCATCCAGATCGGTGTGTTTTCAGCAACAGTGCAGTGATGCCTGCTATCAGCTACATCCCTTTTCTTAATAATTATTTTATACCGGTCGTGCTTTGGCACCACAATGGAACGATAGCCAGCTGTTTTTTTGTTTGGCTCATATTTAACACACAGATGACAGAACAAGTAGCACACACATGCACACACACACACACACACACACACACATACAAGCTTGGTTGCTTCCTGGGAGCAATAAACTGCAGTTTTATATGGAAGCAGCTCTTTCCACAGAGAAGCAAGAGTGCTGGGAAATGAAGCGTTATGGCCTCTTGTGAACTAAACCTCATAAATAATACGCTGATGGGAGAGAGAAAGAGAGGACAGCGGGCTGCCGAGAGGAAGAGCGGCCAGCATACGCTCCAATCACACAAGCTCGTATATCAGCCTGTGTCCTGTGTGCCTTTTGGAGGACCTCACGACCATCTAGTAAAGGATTAGGAATAAATAAGTGTATCCATGGCTAAGAATACACCCCTAATTTCATGTTTAAGATCTTTTTCTATGGTATTCTGTACTTCTTGCAGTGATTTTTTTTTTTCATGTTTCCATTTCTGGTATACACATCTATTCACATCTACACACATTGTGGGTCACAGGCAGTGCAAGAGAAGGTTGTAATGAGTGTACTGTTGTGTTTTTACACCGAGAGCATGTTTAACAGTAGCAGAGCTGAGCAGGACCAAGCGCTTCCAATCCACTCCTTAACCACTTTAAATAACAAGTGTCCGTCAGCTACATTCTCACCTTCACTGCTTTACTCTGCTTCGGCACCACAAACACACACACACATTTGCACCAGGACTGTAAGCCAGTGCTATCTGTATTTTTATTTGTACTCGTAACTAAAGCTGTTGGCGTAGCCTACACCAAAAATGCATTTTAAATGATTTTATCTCTTGGAAAAAGTCATGCAACACTGCAAAACACTAGAAAAAATTTAGAAGCTGTGATCATGTGAGAGATAAATGCTTTATAATGTTATAAAGGACAATGCTCTTTGTGTCTAGGTTTTATAAATTCCAATTAGCAAGAAGTCCAATTATTTTAAAATCCACAAAATATTGTGTTGATGCACACACAAAAAAGGATGCTTTGTAAAAGCTTATATATTTTTAACGACAAAGTTAAACACATGCAAGGGTTTCGAAGATTTAATTATGTTAAGCATTGGGATTCCAGGACTACAGAACCGAGATTAAAATCCCAGGCGTGTGGTCCACACAGAAACAGTTTATCGTGGCTGGGGTAGTAAAATTAACTTAAGTGGCCTGCAGAGAACCTCATCTGTACTCATTTATCCTGGCTTGTTTTGTAACCTGGTTGGTTCGATTATAGATTAATAGTGTTGGGCATTTCACTTTACAAAAAGTACAGTTATAGAGTTATAGTTACCTCTTACAAATAGTAACTAAGTTACATCGTTATAAAAGTTACTGATTACCAGGAAAAGTATCTATGATATAAAAGAAAAAAAACTTGGATGCCCCAATAATAAATAGGGCAAATAAATGAAATAGGCTCTAAATAGAATAAATCGCATTGCAAACATTGTAAACTAATCTACACTATTTTCATATAGTGGCAACATGTAAGGTGCTAAATTATATTTGAATTACTTCCACCGATATGGAGAGACTCATGCTTCCTGATCATACATTAGATGTTAAATAAACAAGGAAAAAGTAGTGCTTATACTTCCTGTTTGATCTTGTTGGTTTTTCTACTACTTTATCTCCCATAGTAACCATACTTTAATACAGGTCAGGAATTATATACTCACAGAAATGTAGTACACAGGCAAGTATTATGTGATTTCTGGTGGAGCTGCTGTCTTTGAATGTGTGAACACCCATACTACGCCATGATCAAGGTAAATTTACTCCACCTAAGCCAATCATCATCAGTTATGTGGTTATCTCCCACCCCCAACACACACAGACCAATTATCATCACTTACAGTATGTGTCCTACCTCACTCCACACACACCGAAAAAAAACCCCTGCAGGCCAGAGAGTCAACTCGGATTATTCCGCTTCAGTGAGTTTATTTATAACCATATTTTATTGTCAGAAACGGTAACGGTGTTATAACGAGAGAAACAGTGATTAGTTTGATTACTAATTACTGTAATGTTATTTATCTTGTAAAAAAGCAATTAAAAACCATGAATCAGCCTGTCTAGCAATGCGTGAATTATACTGTGTACAACAATATTAATAATAATATGGGTAGAATTACCAAAAACACTTTCACATCATTGCAATTTTCTATAGAATATTTACTGTAGTAAGTAGGGCCGTAGCTAGAGGACCCACCCTCTGCCTATATCATATACTGTAAAATATATAACCATGTAGTCTTATATAATAGGGGTTTCTTAAAAAATAACAAAATTATTACATAATTAAACCAATTTTACTACATGTTCTATAGTAAAGTTTAATAATTTACAGTATTCCCCAGTTATTCCAAAAGGACGGGGGATTTAATTAATTTAGATGCTATAAACCACAAAGATGTAATGGTTTAATGTACAGCAACTTTTAGTCATATAGTGCAACTTCAGTGTATGCGCACACTCGCATGCGCCAGACATGTCTTTTATTCCCACGCTATCAACCCATTCCTTCTCCTTCATGCTCAGGCTTCTTCAATCACGTTTGCTATTCCTCTTGTCTAGTTCTTTAATGTCTCCTCTCTCTTGTCTGCAGCACACCTGCCATCTCTGTCTATCATACTCCGGCTTGTGATTGCTGGTGTAATAGCAGCCATCTTTCTTAGGTCAGAGAGTAAATGGAGGTTCCGAGCATACAGACAAAAACATTGTTTCTCCGTTGCGAGTGTGTGTGAGTGTATGTTTTTATGACTCTCTTTTCCAAACAAGCCACACAATTTTGCACAATATATTGGCGGAGATATATTGTACCACACGATTGTCACACATGCTTGAATAAATTTGTTTTGATCTAAAATAAAAAAGGGCAGTGTCACATCCGTGTGAAAGAAATGTGTTTGTGTGGGATGTGTCTGTTAGATTTTGAACCCACATGTGGTATTCATGTTTTTTTTACCTAGGCAATGTTCATGTTTCTGGTGGAACTATCAAATTATTGGGATTTCAATCAACACAGCCATAACATTTTATGAGCAAACACTTAAAAGGTGTTTACTTTAGCTTAAAGACGTCGATTATGGTTAATTACCGCCACTTACCTCTTTATATCACATCTGAAAATGTATGTGTTATGCAAAACATGTTCTATTTTATGTTTTACATGGAAAGTAAGCCAAGGCCAATCTGGGGCTAAAAATAAATTAGAAGCATAATTTATCTTTATACAAAGAACTTTAATTACTAGGCTAAATAATTTAATACCAACCAAAATATTGTGAACTCTCTCCAGGATGCAGGCACTAATAGAAAGCATACAGTTGTGTAGGATGTCTTGTATGGGTTTTTTTAGGACAACCTGCTTACATCTTCTTTAAAATCTCACCAGAAACCCTATTACGATACACCTGCAAAACAACCTAAGGTAGACATACTAACTGGAAGAGAAAGTACATATTATTGCACCAGGCGTATACATATAGGGTATATATATATATATATATATATATATATATATATATATATAGATATATAGATAGATAGATAGATAGATAGATAGATAGATAGATAGATATATACATAGAGGTCACTGTTGGTGTCCACATGAGTTGACATCATGTGTTACCATCGTTTAATCAATGACGTTTGACTTGCATTGACAGGTGAAAATACGATCTGTCTGCTTTCATGGCAGAGTCTAATACAGGTTTTCAATTCATATTTGATTTATTTCCACATACAAGTGAGGCCTGAACCCGATATATAAATATCAGAATCCATGTGTTTTTTTTCCCTGCTTACAGGTTCCTGGGTCATATCCTGTCTGTGCAACACTAAGGAAGAAAACCGGAAATGGGTCACTTGATACATGCAGTGTAAATCCAGCCTAAAATGCCCAAAAACTGTTCAGACATGACAACATCAATGTGCACAAAGCTCCTTAACTCCTTCAAGACATGAGGTGTCCCCACCCAGCTTACCTCTGTGGCGTCCAAGAGGTAAGCCCTATCCTTGTCACTGGATAGTTGAGACTTTGAGACTGACCTGCCTTCTTGGGGGAGTCCCCAACTGGTTCAAGTTCAATATTTTTTTTTTTTGCGTAAAATATTTAACAATACCGATTACTTTACCGAAGCGTTTTCCAACATACACACTGAAGGAAAAGAGCTTACCGAGTCACGCTATCGCTCGTGTTTATATAGCGTTACTATCTGGTCGATGGCATCACAGGCCGTGACGTGACGCTCCACAATTCACCGGGATACCCACATGCTTTAGGTCTAAGGTTATAAAGGGGGTTCCCGAAGCTTTGCGACACAGCTCGAGTTCCGGAAAGGGAACTTACAATATAATCTCACCTTTGCAAACTTCAAATGAGTTTATGTGTGAAAGATTATGAATATTATGAACTGTAAACTGTACAAGCTATTTAAAAAAACTATAATTTGCTTATAACCACCTTGACTTACACTTCCCTGACTGACAGTTCTGTAGTTTTGCTAATGTAGTAATGTAATAAATGCAATAAAGCAGCAATTATAGTCTGGGCTGCCACACACACACAGAAAACACACACACACGCATACACTCTTATTCAACTGTACAATTCAATCATATCTTTGCAAATACATAGCAATTTGCTAAACTGTTGTTGTAATGATTACATTACAAACAAAGTCATTCTCTTCTGCATTCTATTGCACAACCCGACACAGTTTTTTTGTGTGATGTAGTGTCTCTTTTTGCACCGATTGCACTAGTTTGCGTAGAATTGTGAGATTTTATTAGTCCCTGGTTCCCTGTTATTTTTTACAGCTCCATGTTTTTCTATCACACTATAGAAAATGGGTTTTTTTCCTGTGTACTGCATTGGCTACATATGGTTTTAGATGATAATAAAACTCTTTTGACTCTGGTTCTGGCCTGAATCACACACACAATCCTTCACCTGAGGAGATCTCCGAAAAGGTGTTTATAAAAATACACAAGACAGTAGTCTATCCTGCTTTTTTCCAGTTAGATCATAGATGTTGTTTCTATTTCTGTACAAAAACACACACACACACACACACAGAAATACAAAAATGAATGAAAAAAGAATTTTAGATATCGGGCAGTAAGTGCTGTCTGATGTCGAAAGGGAATTTGAACTGCAGTGTAAAGATACTGAATTTCAGGCTGTGCAGAATCATGTGGTGTCGGTTCGGGTTTTATGATTGTTTTTCCAAACAACTTTACACGTATGACATTTACATTTACATTTGTGGCATTTGGCAGACGTCCTTATCCAGAGCGACTTACATTTCTCTTTCATACCACCGGGTAATTGGGGGTTAAAGGCCAACTTGGTGGTGATGGTAATCGAACTTTCAATTAGCAGTCCAACACCCTAACCACTACACTACCACTTTCCCCATGAGATGCCAAATAATTAAATATAGCCACCATGACAGTATAATGTATTGCAGGTTGATTGTAAGTGATTTATTCCTAATTTTTGACCTATTTACACTATGAAAATAGTGGCAAGTACTAAAAATATACTAAAAAAAATTATTTAGCATGGTGTGGTTATCATTCATATAATTTTAACAAAATCCTAATTCTTAACATTTACAAATATGTTATACAGTAATGGTGGCCATACATTTTAGTCCCAAAATGCATTAAATGGAATGTTTTTATTGTGCATAAAATAGGAGCGCATTCTTCCAAGAAGTCTGCAGCATTTGGCATAAGCAGCCTTGCAAATTTTTCTTGGCTCAATAAATCCCTTAAGTATGACAGATACGTTCATTTCCTTTTCCATTACAAGCTTTTAGATTCATTTCAATAACAAGGAGCAGGATTTTGTGCGGCATGCAAATTGCAAGGCAAACGGTGTCAGACAGTTCAAAGACAGACTGCGAGTGTTTGATGGCATTCTAATGTTGTCCGTGCAGCAGAAAGAATGCAGTAGCAAAGCACAGAGATGATGCTGAGAGGCGCTTTGATGTCAGGCAACAATGCCCGAAGTCTCTTCATCCTCATACAAGTGGCGCATGGAAAAAGCAATGCATTCAGCAAAAAAAATCCTATTCCACATAGTCATACGCAATATAACACTCACTCTCAGACTTTTTGCTTATAATCCAAACACTCATTTTAAACCAGAACACAAAGTTATAGTTCGGCATAATTAAGTAGATAATCACTTAGGATTGGTTAACAGGTATGTGGGGTTTTTTTATACTGCAAAGCCTCTAAATTAGAATTAGGAGATGAATTTACAACCTTTAGCAGCCACACCTTGGTAAAAACTCGTTTATTGGCATAACTAAAATATTTAGAACTTCTTAGTGTAATAATAATAATAATAATAATAATAATAATAATAGATTCATGACTATTCATTAGAGTGTTTCAATACAGAACGTTTTCACCATTCAATTATTTAGACTGCGATAGGGCTGTGCAATATATCAAAATTATTAAAATATCACAAATGTGAAATGTGCAAATCGCAATGGTTTTCGTTAAATGAGCAAATGAATACTTCAGTGTTAAACTTTTGGGTCGATGCATATGGTAAAATATATGCTCGTGCTGGCTAAATACAAATTAAATCCCCATGTTAGTGGATTCTGCCTTAGGAACCATAATGCAAAAAAATGAATAGGAAAATAAATTTTTCTACACTAAAGAGATTTTTCAGATGCTCCTTCCCAACGCAACCTTACCAGATGATGTTAAAGGACTATGTTCGAATTCCCAGAGGAAACGGTTTGGTAACACTTTCGAATCGTTTTACATTGTGATAAGGAATGTGAGACAGCGCTGTTGTCACAGTAACCTCATGTAGTATAATACTACAGCAGAATTCATTGCAATTTAAGGCCTTTGCAAAAGTGTGACTCAAAATGTGCATGTAGTTTATATAATACGGTTCTTTATTGTGTTCAGGTGTAAATTAACAGACAGAATTTTTAAAAGCCTATTAGGCTCAAAGAAATGCTAGTAGAGATATTGGCTAGTTAAATAATTGAACATGAAATTAAACATGAAACCTTCTCACATTGTTTGGATACGATCAAATAGTTTAAACGTAATTAGCTTTCAGCATGACTTCAGTTCATCTCTAATTCCTTTTTAATCCCAAAGAGATTAGGAAATATTCCCTGGATATTGGAGCTTCTCTGTCTGGTGACTAAAATAGGTGCAAAGGAAAAAATGGGCATCAGAATCCTGATTTAAAAAAAAAACAACACTGACTTTGTATTTACTGGTAAATGTCTGGCTCACCTCCACATGCACCGCTTTCCAAAGGGACACAGTAATGCAACATGACAACATAGTGAATCGGGTCATCCATGTATTCCTAGTGTATCCATGTACGCAATTGCCCTGGTGTGCCCCATATCCGCTAAGCATAATGGCAAAGAGGATAGAAAAAACGAAAGCACTCAGCTGCAATGAGATGAAGACACCTGGTGTACATCACTGAACCCAGTCAGTAAAGCTTTTACCTTGTGATTATTACAGCCGTGGTGGGATTTAGCTAAGCGGGGTTGAGGCTTATGTGTTTTTACAAGAGACAGTGGGGGGCTGATCACATCTTCAGACAATGAGTTGAGGCTATAACACTTTGACCGTGTCTATCATCCAAACTGTAGAAAATGTTAAATACTGACCTTCCTACATCCCCCTTGTCTTTCATATTAGACTCAAAAGTTTACCAGTCCAGGTTTTTCACCTTAAAAGAAAGTGAGGCAGCAGGGAGCACATGCCAGAGGCAACAGCTGATTTCTCCTATCATGAAGGTTTAAACGTAGTGTTGTGAGACAAATATTGCATTTCAAGCTCTACTAGAGCAAAAAGGAAAGCGATGTCGCATCATCCATACCGATTATGACTCAGCTGGATGGCTGGGACTTATCTGTTTAAGCTACTGCCATGCTGACACCTAAATGGACATTATGAGGAATAGCTCTCTCTCAGGTACACACACAACCTGTGTTTAGGGTTAAATAAAGTTGCAAAAGCAGAAGAAACACAACTTATTAATGCTTTAAAGACAAACCAGCTCGTTTTAGTTCACATGCAAGACCTGGCTCATGGAAACAAATACTTTTAAAATCATCCACAAAAACCCCAAACTAGCCCATGAAGAAGCAACGTTCCCAAATGCAGGGTTTGAATGGGGGCTGTAAATGTCTAATGATGAGTTTTAAAATAAGAGAATTTTTTAACAAATAAAGAAAAAACTTACTGTCTAAAAAATGTTGTGATCTGTATAGAACTTTATTTAATGATGTAAGTGATGAATAGACATTTTATACCTGGGCTACAACAGTTTGGTTGGTGTTTCTAAATTTTTAACCCCTGTAGCACCAGTAGGCCTACCGAAGAAGTGGTAGCGCAGTTGTAATGTGTTGGGCTGCTAATTGGAGGATCAGGGTTCGAGTCCCAGCACTACCAAGTTACCACTGCTGGGCCCTAAACAAGGTCCTTAATCCCTAATTTCTCAGCTGTATAAAAGAAATAAATGTAGTCGCTCTGGATAAGGGCATCTGCCAAATGGTGTAAATGTATGAAGTTACGCTAATGTAGAGCCCTACCCTTAACATATTTCAAACATATTGATTTCATTGGCTCTTTCTGAGGTAAGCACACAGTTTCTCTTGACTTGCAATACTAAGCCATTGAATTTATTCCTACATTTACCGTATTTAGCAGACGTTCCTTTCCAGAGTGACATACAAAAGTGCTATGAGTCAGATCATTGAACAGTTCAATACTGGTACATTAGACCAAAAATCAACGTGTAACAACCCACAAAAACTATTGAAAAGAGCAGTATAGATTTTTTTTTTGTTAAGTGCTAGGTATTTGAGAAAGAGTTGGTTCTTTAATCGTCTCTTGAAGACATCAAGTGACACCACCATCTTACATTTACATTTATGGTATTTGGCAGACACCCCTATCCAAAGTGACTTACATTTGTCTATTTTATACAACTTTGCAATTAGGGGGTTAGGGCTTTGCTCATTAGCCCAGCAGTGACAGTTGGTGGTGCTGGGAATCGAACCTCTACCTTCCAACTTGCAGTCCAACACATTAGCCACTGCTCCACCACTTCACCCACCAGATGGTGCCTGTTCTGTTTCATTTTGGTGCAGTCTAGACCTACTTTGCATTTTAGGGGGTGATGGGACTAGTCGAGCGGTGCTTGGAGAGCGCGGTGCAATGCAAGTAATGATGAGTGCTTGTAGCTAGGTATTAGCAACACTGTTTTTGGTTTTGTAGACAAACATCAGTGTTTTGAATCTGTTGCTTGCATCAACTGGTAGCCAGTGGAGAGAGCGCAGCATTCAGGGATGGCGTTTAGCAATTTTGGTAGGTTGAAAACAGCTTGTGCAGCTGCATTCTGAATCATCTGCAAAAGCGAATAGCTCTCAGAAGTAGACCTGCCAGGAGCGAGTTACAGTAGTCTAGTTTGGAAATTAAAAGAGACTGCACATGCAACTAAGTGGCCTAAGTAGATAAAAATGGCCAGCCGTCTATTTTTGCATGTTCTGATACTTTTAAAAATTTAAAAAATGTAACTGTACTATTTTACCGTATTACCTGTTTAAGTTTGCCCATGTTCTGTAGTTCACACTGACACTGTAAAACAATTTTTGTACTAACCCCAACCTGCACTTGCATCATAACATCATAGACAAAAAATGCAGCATACAGTAGTTAGAAGCCACTTCAGCTTGGGTTCATTCCTGAGCTATGTTTCACTTGTACTTTGCAAAGGTTTCTTTAATTTTCCCCTCATCTTCAAAAAAAAATGCCAGTAGATACACTGGATTACTTGAACTGCTACTGGTATAGTAAGCTTTCACCCAGTGTGGATCTGGATCAACCATGACCTGACAAAAAAAAAGCATGACTGGATGAATAAATAAATTAATAACATTTTTGATGATTTTTATAAAAATTCACACAACAGCTTTGACTGTCAGCCGTAATTGAACTGTAAACCTAATTGATTTTAATTGGCTGCTGAAAATCCCAACTGAGTTTACAGTCCATTTGGAACAGTTCAAATGAATACAGGAACATTTAAAAGAAATTAGGAACTATTTTATTCTTGCAGTTTCAACATGCTTTGCTTGACTAAAGACAGTTGGAATTTTCTGGCTGGCTGTCTCTAGTCTCTCTCTCTCTCTCTCTCTCTCTCTTTCTGCCCTGAATTCCTGTGGTGTTTGAGACTTTACAGTAGTGTGCGCTGACATTCACAGTGGATGAAAAGAAGACGGGGTGGGAGGGTGCTATTGTTACTGATCCATCCAGTTGTCGCTGAACCAAAGTAGGCCTGCAGAGGCAAAAGCCAGAGGATGGATAAGCTCACTGTGGGGTTTGTAATCATAACAGGACATCAAGCTGACACACAAAGTTTACGTACCTTCAGGAAGTAATAGAAAAGAACGAAGGAACTTATAAGCTTTGATCAAGCTTTCAGCTCTGTCAAACTGTGTGTACAGTATATCCTTGTGTGTCTACTTAGTGTATAACTGTGTCCCCATGAGTACAGCTCAGTATTTCTATTTTCCAAACAGCTTCCTGTTTAAAGTAGGGTACTAACAGATAAAAGTAATACGTATTTGTCTCAATAGGCTATTCTACTGTTTAATATATGTATGAGTACACAAAAAGATTTTTCAAACCACTCCTAATGTGCTGTTTTTGTCGTTAACACACATACTGCCCCCGAATTTGGCTTCTGGTGTGCTTCTTCTATTGACAGTGGAAATTTTATAAACTGTCTGAAAGTAAATCCCAGCTGAAAGTTAAAAAAATCACCACTGGGTTCCTGTGCAAGCCCCCCAAACCCCTCAGCTCCACACGTGTCACATCTTGGCTGCCCCTGCTCTTTGACCCCAACCTTCAAAACCCTGGAGAGAAAAAGTTGAATTTCCAGCCCTAAACAATATACACATGGACAAGTGCAAACAAATAAAATAAGCTATTTTGAAAAAGGTTTGCTATAAAAAAGAATTATTTTAGAAGATTTTTTTTACTGTGGAAGCATAACTCCAACAAAAGTTACCATCAGGTTTGGATAAATATCCAAGGTGGGCAATAATTGGGGTGGGGCTAAATTATCATTAAATAATAGAATAGCATAAAAATTGTTGTACTAACATTTTTGTATGGGCTTTGTTAAGCTTTGTCAATTAAGTCAATATTAGCACAAATATGTTCTTAAAATGTTAAATAAAGGGTTATTTTCAATGTTCAAAATAGCTAATGACTGGATAAAAAACTCGTTTCACACAATTTTTTCACACTTGATGAATGGTGCGACTGTCTGTATCAGCTTTTTCGTAATTCTTAACAGACCAGCAATCCGCCTTGCCTCGTGAGTGTAGACCGGATAGTTACTTAAGGGAAACCGTTTGGTTTTGCATTGTGATTGGTCGGGGCTTTTTACACCCCTTCTTCAAACTTCTCAACACAGATCCCACCACAGACTCATAAACGTATTCGTATATCCTGGTCTTTAACAAATTTTGATTATTTGGGCAAGACAGACATTTGGGTAGGCTCAGCCCACCCCTGCCCATGCCTAGAGCTGGTACGGCTACGATAATTACAAAAAAAATTGCTACACAATGAAAAAATATTGCATAAGGATTTAGTATCAATAAAAAGACCATTGTAATAAATGTGTAATAAACAATAGATCATCTCCGCAGTTAAGTTATACACTTACTGAACCCTTCATTAGGAAGACCTGTACACATACTTGCAATTATCCATAAAATAATTTACATTTTAGTGTTGTATGACTGTTGGCACAAGACTTGCTGGTTTTCCTATTTCTATAACTGCTGATCACATTTTACTCAAAATTTATCCAGTGAGTGGCATCTGGCTTTTAATGATGGGTAAGTAAACAAAGAATGGCCAGACTCTTTCAATCTGACAAAAATGCTGAAGTAACTACAAATTTGGTGAGCTGAAAGACATCAACAAATTGTCTGTTTTGTAGTCCATCTGCCTCAAAGAACAACTATCAGGTTTTTACTTCTATCAGTCAACAGAAAGTTTGGACTATCAGAAAGCTGAGGGTGCAGTTGGCACAGACTCACTCGATTTCCTCCTAAGCGCACAAAAAGCAGGGTCAGATCTTGGCACAGGCAGTAAAAATCCATGAACCCACTTTGCCTTGTGTCAACGGTCAGGCTGTTGCATGTGCGGAATGTTTTCTTGGCACATTCGAATACCAATCAATCATCATCGAATGCCACAGCCTATTGTTGCTGACCACGCGCAACCTTTCACGGCTACAAATTACCATCTTCTAATGGCTACGTCCAGCATGATGATTCATTTGATGAATGAAAATTTTTATGTAGAAATCTAAACAAGCATGTGGGCAGTGAGTGTTGGAGTGGTGAGCTCGCCTATAAAACAAACAGGACATAAGAGAATCGCATAAACTCTTATGTTGCTGATGGTGCTTTGATTATACGCTTTAGAATAATCTTCTATGCATCCAGATGAGGAGAGAAAGTGAACTGCACTTTATATGGTTACCACTTACAGTCACAGGCTTGCTGTAGACATGCGTTAAGCCATGCAAATAAACCAAGGTGGGGGCTAATGGACCTTTTATGCCCTACTAATGCACATTATCTAACATTTTTTTGCTTCAACAAAAGTCTTTCTTGCGTTAGCTAAAATAGCAGGGTACTTAGCTTAATGAATTGAGTGTGGAAATATTATTATAAATAAATTAGGTATTTTGATCGTTTTTGAGGTATTTGGATTAGCAAAGCATAGTATGCTGAATTCTATGGTTGAATCCTATAATATGTTAATGGTCTAAATAGCCCAATTTTATAATATTTTGACTGTATTACCCTACATCAAACAGCAAGTATTAGTTCTAGCATAAACCAAAACACTGACACAACACTGACACACATAACCACAAAACAACAAAAACAGATTAAAAATAAAATAAAATAAAATAATATAGTAGCTTCTACCGCTACTATTACTACTGTACTACTAATAATTTAATTATAATCAGTATAATTATAATAATCATGATAGTGTGACATTTGTATTGTAGAAAAGTGGATTGCTAGAAAAAAAATCATGAGACAAAATAAAAAAAGACAAAGGAATTAATACTGAAATTATTAAAAAAAAACTAAGGAGCATAGGGGTAAATAAATACTACTATTATGAATACTATTTTTTATATAAACATAATGGTAGTCCTACAAAAGTAGATTGCTTACTGAAACTCAAACCACAAAATAAAAAAATAAAAAAGAAATAACGATTAATACTATAATGAGGGAAAACCTCAAAAACCCTTGAATCAAGCATGACAATACCTCTGTGCACAAAACCCCTGATTATTATTAAGACATTTTGTGTTCTGATTGGAGTGGAAATACTTAGGTATTCTGTACAAAGTCCCAACCCTAACCCCACTGGGATTATCTGGGATTAACACTGACTTCATCACAGATTAGATTAGATTGAAGATTCGATATATTGTCATTGCACATAATTACAAGGGCAAAAAAAATGCAGTTGAGTTGACCAGTGCAAATAGCAGTGCGGTATAAATATATGTTCAAAAAGTATATATAAATAGACAGATACATATAATCTATATATGAAGTTAATGTAAATAATGTACATATGCATTTACAGTATATAGAGAAAGTGCCGGATATATGAGTATACAGAATACGTGTCACGAGTCACAAGTATTTTAATTAAAGGAAAAATAAACGATAAGGCAAACTATTTAGAGAACATGAAAACACAAAAACATAGAACTAAATTAACAGAACCTAACCTGACCTGGCATAACTAACATGAACATAAACCTGAAACCTGACATGACATGACATAAACACTGACCGCAATAAGCAACAAAGCAAGACGAAGACAATGGGCTATAAATACACTAACTAATTAGGAAAAACAATCAACTAAACACAACGAGGGACCAATCATCCAATGACAGAACAGGAAGACTCACATGACAAGACACAGACAACATAACCAAACACTAGGCACATGGTCACATGAAGTCTCTCTGTTGCCCTTTGTTGTATATTATGAATAAATATACAAAGAAAATATATAAATGTACATAATATAAATTAATATACAGAGAATGTTCGTATACAGTTTATTTGTGTGACTATACAGATGAAAAGAGACATTTTTCCTTAGCTATACAAATGCATAATGCTAGTTTGGTTTACTGTGCTATGTGCCAAATAAAATTTGAATATCATCAATTTATTAAAACATTTAGTCACTAAGCTCTGTTGGCAGATGTATATGAATATTGAAATGACCAATAACAACAGCATAGTCACACATCAGTGATTGTGGTATGAAGCAACTCTCCATGGCTATCTGAAAATGGGTTGGAAGCTGACAGTTTGATTCCGAAATTTCCCAAGAGAAAAAATTCTTTGTACAAAAATGTCACTATATACTGTAGCGAATGTGCCAGGAATGCTAGCAGAAAGAGAGAAAGAAAAAAAAAAAAATCACAATTTCTTCACAAGAAACGAAAAACAGTGTAGACATTGGAAGACAAGCCAACGTTGTGATGGTTTTCATAAACAGAAACGTGCATGTTTTTATTTCACGTGTATCTCAACGGCATCTTGGCTACACACCAAAAAAAAAAAGACTGTATTTAGATTTCATTCCAACTATAGGAATGTTGACAGCTGGTTTTAGATTTTAGAATAAACTAAGATAAAATTAATTAGGTTTTAACCCATTTAACTATAATAAACTATATTTCGACTAGCAGCACCAAATGTCATTTCTGGCATACACACACTTACGATTAGCAGTCCAAAACTTTAACCACTACCAGCTACCACTTCATTTAAAACTAGTTTAGATTTTTACAAAATAGAAAGATCATATATTAATATTTGATGAAAAGTTTATTTATTTTTTTTTTTTTTGCTTAAACCGTAACATACCAGGTCTTCATAGAGGTGGTTTGTGAACTGGTTTTGTCTTGTTGGAAAAGTGTTGGAGCCTCTTAGGCTGCATTTACACCGCATGTATCAAGTGGCCCAATTCATATTTTTTTTTTCCTCCAGTGTTGTATAGATGGAATATGACCCACAATATTGTTAGCAACACATGGATTCCGATATTTCCACATTTTCCGATACATGCTTCAGCATCTGCCATGCGAGCCGGTCGTCATTGAATAAGCGACGGTGGGACATGGCATCAAGGTCGACACCAACAGCGATATATATGGACACCAACAGCGATATATAGAACTTGAGCCAACTGTGTATTTTAATATTTATTAATATTGTACACTGTAACAAATGTTCGAGGCCCAAATCAGAGGCAGAGACAGTGTTAACAATTTATGGATAAAGTTTTGTTATTGTACCGTGCACTGTGGATGACTGGAAACACACAAACACCCACACACACCTGCAGTGTAAATGCAGCCTTAGTTTCAGTAGAAAAAAAATTGTTATATTACAGTATACAAAGACAATCTATAAAAAACGTTTGTAAGAACCATATATGGATGTTAAGAAGAAGATAAAATTTAAAATCGACAAACTTTATTCCAATCTCAGTTGTCTATTTATCAGACTGTACAACAGTCAAGACATCGAAAACAGACGCTCACAGGAAGAGTCGTCTGGAGTTTTACATCATCAATCCGTGACACGTTCGAAACTTTAGTGCTAATTTAGCTCATGACATAATTTGTTAAGATTCTTTTCTTGCTGTATTGTACACCTGACTGGTTTCCACATTTTTCCGATGTGGACTGAAATTGTCATGGTAATTGCATCATCAGATGCGGTCATACAGCAGTTATTAGTAAATTCAGCAGTTATGGGTTTCGTAAAAGAAGTCGTAGAAGTGTCTTAAAAGCTTTTGAAACAGAATTTAGTCTATGATTATAGGAATCTTTGAGAATTTGTCTCAGACGACCAAATCACACAGTGAATGCCCAGCTTTACACAGTAAAACAGTAACAGGTAGAGAGTCTAGACAGTCTAATATTACAAAGCAAAAAAAAGCTCTATACGAGGAAAAAATACATTTATCTTATGTGCCAAAGTGAAATATACCTATGAATGATGCTGTGTCTCTTTCGGCTGTTTGCATTAATTCAACCACAGTGACATCTGACAGGGCGTCTCAGGTAGCCACACAAATTATTCATGTCCCTCAGATCTATTCTTCACTTAAACAGCTCCGCTATAGCAAGAGTCATTTATTAAGGTTTCTTTCACTTTAAAAATAATCTCTAGCTTTGGACAAGAAGAGGGGTGCACACATAGACTGCCTTCCGTCAAAGCGCCAACTATCGATCTAAGGACGGACAGCCCGAGTGCCCTACTCGTTGCTCTTGTCCCTGTTACCGATACAATCTTTGAGTAGGCAGCAGATAGTGTAAAGCAGATATGCTGGGGTGAATCACGTCAACCTTAAGCAGATTTTTGTTCCTAGAACAGGTCGAGGTTGTCTATAATTTTTTTTCTCTTTGACGGCAGCATATTTACAGAAGTTGGGTGCTGAGTCACATGGTAGGAAATCCATAAAAACCAATGCAATGTGAACAATGTTTTTCTGTAGTGATAAAAGGAAAGTCTATTCTAAAAAAAAAATCCTAATAAATAACTTAGTATTTCACATGTTGTGGAAATCCAAGCATTGTAGAAAAATTGCAGGAATCATACTACAATACAGAAGAATAGAGCTGCGTTTAGGAAGAAGGTAAGGCATTCACGTTTAAGTTGGTCGAACAGATCTTAAAATGTGTATTCACTAAAAGATTATTTTTGACATCAACAATGACTGTATTACAATAAATGGGCACAAAGAAAGACTCCGAGAAAAATGTTTTTTTCTAATACAGCTGACGGAACAATGATGTTCAAGGTCATGTGTTTGATAGCCAGGCGATGGCCGAGCATTCTATTGTGGCTCATCTGCGGTAACACGCACTCCAATCACAATACAGCCATGCCCCATTTCCAGTTCTAATTAATGCAGCATTTTCATGTTTAAAAGTAAATCCCAGCTGTCTCTCATCATACTGAGTATTTGTAGTAAGCCTCCTGTTTTATATAGAATATTATTAAAATAGAAAGCTGTGCATGTAATCTTGTGATTATCTAAACCAAAAATACACATGCTTTTAATCATTTCGATCCTATTAGGTGATGAAAAGTGTTCACACACTGTCACCAGTGGTGGACATGATGTTGCCAAATGTTGATCCAGTAAGATTCTGGATCAACATTTCAATCTAATGTCATCAGCGTATGTCAACCAAACTCACCTAAATCTATTTTTAAACCTTTTATTTCTTCATAAACCAAAAATGTAGTAGTATACATTTATTTATTACATTAAAAAACATAAATAAATACTTTGGCAGCATGGTGGCTTAGTGGTTAGCACTGTTGCCTCACAGCAAGAAGGTCCTGGGTTCGAATCTGGGCAGGGGCCTTTTTGTGTGGAGTTTGCATGTCTCTGTCTCTAAAAAGGGTGAAAGACAGAAAGGGTACACACCATCACAGGGCCACACACACTCCTATGGTCAATTTAGAATCACCAATCAACCTAACATACATGTTTTTGGACTGCGGTAGGAAACCGGAGTACCCAGAATAGAACGTACAAATGCCACACAGAAAGGCCCCTGCCCGGTAATCAACCCCGGGATCTTCTTGCTGTGAGGCAACAATGCTAACCACTAAGCCACTGTGCTGCCCCATTCATTCAGTTATACACTGCAAATTATTGTTAACTTTTTAAAAGTAAAGACTTCTTTAGCAATATATAAATTATATTAGAATGAAAGAGAGATGTTTTTTCTTGCTTAAAGATGACTGTCATAAAAATAGAAAAAAATCACTGAACTGTGGAAAAATATGCAGAAAAAACATTCTGATTAGTCACATTATCGCATTACCCTCTGAGCTACAGACAGGCAAAAATGATAACAAGCCAAATACTTACTTTCTTTATGCAAAAGACAAGCTAGAAAGAACGCCACCTGATCATTTTTATTCTACTTTTATGCAGAAGACTCACTTTTACACATATATTATTGACTTTGAACTTCTTTACACAAAGCTTTAATGACAGCCTTTGTTTGCTGTGTTTTAAATGTGCTTACGCTAAACATGTCTCCGCTGTAAATCAGTAGGCATATGCTGAAAGACGCCCGTATGCCACTCAAACATAGACTAAAAAGAGTGATGGAAGGTAAAGCAGTTGTTTTCAAATCGCAATCAGAAAGTTGCGTTCCTCAGATCTTAAATATAGCTCTAACTGAAAGTGACTCCATGGATGGGTTGAGCTACCGCATGCATGCAAAACAAGATAAAAGAATAACTGATATTCTGGCAGCAAATACACTCACACATGAACTGGAACATTCTAAAATGTGTTTGTATGTGTTTGTATGTGTTTTCTGACCCCTATACAGAATACAGTAATATTTGTATTCTGATTATTCTGGCAATTAGCCAATCAGCCCTATGCAAGTACAGGAAACCATAAAATCGTAAAAACATAAAAACATGATCCTGGCTGTTGTATCCTGATAGGCCGATTGTCTGGTTTTAATATTTCAGTACCCTCTGATTTTTATGCATCAGAATTCATAGAGTTAAACATAAAAAGTTGTTAGAGAAGAATAGTTCGAAGCACAAACCAAGTTCAGTGGTGGCTTAAATGGTCAAGGCTTTGGTTCATTGACCAGAAGCTTAGGGATCAAGCCTTATCAGTGATACTTTTGGTTCCTAGAGCAAGGCTCTTAACCCCATTTCTGTTCGAAAGGTGCTGTATAATGGATTGCAATTGCTTTACCTGCATGGATGAAAAAAATATCACCTGTCTTGTTTCAGTTAAATATTTTTTTAATTATGAACATGGGTGTTCCAAGTTGGGGTTTGATTCTTGCATTTGTAAACTGGCATTTAGTGTCTTTAGTGTGTAAATGTATGTGTGTGTGTGTGTGTGTGTGCACTGAGTTGGCATATCGTTTATGTTCCCTGTCCTCTACCGTAGGTCAATGTAAAACCCCAAACTGTTAGTTATTTTTCCTTTTATTTTATAGGAGTGTTGAGTATTGCGTGGTTGCTAAAATGCAGCCACTGAACGTCACGTGATAATTCAGCAAGCGTAACAATAGTGATCAGTAGCAGCTGTATCGATACGGACATCGTCGGGAGTTCATGACGATGTATCGCTGTATCGATATTCTGAGCACAGCCCTAATAGAGATTATGCACAACTTCTAATGACAAATAACTTAAATCAAACACAGAGGGTTTTATTGGACAATATTTTTTTTTCTGACTCTCACTATATTAAATGCTACTAGAAACACTTTTTTTCAGTGTGAACAGATAAATGAATAGCTAAGAAAAAAAATACTCTAAACTTTAAAATGTCAGAGCTGTATCATCTGACAAAGATCACTTTAAAAATTGTAGACCAAACTGTTTAACTTAAGATGACATTTCAGCATAATAATTATAATCTCTAAGCAGCCATTTCTAAGACAGAATTTACAGCTAATACAATTACACATAATTCATATTGACTCAAAAATTGTTTTATGTCTTTGGAGTCAAATTAATAAAAGGATTATATTATTTTCCAGTTTTATATTCTTATTATTTTTGTTAAAAAAAGCATTACATTTTGGTTGGAATGACTGACGCCTGGGTTTGACAACAAAGCCAGAGGAAGCCTAATAATCATTATTGTGACTTGACACCTGCAGTCTGTCTGTTTTCCACTTCACAGTGAGAGTTTACTGTGGGAGGGAGGATTAGCACGGCTCATTGTACAAGAGCTCAACAAACAAACTATGTTTTTATATAACAACTGTAATATGAATAGTAAAGACTGCTTTTAACTTGAGCACAACGTTTTAACCGCAGACTATTGACGTTGAAGATGTTTATCTCCAAAAATTGCAAATGAAACTTAGGATAAAAATTAACCAGCAATTTTATATATACATATTTTAATGTTATGTTTTTTGGACTTTTTATAGTAAAACAGAGATGAAAAAGGGAAGGGGATGGAACTGGAGGGGATTCAAGCTGGAATCAAACCAGGGTCACCTGGGCACAAGAACACATGTGGGTGTCGGCGCCTAAACCCACTACATCATGGCACTGGCTGCAATTGTTGTAGTTTAATTGTTAATAATTCTGAACAGCCAGAGGTGCAAATTTCTAATTTTTTACCATATGAATCAAACTATGGAGAAAAAATTTCCTGACATCAAATATAATCTGATTAAAATAATTTCCTGGATTTTATTTTACCAACCAAACTTAACTTTTTCTCCTTCTTTTGATTTTGGCTGTACATTTTGGTAGAGAACCCTATTCTCTACATCCTATTTACTCACACCCACCATCTTCATGTCCTCATTTATCCCATCCATATACCTCCTCTTTGGTCTTCCTCTTTGCCTTCTGCCTGGTAGCTTCATAACATCCTCCTACCAACATATTCACTATCGCTCCTCTGTACATGTCCAAGCCACCTCAATCTGGTTTCCCTGACTTTCTCCCCAAAACATCTAACATGAGCCGTCCCCCTGATGAACTAGTTCCTAATCCTGTCCAACCTCGTCACTCCCAAAGAAAACCTCAACATCTCAGCTCTGCTACTTCCAGCTGTGCTACCTGTTTCTTCCTCAGCCCCACTGTCTCGAATACATCATAGCTGGTCTCACCACTGTCTCTAAACCATACATCATAGCTGGTCTCACCACTGTCTCTAAACCATAAACCATACATCATAGCTGGTCTCACCACTGTCTCCCACTGAACCATACATCATAGCTGGTCTCACCACTGTCTCTAAACCATACATCATAGCTGGTCTCACCACTGTCTCTAAACCATACATCATAGCTGGTCTCACCACTGTCTCTAAACCATACATCATAGCTGCTCTCACCACTGTCTCTAAACCATACATCATAGCTGGTCTCACCACTCTCTCTAAACCATACATCATAGCTGGTCTCACCACTGTCTCTGAATAGCTGGTCTCACCACTGTCTCTAAACCATACATCATAGCTGGTATCACCACTCTCTCTAAACCATACATCATAGCTGTCTCCCCACTGTCTCTAAACCATACATCATAGCTGGTCTCACCACTGTCTTGTACACCTTTCCCTTTATTCTAGCTGATATTCTCCAGTCACACGTCATTTCTGACACGTTTCTCCACCCAGTCCAACCTGCCTGTACTCGCTTCTTTACCTCTTTTACACACTTTCCGTTGCTCTGGAGTGTCGACCCCAAGTACTTAAACCCGTGTACCTTCTTTACTTCTTCACCCTGTAATCTCACTGTTCCACTTCCGTCCCTTTCATTTAAACACATGTACTCTGTCTTGCTACGACTGACTTTTATTTCTCTTCTCTCCAGAGAAAACCTCCACCTCTGCAGGTTTTCCTCCACCTGCTTCCTGCTCTCACTACAGATCACAATGTCATTTGCAAACATTATTGTTCAACCAACCAACTTAACGATACAACTTAATAATCTTTCTTACGTTATTATTTGTCTGCACTTTCAGAATTTTTAAACCCAACTTTATATTCCCCCAAACACAAGCCTCACCAATGTACAACAAAAAACCCTAGTTTACTAAAACTTTGCTGTTCTTGGACTAAATATGATATGTTTAATATGTTGTGTGCTCCAAGATGCTTTTTTTTCACTCCACAGTTGTGAAGAGTGAAAATTGCCTGTGGAAATTGCAGAATGTTAGCAGTTGTTAAAAGTTTTTTTTTTTTTTTTCTGCAGAAAATCATAAGTACTTTTCATTTTTCTCAACAGGTCAGAGTGACACTTCTCAACCAGAGACATCTAAATTTAACCATTCACCCAACCACACACATTTAGATCGATATTGCCCTTATGTATCAGCAGTGTACACGAATGATTAAACCCTGTACTGAGACCCCAAGTTGTTTGCATAAAATATGGGAAATGTGCCAGTGCATTTGATTTACAGTGAGCTAAGAGCCAAATAAATAACATGTACAGATAGCATTAATTAATAGATCTGGACAACAGTCTCAACAAAAATCATTCTATAACTAAAATTATTTTATAAATCATCTTAATGTATGCCATGCATTTTGTTTTTACTCTGTAGTTAATTTTCTCTGTTTTGGAAATTGTTTGGAAGACAAAAAATTCCCATCTATTTATGCTTGTTTAACAAACTAGTATTGTGGTAAATTGTTTAAATACTTTTCTATACCTTTATTTTAGTACTAATATATATTTTTAATTACTGTTAGCATTTACATTTAAAAAAAATCTTCTTGATAAATCTGTTTTTCCAAACAATTAATCTACCAGATTATTAAATAGTTATGATGGTAAGTTTGAAAGTAATTAAACAAGACAAACCCTAGTAATCACGATAGTAGCAGAATGTTTTATGAGAGACGACATTCATTTCGTTTACTAATCATGAGTATAAAACCGCCAAACGTTTTATAGTCTGGCTTGACTATATTATATACCATCTAATGGTATTTTTTACTTTTTCTGCATTAATAAGATGCAGGTGAACAATAGACACACGTTGCTGCAGTTTCTTTATGTGCAGCTACAAGCCAAATGTGAACCAAACCTCTCTGCTTTATGTCAGGTTGTCTCACACCAGCCTGGAGTCGAAATTTTTATTCCAGCACATCCCACTAGACTTGTATACCAGTAGCAGGGTTTTTCAGCTGGTGTACAGAGAAATATGTTATACTTAGGGCTATGTAGAAATGTCCAAATGTTACAGTAATTTTGTATTATAAATCTGGAAATAGAAAAAAAGTTCTGCCAGCAATGCCGCCAGTGCCAGCCCACCGCTCCCCAGAAGTCGCTGTCAGCGCCCTTGATTTCACTCCCTACCACTGATGTCCCTCCAAGGTGTCTGATAATGAGGCATGAACACATCCCAGTGATTGTCAACTAAAGTGGTAGCCAGTGTTTAGAGTGTTGGACTGGACTGCTAATTGGAAGATCGGGGTTCAGTTACCAGCACCACCAAGTTGCCACTGCTGGGCTCCTGAGCAAAGTCCTTAACCCCCAATTTGCCAAATATCTCCTGCAGAATATCTATGTGGGGAAGTGGTAGCGCAGTGGTTAAGGTGTTGGACTGCTAATTGGAAGATCAGGACTCAATTCCCAGCACCACCAAGTTGCCACTGCTGGGCCCCCTTCGCAAGGCCCTTAACCCACAATTTGCCAAAAGGCATAAATGTAAATGCATTTTAAACACTAACAATATAAAACCTACAGCGTTACTGTCCTGGCAATTTATAATTCCCATCATTATAATTCACAATCTTTACATGACACCATGTGCACTTTCCAAAAAAATCAAAGACACCACAGACCCATACACTGCACACAGATTTGTTTTAATACACCCTTAATACACACTATAAAAGCTCCCTATTTACAGTCATAGGTGAAGATTACACTCCATTCACCTGCTGTTCTTGAAGTTACCAAGCTTTGCACTTCTGGTTGTGATCGAGTCGCTGGTTGTGATCTCGCTTCAGTATTAACTTTAACAAGGTTGTCTAGCTGCGGGATATCTATGTGGGGAAGTGGTAGCACAGTGGTTAAGGTGTTGGACTGCTAATTGAAAAATCGGAAGGGTTTAAGTTCCAGCACCCTGATCAAGGCCCTTAACACCTAATTACTTGGTGGTATAAAAGATCAATGTAAGTCACGCTGGACAAGGGTGACTGCCAAATGCCTTAAATGTAAATATTCTGTGCATTGTTACTAAACAAAGTATTAATTAGATTTTAGGTTTAAATTTTGTAGTTATTTAACAGCCAGAGTTTTAATCTAGAATTTAAAAAAAGTTATTAGTTTTATCTAATGAAAAATAAATCTCTTAATTGGTTATAAGGTATAAAATAATTTTGTATTATATAAATTATTTAACCAATTTATTACAGCTTTTGAACCTGTATTTACTCTGAGTTCTGTTTCAGTGGGTTTTTTTCTATAGAAACAGATCAAATGATCTGCATAATGTAAATCCACCTATAAATACACACTACAGTTTTCTATAAAAAAAAGCATATTACTTGATTAAACATTGTGTATAGAAAATCATTTTCGTTTTTTTTTTTTATTATTTTATTATAGTTGTCAAGGTAACATAAGATCCTCCAATTACCAACACACCCGGTCACCCCAGTCTGGTTATATATTCCAATAAGTCTGTTAAAAGTTTAAATAAAGTTATGGATATGACATTTGGTCTTATAATTATTGTTTAATTCTTTTCTGAGTACTGCACCATGAACTAAACAAAGAGGAGAAAAAAATAACATGATGAAATAAACGACTGAAAATATACAAACTCAGTGCACTTTACGGTTTAGTTTTATTTCCAGCCTTTCCTCACCACACCACCTGCACTGATTTCAGAATTGGCCAATGTAAAAATTCTACTATCACAAAACATCAGCTAAAAAAGGACCTTAGGCTTATTAAATTTTAATAAGGTTCTCCAGGCAACTTTCCCCTGCCATAATTGCTTTGTGTATTTCCCCTATGGGATGCCCTGCTCCTGTTTGTTATCAGCACACAGCCATTGAAGTCGCAGTCGATGGGATTCTTACTGTCTGTCTCTCACTCTCTGATCCCTGCACTCTCATAAACATAAAAAAATGGCTGTTCAATCTCGACCCAATATTCCCTCCCTCCTAATTGTTATCAGTCGATATTCACCACTATAAAACTCATAACATTGTAGCTGCTGGTAGAAACCAAATATGGTTAGCTGGAAATTACAGCTCTGCCCTCTATTTCTACTGTAGCTAGAATTTCCATACTGCAGGAAATGAGCAGCTTGCAAGTAAAATTTATCTGAATCACGCCTCTGGTTGATGGATGTCACTACAAAGTCAATATGATTATCGTGCAAATGTAGTTCGATAGCAACATTTCATAACTCCCTGATTGTTAAGAATGGTGGATGGGTCTATTCCACATGCCAGCATAAATTCTCTCTTTGAAGCAATGGCTGCAGGAGTGAAAAGAAGAACTGAGAGCCTACTTGTCTCAGCCTCATGTACATCTGGCCGAGAATCTGATGCATATTGCATGCAACACTTCTAGGATTTTCAAAGTCACTCTGATTGGTTGGATTCTAGCAGATTCCCAGGAGAAGTGTGTGTCATGTTTTTTCAGTCCATCTGGAAACAAAGTTGTTGCTCTAGGTTAACATAGAAGAACAAAGCTGTTGTGTTTACAGCTGGGACGATTGGAGCTTTGGAAATGATCCTAAGTCTGGATTTTTTAAAATAATATAAAATTAGTTTGAAATTTGCATTGTTCGCATCCATTAAATTGTTTCTCTTAACCCCAGTAAGATGATTCAACCTGCAGGACCCTACTTTAAAGTTTGTTTAAAGAGAAATTATGCTATCAATTTTTTAAGCCCCAGACTTCATTCAATTATTCATCTTCTATACGCACTTATTCCCTAATTCGGGGTCACAGGGATCTGCTGGAGTTATTTACAGCCGTCTGGAAAAGGGCGAAAGGCAGGAGGGGTACACCCTCGACAGGTCGCCAGTCTATCACAGGGCCCAGGAATCAAGCATCAATAAAGCTGGGCAGCATGGTGGCTTAGTGGTTAGCACTGTTTCCTCACAGCAAGAAGGCTTGGGTTCAATTCCCAGGCAGGGGCATTTCTGAGAGGAGTTTGCATGTTTTTCTTGTGTGTGGGTTTACTGGGGTACTCCAGGTTCCCTCTTACAGTCCTGCACACTGGTCTGTTTTTGTAGAGACCTAAACTGTAGATTGTAATGCCCCTTAACATGACACTAAACAGTGCAGACTAAATTAGTTGCTTCACATGTCAGTCAGATGACCTCTTGGCCAATACAAGCTTGCTGTGGTGTGCAGACCTTCTGCCATCAGTCTGGTATAACACTAGGTGCTACACAGCAGATGTCTCTTACAAGTAGATCTGTCTTTGACATACTGAAAATACATGTCCATATGCATCTTACTGGCATTAGTCTAATATGTTTTAATATGTCTCACACACACACACACACACACACACACACACATCTGAAGAAAATAAACACATGAATAAAATAACCATTAACACTGTAGCTACTGATTTTAAAATCTACACAGCCCCCATAAGGAATACAGCAAAACACACTTTGATGCCTACAGATTTCCAAATCCTTTGAGATCTCGGTTCATTCTCAGTAAACAGGAAAATGAGGTTTTCCTGTCACTTCATCGGTGCAGAAATTACACACCTCAGGGTAGGAGTAAGTGAGTGAGTGAGACATTAGGATGCCTCAGCAATGCCAAGATGAGACCTTTAACATGGCAGTCGACAGATGTCAGACAGAAGAAGCTGTCATAACTAAAGGCTGAGAAAGATATGGCTCTGCCAGCACAGCACTCAAGCACAGAGATGGCACCTTTAAATGAAAGCTTGCCTCGTTTCTATTCACACATTAGTTTTATTTATTTCTGTCAACCATTTCTCCTTTTTATGCTTATCATTTTCCTGCCACAAAGTGCTCTAAAAAATGTTTCAGAATCCATAGATGTGCCAACACTGACCACAAGAAATAAGAAAATACACATGGAGGAGTAACTCATGAGCATGGAATAGGATTATCCTGACATTTAAAATCAAAGGGAAAAAGAAAATACAAGTCATTTTCGGAACCTTTCTTGTTATCAATCGAAAGTCAATTGCATAATAAAAATACAATTGCGATAAGACTAGCACTAGACAGACGTGAACTAGATAAGCACTAGCTGTTGTTTCTGTCTGTGAGAAAGAAGTCAATCTTTTTACAGCAAGACAAACAATTTGTGACGCTAAAATTAAAGTACACCATTTTTAACTCACTGAAAGCTTTCCCTGAAAATGCCTGACTTTTATTATTTATATAGTAGCTATTGGATTTAGCGATTCAAAGCATTGTTTTCAGTGCTATGTACAAAGCTACCAAACTAACACATTGATCACAAACCTGCTTTCACTTATTTTTTTATAGTACCGCAAGTCTCTTACTTACAGCTATAGTACACTGTTAATATTCATTTATTTATTCATCTTCTATAACCGCTTATTCCCTAATTCGGGGTCACAGGGATCTGCTGGAGTTTATCTCAGCCGTCTCTGAAAGGGCGAAAGGCAGAAGGGATACACCCTGGACAGGTCGCCAGTCCATCACAGGGCCACACAATTGCCTATGGGCAATTTAGAATCACTAATCAACCCAACATACATGTTTTTGGACGGTAGGAGGAAACCGGAGAACCTGGAGTAAACCCATGCAAGCAACATGCAAACTCCACACAGAAAGGCCCCTGCCTGGAAATTTCAAAATTTTATTATTTCTAAATCCAGTATGTATAAAAAAAAACTATTTTTTTTTACCAGATAATTCGTAGGTATTCTGTGGGACGGGTTAGTTTAACAAGCTTTAGAAAATACTATATTTGCAAGAAGTAAAGCTTCAGTCATCCAACATAATGTTTCTTTTTCTTTCAGGGTCATCTACTGTTCTCCATGAACTAAGAGTCCTTAACTCAATTCCCAGAAATAATCCTTATTTCCACATACAGAAATCTGATATATGGCCATATATAAACATATATATTAAATGAGAGTACACATATGTGGACATATTGGTGATTCTAATGGTTGTTTGAGAAATATAAGTTAAAGTGCATACACAAACATGTTAAGAACGTATTTTTTTAACTTACAACCTAATGTTTGTATAAATATATGTGGGATACACATATTTTGCATGTATTTTATATATTGGGTGACATCATTAATGATACATTAAAAACAATATATGATGTTAGGGACCGTAACCCTAAGAACAAAGCATTTATTTTAATGACATCAATTTTATTGTGTCATGCCATTTGAATACACTTCTCATTGTTTACTCCTGTTGAACGTACCATGGACCATGTTTTCGACAATGGTATTATGGTATTGAATGAGAAAAAAATATATATAAAATGTACATTATATACAGATGTTATAAAAATAATCCCTACACAAATCCATTCGATAATTTACAGCAATATACTACACGAGAAAGTATTTAGGAAGTGGGAAGTGGTGGCTCATGGTTAAGGTGTTGGATTACCAACCCAAACGTTGTGGGTTCAATTCCCAACTCGACCAAGCCACCGCTCTTGGGCCCCTGAGCAAGGCCCTTAACCCTCAGTTGTATAACAAGGAATATTGTAAGTCGCTCTGGGTAAGGGTGTCTGGCAAATGTAAATATTTATAATGAAGATTAGGGTTGTTACTGAAGCCGTGTGGTTATATCACTTAAGTTGTATGTATAAACAGATTTGTGCCTTCTGTACTCCATTTCAGTGACTTTTATCCTTTGATTAGTGATAGGTCGTTCTTAAACGATTCATTCAGTTTGAACTAATCTTTAATGTGACTTGGAGAGAACGAGTCGCCCCAGAGAGTGATTTGTTCAGTCACGCATACGGTTCTATTTCTCGACTGCATTGGTTTAGCATATGGTCTGTCACGTGATGTATAAACGACTGGACTTTTCAGATAAAAGGTGAGGTGGGCTTATCAAAGATATTTTCATAATATTTTCTGCTTCTATAGTTCTAGAGTTTTATATTGTTTGAGGGGATTAAGGTTTGGGTAAGTAGTAGATGTGTTGGAGAATTACCATGTAAGATTGTATTATATTATATTAAATTAGATTATATTAGATTTTATTATAAGATTATACTTTGCTAAAATGATTCGAAAAAAGATTTGTTCATTTTGCTTAACTTGATTCAAAGGGCTGATTCAGTAAAATGAGCCGAACTTCCTATAACTACCTTTAATGGATCAGAAAATAACTCCGATGCTTATTGGAATTGACACCAGGTGAGTGAATCTGAGCTTCTCATTGGTTCGCTTGATCGGCGCCATTTTGAAGCAGCCGTTATCTGCATATAAATGCACCCGTTCATAACGTCATTTCAGTAGAATCTAGTGCTGTCAATTTAGCCTTTATTTTGATTACTCCTAAACAGAAATATTTTGTGGTGTGGCGTTTTGAACCAAAAACAATTTGACCTGAACTTCTATCTAAATAGTGAAATCCTGTCTGACTAAATTTTTGCTGTCGAATGGGGATCTGTAAAGTGCCCCAAAGGCGGTTTTCCAGTGTACATGGCCTACACAATGAACATTATATTTCAAAATTAGAAGAAACAAATATACTATGTGATGATGTTAGAAGGAATCAGCAATTTCCAGCTCAAGCTGTGTTCCATAGAGAAAAAAAGTTTGGATGTAGAGTGTCTGGTAAGAGACAAAGACAAATGCATGCACAGGTGGATGTCAAATGTCAGACAAGACACAAAAGTCAGGTTTTTTTAAATAACAGGTAAAAAAAAAAAAAAGTCATACAAATACAAAGTACCACCAAAAAAAGTCAAAACTGGGAACACAATTATAAGGAAAATAACTGTTTCGAAAGAGCACTTCGGTAACTAGGACAAGACCTAGCAATGTTTATGTGTCTGAATGGCATTTCTTATGGAGAAATAAGCGTCCTTCTTCCTGCAGATGATCATTATTTCTCTCTACAGGTCAGAGCAGCATGTCTTAACCAGGCACACAATCTTTCCACCCACACATTACACGCAACAAACACACACACACACACACACACACACATATATATAGCCCCATGAATTCAACATTAATAATGTGTCCCTCTGTACATAGACATCGATGACCTGTGAAACAATTTGCATGCTTTTATACACACTTCTCTGCTGAGGTAATTTCTGTATCATACTGTATCAGTATGTGTTTACTGTTGCAAATATCCTATTTTTTGTAGTAAAATTAAATGCACCGGTGTGGCATGCAACACCTACACCTGTTAGGTCACCGAATGAATAGGCGCAATCATACACATATTAAAAAACATACACATGCCAATCAGCTGACCAGGCATGTCTGCAGACTGGAAAGGAAAAACTAGTATACCCAGGGGAAACCCTGTACCGAAGGGCAGAGGCAGAAATCAAAATCTGATGTAGGTCAAATCTAATAACTACTAAGCCACACTGACCCCTGTGGCTTGAACCAATAGGGTATCAGCTTCACCCCTATCCTGCAATAATACAGTGGAAAAACCCATACACTTCAGCACACTCTTTCTTGTAAAGATTGTAGATGCCTTTATTTTGTCACATACTTTTTACAGCAGAGTGAATTTTTTTTCTTCGCATATAACATCTTAGTAAATTGCAGAAGAGTTAAGGGTCTTGCTCAAGGACCCAACAGTGGCTGACTGGCAGCTAATTGTTAGCCAGACCAGTGTAACGGAAACCTGCCGCCATGCACTCTTTACAATCCCCCATAGTACTGATTACAGTCGCCTGAGACTCATTCCCCCTAACCACACACACACACCCCACTTAAACCCTTCATGTTCACTAGCTCACTGTCTGGTCTACACTTCGGTGGAAAAGGAACTCACTTTTGCATTTTCTCATCTCCTGTTTTTCAAGAGCTCCAAGGTGTTCCAGACTTCTTGTCTTCCAAGTCTCCCAAGACTGATTCTCTGTCTTCTGGTATTCTCAGTGTTCCTGTTATTCTCTGCGTCTCACGTTCTAGTCCTTGAGACTTGAAAGTATGCTATTTTCCTCTTCTGACTGTTAGAAGACTGATAGACTTCTGTAAAACTAAACTGGTCTGTTTGGATTTAACTCCCGTTGTCCTGAGTCTACTTCCCGTTACAACCAGTTGGCCATGTTTGTTGATTTTTTTTTTAATTTTCATCAGAAATCTTGTTTACATCCAAATCAAGCTAGTTATCGCTAACAAAACACTTTCTGATCTGCAAAATTTTTGGTCTGCAGAATTATATAACTGGCTCAGCTGTTAAAATGTTACACTACTAAAAGTTCATATCCGCAGGCAACCAAGCTGCCACTGCTAAGCCTATAAGCAAGACCCTGAAAGTTGCTTGGGATGTTGTATAAATTCACTCTGGATAAGAAAGTCTGCCAAATCATGTCCTCAAGCACTGCTTGACTGGGCCGGCTGTCTCGAAGGGGAAAAAATAGGCATGCCTCAAGACTCATCTCTGTTCTGGCAGAGAGCAGGTGGAATAAACTGCCCAAAGATGTCAGAACAGCTAAGTCGTAGGTTGTCTCCAAACGACAAGTAAAGACCTTTCTCTTCCTGAAATACTTAAATTAATAATATGATTATTATTTAATGGTTATTATAATAATTAACATGGAAAAATTTTGTCTCTTTTTGCTACCATTTCTATATTTATGCACATCCAACTATATTTTATTATATTTTAAACTCATTAAAATTCTGTGATCTAACAAACCACTTCTAATGTACACTCTTGTACATCACTTTGGACGAGGGTATCTGTGTATATGCAAATAATTAACACCTTTTATTTAGAATGAAATGCCATGTGACCAAATAAAATGTTTTATATATATAGCACTTCCTTTGTGTACCTGTATTTGAACACATTATCTCTTCATTCCAAGTTTCTGTGCAATTTATGTCTTCTTTTATCATTATATTTTAGCACCTATTATATGGTTGGCCTGGAAACCACATGAGAGCGAGCTTTCAAATTAAAAAAAAAAATTCTATCCTTAAGAAATACTGCCAGCACCCTATCTGTGAAAGGTAAAGGCTGTCAGAATGGACCTCCCGCTGTTTACCACACCAGATCAATGTGTGCTCAGTGAACAGAATTCCCAATCTCACACCAAAGCTCCTCTGTGAAAAGAATACAGTAGCATAAGGTACTGAAACACAGGGTGGTCTGAAAAACAGCACGTAATATTGGTATTCAGTGAAATTCCACAGCCTTGCATCAAGAGTTATTAGCTTTAAGGTGCCAAATATTCTTTAGTTAATAGTTTATTATAAACCATATAAATAAACAAATTGAAAATTCCAGCATCTAGACTAAATGACTAATGTGAACCAGCTCAGGCCACTTATATAGACTCCAAGACTACTTATATAGACTCCATTAGGACTGTAACATAACTTAGACAATGGACAATTGACTTGAAATTAGCTTAGCAGCATATGTCACTTTTAAGTCTCCAGCCAACGTCAAGTCAATCAATGCACAGACAACCACATTAATAAGTCCACGAAGTAAAACATCTTCGAAATGAAACTACATGTCCATTTGACATGACCGACTACTGTAATAAAGTCTATTTAATTGCCAACAGAAAAGCCTTCCCAGGTTATAATTACAATTAGCCTTTAAAAATAAACTTAATGTTAATACTATGGAAATTCCTTTGTCATGTCTGCTCTGAGGTTGCCAGATTAACTCTGTGGAAACACTGCAGTGTTGGAATTTATCAATAGGGAAAAGTGGTTTTAAAGGATTTATGGGTAGTGAATGTTGCTAATAGAGTTGTAAACCATGCCGTTGCCATAAAGCCTTTAAAATGCTGATAGATAATAAAGGAAAATGCTGACTAATTACTTATATTATTTCCATTACTCATAATCCAAGATATTAAGTGTGAGTAATATGACAAAAACCAAACAAAATGCAGAATAAGATATAAGATAAAAAGAAAATAAAAGATTATTTTAACAAATTCATAAATTGTTTTAAAAGTATATTTTATGTCATATTTTAGCATTGCTTATTAATATCAATACAATGCCACATATTACCAATTTTAAAGAGTTTTACATTGTGAGTAACGAACTATACTAAAAGAGAGCTTAAAAAATTGCTTAAAAAAGAGATAATATATGTAGTATCAAAATATCCCCGAAACCACTGTCAGATTTATTCATAACATTTTTTTTTCAATTAAAAGGATTTTATAGCTGAAGGAAAGCAAATATTATAAGAAAAAAATTCTAGGTCGAGGGGAAAATATAGCTGAAAAATAAAGATACACTAAAGTTAAACCAGCATCTGGTGTTGATGCTCAACGTCCTTTAATAAGTATCTATTAGTCTGATCAAAGGTCTTTGGCATTTCCTTCTTTTTCTTAATCTGAGCTGTTGGCTTGATTTCCATTCTCCTCCACGACTGCTTAATTAGTTAACATACAAGGCTTCTTGCACAATTGATAGTTCCTAGTCAGGTCACAGAGTTTTAGCCTTGGTTACTGCATCTATAAACTGCATCTATAAATGTATGGTAGCCATTTCTTTCTAGTGTACAATATGTTTAATAAGGATTACTACCAACTCATTCGACTGTCACTCTACAAACATAGCATGACATTCAAGTGACTTACAAAAAGAATGACAAATAACAGCTAGGGTGAAACAAGTTCCCAGAAGCAGGGCTAAGGTTGTGAAAAAAAGAAAAAAAGAACCAGGGTTAGATTTGCCATAGACCATACGAAAAGTTTATCTTCTTTGATAAGTCCAATTTTTACCTTTGCCCATCACCTGGTCATCTGATAGTTAGACAATCACCTGAAAAGGCCTACAAGCCACAGCATCTCGCGCCTACTGTGAAATTTGGTGATGGATCAGTAATGATCTGGGGGTGCTTCAGCAAGGCTGGAATCATCAGATTAGTCTTTGTGAAGGGCGCATGAATCAAGCCACATACAAGGTTGTCTTGGAAGGAAACTTGCTTTATTCTGCTCTGACAATGTTAGGATTGGTTTTTCCAGCAGGACAATGCTCCATGCCACACAGGCAGGTCAATCAAGGTATGGATAGAAAACTGCCAGATAAAGACCCTGTCATGGCCAGTCCAACCTCCTGACCTGAACTTTACTGAAATCCACTGGAATGTGATCGAGAGGAAGATGAATGATCCCAATCCAAAAATAAAGCTGCCTGAATTTTTTGGGCCGGGAGTGTCATGAATCTACCCAACAGCAACGTGAAAGACTGACAGAGAGAGAGTTCCAAATCGCATCAAGCCTTTAATTGAAAACCTGGGTGATTCCACCAAATATATTAATCAAAAAAAAATTAAGGTCCAAAAAATTGTCATCTTTACTGTTATTTTTAAAAGTTTACTGTTATTTCAAACATATATTTATATGGAATTACCAATCCACTCTGTAAAATAACAAAAAAGCCTTTTTTTACCAGATGGCTACTTCCAATAAATCAAAAACTCTCCTATGTGTTTTGGCACATTTCTTCTCCAGGGAAAACAAACAACAAACCTACCATAGGTGAAAGCAGTGTCATTCACCCTAGCACAGTATTTATAGTGTTATATATTCACAAAAAATAGCATATTTTCACACTCAAAAGTACAGCTAATTTTCATAATTAAAAAATAACACCTTAAATAAGACTTTATTTAATCCTGGATACATCCAAAATGCCTGTCATTGGTTCAGTTTAAGTTACATGATCAGAACAGCAACAAAAAATTACCTTTATATATTAATTAATTATTCTTTTTGCCTATGGGATATTCTTCATTACCCCTCCTGATGGCATATTTATGTTCAGGGAATCGATCCGTTAATCGTCTTTTTTTGTTCTTAGATAACAAGGAGAGTCCAACACATTGTAGAGTTTTTAGATTTCTTAACATTTCATCTGATAATAAAAGCCTTTTTAATTTACAAGAGTGCATTGGTCATTCTGAAGTAGGGATTTTGATAGATTGTGATTAACCCTAGACCAAAGAGCATCTCGACCTTACAGCACCCGGACCCAGAGATTCACTCTTTGTGAATATTTATTTGGAATTTAGGAGACACTTAACATTTTGCAGCAAAGCTCAAACATATAACTGTTGATTAACTATGGACTAGTCATGAAATGTGAACCTGTATTTATGGTGGACAGTTTCATCTTTATATGAACACAATTTGTGCTGCAATGTTTTCAAATGATTTTAGCTATAATTGTAAAGCTTCCTGTTGTACAACTGTTATTCAAATTAACGGTCACGCCTCGAATACCGAGTGCTCATTAAAATGGATAAGTTTAGCTTTGACCTTTCAGGCAGCAGAGATTCTGCAGATTCTTCTCTGTGCATTAATTTAAGGAGTTGAATTTCGGATGGAGGACGGCATTAATTCAGTCAGTCGGGTGAACGCGGTGAAACGGTACTCTTTAAAATCTGCTTCAAAGCCACAGTTAAGATCATGCTGCTAACTGATGAACATGAGTGTGTGAAAGCACATTTTAAATAGCGCACGGTTGGTTATTTTCTTCTGTAAGGTTTTAAACAATGTTCATAAGCAGATTTATTCTCATTTGAAATGTAAATTACCTCTGCATCTAGGTTAAGAATTGGAGTGTGTTGTTTTGAAAAAAATGTCCCAATAAAGTAATTCGATGTAGAACAAGCTGCTTCTTTTTGTACAGCTTGTACTGTAGGCCAAGCCTAGGTGTTCAATCTTATCCGCAAAGGGCCGGTTTTTATTCCAATTGAGCAGAAGCCACATCTGATTCCACCTGTCTAATTAGACCATTTTGGCTTTCAGTGGACTACAATCAGATTAGAAATAAAGCTGCACTCACGCCAGCATTTTCTGGACAGGACTGGACACCTTCGATGTAGGCCAACATCTTCATATTAGCGCTCTAACCCTGTTTTCTTTAATTAAATATGACACTGTAAAGCAACAGATCCAAACTACTAGTCTCACGACTGAAACAAAATATAACTGGAGGTTGTTTTCCCTTTTATAATTTTAGATCCTACCTGCAATTTATTTCCAGTCATTATAATTTCAAATTTTCAATTATTCAAAAAATCTTATCTAATCAACTCTCATTGGCTCAGTTGGTTTAAAAGAAATAAAAATTAATAAATGGTAAAGGATAAATGTAAGGTGATTTGGATAAAACAGGTCTGACAAAAGGCAGAAATTTTTAATAAATGCGTATGGAGAAGTAAAATAATATAGAGATAATACATAAAGAATTAGAAGAGACCATCATTCAGGTGTAAGTGTACAAACCTGTATACATCGTAGTAAACAAAATACTGTTAGCTTGTGCTGCTATTTTGTAAAATAAGCTAACACAAAGCCTGCTATGACTAGAAGCTAAGACAGACACAATATGCAGAGAAGGCAGCTTTAATAGACAGTAGCAAACTGAAATAAAATAAAGACAAGTCTAAAACAGTAAGTGCCATTGTTGGAAGTGCACTTCAGTCTGGCCAAGTTTTGGTAGACCTGGCACCGACCATGTACTTTGGTGGAATTAGTGATTTAAGGTAAGTAATTACAAATACTTTCGTTTTACAGGTAGTCGAGTGAAAAATTATCTGACACCTTCATAAATCCAAAGAAATTGCTGCGTCTGCAGAGGATACCAACAGACGGTGGTGGTGATGATGATGACGACAACAAGCATCCCTGGTCTCACCTTTCTCCGCTAATCAGTTTTAAAAGCATTCTCATACTTTCACACTTTTTATTTCTTTTCATTTATTCATTATTCTCTATACACGCTTATACCCTAATTCGGGGTCACAGGGATCTGCTGGAGTCTATCCTAGTCGTATCTGAAAGACATAAGGCATTTGGTATGTTGGGGGATTATATAAAGTAGATTTGCATAGGTTGAATATTGAGCTAATGTCTTTTTAAAAGCTAAGTAATGTTTTTTTTAATACATTCTTGTTGCGTAGAACATTTAGTAGTTGATTCTATCGTATTAGTAGTTGTATCGATTGAATTATAGCGATTCTTTTTAGGTTTATCAATTAAGCAAAAAAAAAAAAAATTCCTTAAGATATCAAAACTATTTATTTTGTTGCAGCTGAATACCATAAATAAAAATAAGCAGGCAAAACACTTACATCAGCCTAATTTTTTACCAAAAATACCCAGCAAAAGCAACTAGACTTCAGCATAAAAAACAGCCCATAATTCTTGAACTGAGATCAATGTCTTACAGCTGAATGGTGGTTTAAAAACACACACACACTGAAGTATTTGTAATGCAGTAACTCGAGTAGTTTTTTTTAACAAAATGCTTATTTACACATACTTGAGTTATATTATTTTTCAGTAGTTCTACTTGTACTTGTAGAAATGATGATTTCTTAAGTAGCAATACTTTTATCTAAGTAGAAAAGTTCAGTACACTTTTCACCACTGGGTAGAATCTAACCCATTAGAGTAATTTTTCAAATTTGAAATAGATTTTCAGTTTTGTGGGTGGCTGTGGCATCTAACACTGGGAAAATCCATCATGTAACAGGTAAATCACGTTAAACCGTTTGGTTGCTATATGCTAGACAGTTTGCTTTCTACCATTTCTAAGATAATTTGAAAAAAAGTTGACAAGGCAATAGCCCAAGTGCTCACAAATTCTCAGGAACAGCCTAAACCCATTCCTTCAACTGCATATCTCACAGGCAGGATAACCACTCCTTTATTGTTCATTATTCAAGTTGAAGCTGTCAGCTAAAGACTGTCAAACTTGGAGTATGTGAGTTGGTAAGGATTGTCCACTCTTATGTAAATATCGCACCTAATACATGTCCACAGACAAAAATACACTTCCTTATTTAGTTTTTGCCAATTCCTCAGCATCTGCTATCTCTAGGTCTTCTTTGGCAGCTGAGTTTCCGTGACATTCCAGGCCGGTTGTGACACATATTGAAGCTTTGGTGTAAATACTGTAGGACTCCCTCGAACAGGTCAGACTCCAGATCTGCTGATCACCTCTTCTTTATTTTAAGATAACGTGCATCCTTGTGTGATAACCAAGCCTTTGTAATTACTGTCATTTATCAAGAGTGTGCATGATTTATAGTCAATTTAAGCTGGCCCAAAAAGTACCCGGTGCAGCCTGTTGTGTGTTCAGAGTGTGATTAATGTAACTACGTTATGGCTGTGAGAGCATTGCGATCTGGAACTGTGTCTGCAGCAGAAACACTGAAGCTCCATAACACATTGTGGCTCAGACAATATTCAAAGGTATTAGTTTTGAACCCGAAAATGTTTGGATTTTTTTTTACACAAATGTCATGCGGACGTTAATATTGATGAAATGTAAAAGTTATTTAGATCTTGGATTCAGGTTAATTAACTCGGTTCTAGTCCGTCACGTGTGATTGCGTTATTTATTATTGAGTCAGTTAGAAAAATTGTTTGGGATTTTTGTGGTTTGTCATTTGCATCCTATGGTAAGAAGCCTGCTACTTTTGTGAGTAATTTGTGTCATGTGGTTTGGGCTGTGCCCTGCTTTTCTGTGCAAATTATTCTGAAGGTTGCCAGTGGCAGGGCAATACATATTCAATGTGAATCCAATTCTGCATCCCAAAAACGATAGTATACACTAAATAGTATGTTTAATACATAATTAGTAGTCTTGTAATTTGGCATATACACTATACACTAAGTATTTTTTTGCGGTTTGGGACTCATTTGACATTCTGCATTTTTTCGCTCCTATTTCTCACTGGTTGTGCCCTTTTATTGTTTACTATCATCAGTCAGGTTTGTTGTTACAAAGGTCTGTTGGGCTGTGTCTGGTCATTACTTGGCTTGCATGATGCTCTGAAGGGCAGCCAGCCGTTGATTAGATGCAGCATCTGATTACTTACAATATGTCTGCTGTTCTCATCAAAGGCAGCCGAGCTGTGCTAAGATCACTGGACTCTCAATTTGTGCTGACTTGTGCACTCGTCCTGAGCAGTCATGCACAGGGTTGCACAGTGGCATGAGGTCACTGTTGTAACTTTGTATAGGGCTTATGGATTCACAGCAGTTGGTTTCTGCAACTAATGTGGTTGTGCTGCTGGAAACTTAGCAATGATGACTCAGGAGAAAGCAAACTGGTTTGCTATACAGATTCTGAAGTTATTACTGTTTCGCCAACAGAAGTTTAACTTCACAAAGACTTTAGCAGCGTTTTTGGGTATAGAATGAGACGTTCAGAAATGTAAGTCACAGATATGCTTAGAACGTAAGAGCAAAATAACTGACGGAAAATCTTTTTCTCAGCAAAAATTGTATGTGTTTATCTCTGTGTTTCAATGTCAGAGACATCTGAACAGTCTGGGATATTTTATAATAAATAATAATAATAATACAATAATTATGGACTATCTTTGATGTGACAGTTCATTTTCCTTCACAGGGTCATAGAAAACCTTAAGATAAGTGTCTACTTTGGACAGGTTGCCAATGCAACACACACATATCCTATTCCTATTCTGTGGACAGTTAAGAGATGCCAGTCAACCCACACCGTATGCTCTTACAGTGGAAGTAAACTGGAATACTGAACAGGACTGAGCGGAGATGCACTGCATAACAACCAGAAGTACAAAAATATGCGTCAATTGATGTCTAAGTTGTGTCCTAATTTTACACTAAAAGCTGCTAAAGTTAATGCATTCACAATTTTCAAATTCAATTCTAATTCAAATATTATTTGTCTTATACATATTCTTTTCTACGACTGTCCAAGATGGGTGAGCATGATTTTTCCAAGTAGGATCTGATCTTGGATTTACATCCTCAAATAGGATAAATAATGGATGTCAATCAAGGATCACATCCTACTACAAAAGTCACTAGAATTTTTTTTAAAGCAAGAGAAGCCAAGAATAACTGCTTTAATGAGGTAGACACGGTCACACTGGTCTTTCCCACTAAATTAGTTAATCTGAAAATAACATGATTTGTTTCATTAAGCCTGAATATATAAGACCATGTTTTTATTTTTTATTCCAATGACACAGTGACTTTAATAAATAACTAGGGCCTTGAGGCTTTCTTCTCTATGAATTGCATTTTGTGTAATGAATATGGATTGCAGTGAATCATCGTTTCCGTGCTTGTGTGTGCGTTTGTGCATATTCCCCTCAAATAAATTTTAAACAGACAGCAAAGTCGCTACTGTTATTTAAATTAATTTGATGACTTTAGGCAGTGTCAGAGGCCAAAGGCTCTGGTTTAATAGTGATCAGGTGTGATTTACTAAAGACCATGCTGGCATAAAGGACCTTTTTTACTTAATACACAGTTAATAAGCAGTGGGCTAAGTGCCAGACCGGGTCAGACCTTCTGTGTTTCTCTGTACTTTCACTATTGTAAAACAGACTTATAGTGTCAGTGTAAACTGGGTTTTTAAAATACACAGCAGGCTAAAACTCCTTCATTTCAGGCTATATATATATATATATATGCATTTCTAATAGTAATATGCATTTTTTTCTATCTGATGTGGGTAGACCTAATTATGTGATGCAATATTAGGAAATGAGGATGTGAGATGACGTGTTGAACAGGACTGAGCAGCGATGCAGTGCATAACAACCAGAAGTACAAAAATATGTGTTAATTGATATCTAAGTTGTGTCCTAATTTTAGACTAAAAGCTGCTAAAGCTAATGCATTCACAATTTTCAAATTCAGTTCAAATTCAAATATTATTTGTCTTATACATATTCTTTTCTACGACTGCCCAACATGGGTAAACGTGATTTTTCCAAGTGGGATGTGATCTTGGATTAACATCCTCAAATAGGATAAATAAAGGATGTCAATCAAGGATCACATCCTACTACAAAATCCCGTCCGCCATCAAATCTAAGTTTAAAAATAAGTATAACTATAGAGATAAGTACATATGGATTAAAGTGATTCAGTGTGATTGTCACTAAAGTGTCCTTGTGCTGGAATAGAAGTGTTTGAAGTGTCCAGTTTTAAGTGTCAGTTGTTCTTGTTACTACATTACAGAGCTGTAATCACTAGGGAAGTTATTTGATTTATGGAAAAATAATGTCTAACATTTATAACAAAGATGGCAGCTCCCTGTGACTGTACATGCAGGCGGTAGTGTTGCCACCTGTTGACAGGTATAGAAACTTATTGATACCCGTGCTTATTTTACATTTACAGCATTTGGCAGACGCCCTTATCCAGAGCCACTTGCATTTATCTCATCTATACAACTGAGCAATTGAGGGGTTAAGGGCCTTGCTCAGGTACCCAGCAGTAGTGGCTTGGTGGAGCTCAGAATCAAACCCACAATCTTTGGGTTGGTAGTCTGACACCTTAACTATGAGCCACCACTTCCCCAAAATTTAAATTATATTATCCCTTTATTGAAACTAACAGGCCCAAACACAGTTCCAGTATGACATTGCCCCTGTGCGCAAAGCTCCTGAGGTCCATAAAGGCAGTATGTAATGCTAAGGGTCTAAGAAGGCAAAAAAGATACAGATCTTACAAATCTCCAAAAAATCTTTGAAATCATGTGGCAAGTGTTACATTTATTTGATTAATCGTGAGACTAAATCTAAAATGGATTGTTTTAAAAAAACAAAATAAGCGGGCAATTGTCAGGTGTTGTATTACTTTTGTTTATATAGTGTATTTCAGCGTTAAAATTTTGTTCTGGATTAAAACACTCAAGTGAGACACATACAATCTTAACTGTTCAATTTGTCATCTATATAACATTGCTTGTTTTCATTTCCCTGAGATGAAGGAGCATGACTGTCCATCTGTGTACATGGACACTGAGGCATATCCGTATTACTCTGCCGGGAGAGCAAAACGTCCGTGCGAAATTGAAGCCAGTCTCGAATTAGTGGTTGGTGGCTTGGAGAGACGACAAGATCAATCTCATTGCCTTTTTATAAAACGGCATTCAATTTTCTTCTCCTCATTAAAAGTGTGAGAGAAGATATACCTGTATCCATCCGCTGAAAACAATCACACCTCCATGAACTGCTTCAGCACACACAGATTGGATAGCATGCTACTTTATTTGATTTACATTTAAGTAATATCAAAAAGCCCTCTTTGAGGAAACATTGCAGCTCTGTTACTGCTTGCACTTATCAAGCAGGTTAAACGAGAAAAGAAGTTATTTCTCATTTGGACGGCACAAACCGGTTGACTGGTATGAAAGTAATCATGCTTTAATTTCATTTTATTCCCTGGTGTGTGCGCTGGCTTAAATGGACGTTTTAAAAGGAGAAAACAAAATGGCTTCAGCTCTGTGGCTGTGCAGTTAGCACTATTTTTGTCTACATACTGTATGTATGCTGCTCACAAACTCAGGGGTGACACAAGGTCACGGCTTGACAGGGAGAAGAGAGAACCTGATCAGCATTCGTAAAGACTAACGCTCGATTCACTTGTGCACATGCTCACTTGTTATTCATGAAATCGGGCGTGTCCATATGGAAATAACAACATTTGTCAGGGCATCTAAACCTATATACTCTATGCTGCATTTAATGCGATTGTCTATCACTAAGAGAGCAGCCGTATGCTATTAAAGGCAAGCCAATATTAAAAGAAACTGAAACATGTGCAAACATCGTGCTGTAATTGTCCTTATTTATTTTAAAATATCCTTCAGGTACAAGTGTCCCAACAAGTTCGACTGGTTAACATCTGTAACCCAAAATGCGCCGTCCAGAAATGACAACCACCTCCTAACCGCTTCAATCTCCATAATTACAGAGCAGAAAAAAAAGAGAAATGTATTTCCATAAATCTGCATGCATAAAGTAACCACTGGTGACATCAGGAATGTGTTTCCAACAAGAATGAACACTAATTCACAAGACAAGAACATTTCCACACATTTTCCCCATGTTAATCCATAAAAATCAGTATAATTGTGTAATACTATACAACCCGTCTGTTTCATACGATGACCTTTATGATAATTGTAGTGTTTTACTTTGGAAGTAGGTGATAGTGGCACAGAGGCTCTGTAATGCAGAACTCTGCAGTCTTAATGTGTATGGATCGTTAAACAATGACTAATGTAATATGATAAAATAGTACACCGCTTCTTTTGAACATAATGATAGGGAAAAAAAAAAATCCATAATCTCAATGACAAAAAAGTCAGAGTGGCTTGATGTTACCTACTGTTCATCAAATATATGTTCCTTCTCAAGTTTGTTTAATAAGTAGAAAGGTACTGATTAGTACCAACAGTAGGACCAGCAACTTTCATTTATTGTCTTCCTGCCGGTATATTGTTGTACTCTATGTGGCCAAATATTTGACACTTCTTTCCTATTTCGAGCTTCCTTACTATTCCAAGCTTTCCTCCTATTTCGAGCTTCCTTACTATTCCAAGCTTTCCTCCTATTCCGAGATTCCTTCCTATTCCAAGCTTCCTTACCTTTCCAAGCTTCTTTCTTATTCCGAGCTTCCCTCCTATTCCGAGCTTCCTTACTATTCCAAGCTTCCCTCCTATTCCGAGCTTCCTTACCTATCTTTCCAATCTTCCCTCCTATTCCGAGCTTCCTTACTATTCCAAGCTTCCCTCCTATTCCGAGCTTCCTTACTATTCCAAGCTTCCCTCCTATTCCGAGCTTCCTTACTATTCCAATCTTTCCTCCTATTCTGAGCTTCCTTCCTATTCCGAGCTTCCCTCCTATTCCGAGCTTCCTTACTATTCCAATCTTTCCTCCTATTCTGAGCTTCCTTCCTATTCCGAGCTTCCCTTCTATTCCGAGTTTCCTTCCTATTTCGAGCTTCTTTTCAGATCCATTGTCGTCACCAGATCCAGTTGGTTTATCAGCACTTATAGACAATAAGCCCCAGAGGCAGTTCCCCAGTGTTTACCTGACCTTGAAACTTTGCTGCAGCATGGAATGACCTACCGGTTTGTCTGATCAGAGTAGAACTGCAACCGTTTGATACTGTAAAGTTGTTTTGACAAAATCTCTATTGTTAAAAAGGCGCTATATATATAAGAGTCTGAAGTGTGAAGTGTGTCTTCCGCAAACTGTTACTATAAACTCGCAAACAAACAATTTTCTGTTATCTCTTTGTATCCTATGCCGTAGCATTGGGATTTTTTCTTTACTGGATCTAAGACACAAACACTGTTCCAGCATGACAATGCACTGGTGCACAAAACCCCTAAACTCCATAAAAAATTCTATAGGTAATGGGAGAAATCTATTGTCCAAAAAAAAATCCCTGAACCCAATCCCACTGAACACTTTTGATAGGTACTCTAATTCTGACTGCACCCACACTCCAACACCAAATGAACAACATTTTTACTAGACGATTTGTGGAAGTTACTATAGGAGTAAAAATGAGATTAGATCTGAAATAGGACCCACCTATATAGATGCAAGGTGTTCTAATACTTGTCCAAATAATAGATCTTAAGTATCAGCTTTACTTGTTCTGGACAGCTTTTATGTGAGGTAAATCAATGTGGCATAACAATCAACAATCATAATTGTAACAGCAACTTTCCTATGCCAAGGAAATACATTAATACATTTATAGATTTTATTTCAATTTTAATGTCTGGTGCCTCTTAAAGTTTCTTCCTCGGTGGTTAAGGTGTTGAAATGCTAACCAGAAGATTATGGGTTTTGAAACCCCAAAACTGCCAAGTTACCACTTCTGGGCCCCTGAGCAAGGCCCTTAGACCCCAAATGCTCAGTTGTATGAATGAACTACATGTAGGTCGCTTTGGATCAAGTTGTCCAAGCGGATGCCGGTAGTACTGGAACCTAGTAACCAACAGTAAATAAAACAAGGCAAGCGTAATGGAGCGGAAACAGATGATAAGTCATGTAAGTTTAATATTTTCTATTATAGAATTTCTTTGGCATGTTCATCTAACTTTACCCGCATAAACCCTTTTTCACACAAGTCAAAAACCACCTTAAGCTAAATTTTCTGAAATTTGCCGTTTTTATAACTCGTTTCTAATGCGATACTTAAAAGTGCCATATAAATCGAACCGAACAGAATTTGACAAAATAACAGTAATTCATCCTATATTTACAAGTAGAACAGCTTAAAAAAACAGCATGCTTTTTTTAATTACATAAAAAAACACCACACAAATCAATAAAACACTGTAACCACAAACACCCACATAGAAGATGGTGAGGCAAATAGCTGTCTTGCCTTTTGCCTCACAGTAAAGAGCCATTCTTTCCTACCTTGTTGTGCAACCTGTTGACATGGTTGTGTTTTTTTATTTTTCAAAAAGAGAAAGAAATTCTGGCAGGAAAGCTAGGCTCCCCCTGGGAAACCAATTCAATACCAGCAAGACATTACCACAGATCCCAGAGGAGCTTAAAATGTGCTCATAGAATTTACAGAGAATCTCAGAGGAGCTGCAGCTCACTGAATTGTGACAACTCCGTCACACTAACTGTTCCACAGTGGGGATTTAGTACTGCGGCTTTACTAAAAAAACAGCTGAGAAAAAGTATAAGCGTGCTGACCAATCATTAAATCTAACTTAACTCACTTAGAAAAAGGGAAATATTTGTTAATTGTAATTAACTCGGATAAACTAGAGTTGGTTTTTTTTCGGTTTTCGATTTGATCAAGGTGTTAAGTGGAAGAAACAGGTGGCAGAGCTGGAAGAAGCAGAGGGACGAGGTTGGACTGGATAAGAAACGGGTTCATGAGGAGGGCAGCTCATGTTAGATGTTTTGGGGAGAAAGTCAGGGAAGCCAGATTGAGGCGGTTTGGGACATGTACAGAGGAGGGATAGTGAATATATTTGGTAGGAGGATGTTAGGAATAAAACTACCAGACAGCAGGCAACGAGGAAGACCAAAGAGGAGGTATACAGATGCGATAAACGAGGACATGAAGTTAGTGGGTGTGAGTGAAGAGGATGTAGAGAATAGGGTTAGGTGGAGACAGATGATTCGCTGTGGCAACCCCTAAAAAGGAACAGCCGAAAGGAGAGGAAGAAAGATATATATTTTTAGTTCCTATACTTATATTTATATGCCATTTGCATTTTACTTATTCATTCCTTAAACTTTTCACTTTGCTGTATAGGTTCAAAACATGTTCGAACATAGAGAATTAGTCATGAAGAGTGTAATACGCATGAAAAAACTAAAAAAAAGTCTGTTTTTAGGCAATTTTGTGAAAGACATGAAAATTCCCCCAGCAGATGCTCCACGTACGCCTTTGTAAACATAAAAAAAATCAAAAGGAGTAATTTATAAGTGATGGAAAATTTTTGGAGCATGTTTACCTTGCAGAACAGGTTGATCTTTCAGGAACCCCCCATCATACTCCACATGGTACTTCTTCACCTGAAAGCCAGGTGAACATGCTGTCTCCTCCACCTCTTCTTGAGCTCCACTGCACACAATCTAAAGAGAAAAAAATATTATAGCAAAATATATGTATACTTTTTTTAGTCACTTTGCTGCTAGTGATGATGATCTACACCAACTAATAAGCGTATAATAACATATGCCTGAAATGTATCTCCTTAACTTAAATTTTAAACTGTAGGCTGATCATATTCACAAGGGCTTTCTTTAATGAGTTATTCTCATGGTAAATTAAGCACATAGACAGCATTTTCTACCACAAATCAATCAGCCCATATGTTTTTTATAGTCCACCTAATCATGTGCAGAGCAAGAAAAAGATTTATGTGACACGCCGAAGAATCTATTAACAATCTGTGCAATTAAGGTCTTCTTCTGCGGCGTTATTTGAGACTGACTACAAATGCGTTTTCTTACATAATAATCTAAGACTTTAACTATTGCTGGGTGAATGTAGACTGACGCATTTTTCTAGAATCTATTAACGATCTGTAAAATTTCGGTCTTATTTTGCAACGCAATTTAAGTCCATAACTGCCTTACTGACATAATTATATTCGAATTAAACGAACCATTTGCTGGGTCAATGCAACCTTTCGTAATTAAAATTAATAACCAAGTTTATTTTTCCACTTTTAGCGAAGCAGTAACGTTTATTTAAACCGAAAGTAAGAACACTGAGTTTCTGCAGAAAACTGAATGGATCGATTATATTAATCTGTCTTTCTTTCTGCACTGCTTTGAAAGATAAGAGGTAATTTCATTTTTAAACCTGCTTGGAAATGCTGGCTTTTGTGCTCAAAATCTGAGGAATATTTGGAGGTTGAGTTTGTCATTGGGTTTGTGAGAGCCTTGCAGAAACGGTGTGCATACGTGTCCGTCTTACTGTCACTCACTCTTTTGCTTGTGCCACTATTATCACTGCTTCACACCTATTTTTGTCTTCCATCAGTCACCATTTCTTGGACAGGAAAATACCTAAATTTGCACTGACAATGACACCAACAAAACTAAATAGACACTTCGAATAGCTATTACTCTCTTTTAAAGGCCAGATTTGTAAACTGCACATACAAAAACCTTGGACTAGAAAAATCAAGAATAATCAGGTTTGGATAATATTTTTACTACTATAACAAATAAGTAAGCTGGTATTGAAGGCTAGCTTGATTTTTAGGTCTTTGGAATTAAAAGTGCAGAGGAGGCAGAGGGGTTCATGTGGGGAGCCAGCTGCCAGATTCATGCACATTACTATGCTGGCTAACTCACAGCTGGTGTATCTCACTCTTAATCAGTAGAAGCATATGGTGGCAAGTTGAAAGAATAGTGGGGCGACAGAAGTCTAGACAGTTTTAAGAGACCCCATACTGGACAGACAGACACAAGTAAAGGGTTTTCTATCTAGAAACGTGATGCAGGATAGTTTGGTAACTTATATCTAACCAGCATTAGTACTGTATCCTTATTCCAGCATGGGGATGACGCGATACTATAATTTGGGCTTTGGTACAATACCATGTATGTATGTATGAATGTAATACCTTAGTATTGATACTAAATTAATAGTATAAGTGACAAATAGCCAGCCTGAAAAGATAAGTATGATAAAAACTAGTTTATAATAGTCATATTTTCTTGTCGTTTTTTTATATAGTAGGCTGGCTACCTAAAGCTGTGTTTTTTTGTTTCTTCCTATGAGTGTCAAATGCAATAAAGAAATTATATATAAAACATAAGATGTCATGTATCAGCAAAGTGAATGATCATTTTATATATTATTTATTAATCTTGGTTAATGTTATGTATGTGTTTAATGCATTAAATGATATTGCCATACTAAACGTATTACTGAACAATTATTTGAACTGTATCTTATCGGCTGGAATGTGTGCGTATGTGTGTGTGTGTGTGTGTGTGTGTGTGTGTGTGTTTGTGCGGAGAATTGTAAATGTGCAACCACGAAGAGACAGAAATGACGTGCCTCTGTTTAAATAAGATAAATAACATGAGGCTATTTAGTTTGGTTAATAAAAGAACATTACATCTGGGTGCTCCTCCCTCACTAATATAAAGGCAGGGGAAACACTGAAATTCTTGACCCTAGACTAATAAGTACTTTAACACCGAAGGTTAGCTAGTTTAATGAATTTTAACAAATGTTGGTTTATAGTTAAAAGTTATTTTAATAGTTAAATTCATTGATTCATTCATCTTCTATACCCGCCTATTCCCTAATTTAGGGATCTGCTGGAATCTCTCGAAATGCAGGAGGGGTACACCCTGGACAGGTCGCCATCACAGGGCCACACACAAACTCATACTCAATCACATGGGCAATTTAGAATTACCAATCTAAATTCTAATCTGGACTGTGGGAGGAAACCGGAGTACACGGAGTACCCAGAGTACACGGGAAGAACATCCACACAAAAAGTCCCCTGCCTGGGAATCGAACCCGGGCCTTCTTGCTGTGAGGCAACCGTGTCAATGTGCTGCCCAACAGTCGAATATATATTTAAAATTATCTTATTTTTTATCTCTTTCTTTCAGATAGTTTTTAGATTTTAGACTCAGATAGCTAAAGTAGAAGCATTAAATTCCAGAATAGCAGCATATGAAACAACAAATTCAGCAAAATTTTAGTAATGTGCCATTTAAAATATAATAAATACCTGTATTTTAGTACCGATATACAGTGCATCCTTATCCCGGCCTCAGTATCATTACATAGTGTTATGCGGATAAGTCAACTTGTATTTGTATCATGTTCAGCACTGAATTTCACTCACAAATGTTTAGATTTTGTATCCAGCCATTTCTGCTCTCTAACATGCCAAGTGTTTGTCTTTAAGCATCATAAAATTAAGAGCATTCATTTTAAAGTCTGTGTAAGGTTATTATAACAACAGTAAAAGTAAAATGTTTACATATTTCATATCAGTAATATTTCCATAATTTCCTAGTGTACTGGTAAATAGGGTTAGGAAGGTACTTTCAGATGCATACTATGAAGATAACTAATAAAAAAGCTGCACAGTCCATGGATGTTTTTCTAATGTCATTTGTATAGTTCTCTAAATGGTGTGTATGGCTTTATTAGACAAAAGAAATGTTGACGTGAGCTAGGGATCAAGGGCAAAAAAAGAAGTACGGCAAATCGAAACATTTGTACTGCGTGTTAAAACTTTCTTAAAGGGTACTATTAAAGGTTGCTATTCAGGTAGAAATATACAAATCTGAAAAAGATTTCAGTGCCAATCCATTGCTGGCACTACAGTATATATAGCTTCAACTGTATATTTTGACTATATTTACATTTACAATTGGTAAACACCCTTATCCAGAGCGACTTACATTTATCTCTTTTTTTAACTGAACAATTGAGAGTTATGGGCCTTGAGGTGGTGACTTGGTGGTGTTGGGACTCAAACCAAGGTCTTACAGTTAGCAGTCCAGCACCTTAACCACTTTGTTAACACATCTGCCCTACTTCCTACGCACAGGCTAGGGTTGTTTACTTATTAAGCTACAACATACTTACAGTTTTAATGCAGTACAAGTGATCCATGGATCTATAGTCTATTCTGAGACACTTAAAAGCTCAATCAAACTTGGACTTTGGCATAGCCAATAAACCAACATTTTTAAAGGTAAAATAAACCAAAGAACTTAGAAAAAAGCCCACACAGACACAGGGAGAACATGAGAAACTCCAGTAACTTGAACATAACAGTAACTTAAACATAAACTCAAACCAGGGACCCTGAGACAACAACGCAACCTGCTGCTTTTCCATCACTTTATCAGCTCTATCAAAATTGACTTTTTTCTACCATCAGAAAATACTAAAGTAAGAAAGTCAACCAATATTTATAGACGATCCAGAAAAACAGTGATACATCTGTCTCAGTAGGACACGGCTTATACGGCGATATCGAGAACAGCGTTACACTATTCTCACAGTGGGAACAAAAAAAGGTTTCAAAAAGGTGATATCAGCACAGTAAATCAGCATGAACACTCAAAACAACAAGCGATGGTAGCAATTAGACAAAGTCTCACACATAAAAGAGAGGAAATGACAGCTGTATGACAGGATATTGTGATTGTGTGTATATGTCTAAACAAATGCAAATAAACCAGACCCCAAGGGCAATTACTGGGTTAGAGTCAATACAAGAGGGGGAATCGTACTGTTTGTGGTTGAAATGGAGAGAGAGAGAGAGAGAGAGAGAGAGTGGGAGAGAACTGTATAAAAAAATACACAGAGAATAAGAGGACCTTAATTTAATTTAAGGCAAGACAAGCATTGGTATTTACATTAGCATTAATCAGTGAAGGACAGTAATCAGTATTAAACATGAGGCGAGTTAATGGAAAAAGCAAAGACGAATTCAACGATACAACCACTATGGCCTTAATAAGTTTATTCTGTAAACAAATGACACCTTTATTTTTTTAATAAGATAGCTAATGCAAGACCGTAATGTGTTTTGCGCAGAGGAGATTATTAGGTAAGGAATGAAACACTATAGGATGCGCTCTTATAGGAAATTATTTAGTGGCTGGGTTACTGTAACGTGACTAGGGTTGCCACTTTTTATACAGAAACAATAAAGGACATGTACCACAGTGGGGGTCACACTGAGAACTGGACCAATGGAGTGCTAGTAGTAATAAATTATAGCATAACATAACATTGGACAATACAATAAACCATTGTTTATTAAAATTAGTGTTAACAGATGCACTCAGGCTTTTAATATCACTCAACTCAAACGACTTCTCTAGTGGCCATACTGTCAGAGCTGAATAGTTACAGCTATAGTATTAAGTGAAGGAGAGATCACTTTATTTTATTAAAATTAACAGATCCATAGCTTGACATATTTATATATACTGTACATTTCTAAAGTTATGTATAATACTAATGTTATTATTAGTAAGAAAATGTATTTATTAACATTAGTATTATACATAATACTAATAATAACATTATTATTACATTAGTAATAAAATGTATTTATGTAACTATTTATTCTTTTTTTTTCTAGTCTACAGTATGGCAGGATCTAGATTGATTAAGCAAACATAAATCTTTTACATATGTATTAAATGTTACTAAATATGTTAAATTAGATATATACACATCAGCCTTAATTTAAAAAATAATAATAGGCTATTAGCTTGATACTTGTTTCCACTGTCACTTTTTAGCTAATGTAGCTAATCTTTCCAGCTCTAGTCAGTACTCTCAAATTTCTGGAGCTGCCAAGATCCCCCCCCCTTGGCCCTGATTGACTCTGGCCTGAACCTGATGGCATTAACATACCTATCCACATAATAATGGCAGCAATATTAACCAATCAGAATAGCATGAGTCTTCATAAAATGCCTGTGAGATGGTTTGCATTATCGCTGCACAAACTGAAAATACATGACAAGCCCAAACCCATGTTAACTCATATTGACTCTGTTAAGCATCCACCATACAACTCACTAGCTACAATTACATGCACCGTTTTACGACGATCCGACTGAGATTATTCGGATTTAAATATTCAGGTTGGTTGTTTACATGAGATGTGAACTATTCCAAACTAGTGTTTACAAGTCCTGACACTATCAATCCTAATAATTTTGTGACATACACACAGCTCATCTGTCACTCAGGAATTTTATTTCTTATGTTTCAGTCCTGTAATGATGAGTTGCATCGGTTCACAATGCACAATTTTCCAAGTTGTCAGATCACTGTTATTATCACACTACATGACTCTCTGGGGTAACTTTCAGTTTCTGCTGTGTTTACATGAATATTAGCTTGGCAACAGGACATTACACACTGCATGAGTTTACTGTAGAAAGAATCGCCATCAACTCTGGGAGAAGATCAGCAAGAAGTTTGCGATACAAAAGGGCAGCGAAAAGGGCAGAAAAAAAAAAGAGAAAAAGAACCGAAGCTATGATCGCTGATATTGTGGTCTATAACGTCCTTGAACTTCCTGCTGCCCTAAATCTTGCTCTCTCATTGGGTGTAAGTCATTGCCAGTGTGTTTTTCAGTAAAAACTCATTTCTCATTGCCGGATTCAGTTTTTTCGCCAACAGGTCCAGATATTTAGCACCCCAAATACTTTATGAGCGTCTACGACGCCTCTGCAATTTCACTCATGTGCATAAGCAACAATTTAGGGCGAGTTCGCAAAACCTGTCAGCGAGTGAAAATCAGGAATCGTGCTGTGTGAACTCGGCATTAATCACACTAATTATGTGTTGCTCTTAAGCAAATGAGTGCTCGAGTACACACTGTTGCTAAAATCTGTGAAAGATGGAGTGGGAAAAGAGCAATTGTTGAGCCATCGATTTCTGGCCCCTCCCCCCTGCACAAAGCAGACTCCTTAGTCCATAATAAGGACTGGTGGGAGTTGTGCTACGGAAATCTACAGAAAATCTTTTTTCAGTTATTTCCCGAGATTCTACATCAAGACCAGGCGTGCGTGGAAGGACTAACACAAAAGGAACTGGAATAAATTGCATACATGGGGTAATTTTTTATTGAATCGGTTTTAAAAAGATTTAAATAAAAATTGTAATCGGGACACAATGGTTCATGTGAGAAGGCTACAATAAATGAGCCGTGAAAACAATAACATATTAGACCAAGTGCATTATTATTTCCTGCAATTTTCCAGCATTATTTTGAACCATATTATTACAGAAAATTACTCCACATCTTCTGAACAATCAGATCCAGGAATGCCCAGGTGTCAGGGCATAGGCAACAACTCCAAAGAAATGAGCTTAGAGTCCTAGAAAGTAAAAGAGTATAAATTTAGTGCTGCAGAACAGAAAGAGTAGCACAATGAGATGAGTGCTGAAAAGTTATGGTTGGTACACAGACTCAGAGACCCAGAAAGATATGTGCCCCTGTTTGAAGTGTCAGAAGAAAGAAGACTACATGTGCATTAGAAAGGGCCTGCCTTCATCTTAACTGTAAGTGTACTCAAAAAAACAGCAGCATCCAAAAAAATGGAACCTCCTACTTTCAGCATCCGTCTACTGCCACATACTTCCTCTCTCACAAACACATCCCATACATTCGTCTGCCTTTTTCCTCCACACACACACACACACACACACATGGTAACTGACCTAAAACCGACTACAGTAGTGATGAATTTTTCTTGAATTATTTGTTCAAATCTTTAATGTGACTCAGGGAAAACGAGTCATCTCTGAGAGTGATTCGTTCCTCTGCGTTCTCTGTCCGGCCCAGACTGCATTGGTTAAGCATATGAGGTTGTCACATGATGCACAAACAACTTACACCTGAAGACTTGGGAGATTGACTCTTAAATTCTCTTTCCAGCTTAGACTGCATCGGTTAAGTTTATGGGGCAGTCACATGATGCATGAACGCCGCAAACCCATAGACTTGTCAGATAAGAGGTGAGGTGGGCTAATCATAGAATAAATTATTATTTTCTGGTTCTTATAGCATGATAGTTTTGTATTGTTTGTAGTGTGATCACAGTTTGGGTAAGTAGTAAATGTGTTAGAAAAGTAACATAATATTTTTAACATATTTTGCTAAAATGAACGAAATGATTCGAAAAAAAGATTAATTCATTTTGCTGAACGAGACTCAAAGATCCGAGTCGGTAAAATGAGCCAAACTTTCTGTGATAAGACTGCAGTTGCAGTTAGATCCATATTTAGCACAGTCAATGAAACCCGGTACTGTTCGACTTACTGAAAAGAGGGAAATGAGAAAATTGCAAAATGCCCCCAGTGTCCTATGCAGATACATTTTAATTCGATTTTCAATCTGTCTTTGATTTAGGCATGCCCCTACAGCTGAAACCAAAAGCTTAAGAAACAGAAGAAAATACAAAGAAAATGAGATAGTTCAACGGTTTGAGTGAACGGCAACAAGACAATAACAAGGTGGCAGACAAATAAGAGAAAAACAAATATCCAAGTAGAGGCACAGATGAATTGAACCAAAGATCTCCAGAGAAGAGCAGAGAGGCTATTGTGCTTTACAAGGCTCAGCTAAGATACATGGCCAGGTTATAAGATTTATGAGAGTCTTGTCGGTGTCTTGCCAAAGGGGAATCCGAGTTCAATTTTAATCGCAGTCTGAACTCATTAAAAAAACTAATATCATGATATATTATTGATTTGAATAATGTCTGTATATTGAAGCTAAGCTAAACTATAACAGGGCTTATTAACTATGGCACATAGGTTGCTGACCAAACCCATTTATACATTTGGTTCTATAAGCATCATGAAAAAATTCATTAGGAATGCTTTGCCTGTTAACAACTGGATTTGAACATAGGATATAAACTTTTTTTTTTATCTAAAGCTACAGGATTAAGATGATCCATCCCTTCCCACCTATCTCAGGCAACAAAAAGGCTACCATATCTGCAACGCTGTAATCCTACTCAGTCCCAAACCATCTAAATTTCCTGTGATCGTAATCCTACTGTCTGAGGATAGAAGTAGGAAAGACAAAATATGCCACTAAAAGTTAATTCAGAAGTTGCTTCTGTGCCCTGTTCTAATTAGAGACATGTCAGAAGTATAAAAAAGATTTTTAATATAAATTAAGGACAGTGAGTCTGTTGCAGTGTAAATGTTGACTACAGGGCTACGCTGTCTGAGTATGGCTTAGTACACAGATGAATTACAAAGCGGGCGTTTTACTGTTGCGACCATTTAGACAGCGGACGGGTTAAATCTGATTGGTTCCCTTACTAAGCTGGATCACTGTAGTCACTAGAATTCAACCCGCTTCAGATACACTATATTGCCAAACATTTATGGTCACCTGACCATCAGAATCACGTGTTTTTAAACATCTTATTCCAGATTTACTTTTTGTGGGTTCATTATGCTACAATAGTATTAGTGAGATCAGACACTAAAATCAGATAAGGATGTCTGGGGTGCAGTCAGTGTTCTAGTTCATCCCAAAGGTGTTCAGTTGTGTTAAGATCAGGGCTTTGTGCAGAACACTTCAGTTTTTAAGTGCTATCCAGTCATAACACACTATGTCTTAATGGTCTTTGTGCATTGTCATGCTGGAACAGTGTTGGAGTCTGTTAGTTCCAGTGAAGGAATCATGTAATGCTACAACATACAAAGACATTTTAGGAAATGAATCTGATGGTCAGGGGACCACAGACTTTTGGCAATATAGTGTATATTTTAGACATCAAACCTACAACTGAGGAAGTTCATCACTTTAGTACAAAAACCCATAGCATTTATTCTATAAGGCACAAAAACAAATGTGGTGTCCTTTAATTTCCTTATTCTGATTTTCATAATAAAGAAAGTCGTATGTACAGTTTTGTCCATGTGAAACCTTTTTTGGCACCAGTGGAACTGGTGGCGCAGAGTTGCTGATCTGAAGACTAGGAAGACCTGGGTTCAAACCTCACCACTGCCAGCCAGTCACTGTTGGGTCCTTGAGCAAGACCCTTAACCCTTCCTGCTCCAGGGGCGCTGTATCATTGCTGACCCTGCGCTCTGACCCCAACTTACTAAGATGGGATATGTGAAGAAACAAATTTCACTCTGCTGTAAAAAGTTTATGTGACAAAATAAAGGCATTTGCATTTATTTCATTATCTGAGATTTGCTTATCTGTTATTCAGCAGATCAGTCTGTCACTAAATCCTACAGTAATAACTAAGCATCACTTCTCTCTTATTCAGTTGAATACTTACAATAAATTATATTCATTTTTATTTATTCTGCGTTGGAGATATAAATATTTTACTGCATATAAATGTAGTCTGTATAGACAGGAGTGTTAAAATTGCTTGGTATACATAAACCTACTTCCATAATAAAATGACCAGCTTTTATTTTTTTATCTGCCTTTTTTCATGACTTACAATTTTGTTCGGGTTACAATACAATACAACGTGCATGATCCAAAAAATATGTTGAAATTTCACGTGATTAAAGAAAACGTAATAATATTAGAATATACATCTATACATACATACATCTAATATACATATATCTACAGCAGATCATCCAGTGTTATACACACTGTTTTGATTATTTTACCCTAACATATTTTGCTACAGTATATTAAAACTGGGTAAAACTGGAAATTGCCCTGCTTTTTAATGAAGTAACATTACATACTGTATGAAAACAGTGCAAACAGTACCAATGTGGGCTATTTCAAGACCCGTTCTAGAAGGTACACCTATATCAGCTTACGATATTCCGACCTCCGATAAGTTTTTCAGATTTCTGTCGTAAGTCAAGGGTTCTCTGTATTTTATTAATTCTTTTTATATGACATAATTTTTTTTTTTTGTCCTAAAAAATTCCAAATGTTAAGATCTTCAAATAGCATACAAATAATTTGTGACACATTAGGTGATTTAGGAACCAAAAACACAAGTAACTATATTATAACAAAAAAAGTACAGATAATATTGAATGATTTAAAGTCAAAATAAAATTACAAGAATAAAATTTGCTGCAGTTAAATAAAAATGTCATGCTGACTGAGAATGTGGACCTAGCAGAGTAAGTGTGCTGTAAGCTATGGCGTTCGCATTAAAGCCCCAGGTAGGTGTCTTGGCCAGGAGCGCCATTAAGGGACTGACTTTGCTGATGAAGGCTGAAAGCTCCTTGACAGAGTCTGGTGTAAATGTCAGCTCTACAAAAAATCAATAAGGCTATATAAGTTGAAAAAAATCGGACTGGCTGACACCATACCACCTAAAGTGTGTAATAGGTGTAAAGCCATAAAACACAAAGAGATACAAATGCACCGAGACAGAAAAGTTTATGATTGACAAGGCAAAGTTTTGAGTATACACACTGATCTGAACATCCCTAAAAAGTTTATGTCAAGGATTAATGCTTACTTTAGTGGATGATCTCACCAAAATTTCCTATTCACTCACATCTCAGGAAGATTTTCCTTTTTCCTCTTTTATTAATAATCTAAATCTGAATTTTTTTGTAATGTAATTTAAAGGTCTGGTGTAAAAAAGCAAAATAGGAATAAAAATAGAATTCAGTCTGTAGTTAAATCCACAATATGGCTGTAATGTTCTTAGAGCACAGTCTGTGGTTTCTTTCCTGTATTCAGGAAATATCATAAGCAGCCAGAAAAGATGTTCTTATTTGTGAAAAGAAAATAAGATAAATGTCTCTTCAGTACTGCCAGATCCAATAGCCAGAGGCTGGTCAGAGCACATGCAGGACCGAACCTCGGTGACCTCCACCTGGCCACAGCAGAATCAATCAGACGGAATCTTAAATACCTGCATATGATCCAGCCAGCCGGAAGACTCTCAAAACACTCATTTATACAGGAAGCTGGGCAATTTACAGTGCTGAGCTGATGAATATAGTCTGGAGAGTAGAGTGTATATGGAGCGGATATATTGTGATGGTTTGTATTTGTAACTCTAAAAGAGTCATATTTATCTATAATGAACGTACCATTCTTTTAAAATGTCTTGCTTGAGCAAATCTAATAATTCAGCATTATATCTGTCAATCAAGGAAACAACAACAATTAGGGAAGTGGTGGCTCATGGTTAAATTGTTGGACTACCAACCTGAAGATTGTGGGTTTGATTCCCAGCTCCACCAAGCTTTATCCAAAGAGGGCAGAAAAAAACCCAAATGGCTAGCTTTTGCTTTTCTTGCAGACATTACTGGATGTACTGCACTGAGAGACTGAGAGATATGTGGGTACATCAGAGGATACAGCAATAGTGGCATATTGTAGGATGGATTGTAGAATATTTCTAGATTAAAGTAGCATTCCTACCTCAGATCTGAGTGGCGTTTTAAACAGTATGTTTTCCCTGCTAATCCCTGTAGGTTTGCTATTTTCCTCCTACTTGTCTACAAACACACATGCAGGCAAATTAGCAATGCATAATCGCCTGTTGGTATAAGTGAGTGTCAGTGTGTGCAGCCGGTGCCAGGATTGATCTCACACCTGAAGTGAATCCTATCACCAAGAATTCCAGGAACTGACTCCAGATTCAGTGTGATCCCGACCGGAATAAAGTGGTTACCAAACACAAATAAATGCTTTGATTTGCCATTTCCTGGGCAAATGACTTAAACCCAGACATGGCCACCAACTGTGACACACAATAAAACAAGATAAAGACAGACTGAACCACAGGGGTACAAATACTTAAGCAAATAGGAAAAACAATCAACTAAATGAGACACACATAAACACAATAAGAAACACATATGATTAAAATTAACCAACAAAAACATGACACATGAACAGAAAACACACATAAACAAAACATAAACAACATTAAGCACATGTACTAGAACATAAGCAAAGAAAGTCTCTCTGTTGCCCTCCGATGGCGCAGCAGAGCAACGCACCCGTCCGGGTTCTGACAGCAAAACATTTCAAATATTTGGATCTGTAGGGCATCACGATGGCTTAGCACTGTTGCCTCACAACAAGAAGGTCCCGGGTTCGATTTCTGGGCAGGGGCCTATCTGTATGAAGTCCTGCCCTTCGCCCTTTTCAGAGACAGCTGGGATAGACTCCAGCAGATCCCCTTGACCGTGAATTAGGGAATAAGCGGGTATAGAAGGTGAATGAATGAATGGACATAGTGGTAGCAAAGTGGTTAAGGTGCTGGACTGCTAATTGGTAGATCAGTGTTCAGCTCTCAGCACTACCAAGTTGCCACTGCTGGGTCCCTGAGCAAGGCCTTTAACCTCCAATTGCTTAGTTGTATGAAAGAAATAAATTTAAGTGGCTCTGGATAAAAGCGTCTACCAAATGTTGTAAATGTAAAATATTTATTTCCATGCTGACAATAATTACATGCATTGGTAAAAAGGCATTTTGACCCGACTGTTCCTATCTGTTTAAAAAAAGGCACAGATTTATATTAATCAAGTTCTTTAAAAATCTGATATGTGAGTAAGATTCACATCACTCCAAACTGCAAAGTAAAAGAAAAAGTTTCTAGCCTTTAAGATTAAAATCAATCTAAAGCAAAGCCATTAAACAGGCAGAACATTACTGAGGGAACGAATGAATACATTTATTTCTCCAAAGGGCAAATTTCTGATAGGTTATTTGCCTACTGATTTTACTTTGGTTTTTTTTTTTAGATGCTAGTGCATCACATGAAAGGTAGCATGACAATGTCCAATGCATTTTATTTTCAAAATTATCATGCTTTACTGGGGGGCCCTGGATCCTGGCACGGGGCCACGGTAACATGCAGCAAACATAGTCTAAAGATAACCAAATGATGCCCAAGGCTAATAATTCATCAAATATACAAAATCAGGACAATAGACAATCACATCTATATCAGTATTAAGAATATCTTGTTCCAGCTGGTGTAGTTGAGGTCAGAGCTCTGTGCAGAACAGCCAAGTTTTTCCACACCAACTGTAACACACCATGTCTTCATGGAGCTCAGGGGCTTTTTGAGAACAATTTGGGGTAAAACGTGTGTGTGTGTGTGCTCGAAAATTATCCATAAACCTTGGCCATAATGTAGCTCATAGTTCAGAGAAATGTCTAGGAAGTGTATAAATCTGCTGGGGAGATTTGAATCTTGAGTATCCACCAGTGAAATATAGATTTCCAGGTAAAATGTAGCACAACAACATATTGGCATTATGTCCGTTGACCCGCGTTCGATAACTACAGAGATTGTTGCTGTCTTTATTCGTGTTATATTAGGTCGAAATTCTAAAGAAAGGCAGGAAGTAAATGTATGGACAAGACATTACTGTGAAAGAGAATAAAAGATAAAGAGAGGTCTCAGGCTGAACAATTGTGTTCCATGCTCGATTATCTACTCTTCTCAACATCACACCCAGCCCCGGCTCCATATATCAGTTTAAAGGGCAAGGGTGCCAATAAACCCTCTGGCCTATGCAGCACTCCTCCTTCTTTCTTTCAACAGAAAATGAATTGAAAAACACTAGTCAATGGATTTTAGGGCAAAAAAAATTATTTCTTTTGATGTTTTGTCTAGGGTAAACTTCCACCATCATTCAGTTTCTTTCTTTTGTTACGCTACAGCTATAAAGAGAAAAATCTGTCAGTTTGATCATCTGTGTAGTGAAAAAGGCAGAAAAAATACACCCTGGATGTATATTAAACCTCTATGATAAATAATTTTGTTTAAGCCGCAAAGCAAAAGAAAAAGGTAGTGAATCTACATAGAATCTGCAAATAGAAAATAATGCCCTTAATTTATCTTTTACACCATCCCCGGAGTGTTCTTAATTTCCATAACATTGCATCCGAGTGGGGTACATAACAAGGGCTTATCTTAAAAGCTAATATTTGTGCATTCTGCCCCTGTCAACCACTTTATTAATATTTGCAGGTGCAACAAGAGTGCCTTAAGTCGGCCTTACACTGTAATTTTGGCCACGATTTGGTCCTTTTAGGGAAAAATCCCTAAAGATTTATATAATCCTACGCCAAAATCTCTCGTCTTCCAATGCTAGGTTGACATTTTCTACAACAGCCGATTAATTAGCATTGTAACCATTTTAGCCTCCAATGAATTTCTGCCAGTGTTTGAAGATTTCGAACCCTCAAACCAAGAAACAATAGAAATGCAACAGCTCCAAACCAACTCCGGATTATGTTGAAGTGAGTCACATACAGCAAGAAGTAAAACTTGAGTTTTGGAAGAAAAATAAAAGAGTATTGGTATAATGTGCTCCACTGGCCCAAGGCTACAATTTACATTACATTTGATCATTACAATATGTTGTAATTAACAATAACATGTGGTGTCATCCAGATGAGGATAGGTTCCCTGTTGAGTCTGGTTCCTCTCAAGTTTTCTTCCGACTTCATCTCAGGGAGTTTTTTCTTGCCACAGTTGCCTCCGGCTTGCTCATTAGGGACAAATCTAGACTTTTCACTGTTACTGCATTCTGTGTAAAGCTGCTTTGAGACAATATCTTTTTTGTTTAAAAGCACTATACATATACAATTGAATTGAACTGAATATGTCAACATTGCTGTTTGTTTTCTGCTAGCTACCATTTATCATCACCAAAATCTTGAAAAACTACAGAATCAAATTTAAAATCATTCTGTACACATTTAAGGCTATCCATAATCTCACACCTCCTTATCTGTCCGATCTAACTTACATCGCCACTTCCCCCCCTTTCTCTTTGATCCTTTTCTTCCAATCACCTTTCTGTGCCCTCTGCCCGTTCCAGTACTATGAGGAGTGGAGCCTTCAGTTGCTCTGCTCCCATACTTTGGAACACTCTTCCACTGGACAGACCTAATATTGATTTTAAAAACGATTTAATCACCAATTAATATAGTAATTTGCTGTTGCTTTGTTTGTATTTTCTGTTATATTGTCATCTCACTTCCTAATTGTGTTGTTTGTATATCTCTGTAAATTGATCTTGAGTGTTTTGAAAGGCGCTTATAAATAAAATTTATTATCATTGTTTATAATTTAGTGAGAGAACGCAGGTGACTGATGAGATAAAAATCCGGATGAGTCTTATTGTGTGTCCATTTTTGATGTGTCCTGATTGTCTGAGATCCTACAGTGCGACATAGGAATCATGTTCAGTCTGAAAAACGACAATCGCAAAACAATTGTTAAAATAGCAAAATTTAATCCAGGCTTAAGAGATGATTTAGTTCAGAAACCGCAAACGAACAGGAATATTAATGCCTTAATGTTTATCTCGGGTTATTACTTTTTTTAACAATGTGAGATTTATCTTGATGACAATCATTATCACGGCCGCATTTTCACTCCACTAAAGCTTTCAAAGTAACTAAAGATTTTTAAATATAATAAATGAATAAATGTTTCTCGGATAAAAAAGATCCAATTTATTTGTATCTATACGTAAGTTTTTAAGCTTCATTATATGCCTGTCAGGGGACTGACTTTTGTGGTTGAAATTGCTCAGCATAGACCCATTTCTTAAAATAAGTGCCTGTGGCGACACTGCATATTCGGTCATGTTCACAACTTCAAGTACATTTGCATTTACAGTATTAACCTGTTTTTTACTTAAATAACATTTTTAATCACAGCAGAAAAAAAATCATTTACTTATTTCCTTTCAATTATATCAATGCTGTTTGGTAGCATTTTTTGGTGGCACAAAAAAATTAATCTCAAATCAATAGTGAGAATTAACGACATCAGTGTAAATGTAGACTATTATAAAATTACAACTAATAGTCTTTTTTTTTGTCATGGAAATATAAGTATATTGCTAAACAATACTTTTTTCTCTCTCCACTGATTTGTATAACATATTTTTGCTCAACTACTATAACACAAGGCATTAAATCATATCATATACTGTAAGTCGGGCTCTGAATCAAATACCTCACCTAATCCTTCCACCATGCAACACACACAATCAGTGCAGTTTTAATTAATTTTACCTGTTAGTCATTCCCTAATCACGCTCACTCTCCTTCACTCCCCCTGTCTGGTTATAAACTTCCTGTTTTTTCTAGCTCCAGTTCTCACCGATCTGAAAGTCTTTCCTCATATCTTGTCTTTAATAAATGCACCTGTCTGGGTTTTACTAATCAGTTTCTCTAGTCCGGAATTCCGTTACAGTAACTATGCACTATTCTATGCTGTATTTTATCATAAATAAGGTTTGTAGTGCGTTCACACTTAAAATGTCAAAAAGACAAAATGATCTCGAAAAAAAGTTGATAATCCTTGATACAAATTCACACAGATTTTTGTAATTATTTCTATCAGCACTGGTTGGTATACTATAACATACAAATATGAATTATATAACTTACTGTAAATTGCTTGTTGATTAAAATGATTTCATTTGTCCTTTTAAAAATACCAGTACATGTGTGGGTACAATCAGAAAGAACATCTGCTCTGGATTTTTAACTCATGTGTTAACACTTTGTATATTCACAAATGCCACAATTTTAGTATCTTTATTAGAAATATATTTTTAGGCCATCTTGTCTGAGAAAAACTGTCATAAGGGTCTGACTTCATTTATCTTTGGCAAGTTGTTGCAGTTGATAGCTGGTAATATTTGTGGCGTCAAATCTAAATAGGAAAAATTACTTGGAGCGTTCATTCACTGAAGATAAAAGGGGAAACGATATGTGAAAAAGCTCAGACTTCCTCCATCAATAGCCGTCATAAACTCATCCAATTTAATGTGATACATAGAGTCTATTATACTCCATTTAGACTGCTCTGCTTTAAAAGTTTCTACTCAGGGTTTTGTCCTTGATGTAAAACAGATAGGAGGACTTTCCTACATATTCTCATATGCTATGGTCCTGCCAGGATTTGGAAGTATATTGGAGCGAGGTCTTATAGATCATTGCCATAGTTTTTGTACTGATATGCCTGAAGAGACTTGTCCTTTTAGGGGACATCACATTACTTGACCAACAAAGGGTAGAAGGATTGCACACCACCGTCTTATTAAAGAAGTGTAGTCATATACACACAGCTTTGGAAAAATTTTATCTGAAAAAGCATCAAGATTTGTTTGTCAAATACTGAAAAAGTTTTCTTTTTCATTTGGGCATAACCGAACAGGATGCCTAAATATCATCTAAATACCTATGCTTTATTGTTTGTTTCTACCTAAGGGTTATTTGTGGCATTACAGGTTGGAGATTTAAGGGTGTATGTTAGGGTAGTATGTAGGGGAATTGTATATTTAAAATATTCGGTATAGTAGTTTGTATGCTGTGTAATATTTTTAAATTAAATACTTATTTAAAAAACACTATAAATATAATATTCAAGAAATTAATATATTTATTAATAATACAATTTAATAGTGTAGTGTGTATTAATGCGAAAACGGCTTCTGTAACATTAGGCAAAAATTCTATTCTATTCTATTCTATTCTATTCTATTCTATGCAGTTATTTACTGTTTTCTTCTGCTTTTCTCTCTTTTCTGCTTCATGTTTGCTTTTCTACTTTCTTCTCTTTTGCTTTTCTCCTCTTTTTTCCTCTCCTCTGCTGCACAAACTTCTCCTTTTTTCTCTGCTCTACAAACTTCTCCTTTTTCCTCTTCTTTCCTTTTCTCTCCCATTCTCTCCTCTTCTATCCAGTTCCATTCCAGACACTTGTACGTAAAGTTCAAGGTGAATAATAATAATAATACTAATTGTTATTATTCTTGTCCAAATTGGGCAGTGACGTAATTGTGGTTACTTGGCAAAATAAAGTTTCAACATCAATTAGTAAAACAAGTGCCTGTCTCTGTCAGCGTGTGAGTAATAGTTATTGGCGATTTCTCACTTGGAATGAACCACCACATCATACACCTGACAAAGCATGTTTTATCACATACTAATCATAGAAATCATAGCCATACAAACCACTGAACAGCTGTAATTCGCCAGCTCAGGCATCAAAACTATAAATACTGCCTCAACACGCATGAACTGACTGAATTCGACCTACTAACCTGATACAGTCATAAAAAGTGGCTTTTTTGGCTCTGTATGACAGTTCTGGCCTCCTGCTGGAATAAAATACAGGAGACTGTAGTAAAGTGCAGTAAGGACCACAACAAGGTGCCAGACAATCTTTCCTTATTGCCATTTATTCTCTAACCAAAAAAAGTACGATTGGTGACAAATACATGTTACAAAAGCCAGCATCACAATAAAACCTTCACTTGTTAGTGCACACTTGTAGTGAGCCATTATAGTTTCATTGTACACTCTTGTGCAATGACAATAAAGACTATTCTATTCTATGCTATTCTAAGAAGCAGCAAAGACAGAATGTAGGGAGAAATGCTAAGGGAAATGCACTGTCACTCTCATCTACATGGGGTTACAGCTGAGGTTAACAAACAAACAGATTGTAATAAACACAATGCAGAGCGGCAGAATTTCAAAACGTGCTTGCTGAAGATAAACATTTGGGATTGGCAAAAATAATATGCACTTCGCAAATAGCTTGTGTAGCAAGAATTGTTCTGTGCGATCCCTCGAATCGCATGCTGCTAGATTACCTGTCAGCCATGACAGACGCACACAGAACAATTCAATCTTTGTGTCCACAAGCGTCCCATTCACTTCTTTCTCACAATGGCTAAGATATCCCAGGCTGTTGACAGAGTATGTCAAACTATAAAAGCCTTATTTTTTAGTAAACTGGGAAAAATGAAACTCCACATTTGCCTGCTAGTGTACCAGAAATGCTATTTCTGCAGTTTGCATTGTGTCAGTTCTTATTAGTTCTATTCATGCTTTATTTATTTCATTTTGTAGGCATAGCCGAAGGAAAAGGAGACAGGGTTTTCATTTCAATGCAAGTTGTATTCTGTATATACATATACATCTGTTTTGGTTACAAATTAAATCTGGATTCATAAATTGTGTATATTAAATAGAACACAAGTCGTTTTAGTAAATTAACTTTAATTACAGTCTGTACATTTCAAAGATTGATTATGTATCTAAGAATTTGCAGGTCAAAGTAATTAAAACGATTTAAAAAGTTTATAATGTTGTTACCTTGAACCTTCCTACTGTAGAAAGCTAACATATTAGTTTATTTACAGGGACTTGTAGAAGAAGCACAACTTTTATGCCTTCTTTTAAAGAATGTATGACGGACATATTAGTGTGGATTAGCTAAAATTCAACAACCAAATTCTCTACATCCCAGATTATTCATCCCCATGACAGAATCTTGCCCCTGCCTGGGATGATATACTGATCTTCTCTTCAACAGCTTCTTTTTTCACATGTTGCTAATTTGACATAGTCCTGTTGCTTTATCAATTACAATATTAAATGAAATCAACTATTTTCATCCATAAAGGTCACTCAGATTCTTGTCCTTGTCTCTTGTCATTTCAAGACTACCGCTACTTTCTGGCAAGTTCACATCCAAATGCAATTTGTCTTCTGCAGATGATCCAGAATGCAGCTCAAAGACCTCCCAAATAATAGTCTACAGTTCCACACTGTTGCTACTCTCTACCACTAACGTTCAGAAGCTGCACACATCAGATTCTTAAAACCTCCTCAAGCACCACTCGAATGGTCCCACCATCCCCTAGGTTGGTATGTCTCAAGATTTTTTTTTTTGTACCAGCAGTCTGAATAGCCTTAAAGAGACAGTCAAGAGACAGCCCCTGGTTTTTGAGTTTATGCTTCACTCAGTTTGCAATCTAGAGAACTAGTATTATTCTATGCATTAATATAGACTTAAAACTTGTTTAAATGTCACTTTGGATAAATCTGACAAATACTGCTAAAGTAACTGTACCTGATAAAAACCCTAACTATCCCGTGTACAACCCAGCTGGTCTTTTGATTAAGATAGTAAAGTTAAAGAGAAACTGCACAACACATATATCTCTGTCCTTAGGACTTTTATGTCTTGCTTTTGTGCGATGCTTTCTTGGTTAACTAAAAAAAACATTTTCTCCATACATAATTACAGTTGGTAGACCATTTCCTATAATTATACACCAGGTCAGTAAGTTGTTAGTATAGAAATGATCACATATTATCTAAATAAATCTTTGTTTTTTTACAAATTATGGCTGGGACTTCTGTTAAAGTTGTTCTTATATAAAACTAACAACACCTTCTGACTTGCTTGCGTAGGTGTTGACACTGCGCTAACCTCAGAGGCAGGTTTTACACCATTTTAATGTATAAATCCTACATTTTCAGTGCCAAATATGTACAGTGTGAAATGATGCAGTATTAGCATGCTATGACTAAATGCTTGAAAATAGGCAACCAATCAGATTCTAACCAGTACATGCCTTATGTCACATGCTTTGTACATTGTAAACGATGTAATTTTTTTTACATTTTATATTTATGTTTGCAATATTTTTTTGTCTTTTCACATTTTTGGAGGCTTAAAACAATCAAAGGAGATTTAAGTGAAAATATTTTTTCTCACAGTTGCAAAAGCATTTAACTTTATGGCATTTAACAGCTGCCCTTATCCAGAGCACCTCGCATTCATCTGATTATACAAGTAAGCAATACAGGATTAAGGACCTTAGTCAAGGGCCCTGCAGTGGCTTCTTGGTGGCTATGAGAATTGGTTCTCCGACCACCAGTCCGGCACCTTTTACAGCATTCACACCCTTATCCAGAGCAACTCACATTAATCTCTTTTATACAACTGAGCAATTAAGGGCCTTGCTCAGGGGCTCACAGTGGTGGCTTGGTGTCTCTGGGAATCGAACCTTAATCTTTCTGGTATTAGTCCAAAACCTTAACCACTAAGCCACCACTTGACCTTTACATTAAGCTACCATTTAAACAAGCAAAGTTTACTGTATTTTGTATTTAATTACGACTGTTGACAAATGCAAGTAATTAAGTTAAGCCAGTGTTTAAAAATGCACAGTGTAACCTATCAAATTGTAAAAACCTAGGATTCATTGCTAATTCAGAGTAAAGCATGAGCAGTGTGTAACACAAAAGAAGATAACCCAGGATTCTGTTTACAATGAATCAGATTTAAGAATTTACAGTTATGTGACTTAAACTGTAATAACACTGGCTGTGTTTGGTCTACTGGGATCTGGAATGTCAACTGAAAGAGTCATTGAGCACCACTGTTTAGAATGTTGAACTTGGCAGTAGTATAATAACAATCAGTGGGAAATGACTGCGGCCTTGTGGCTATTGTCTGCGTCATTGCTTAATCATTGGGTCTAATTGCTTGTTATTCAGTTTCTTCAAGCATCAGTCCCATTCAATTAATTGAGTTTTTTAATTGGATGCAAATTTTCTCCTAAATGAGCCATTCGGAGGCGGCAATCAGGCTTCACAATAAGGTGAGTCGGTGTCAAAATGGATCAGATCTCCTCCTTAATACTGTATTCTCATAGATTTTTATATCTTTAACCATTGAAAAAGCATAAAACATGAAAATGGACTAGAAATCTGTGAGAGCAAATTTATAGATTATCACTAGAAACATACTTTTAGGCAGAATGGAATAAAAGAGAAACAACAGCTATTTGACTTTGTTTTTTGATGAGCTAATGTTATAAATGATGAAGATGAATTGGTTCACAATGCAGAGTGTATTTTCCTTTTTCCCCTTTAAGAAGACTGATAAAATAGCAAAGCTCTACCCAAAAGAAACAGAAGAAAAAATCCTTAGATAAAAGAATTTAGCCTGCCTAAGAAAACAAAAAAAATCTTGCTACCTTACTAGCTCTAAAAAAATTCAAAACAACTTTCTGTTTGTATAAATTACTTATTATATATTGTTTCTTCCTTATGTCAAGGTAATGATTTTGAACTTACATACAACCAAGCAGTTAACTGGTTAGAAGCATGGCCTCAGGGTCCAGCAGTGTAAGCTTGGTAATTAGTTTGGGATTTGAAACATTTCGATCAGGTAAATAATGTTTACCTCTAGGATTCTTTGTAGCTGTAAAAAAATTCCACTGGACATAAGGTATAAAAAAATGAATCCGGTTTCAGTGGTAGAATGCAAACATACAAAGCCAAATTTGGTTTAAGAATGAGTGACCGTATGTAAAGTGCTGATAGACATACAAGATTGTTTTATTTGTTGATTGATTGATTGATTGATTGAGTCTGGCATTTAAGACTTCATCTCAGGCAAGTCAAGTCAGAAATTTTATTGTCATTTTAACCATACAGTATATGGCAGATGCACTACACAGTAAAATTAAATGTTTCTTTAGGACCATACAAAGAGCTTCATAAAACAAGAGCAAAACTACTAACAAATAAAGAATTAGTTGTCCCAGCCACATAATGTGCATAGTCCATAACGTGCAACCCTCCAGACAGTGAAAATAGACAATACAAACACTAATACATAAAATAACACCAACCAGAGTATAAACTATGTTGTGCAAATAGGTTTGGAATTTGTACAAATAAAGCAGTAGCAGAAATGAAATTGGTGTGCAGAACAACCTTATTGTCCGTGCAACAGAATACTTATCCATGTTTATTTGGTGCTGTAAACATCGATTTATATTGAATGTGTTTGTTTCAATCTGAGGTAGTTCGAATGCTATAGTACCTCTTTCTGGATGGCAGGAGGGTAAAAAGTAAATGTAAGTGGTGCAGGGGTCGTCCACAATGCTGTTGGCTTTGCAAATGCAGTGTGTGGTGTAAATGTCTGTGATAGAGGAAAGAGAAACTTTGATTATCTTCTCAGCTGTCCTTACTATCCGCTGAAGAGTCTTGCAATCCGAAACAACACAGTGATGCAACTGTTAATGATGGTCTTGATAGTTCCTCTGTAGAACATGGTCAATATGGGGGGGGGGGAGATAAGCATTCCTTAGCCTTCATAGAAAGTTAATACACGGCTGGGCTTTCTTGCTGATAGAGCTGTGTTGAGTGATTAGGTGAGGTTCTCTGCCAGATGGACACCAGAGAATTTGGTGCTCTTGAAGATCCCTATAGATGTTCAGTCGATAATAATCAGAGGATAGTCTCTTTGTGATCTTCTAAAGTCAACAACTATCGCCTATTTACACAGTCAAGAATCAGTAGAGTAAACAGCAATTAGCTAAGCACACAGCCCTGTGGAGCCCCAGTGTTCAGTGTGGTGGTGCTGAAGATGCTGCTTCCAATCCAGACTGACTAAGGTGTTCCAGGCAGAAACTCCAAGATTGAGTTGGAAAGGGAGGTGTTCAAGTCCAGCAGGCTCAGCTTTCAGATCTTGGTTAAATGCTCAACTGAAGCCTATAAACGGCATTTGTACGTATGTGTCCTTACTGTCCAAATGTGTGAGGGAAGTCTTAGCACTCCATCAGGTATATTGATATCTGAGGATATCTCCTCAGATCGTGGTCGTTGGGAAGATGCATGGTCTTCCTTGCTTTCACGTCAGTCTGGCATAGAAGTCGATCAATGCATCTGGAAGGAAAGCGTCATTGTCACAAGCAGGTGCTTTGCAGTCATCTTGTAGTTAGTGATTGTCTGGTTGCCCTGCCACAAGAGAGGTTTCTCCAGTGTCCTATAAATAGCCATGGATTCTTTGCAGTGTTCTTAAGTCAATTTCGCCCTTGCTGTTTTTGGAACAGTCCCACTCAAAAACAGTCCTTAAGAGCAGAGGTGGGGCTAAGTCTAAGTGGCCATGGTGGGGACAGGGCTGCATGTGGTGCATGCAAGAAATGTTTGTGTAATCATGCAGTTTTCCACTCTCGTTGCAATGTCCACATATTGATGGAATAGCCCTATAGAGTACAAAAATTGCCTCTTCAATATTAGCGCTGGGTGCAATATGCACTCTGACAATAAAAGCAGTGGTGAATTTCCAGGGTAAATAAAAAACCCTACATTTAACAGTCACAAACTCCACTAGCTATGAACAAAACATGCACAGAGTTCTCACACCATCCTGTGTTGATTTATGCACACACACACACACACACACGCCACCACCATCGAGAGCATTACCGCACAGAACGCCTTCCCCTGTTATTTATTCCCAATTTCATCTCCATCAACTAGATCTTAATACCTTTGGAGACCACTCTAATGGACAAGCACTGAAAAAAATAACATTCCTTATTATCATATAAAAGTTCAGCACTGGCTTAGTGGTGTGGACTGATTTTTTTTTATTTCTTTTTTTTCACTTTGTAATGACTCTAATCTTCCTCCATTTGCCATGCTCAGCCCAAACACAACTCTACCAGCTTAATGTGTTAAGCAGCTGCAATTGCTGCACATAATGGCACATGATGGCCTGCCACAGGTGCATTATGGAAAAAAGAAAGAGGATGTATAGCCTACAGCACTTAGCACAAAACAAATGTGTGCTCAATGTAGGCTACATGAACAGTACAAAAAAAAGAAAAAAATGGTTGATTCGTGTCTTTGTGTATGTACATATTGACGTTATAGTAAGGAAAGACAACAATAATAATAATAATAAGATGTTTTTGCAAAAAGCTCTTAGCCAGACATAACATGCTACTATTGGTGGACTCTGGGGTAATTCATTATGTGAGATCTCGATTTCAACTTGAATTTAATAACAAATACCTCAAGTACAATCCAAACATAAACTGTAACTGTATTGTAGGGATGGGCCGTATGACGAAAATGATATTTTATGGTAATTTTACTAAAGGGTGACAATTTACATATAGTTATTTAAATAAGTAGTTATTCTACAAAAAGGGCTTTATAGAATAAATAAATTTAAACACTTTCGAACAGAAAAAGACTTGGATTAACCTTACTATAACAACAAATAACACTGCATTCGCTGCGACATGGTTTCCATACCCTTCTACAATGTCACAACATTTAATCCAGTCCAGAGTTGCATTAATGTTTCGCCAATATCTTGTGTTGATGATGTTTGAAGTCGGGCTGCTTCGAACTTCTCCAGCACATCCCAAAAAATTTTCAATAGGGTTAGGGTCTGGACTCTTTGGTGGCTAGTTCATGTGTGAAAATGCTGTCTCATGCTCCCTGAACCACCCAGCCTAATGAATCCTGGCATTGTTATCTTGGAATATGCCTGTACCATCAGGAAAGTGAAACTCCTGGTCTGATGGAATAACCTGGTCATTTAATATATTCAGGTAGTCAGCAGACCATACTTTGGGCACGTAACATTGCTGAATTTAGACTGACCAACTGCAGCAACCTCAAATCATAGCACTGCCTCCATAGGCTTGTATGATGATGATGTACTAGGCAGAATGGTTGCATCACTTTATCCAGCTCTCTTCTCACTCTGATCCACCCATCACTCTGGAACAGGGTAAATCTGGACTCATCTGACCACATTACCTTCTTCCATTTCTCCAAAGTCCACATTTTATCCTACCTAGAATCTTATAACTTCTTAAAGCTACACAACTGTTTATTTCTAATTTTTTTTGCATTGTGTGAGTCTTACATTTACTATTATATATAACATTGAAAACATAATTATCCAACTATATTTGTGAGAAAATGCTAAATTCATTCATTCATTCATTCATTCATTCATCTTCTATACCTGCGTATTCCCTAATTCAGGGTCACAGGGATCTGCTGAAGCCTATCCCAGCTGTCTCTGAAGAGACGAAAGGCAGGGGGGGTACACCTGGACAGGTCACCAGTCCATCACAGGGCTACACATACACACTTACTCCTATGGGCAATTTAGAATCACCAATCAACCTAACATATATATTTTTGGACTGTGGGAGGAAACCTGACTACCCGGAATAAACCCACGCAAGCATGGGGAAAACATGCAAACTCTACATAGAAAGCAAAATTATTGAAATCTATTTTCCTCTGTATAAGATACCAGACAGGCAGGTCAGAGATACATTTTGGTGTCCAACTGAAAGACACAATAGCAATTTCGCAAGTCTTGGTCTTGCTCAGAATCATGCACTTGGCACCCGTGTTGGCACACCTATTCATTTAAACAGTGAGGTATACAAAAATTTCAAAAATCTATTATGGTTTCCAATTTATTTCCCGTGTAACGCTATACACAGTCATACTCCCAGCTCTACTGTATTGTGTTAGACAGTCAAGCACACATCTGCATAGTCTACAAAATAACTTTCTATGGAATACTGATGACGTTTGTAAACTATCACACTTTCCCCCAAAAAGTACAAGAAAAGCTTTGTTGTGAAGGAAGGACTGTGCACACTAGACTCTGAGATACCAGAGAAAGAGAATTCTGTCCCTTTTCACACTGAGACTTCCCACTGTACACTCACTGAATTTTAAGCAGCACAGCTTCCATTACAGAAAGACTTTTCCTCCAGGACTCAAAGCTTTGAACCATCAGATAATAGACACTATAGCTGGAAGAAATGCACAGAATAAATCCCAGTGTAATAGAATTGCAGATATTGTTCTTATTGTATTTCTGTGTCTATGTTTTTATATATTGTATGTTTTGCCAGTCAGGCTGTACATAATGCTTATCATTGTTTAATAAGAGCAGTGTGTGTATTGTAATGGTGCTCAGAGTGACCAAACTAGGATATAAATAAAAAAAACAGTATAGAAGTGAATGGGTGTGTGAATAGTAGTGCGAGTGTGTATGCGTATGTCTCATGTGATTTTCCTTTTCTACATTTGCCCACTGACAAACAAAATTATTAGTCTATAATTTTAATACTATATTTGTTATAATGATGAAAGACAGAATAACAACAAAAAAACTTGTTACCGGTATAAGACACCTGTCCACAAAGGCAAACAATAAAAACAGATACTAAACTCTCTACCATCTAACGAAACACTGTCCAAGTATGTCAGGGACATAATTCTAGAGCTACACTAGACTGTAATAGACTACAAGACCTTCGGCAAGCAGCTTGGTAAAAAGGTGACAACAAATGGTGTAGGTATTTGCAAATGGAAGAAACACATGTCAATATGTCAATTTCTCTCAATATGGGGCTTCATGCAAGATCTCACCATGCAGAGTTTTAATGATTGATGATGAGAACTACACGGTTGGATCTTGTCAATGATCTCAAGGAAGCTGGGACCATAGTCGCCAAGAAAACAATTGGTTACACACTACGCCGTGATCGACTGAAATCATGTAGTGTCCCGCTTCAAAAAGCAATGTACAGACCTGTCTAAAAATTTCCAAAGAACATATGAATGATTTATAGGAGAACTGGGTGAAAGTGTTGTGCTCAGAGCCTCACTATCAAACATAAAGGTGGAAAAAATATGCTTTGGGGATGTTAGGATGGTATGGAACAACTTCACCACATGAATAGACAGGGCCATGTACCATCCAATCTTGGGTGACAGGGGTGAAAGGAGTGGAGTCGTCTATTTAGTCTTCAGACCTTAATTCCATAAAAAAATTGTGGGGGAGCTGAAGGTTTGAGTTGGCAAAACACAGCCGTAAAACCTTAATGACTTAGAGAGGATCTGCAAAGAGGAGTGGGACAAATATCCTCCTGATATGTGTGCAAATCTTGTGGCCAACTACAAGGAACATCTAACCTCTGATTGCCAAGAAGGGCTTTGCCACCAAGTACTACGTCAAATACTTATTTTACTCATTAAAATGCAAAATAATTTATATATTTTTAAATGTGTTTTTCTAAATGTGTTTTTGTGACTTAGGCACATGGTCTCTGTTTCTATTTCCCCCCTATCCTCACCCCTATCTTTCTCTCCAGGCTCTCCGCTCCACAATCACATCAACATGACAGCTTGATAAGCAGCTGCGGTCAGGGAAGAACACTCTTCTCTGCTCCTAAGTATTCGGTGGTCTCCTCGGTTATTCTAACGCGACATGTTTAGCCTTCTGTCCCTAATTCCATTTCGGACTGGTGTCATTCTGAGGCGGAGTATAACCAATTCTGCCACGAAAATTGAGGGGCCATCAATTGTGCGATTGTCGCACTGTCACCCTCGGCTCTGGAGGTGAGGAAGGAGAGAGAGGAGATGGTTGTGCTGCTGGTCAGACACTATTCTATATCCTCACAATAAATCTGATTTAATATCCATTGTGCTGCAATCCAGGCAAGTAAAGCGGAGGTAAGGGGACGCTGGCAAAGTGGCATAAATAAAAAGTGAAGGAAGCGGAATGGATATTGGATGCATTGTTGTATTAAATCAGAATAATAATGACCAAATAGGATTTAATAGAGATATC